>CM067482.1:8094673-8365696 GCA_034552555.1 Semaprochilodus insignis
TGTGTATAAGAGACAGTATATATATATATATAAAAAACATATTCCTGAATCTTGCACAGATACCTGTGTTACAGTGCGTCTAATCTTAAGCCCCTGGTCCTCCTCATGATCAGCTTGCTGGCTGGAGTCCTCATCCCCAGAGAAATGCCCTTCATCTGGGTGCAGCTCCACTACAGCCTCTTGCAGTGGCTTTATGTCTGGAATCAGGGACTGACCAAAAAAAAAAAAAAAAAAGTTGTATTCTTAAAGTTGTATTTAATGTAGGTGAAAACACAGAGAGAAAATGGGCAAACTGAAAAATATCACTGGACAGAAAAACATAACATATAAACCAAACAACTTTTACAGAGATTACTATGGTTATGAATGAGGGTTCGGCAACTCCGTACCTTCAGTGACTCTGTAGTGATACTAATTGATGGTTTCTTGGCAGTGACCGCTGTGCTGGAGCCCCACCTCCTCTTTCTACCGGCCCCACCCCCAGACTCAGTTTCTGTCAGTGATGCTCCCTCTGGCTTCGTACCTGCAGAGGAGAAAGAAAGAAAAGTTTCAAATAAAATAAAAAAAAACAGCAGTCAAACAAACACAGCTTGGAGCACATACAAAAGAAGTGATAAAAACACTGTAGTTTTGGATTTTTAAAAGTCAAAAGGCTAATGTTACTAATAATCCAGGGGAAGAACAGGACCACCATGAAGTATGGTCATGATAAGCAGCTACCGATAAAAAAAGATGGAATTACTTACTAGTCAATGAAATCTTGCGTGCAGCAAATGCCTTTGGAGTGGTACTCTGAAAAGACAGAGGATGACAAAAAAAAGAAAGGAAAACAAAAAGACCCAAGTGGGTACAGGGATGGATGAGACAGAAAGAGACAAACACCAGGCCGGGAGGGACAGCAGGAAAAGGGGGAGGTGATAGAAAAGAAGAGAAAAGAGAGGAGACGTAAAGCAATCAATGAAACCATGTTAGATAAACTTAATCTTACAGACAGAGGCTCTGAATGCTCAACCCATTACCTGCCTCGCTGTCTGTCCAAAAGACACACAGATCCATAAATTAGCAACTTAAACTGAACTTAAATTTTATGAAATGCATGCTTGACCCATAGTCTATTCCACCACAAGTATAAATAAAGCTACAAACCTCATCATCCCCAGCTTAATCTAAACAGTGTCGTATAGGCAAAATATGTCTAAAATAAATCTGCCCTGCCTTTTAAGCAAAAAACAAAAAAAACACTGAGATAACGTTATTAAAAATAAATGCATCTTGGGAAAAAAGGGTATTTCCTGGTACCATTGACACCTGATTCCTCACTGGCTTGGCTATGGCCCAACCACACGGCAGTGTGCACTGTATCTAGGCAACAAGGGTCCAATCAGAAGAGGTTGAGGAGTGAGGACGAGAATCGATCACAATTTGAGTGTGCTGACTGGCCGGCTGACAGGTACTGCTCTTTTCGCTGGATCTTTTGTGAAGGAGTAATTTTTGATTTTTGGGGTTTTTGATTCAAAGTGACAAAGTCTTTGTGATTTCTGATGAACAGAAACAGTCATTGATGAATGAGTGACATGATTTAGTGATGTTTCAAGCATCCAAGAAAACTTGGAAGCTGCAGTCTATGGAAGCATGGGTATTCATACCAAAAAGTTCATTCGATTTGACAGAGAGCATGTTGAGAGAAACCAGTCCGAAGCTCCTGCTGAAAAACTGTATCACTCGTATAAAGCAAAAGTCCATAATCCACACTGCAGACAAGGTTCAGCACAATGGCATTTTTTAATCCCCAAGCTGGTGCTGATTAAGGTCCTTGGCAGGTTTCCTTTTTGCAGACACTTATCCACTGAGATAGCATAGGGTCAGAAAGACTGAAGGCTGGACTGACCACAGATTGTCCATGTACTCCTTTCCTGAAAATATAAATGTCCATGTTTAAAACAGCTTCCAGACAACCCTCTGACAAAGCTCATGCCGCTTATTGCTACTCCGAAAAGTTTGTTCGTCTTTCTTTGAGCAATGTTGGTAAGACAGTCCATCAAAAAACAAAATGTTCAGCCAGCGGCAGCAACCAGTCTGACGCCTCGCAAATCACAGGGGCATGTCAAACTCCAGCAGGGAAACACAGACAGAAAACAAGTCCACTGGTAAATATCAGCCCTTGAGCCTTGTTCTTTGATCCAAACCAAAACAGCAGAGCAGAGGAAGTCCGAGCTCTACATGTTAACACTGGCGGTGGGTTTGCAGGGGTAAAGTAGAGGAGTGCTGATTCTGAAGGGCTGAAGGGGAACGAGAGTCCATTGAAGTCCATACAGGGAAGCATGCTGCTGAACTAGCAGGACAAACACACAGACGGTCACAGCGTTTAAACCACCGTGTGTCTATCCTGCTGCATGGAGAAGTCTGTAATGTCTGGCTGCAAGTTAGCAGGACTTGTAGATGACCCATGAGGGCAGGTGCAGGTGTGATAAAGGTGGCATCTTCTCAAAATAGCTGCCACTTCCCCCACCCAATGAACTCTGAGGGTTTCCTTCGAGCAGTCCAATCAGGGGCCACATCAGTTTGTGTGGTGATCAGTGTGGCCAATCATCCGCCAGGATTCCGTCAGGTGATGCTAAGTGTGCAGTGTTGACTCTGCCTGGGGGGCCTAGCGCAGCCGAGCCGCTGGGACATAGCTCGGCAGGTGATGGAGGTAGAGGAGAGGTGGAGGAGAGGTGGAGGTAGTAACGCAGGTACCAGTATGAGCAATGGAAGAAGGGAGTTCACCTTCACAACAAAGCAATCAGTGGGTTTTTAAAAACACAACACAGTCATACCACCAGATCAAGAGAGAGGAACAACAGAGGAACAGAGAGTGAGAGAGCGAGATAAGGGTTTAGTAGGAGGAAGGAAAGGGAGATGAGTGAAACCATAGTGATAGAAAAAGAGCAAATAAGGGACTTTTGAAGGAAAGAGTGAAACAGAGACAGAGCAAGAAAGAAACAGGGAAAGGAAGGAAAAGAGCCTGGCTTTCTTTCTCCATACACTGTCAAGGCCTATTACGTTTAATCCAGTCTCCCTCAGTCACCCCACATATACACACAGGCTGTCAAACAGCTCACAAAACATGTGAATCATCAAAATCAGAACACATTTAAAAGTTGACAGGTGTCTCTGAAATGTGTAATGAATCTGGCTATTCTGTGGCTCTACTTTCTGCCTAATCAGGATTATTTTTATCCCTTAAATGTCGAGATTCCAGAGTGCAGGGTTACTCATTTCAAAACAACTACAATTCACAAACTAATCTAATCGGCCCCAGAATACAAATCATCTGTCTCAGGCAATGTGTCCATCACAGGGTCTTTTAAAGCTTCAACAACAACGGAGCAACGGAAAGTGGGATTATTAAGTTATCTTAAAGTAGATTTATACATGTAAATGTGCCTAATAACACCCAACAAATACATATGTACTGCTGTAAGACCCAATCATTAGGCTAAATTTATACAGTCTTAAGAGTGGTAGAGTTTGAGTGGTGCATTACTCATTCAGAGTCTTCATGGAAACTCGCCCACATCTGCACAAGCTTTGTGAGTGTTGCTCAACCCTTTCATCCATGGGAATGAATGCTATAATAATAATAATAATAATAATAATAATGGCATGCCATAATGTAGAAACATGTATACATATACAAACTTATTTACTGGTTATTAATCCGTATTAATGTTGTTTTCTCTGCTCTAATAGAACCAACTCTGTGTAACAAACCCTTTAGACATCACATTCACACATCTCCCTCCCTCACACACAGACACACACACTTGCCAGCAAGTTGAAGACTGTCTAATTTCACACACCGTTAGCCATCCTCAACCCCTGACACTGTAATAACAGCCAGCAAAGACAGAGGAGAGGAGAGAGAGACAGAGGGAGAGAGAGGAAGAAGAGGGTTGCTCTGGAAGAGAGATACTTTTAATGTTTACAGCTACAAATCTCAAGAGGAAAAGAAAAATATATGTATAGATCAATAATTTGGTTTCTTTTTAGGTCTTCCAACACTTATAATGTACGTATTCAGACTGAACTAGCAAAGTTTTAGCTGCAAAAGAGTTTTTGGAACAGTAATAAAAATGGAAAGGTTTAGAAACATTAAAGATTCCAAACTGTTTACATACGTTCCTCGGGTGCATTACACAAAGCGAAAACATCATTGTTAGGCAGTGAACATTTGAGCAGCATCCATCTGTTAGATCTGCCTTTTATTACATTACATAATGCGAGTTACCATGCTGCACCATCACTGCGATTAATGCTAAGAGGACAGTTTGCTTTGTTATTACTTACAAAGACGAATGTGAAGACACCTCCTCTAATACTTTCACTCTATATCCCTCCCCTGTTCCTTAGGGTTTTTTGTTCCACAGGCCTCTGTAAAAGAAGGCCTCATTACCTCGTCAGGGCGTGACTCCGCAGTCTCCGGCGCCCCCTGTGGGGCAGGTTGGGCCAGTGTGCCCTGTGACTCGGGGTGTTCCTCGAGCTCCATAGCAACAGGGCCTGTGGGTTCAGCGACTGCAGCCTGCTTCACATCCCTAGTGCAATGAATGAATATATGAGACAGAGAGAGAGAGAGAGAGAGAGAAAAATGCACTGAGAATTACATCACCACTGAGGAATAGGCGGAGAGATGAGGAACAAGAGGAGAAAAGTGGGAGGAGGGAGAAGAAAAATACAAAGCAGCAGGGTCGGCCCAAAAAGAATCAGTAAACACAGTTAGTGCTCTCGTCTGAGCTAAGTTAAATGAAGAGCTGACATTCGACAGGCCTTGCAAAGACTGCATATCTCGAGAGAGAGAGAGAGACAGAGACAGAGAGAGAGAGAGAGAGAGAGAGAGAGAGAGAGAAAACACATGAGCAAAATGAGAGAGAGGGAGAGGTAAGGTAGCTCAGGCTGGTGATCTGGGTCACTATACCTATAAATAACTCGGCAGCCAAATGACACCCAAAGTCAGGGTCAAAAACACAAGCATTCACACAGACAAATGACATCTAAATCCAGGATCACAAACACTCCTGAAACAACCTTAACTGACTCACTTCACCTAATCGGAAGTGACAAACAGAAACAAGGAAAGAAAGTCACAAGCAGCTCACGCTAGACTTCAGTGTGGCCTTCACAGACATGTGAGATTGTAACTAATGACAGGAGCATCATGAGGTGCACATGATGGCAAACAAGCAAACCAGAGAGGTTGCTATTGACCTACAGACTGAGGAGCATCTGATTTGTGATTCACAGTACCATTCTCCAGAAACCAGACTCAGCACAGCAAGTACTGCAGTAATGCCACAGAGAGGAATGTATAAACCAAACGACAATCACGAGCTTCCCCTAAGAAATCTGCCATGCTGACTTTGTTCGGTACAGTTTGATGAACATGCACTTATTAATTACTTCTTTTTAAAATAATAAAATAGCCTAAACTTACCATGTAAGGGTACCATTAAAGCTGCTGTTACTGAAACCTACTTAATTCACCTGACAAAATTTAGTCACCTTGTGTATTTAAGGTTGTAGTAACTTCACTCTCCTGCAGCTGGTGCTTCACGAGGATGACAGGATTATAAATATCTATGGATGTGTGAGGTGGTACAGTGCAGTGAGTGTCTCCTTCGATTTGTGGAAAATGGGTCTGAGGCAGATTTTAATAATTGCATTTCAGCGAGTCGAAGGCTATAGTGTGAATGAGGTAGCTGAATTTGCAGCTATAGGGAAGTGTGCAGTCATACGGGTCTACCAGCCGTGGTATAAATCCCAGTCTACAGGAAATTCTCCTCGGAATTGTGCCAGAGAAGGCATCCACCAACTCTGACCCAACTGTGCAATTCTTTGACGCAAGAGTGGCTGAACATTGATGTGACCTGCATGCAGAAACTTGTCCAGTCCATGCCAAACCCAAATCACAGCTGTTAATTGTGCTCATGGAGGTATTACACACTATTAGGTAAATTTCAGGTCACAGGTGAATAATTATTTGTCCAATTAGCTTATATTTATTAGGTGGAGATCTTTATTTTAATTTTTCATCATAAGACAAAACTCAAATTTCACCAGTTAAGATATGTGTGTGAAAAGCTGTAGCATGACCTTTTTCAAACTGGCACAACCACAGGAAAAAAGTGCTGCCTTGCACAGCTACAGAATGTCCGTTATCCAGTCGTTTTCTGTCGTCCTATGCCATGGATCAGAACCGATGGAGAACACTGACTACATGATAAGGAAGCCACAGGTTATGCTTTTTTCCACACGTCATGAAGCCGGGCATACACAGGGTTCTGTCCAGCTCAATAGCTGCTGCAACAGAAGCAATCTGTCTGTGATTCCCAAACACAGCTGATCGGCTAAAGCCCACCCTCATGACAAAAGCACTGTAGAATGTTGCGCCCTCTGCTGAAAAACATCCGATTCACCTTATCAAACTTTGTATCAAGCTGAAATAAATCTCAGAAAACGTGAAACTGAGCAGTGTCTCTTAGCATTCAAGGACTACACTGCTGCTCTAGAACAAAAAGCAGCCTCTTATTAACACAAAGGAAAAAAAAAAAAAAAAAAAAAAAAAGAGTCCGATACAGGCTACATGCCAAATAATACCAATGCAATTATCACCACCACACGCTAATGACGCAAAATAAACTAAAAGCATCTGGGAGCATCTGACACCGTCAGAAAACAGATGCTAGAAGGAGATGGATGCCAGGGACGACAGAACGGATCAATACAAAAGCAGCCTACACCATTAGGACAAGAACATCAAACCTTATTTAGCCATTAGGTCTCACTATCAGTTAGAAACAGACCTGCTGGCCATAACGATTGCATTACCAGTCCTTTGACTACCCTCACCCACGACAACTCACTGTAACACGCATATCATGCGCGTCACCTATACACATAAACATGAAAATGAATCCTGACCCATTACCGTAGGCAGTAATGGGGACGACTCTTAAAAACTAAGTATCTCCATCCTGTTTCTTAGTTTCAAGTCAAGCGGGCATTAAACACATGGTAATAACCAGGGGGAGGGGGTCCATCAAGCAGAGTGTTCAACATTTACACATCAATGTGTAGCAATCAGTAACCAACACTGCAAAAAACAGTCACTCCAAAAACAAAGGAGCTCCTAGGTCCAACACCACCCTTTTTAAATATCCCATTAAAACCCATGTCCTGGGAAGGAAGTTCCAAGCATTTGGGAACTCTACACAGGGATTTTGACAGGATTTACACATAAAAAAAAATCTTGCACAAATAAACCTTTGACAGGGGCTCACAGCTTGATTTTGGAATCAGGAACAGAATTTCTATAACCAAACAGATCTACCGAGTATGAATCCAGCATTTACCCGAATGAGCTACGTTAAAATGGGCCATCTTGAACTGAAGCACTCAGCTACACCTAAAAGCAGAGCTCATACTACAACACTCTACTGCCCATGTTAAAGTGTGCTATTCCAGACTAGATTTACTCTAAGTCAGGACTGGATTCATCCTCTCTCACTGTCTGATCAGCACTTCCTTCTACCATCACCACAATATTAACAGACCACCATTATTGGAAAGCAGTGTCAGGGTGCATGTGGTTTGTCTCATAAGCAGAAATGCATTTCTGTGATTTTCCACCACTGACAGCAAATGATCCTTCTGTCCCATGGGGGTCTTACTGCAAAACTCCCCCAACACAGCACACACCCGGCTTCCCTAACAACCAGGGGGGGCTTTGTTAGGGAGGAGCTCAATAACACAAAGAAAAGTTCCAAAACGAAGAACATTACATACAGTACACACACATACATACACACAAACACAGAGAGAAGAGAAACACACAAGCAGGCCCTACACGTGTGAAGCCATAAGCTCCAAATGTTAACCTGCATCCAAGCCACTAAGTAACTGAGCACAGTGTTTACCTGGCCACCTTTTTCTTACAATAGCAACAGGTAATGCTAGCTAAACCAGGCCTGAGGGCTTTTTCCACATGTGAAGAAAATTCCAGAAAAAGAGACTGAGAGTGAGAGAGACAGTGAGAGAGAAAGAGAGAAAGTTATGAGGAAACTAAAACACAGGCGACTCGGGCATTAGTGAATCCAGGAATAACGTGTTAAACCCTTTCTCTTTCTGACCATCTCCATTTCTCTCTCTCTCTCTTCCTTAGAGATGTTCCCACCACCCAGCCGGGCTCCTCAGCCTGCTCGTCCCCTTCCCCCACCACCACGCAGGACATGAAGACGAGGCGAAACCAAACCATTGCAGATTAACAGCTTCACCTCTATAACATCCAAACAGCTCTTCTTCCTTCTCCACAGTAGCTGTGGTGCCAGTTAATGTAGCCACCTATGCTAACGCTGAGGCCGGCGTTAGCACAGCCTGGTTTCCCCTGAGCAGATTGACGCCGTGGGGCATTTCTACAAATCTACTACCCCCTCACCTTTCCTTTCCTTCCCTTCCTCCCCATGTTCAATTTCGCCCTTACCCGCCTTTATTGCCGTCGGACAGCATGTCTGTGAGGCTGCGGCTGAAAGCCGTTGAAACGTGGTGAGAGGCTTCTCGGCTTTTTTTCCTTGTGCAATGCGTCGGTGATAATGCAGAGCAGCGTTCACTTAGCGGCCATGTTGAAGAGAGCTACAGGGCAGAGGGGAGGAGGAAACGGGGAAAAAGGAGGAGGAGGACCTGCCAGAGCGCTGCTCTGCCTTTGCTCTTCGGCCGCGTCCCAACACGCGCACTAGTGTCCTACCAAGGGTACTCGTGTTGTTTAAAGAGCGTGTTCTAGAACGCTTAGCTGAAGCGCAGAATTGCAGCCACCTCCAATTGGTCTCGACCACAAGCTCAGGTATAACTGAGACGCAGTCGTCAGCGACTGTCCTTTGCACTACGTAAGTGTTCTAGAACACGAGCGCGCACATTGGGACGCGACCTTCCTCAGTCAGGACCACACCGCTTTTCTTCGGGGCTGCCGCACTGAACGCCTGATTTAAAAAAAAAAACAAAAAAACCTGCACACAGCTGCTGCCTACACGAAAGACGCTATACGAAAACGAAAATATCCACATACACCTGAAATCGCGACGTTTTTAATGACGCCATTTTTATTAAATCTTCGCCTTGAATCGATGGTTCATTTTTAAAATCACAGGATGCCACTGACAATAATCCAGACGCCAGTACACAATGTTAACACACACACAAAAAAATCACTGTCTGCGTCCGAATAATTATGAAACTTCCTGTCTGCTTTCTTATATATCACCAGGGGCTGACCGGCATGTGGATCCACATGGCTGCTTTTGCTTTTGGCTGATTAGGCGACATCATGTTGGTTAATCTTTAAAATGCCAAGCCACTGCAATATAATCTCCCATGATCAAGATCAGGTCTGATTATGAATACATACACCTCACTGAAGGTAATGCCAAAAGTGACAACATATGCCAAAGTATGTGCTTTTGTACTCTTCAAAAGGAGAGTCCTGTATGAGAAACTGAAATACTTTTGATGTATCTACATTGCTACATTAAACCTTTTTTGCCCATCTGGTTTTGCCTGATTTGTTATGCATATGGATCAACAAGCTGGTCAGACCTGTCATTTACATTTAGTGAAACCATGAGCTACAGAGCTACCAAAACAAGAGCAGATGTGAAATCAAGTTTCATTTAAGCAATTTAGATGCAGCCACAAGTATTGAAATTTGCCAACTGACCAGTGGTTCAGCTATGGAGTCCTTTTACACAGGCACACATGCAGATCAGTTTGGGACTTTATTGGACAGTCCATTCTGTTTCATGTCTCTGAATTACAACCTTAATCAGAACAAGGTTGTAATTCAGAGACAATAAGAAATTTCTTTGACATTTATTTCACTGCAGACAGTATGAACCCAACATATTTAATTCAATATACACTCCTTCCTGTATTTCAGGCCTGTGACTCATTCCAGGTTGGGGTGGTACAGCATTTACTGCTTAGTAATGTTGCCATTCCTTCTCACAACACCTAAAAGATGGGTTGGCATTGAGGATACCAAACAATGAAAACGTTCAGGTGTTATTTTATTCCATTCTTCATGCAACCACACCTTATGGCGTGCAAAGGTACAGGGCCATTGTCTTTCCCAATTTTCCAATTATTCTCTATTGGGGACAGGTCAGGACCACAGACAGGCCAGTCCAGTACTCATATCATCTGCTTCTGCAGACATACCTTTGTAATGTGTGCAGCATGTGGTTTTGCATTGTCTTGTTAAAAACGCAGGACGTCCCTGGAAAAGACATCTTCTTGAAGGCAGCATGTGTTCCTCTAAGACCTCAGTGTACTGTTCTCCATTAATGCTGCATCCCTATACCAGTGAGAATAGTCTGGATGGTCCTTTTCCTCCAAAACAGAGCTGGAATACTGATTTCTCAGATGACAATACCCTGTGTGATGGTTAATCCCAGATGCCTCAGAGCCCAGGGAAGTTGATGCTGCTTCTGGAGGCTTCTGTTTTGCACAGTGAAGTTTTACATGTCATTTGTGAGTGTAACTGTATTGTAGTGCTTGACAAAGGTTTGCCAACGTAATCTCCTCCACATGTGGTTATATCAGACATCGTTCTGACAGTTCTAGACGCAGTCCCGTCTGGTTTTTAGATTAGGCTTTAATACACTGAAATTTCTCCCAATTCCTTGAAATGTTTAATGATTTTATGTACTATTATGAGAATTATAATTATATTATATAATTTCTTTCAGGAACATTGGTTTTAAACATTTCAATAATTTTCCTCACACATTTGTTGACAAACTGAACATCTGTTGCTCATCTTTGCATCCCAAAGATTCAACATTCAAGGGTATTGCTTTTGTACTAAATCACAATTTGTTGCAATCACCTGTTGAAAATCACCTGTTCGAAATCACATTTCATTACTAGCACTAAACTGCCCCCACCCAAACTTTTTTTTTTTTAATGTCCTGTTTTTTTTATTTATTTTTAGCCATGAAATGCAGGAATGGATGTATTTTAACAAATGAAATGAGGTTAACCAAACAAAACATGAAATATCTTGGGTTCATACTGTCCACAAAATAAATTAATAAATAAATAAATCAAGTAACAGTAAATGCAAGTAACACTGCATTTTCTATTTGCATTTACCATACTGTCCCAACTGTTTCTGATTTGTGGTTGTAGGATTTATTGTGGTGGCTCTCTCGGCTGTGCGTCACTCACTCATAAGCACAAAATGCAGGTTCTATGATCAGACCCTCTGGTTAGTCTGATGCGCAGCTTCTGGGAACTGCAGTAGATTACATAACAATATGAGTGGTGTGTATGTAGCAGGCACAGTGTCTATGACCTTACTGAATCACAATGAAGGGCACAAGTACGCCATGTCTCTACTTACCCTCCATTTGCTTTACTCCTTTATATTATCATATGCAAATTCACAAAATCAGTATGTGGATAAAATTCCTGTATCCATACACGGATCAGTGTATGTGGTAGAATTCAAAACTGAAATATAGTGACACATGCACACATTTATGTTTTTTTTCCTGCTTAAAAACACTAACTCAAGAATCAGTTTGACGGTTTGTGCTACAGCAGTGGTCCCCAACAGGGGTGCGACAAATGATGTTAGGGGTATTTAAGTTTCATTTAATCTTTATTTCATTTTGGCTGCGCAATTGCACAGGTACCTTCCCGAGACAACCAGCACTGCATCGCACTCACCTGAGCATGAGATCCTCATTGAAACTACCACTGTGTTTTGTAAGCATGAGATATTTGACATCCAGCAAAGGTTAAACCCATGTTCTAATAGTTTGCCATTTTGCTTTGCAGCATCATTTGTTTAAAATGATGCGTCTGAAAAGATGTTTCACCTCTGCATTCTGTGCGTAATGCTTTCTGGAGAACCTACCTTACAGATCATCAGTTGTTACAGTAGGCGAGTTGTACATTTTTGACTGGCTTTTCAGAAACTTGGGAGCAATGGCGTTTTCTCTCACCACATGACGGCTCTATTCCATGAGCCTATGACCCCTAGTTTTTCCATTTAATAAACGCCATAGACTCAAGCAGTAAAGTGTACCATATTTTGTCCATGTGTTCAAGATTTAAATTAAAAAAAAAAAAAAAAAAAAAAAAAGTCAAAATGAATGAACTAATTGGATCAAACCCTGGAGTGGGATTTCTCTAGTAAGTGCGAGTCAGGAGCAGCATATAGAATCTCTACTCTCTTGCTCTACTCCACTCTTACCCTGGTCTGGGACTACTGATGTAAGCAGTGTCTCTGATGACATCAGAATATGCACAAATAGGACCTGGTACGAACATCAACATCAGTGATTGCCTTTCAAGTGTTTGAACACCTTCAAATACTGAAGAAGACTTTAAAGTGGGGGCACACTGACTATCCAAGAAATAAAAGGGTGCAATGGAGGGTTATTTTACTTGCAGTGTAGCATTTTGGCCGTTGGATACTTTTAATCTGGTATTATCCAGATTAAAAGTCACTATACAGACAGAATTAGGCAGAATGGAGCAGTTTAGATTCCAGCCCATTCCAGCTTTCCAATTCCAGTCCTGGTGACCTCACACTGCACATTTCTGTGCTTTGTCTCATCTATTACACATTAATTAACTCACTAAGGCTACTTTCAGACTGCAGGTAAAAGTGTCCTAGATCAAATTTATTGCCCAAATCTGATTTTGTTGTTTGGTTGCTCAGATTACCTTTCACTATATGGTCTCTCTCTCCTGAGTCTGAGCTGACCTGCCTATGCCAAAGAACACTTTTTCCACCTGGAACGCTCATCCAACAAACACAGCTGTGCTCTAGATTTCCTTAATATTAAAAGATCCTCTTATGAAGTAAACGATTTGGGTCCTTCTCACCTCCAGCGTAAACATAGTCCAAGCAATTAACAAGCTAGTCATTCATTGGGTGATGTATTTAAGAGCGGAGTAAAACTGTGCAGAGCATACAGTAACCAGGAATATGAAGAGCCCCTCGAGTAGTTACGGCTGTTCTGCACTCTGGTTCTGAGATGCTCATCTTTTCCTCTGCTCCCAAACCTGATTTAACTCGGGAGCTAATTGACAACAGCTGAACACTGAATGGGTAACATATCTGCAAGCATGTGGTCATTAGCCAAAATAGCCGCCACTCTTCCAGGCAGACACCCACCTTCCTGTCATGTGGATTGGAAAGTTGCTACAAATGACTCTGCTAGATAATCAAAGCTTTAAGACAAGAGGTACATGTTTATGCCTGATTAATTTAAGAGTTATTAAAGTACAAAGAACCTTCATGTGTGTGGTGTCAATAAGCTGAAGCTGCTAACCTGAAAGGTTTTTCTCCCTCTTCTCCTGCATCAACTGCTCTTGTAGGTTCCTTCTCTTTGCCCTGATTTAAACAAACACAAAAACCATATTAGCAGAGCAAAACAGGTAAATACAATAAAACCCAGCTCCCTTCATAATGCATTTCATGGCTTGCACACAAAGACGCAGGATCACCTGCCTTCTAGTTTTGTTTGGAAATGTCTTCAGTGTTTCCATGAGATCTGTAAATTAAACACCTTTGTGTTTTCCTCAGATCACACTGTACGTGTGAGAAGTTGAGTTGAACTCACTTACGCCCAGAGAGACACAGTCAGTCTGGCATATCAGTATTAGCATGGCAAACTCATCATAGGAAACACATCAAAAGGCAAACATGGAATATCGAGTGACCGATAACAAGCCAAGACAAACACTTACTTTGTTTTTACTTGGTGGACTGGCTTTGTCCTGTGAGGAAGAGCCTGAAGAACTGGAGGAGGAGGATTCCGAGTCAGATTCCGAGGATGAAGAATGGCTGGACGAGGATGAGTGTCGTTCAGGAGATTTTTCTCTCCTTCTGGGCTTCTCCTTTGCTCTCTCTGCTTCCCCTTCTTCTGGTGGTGGTGATAGAGGAAGCACAGAAGGGGTACTTTTACTGTCTTCTGCCGCTTCAGGTGCCTGAGGAGATGCCAATTTATCCGTTTCAGCCTGAGGCTTTATTTCTTGGTTGTCCTCCTTCTCAGGGGTCGACTCAGGTGCTGCAGTGGACTTTTCCGTCTCCATGGCATCGCCTAGGTTGGCATGCTGTGGTGCCGAGACAAGAGCTGACGACTGTTCAGGTTTGGAAGAAGACAGGAGGCATTCAGGTGGAGGAACTTCAGAGAACATCCGTGGTCGCTTACGAACAGCAGGTGGGGAGGTGGTAGGTGATGTACGATGGGAGTGGATGGGGCCCTGAGAGGGGGATGCCTCACGTTGGCGTTTTGATGATAAATGGGTACTCTCCTTGGCTTTCTCAGGTTCCTTCTCTTCTACCTTTTCCTCTCTCAATTTCTCCCCTTCCTCCTTTTGTTCACGTTGTTCGGGTTTTTCCTCCTCCTCCTCCTCCTCAGTCACTTTCACAGCCTCAGAGTCCTGAGCACTGTCATCAGTAGTAGAGAGGGTAGTGGCTACTGGTTCAGACTCTTGAGGCAGTTCCTCTTGAGGCATTTCCACTTGGGGTGATTTTTGTTGACCTGGAGAAACCACAGCACCAGTAGAGGCCTGAATGTCATTCACTTCCCTAGAGATCTCAAGTGCACTGGTCTCAGTCCCGGGCTTTGTTTCCATCTGTGCATCGTCCTGCTCTGTCTCTTCCATTGTTCCGTCTCCTTCATCTTCCTCCTTCTTCTGCCCGCCATCAAAAGCGCCTTCAGACTCCATCTTGCGCACCAAAAGGCTGAGCGGACCTGGCCTGCGCTGGGATGGTGGCTCTGGGCTGCTGGACCTGGAGCTGGAGCTGGACTCCTGCCTCTGTAACGATGGAGGAGAAGAAGCACCACTCATTCCCACTGCTGCACCTTCTCCTGGGGCTAAAGGCTCTTCCTGGTCAGGGGGGCTTTGCCTGGGGGTGTCCGGCAGGGGGAAAGAAAGTTCTGGGGGTGGTGATGGAGGAGGTGTGGGCTGGCGGAGTTGCAGGGGAGAATGATGGGCAGGCTGTGGCTGAGGTGGGATGTGCTGAGGAGGCTGAAGCTTGCGTCTGGAACGCTGCGCAGATGCTGCTGGTGGATGGTGCACAGGAGGAGCACGGGCATTCTTCCTCTTTTGAGAAGGACCCCACTCATCATCTTCATCGCTATCATCATCTTCATCTTCATCCTCATCTTCGTCACTCTCCTCCTGAGTACGAGCAGACTGACTAAGCTGTGGCATCGAATGTGCTGGACCAGCTTCAACAGGGGCAGTCCCTTCTCTTTCTTGTGGACGTGGCACGAGACCCTGCTGTTCTGGCTGACCGACCACACGCACTGATAGGGAGGCAACTGCACGGGGAGGAGAGGGAGTGGCAACCTCCTCTTGAGAGAATGAGGGCCGCCAGATCCTCCCAGTAGAGGCATCAGGGTGTTCCTGGGCTACTGGAGCTGAGCCCACATCCAGCCTGCGAGCTCCTGGTAGACCAGGATCCTGGGGCAAACCTCCTCCACGATCCCCTCCCTCATCATCACCATCTGCTCGAGACAACGTGTGACGAGTTGCTACCTTGCGACGCTACAACGACAAAAGGGGTGTGGGGGGTTATCACTCAAAATAGATCTGAGCTGTACGGCACTTCAAGAACTTTGAGGTGCGTATTTTTGCTTATTGCGATTTCACGTACTGCACAGTAATTAAACTAGTTAAATAGGACAAATTATGCTCTTTTTGCAATCAAACCTGCCGCTGGGAACTGACAAGATCAATGCCCAGAAAAGCATTTAGTGGCATATTCTGACATAATTTACCACAAGAATAACAGCAAGATAAAAACTAGATATGGAAAAGTGAGATGTTTACAGTCACCCATATTGTATTCTCCATTATATTTATATTAAGTATATTCGTCAAAACAGAATACGCACTTTAAGTTTTTTGACAGAGAGAAATTCACAATGTGGATTTGGCAGGAAAATTGTTTATTCTGAGTTTCAAATATGTGGACTCTCCTGTCACAATGAACAGAAAACTATTTTTTACTGTGATGTATTTATAAGTGAAATACAGTATCGGGGGGGCTCTCTGACCCATCTTATTAATTTTTGCTTGATCGTAAGTGATATGAAAATTCAATAGACATTATGAAAGGCAAGTCATAACATATTTACATTACATAATGACTGAAAATTAAGGAAAGATTTTCGTTTGGATGATAAGGAAAAAAGGAGTTATAATTTCAGGATGACATTAAGAGTACCCGCTTCTTAGAATACAATTCAAAGTTTCCTGTCCTGTATAAGTTCTAGTACTCTACTGTTGACTTTACTAGCATATTCTAGCCTTTGAAGAATTTACTTTACATCTCAAATCTCTGGCAAACCATTACAAACAAAAGCTAACCCACAAACGCTCCTGTTGTTTTTACAGCTGCTTTCAAAAGCTTTTCACCTCATGTCAAAGAGCTACAAATGCAGTTTTTGTTTTGCCTTGACAGCTAAACGCACACTGAACAAACAACAAAAGGCTGATCAGGCAGACCTGAACACTTGGGCAAAAGACAGGTTATGTGTAGTAAGGATGAAATAAGCCAGTAAATCCAGAAGTTTATTCAATGGTTTTTTTTGGCTTAACTGTCTTTGGCCTAACTTTTTACAGTTTTTGTGAATGCAGCCAAACTGAACATGTCACAGTCCACACTGCCACAGGGCAGACTTCTTGGAGCCAGTGTGTCTGTTTAGAAATGTGTGTGCTAACCTTTCCTGGCAGGTAAGGTGAATCGTCATCATTGGCCTCTGTGTGGTCATCCTCCTCAGGGCCTGCAGGGCTGGAATCTGAAGCCACAAAAGGCAGGAGTCAAAGGTCATAGTTGGAAATACAAAACACTTAAAATGTTTCAGATTATCAAACTGCTTTTAATATTACACCAAGATAACCCAAGCAAACAGAAAAATGGTTTCAAATTATGGTTTCATTTATTGAAGCAAAATTGCTGTTCAGCCCTTTATATCACCATGTGAAAAAGTAACCGCGCCAATTGACTACTGGGGTCACTTTTACTAACCACCCCCAGACAGGATTACTGCCAGACATGTTGAACCTAAGCACTACTTAAATAGAACCCGTCTTGCAATGTGAAGTAGATAAAAGGTCTCAAAACGTAGCACACGACACCACATTCTAAAGAGACTGAAATTCAGAAGTGAAACACTAAATTCGTTGAAATCTAAAAGTCTGGAAAGGTTTAAAAATTCACTGCTGAGGATCTGGGACTCCAGGGAAAGAACACTAAGGATTGTCTTGCACATGACAAAATGATGTGGGATAATATTCATAGGAAGACATGGGTCCAACTACATCTGGCTTAAAGCTAACACCACATTCCACCATAAGAACATTATACCAACAGTCACACATGGTGATGGAAGTGTGATGATCTGGAGCTACTTTGCTCCTGCAGGACCTGGACAACTGGTCATAAGTGATGGAACCATGATTTCCGCTCTCTATCAGAAAATTCTGAAGGAGAACGTCCGTCTGCGAGTTCCTGACCAGAAACTTAAGCTCCGTTGGGTTATGCAGAAGGACAATGATCCAAAGCACACAAGCAAGCCAACCAAAACAAAGGTTATTTATACTGCAGTTACTTTTTTGGGTACACGTTTTAAATAAATCTTCATCTTCAATAAAAGAAACAACCGTGTAAAAGCTTAATTGTGTGTTTACTCATGTTGCCTACGTCTTACTGAAATTAGTCAGGCTGCCGGAAACATTTAAATGTGACAAAAGACTAAGCCTAAACTTGACAGGTACCGAATAAATAAACAGACAACACTGTTTTATGAACAGAACGATCCATAATCTTTACTGCTACACAATAGAACAATGCCTGGTATTTCCTCAGATCACACTGCACGTGTGAGAAGTTGACTTGAACTCACTTGTGCCCAGAGAGACACAGTCAGTCTGGCACATCAGTATTAGCATGGCAAAATCATCATAGGAAACACGTCACAGGCACAAACAACATCTACAATACATAATGTTTGTACCTTCTTACAAAATCTTCTGTCACCACAGAAGTCACTTTGCTTTGTTTGGGGTTAAAAGTTGCACTTTACTGTGTCTTACCATCTGCCTCAGCTGCCTCTCTTGCCTCTCTCTCCATTCTCTGGCGGAGGAGCTCTTGTTGCTTGGCCAGGTACTGTTTGATGAAGCTGTTCTGGCTCATCTCCTCACCTATCTGAACCACAAAACAAAAAAAAAAGTGCACACTTCAAGTTCAAGTTCCAGATTCTATGTATGCCACATGTGCTAAGCCTGGAGGTCTGCACAGGATTGATTTTAATCCCGCTCTCGTAGTCTCCCACTAGACCTTGTCCTGCTCCGTTCCTGCTCCCGCCCACACAGTCCCACAAAAGGGCATGTGACATCCAATATTTGAGATACTCCCAATTATATCTGAGCTGGGTGATAACACTACCACTAACACTATAACAATATCTCGCAATATAACTTTCCCTCGATAGACGTATAACAACAGTATGAGTCTCAGACATCCACCTTCTAGAGAGCCCTGATGGCAGTTTTAACTGAGATGGAGAAAGCTAGCTTCCCATGCTAGTTGTTTTAGCACCTGGATAACAATAAGCAGTGCTGTCATGCAGAGCACGGCCAAACCGATGTTGTACTGAACTACAACAATCAAACAAGACCGACCAAAAACCAGACCAAAAAAAAGCACAGATTTAATTTTAAACATGACTTAAAGAAGGACATTTTAGGTCTGGTGGGAGAGAATCGAACTGCAGTTAATGCCACCTTTCACACAGACTTGTGAAACCTTCTGTTGTGTTCAGATGATCTGACCATAAAGAACACTTCTAAACCAACATCAGCATTTAAACTTGGAAAAAATGCTGATTTGACATTTACAGAGGTAATATTTTTAATCGATCAAGGTAATACATTTATCGATAATGACTGATATAAAATGATCATCATGATAACATTTTTGGCCTTATTGTCCAGCCCTATTTTCTCCTGAAATAATCACATCTGAAGATTAGTGCAGTATGTCAGACTTGTCTTTGGTCATCTTAATTGTGGTGTATTGGCCTTTCTTTAAAGCACTCTCCACAGCTGACGCTGACTGACCATCTAACGCTAGGATTGTGTCACTTTGCAAGTGGTGCAAGGGTGCGTGCCAAAAATGTTGTAATTGCAGCGTCTCCGACCTCACACAAAGTTTTGTAACTTGCTGTTTACTGCACACGTTGTGCTTCATTCAAAATAAATACATTAGATGGAAGATTTGCTGAGCAATTATTTTGAATGCTTATTTCATTTTTATTGATTATTCAGCTGTTTTCCCCATATGCTAATTATTGTTTTTGACATCATTTTATATAGACATTTTATTAATTTGCAGAATTACATGTACACGTTGTCCTGCTGCCACATGCACCCACTGGAATGGTTAACTGCCTGCTCCTGGGCATGACATTAAGATTTTTTCCTGCACCACAAGAGAGTTTGGTGGGACCCTGTTTGGGGGCAGTCACTCAGGATTAGTGAAGAATAGCTCCTCTACCTGGAGCTACTTTACACCACAGGCAGGTAAAAACTGAACCTAAATCAACTCTGCTACTCTTTGATCTACAACAGCAGACCTAACCAGAAAGGAAATATATATCCTGTGCAGACCAATTCAGCAAATTATCACAACATCTCATAAAAAGCATGACTAACGGTAACCAGAGCCAACCTTATTCTATCTGCAAAGAGCCAGCGTGACTGCAGGTTTTCACTCCATGATCGACTGTCTGAAGATTAAGAACAACTGATTAAATAAGCAGTATCGGGTGAACTTCTGCTTCGCTGGAATGAAAACCCACAGCCACACGGGCCTTTACAGAAAAGTTGGGGGAATCCTGTTGTAGCCCAATTTGAAGGGTTACCATTAGTCTTTGTGCAACATGGACGAGACTGGACAGATACAGAATAAACTTTCTAAAAAACTATTTTTACTAGGTTCTGAACAGTAGTACATATTGCTACATAAAACAAAGTGGGTTACAATCAACATAATACAAAGTCTAGGATAAAAAGGAGGAGAGGTACCTGGTGTTTCCTCAGAACACTAACTTTCACTGATTTCATTTACACCCAGAGAGACACAGTCAGTCTGGCGCATCAGTATTAGCATGGCAAACTCATCACCGGAAACACATTAGAGGCAGATATTAACAATGCCATGAGTAAGCAATGCATTACCCTAGAGCGAACTTTACTGACCTGCGAGTTGGGCTGCAGCCCAGTGTGAGGGGTGGACGTCCTCTGCAAGTTCTCCAACATAAGAGCCTAAAAACAGCACCCAAACACAGAGATATGAGCCAAATAAATAACTGGCGTTCAAGGAAATGCATTTACAGTTCCTAAAAGAGAGAAGCAGATGTGTTTTCCTCAGATCACACTGCACGTGTGAGAAGTTGACTTGAACTCACTTGCGCCCAGAGAGACACAGTCAGTCTGGCGCATCAGTATTAGCATGGCAAACTCATCATAGGAAACACACGTCAGGACGTACACATGAAACAGGGACAACTAGTAACACTTAATCTGTCAGCAGTAATTCAGTTAAAACTGTTACAACTCATTGGAAGTGCTTTAAAATGATACACCTCAAGTAAAAGTACTGAGAGAAAAGTAATCACTTGTAACTTGCTCACTCGATCACTTTCTTCCTTTGTATTTCTTTCCTGATTCCTTGTTTGTCGTTCATTTCATCCTGTTATGATTTGTTATTCACACTTCTCGCTTTCGTGCTTTATTGCTTAATTTTAGACCAAAAGGGTCACAGACAAAATGCACTTTTTACGCTGAGAGATGTTTGATGCTCTATTTTAAGAAACTCAGTATAACATTAGGCTTGTCAACCCATCACTGACAAGAAGTGCAAAGCTTTTTAGAGCAGGGCTAGATAATACTGATACAATTACATGGTGTAATAATCTTCCATATTTATCACAGTACCACAATAACTGATAATATTTAATAATAATTAAATTAGTCTTATTAAAATTCATGAAACCTCACAACAGAGACAACAACACTTTATGCCAAAAGAAATACAGACCCAAAAAGGTTTGCTTTGACTGGACTGTCTTGCTCCATTTTCTTACAATCATCCAATGGGGAAGAAATCAGATTTTCAGAGCAAAAGTATACTTATTTAGTTTTTAATGCATGTTGAACTGTCCTTTCAAACCAGCATAAAGGTAAAACACTGCAGTTAACTATAAGCCTGCAGAGAGCAAATACATGTAACATTCTATCAAGAAATGACAGAGCAACAGGGGCTCCAATATTTCATGGAAAATATCAGTATTACAAATATAATGCTCATAATACATTCGTTTAAACGTTCAGAATTTCCTGACATTAATAATTCACCATTATATATACACACACACATAGAAAATACAGACTTCTTTATCACACACTACTTGCCCCTGGTATTTCGTGTCAGGAATTCTGTGAACAAGAAGTGAATAAAATGATAAGACCCTGCCACCACCTATTTACATTCATTTTTGTCAAGTTATGTTATCTGCTCCTTCTGAAATTATTCAGAAATATTCAAGATTATTCAAGTGGTTATACAAACATCTAACTCCAGTTTGTTAGATCAGATTAGGTCCTAGAAATCAGACTGGGAAATCCGATAAAGAGAGCTGGGTTTCAGCTCAGAAATCAGTCTGAGAACAATCAACTAATTTTTCGGATGACAAATCACTCAATTACCACATAACGTATGCAGCTATCCGTTTTTCTATTTAACTTGGTGATTAAAGGATTTGCTATGTAACAAAGAACGCAATAAAGATTTCTTCATTTAAAAAAACTCATTTAAAAATGAACTGTTGATCTTTTTCCTGTTTAAAACCAAGGACGTGCAAGGCACAATAAAATAAATCATCTTTTGTTTAAGCAAATTAAAAAACATCCATCCACCTGTCTAAACTCAGCTGCAACTAAATTCTACAATCACAGTAACATGTGTGATGACAAGTAATAGTCACCGACATAAATCACCAACTAATCCAGTACTAAAGTAGTCGCCTAACTAATTTGGTAACCGATTTTAGTCTACAAAGTTGATTAATCGCTGCACCCCTTACGTAAATTTCTCGGATTTCTCAGTCTGTGCACGCGCAAAAACAGACTGCAGTACCAGAAATAAGCAAGCAGTGTTTAACACGGCACTGGCAAGATCGCAACACAACACTTTTGAAGAGACACTGAAGCCAACTACATACTTGACAAGGATTTAAATATTCTTCATCTCCTAGATGATGCATGTTCATAAAGTTTCCCTTTATCTGATTACTCAAGTACATGTAATCACGTCAATCTGATTACTAACAAAGACTAATTTATCACAGTTATCATCAGATAATTAAGTACATGCAAACACGCTCAACATCCTTAACCGCTTTTTTCAGCAAATTTAACCACCTTAATTTGTACTTACAGCCTCCTGCTGCTTTACTAATTGTGTGAAAGCTATGAAGTTGCATATTTTAAGCAAATTAGAAGTATATGGATTAAAACACTGATTAAAAACTTTGAAACCGCGATTAAAAACTTTTAAACGCTACTGTGTGCAAACACACTGCCAAGACTGAAAATCAGCATCGCGGTGTCACAGCAATACCGGTACGGCGTCAGGCGATACATCGCCCACCACTAGAGCAGTAAACAGGATATAAACCTCTGATCCCACCGCGCAGCGAGTACACCGTGTCCAGCTCCACAGACAGAGTAAGCAGAGCACATGGTCGCTGAGGGGTCTCTCCTTCTTCAGTAAGCTGCCTTTTCTTCGCTGTCCAGTCCGGAGTGAGTCCACTGAGGATGAGGGGTGTTTGTTTATAGGCCGTGTTTTACTCCAGGTGGGAGGAGCGTCAAGTGCGCAGTTCACCAGGCTGTTAGAGAAACTCTCCCGGCCATAACAAGCACAGGACTGCCTGCCTTTCATCGGGAGCAAGTCAGTGATTTACATGTCAAAACACATGCAAAGAGGACAAACGGGTGCTAAACGTCACTTCACATTAGCGACCTCGGGCAGATCGTCTTCAACGATGCGTTAAAATGTTCAAATGCAAAGTGTTTCAGCCCCTCGCAGAGAAAAAGGACCCTCACCACGTCCCAGTAAAAGAAAGCAGTGAAGTTAAACGAGTCCCTGTTAAACTAATTAAACTAAGTTACATCTGAAAGGTGTGACAGACACTCTTAGGAGCTTGAGTGGCTTAGCAAGAGTATAAGCTGGATTTAAGTCCATCAAGCCGACTCGGTGCGCGTCCAAATTAATTTTATTCCCCAGCCAGTCAGTCCCGTGGAGAATCGCAGAACTTCAGCTAATGACTTTCCGCCCAGTTGACCGCCGTTTCGTAGCGCGAAGTGTCAGCCGTCCGTCTGAGGCATCAGAGCCGGGCGCGCCCCCGCGGACTACAAACACACAGGGCGCGGGCACGAAGTCAACTCACAAACCTACCTCAGGATCATACGACCGAGCAACCGACCGACTCCCCTCGCAAAAAACACATAACGGGCGCACAAAACAGACACATACCGAGTCTTACACGCAGACGAGGAACTGCTAGGCACTGTGAGCACGCAACTGGCGGTTTAAAACAGCGCGCATGCACTAAATCAGCATTCCCGCTCCAGCAAGCCACCAGCACTTCGGCCTGCCACTCAGCTCAGCTCTCTGCACCGAGTGAACTTGATTAGCGAAGGCGCCCCGCTTTTTAGAGCTCGACCCGCTGAAGCGAACTCACCCCTTTCAGGCGCTTGATGAGCGCGTTTTTCTGTCCGCTTTTGGCGAGGCCTCGTTGCTCCAGGGCAGCTTTTAAATCCGCCACACGGAGCGAATGAAGCGGCTTCCCATCCAGCGTAACATCTTCGAGCTCCGCCATTTTGCCTCCCCCTCTGCTCGATCGCTCGAACTTCGGCCTGCGACGCGCTGACGTCACGCGCCGGAGCTTTCCGAAAACAGCCGAAGAGCGCGGCGGCGACGACGACGACGACAACAACAACAACAAACACAGACAACCGAAATTAAAGGGGACTTTTTCAAATTTCTGCATAACTGTAATCGTGGACAACATAGTCACTCATAGTGGGTTGATGTAAATAGGGGCATTGTAGAAAAACGTGTTCTCGGATTTTACTAATGGTGGTGATAACAACCAAAGGGCTACACCGCAATTATATCGCAGTTTTATTTACCACCCAAAATGACCAGCGAACCTTATACGAGATTTTATATGACATGAGATTTTTTTTTTTTAATTTGAGATGGAAAAAAAGTTTTCTTTGGGCACTGTTTTGCACTACAACGCACATATCACACCATAAATAAAATCAAATAAATATTTAATACATAAATAAATGAGTCTTTTCTGAATACTATCCTAAATCAGTGAAATCAGAGGCATGTTATTCATAACCATTTTGTATGAGGTAGCTTTAAGAGGCATAAAATGCTTTAGATGTTTAGTTCCTATCACCACCGCTGTGTAGTATTATGTGTCTCTAGGATGGAGCACTTCTAAACAATTTAAGTAGCTAGAAATATTGAAATATTGACTGAATTCATATTTTAAAAAGATTATCACTTTTGTTTAGTTTAACCACCGCTTAAAATAAACCCAGCATATGCATACATGTAATTACTGCAAAAAAATGTTATAAAATATCATGCTACAAATTTCTCAGCCAGTGCTGAACATTTTAAATTCAAATGTAGAACATTTTTTAAATGTACCAGATTATTACACACACTTATATGTGTTTTATAATCTGTTGAAAGACCTGGGAAAAACATGCTTTTAAGAGCTACTGACTTAGCAAAACCTGTTTGAGGAGGTGTTCGGGTAATTCAGGTTTATAAACTGTAATCCAACTTTAAATACGTTTTCTCTCTGTTCAACAAACAAACACAGAGACGTGTAATAAGGTTTGCATGCACTGAGATAAATTGATTTGTTGACAGTAAATGATTTAAACTCAAATGTAGACTCTTTGATAGATCAGGAAGATGACTACACCCAGGTCTGCACAGACATCATCAGTGGCATTCAACAGTGGATGGCCTGAAGATCTCTCCCAGGCTGGAACTGTGCTGGAGAAGTTGAATAGCTTGGGTTTGTGTAGCTTTGCTGGTTTCCAAATAATCCATACCCAAAGTTGCTCTGTGTGGATGATGAAATGATCCCAATGGCTGCTTGACTATTTGAAACACACCTCAGGCTAGTGTAGCACTGAACAAGCAGGTAGGAGTTTTAAAGGACCCTTTCCATGGAAAAATTAATTTGCCTCAATTTGCCTGAAATGTACAATTCCAATATAGTGCATATGTGGAAACTGAAAAATCTGAAAAATCATCTTGTTTAAAATGTCACAAAACCCAACCCATTTACATACATCCATCTTAGACTATACAAATAAAGTGTTTCCCTCATATAGGCTATACTAAACCCCACATTTCGCCCCATTTTAACAATATCCAATTTTCACTGTATCCAGTTTTAACAGATCCTGTAAAGACAACAAAAGACAAAACAGGAATTTGGTGCTACCACCAAGTTTTGGTTCAGACCCGTGTTTTCAGCAGACATGTTTATATAAACATGCACGATCTGGGATCAGATCACATTCAGAGTTCACATCTGAGCATAATCTGGCAGATTACAATCAGATTATTCAAACCACATTCGAAGGTGGTCAGAGATAGACGTTTACCACATTCAAGTGTAAAAGGAACAGATCTGCATACAGTTACATGAAATGTGAATGCTGAGTGCTGAATAGCAGGCGAGAGTGTAAACGATGAAGACAGAAGGTATGCAAAGCTGGAATTACAATTCAAACCAAGTGCCTCCTCGCTCTCTGAGCCAAAGAAAGCACCCAAACTGAAACTGTTGATTCAGCTGCTAACTTGGGGAATGAAATGAACAGAAGTAACAGGAGCTGATGTGCTTTTATGGGGAAATAAAATCAGATCTCATCTGGGGACACATATAAGTAAAAAGTGGAAATGGAGTTCGGGCAAAGTTTATCCAGATACGCACTGGACACAAAAACACATGCTAATGAAAGGTGCAAAGAGCCTGATAAGTAGTGTTTCAACCGGTACTGCTCTTTGAATGAGACACAGTAAGAACAGAGGTCATTTACATATGCAGTCATGCGCATACATTTGAGCTCCCTTGGTAAAATTACATGTCTGGTTGATTGTCGATGTTAACACATTCTCTACAGGGAACAAACGTCTGCATATTCTAATGCACAATTACCCAGCAAATAAATATAAAGTGTGAACTGAAATTGAATGTCACATTTAAATGGGAACTCCAGGTATTTTTGAAAGTGTCTGTATAATAATGAGTTGTAAACACAGTTATTCAGAGCGGCGTTATGTGAAATGATTATTTGTGCAGAGCGTTGCCAACTTACATTTCTGTGCAGTGGTGCAGATAGTGATGACAGGAACCTGGGGTCACATTTTATTTCATTCTAAACACTACAAGTGAACCTACACGTGTCTTCTGATATTTTTGTATATTGTTGACAATGGTAACATGGTGGTAAATCTGGAAAAATAAGTTTTCTTTTGGGACTGTTTTGCCTCATAATACCCCACATGTACCCCTCCACTAAGAATGTTTTTTAAAAACATGTTTTAGGCCAAATCATTACCTCACAACACCAGTAATGTCTCAGACATCAGGCAGCAAGAGCTAAGAATTTCAGATCAACTACCTCACATACCTTGTAACCTTAAACCATTGGTGGATTTCCCCTGTATTCTTTGCTACAGGAGAGGTTAACTTATGTTCCCTTAAAAAAATTAACAAAACACATCATTTGACCAGAGATAGTAACCAAAATAGCCATCTAAGGGCTGAAGAGAGGTGTGAAAATGGTAATGTAAAATGAATTATGACTCTTTTTGGTATATATATTTACCAATATACAATACACAATATTTTTTGGGGTATATGGTACTTTTAGACATTCAAACTTTAGACACAGTTGAAACACAGGGTAAAAAATAGACAAATTCTTGATTTGTAACAAAAATGTATTTGGAAAAAAAAAGGTTTTAAGTACAAGTACCGCAGACAACCTAGCTACACATGAAGTGTCCATGAAAGCACCCATTACATACCAGGTGTCAAAAGAAACCCAATACAGAGTAAAATAAGCACAAAAATGAGTGTCAAAAATACATTCTGGTACAAAAAAAAGAAAACAAATTCCACATTCTTAAAGCGTCTTTTTTTCTTTTTGAAATATGAATGAAAATTTGCTGCAGGAAAATATCCCTGGTTACATGTGCATATATAAGTGTCTGAGCAAATTAAAGCCATGCATACAATTGATTAAAAAAAACAAACAATAAATATGATTACAATGTTTTCTATAAGGCCATCTAATCTAAGCATTACAATGGTTTTTGTATTTGAGCTTTTTTAGATTGATATAGAATCCTTTGAAAGAGGAGGTCACTCAGGAAAGAACGATACGGATGATTATGTGTTCTGTAAAACAGACAGTTCCAGCTGGGGTGAGAGAGTCTGCTGGGCTGATAATCCTCCCAACTGCAATGCTGAGTTGTGCGGTAATACTGATATGATCCACTTGGTGGCGGCCTGGGACAGTGCAGAAGGCGTCCAGAGGAAAAACCCATCACCTGCAGATCTATTCGCTTGTGTGAGCTGAAGACTTCAGACCATCAGTGTTAACGTTAGCAGACCCGCCAACATGTCAGTGCATGAGTTTACAGATAACACTGGTAGGGCAGCGAGAAGAATACAGAGGGTTCTTTTGTCACACTGCTGAGAGGAGCGAATCTCAAAGACAAAGATAAGCTGGTTAAAAAAAGAGACATGGAAGACAAAGTAAGGATTTAAGGTTTGCTGGTATTGTGGCTGATGTGGAGCATGGGGAGAGCTGTACAACTA
Source organism: Semaprochilodus insignis (assembly GCA_034552555.1). Taxonomy (NCBI): domain Eukaryota; kingdom Metazoa; phylum Chordata; class Actinopteri; order Characiformes; family Prochilodontidae; genus Semaprochilodus; species Semaprochilodus insignis. Next base: position 8,122,729 of record CM067482.1, read on the forward strand.
TAGGGGCTCCACCAGCCTGACTGCTAGACAGAGAGGTAACAGGTTCTTGTCCAGACCTGTGGACCCACAGCGGAAAGACATGTAATCCTTAAACTGGTGACATGTAAGCGATACACATGCTAGTGACACTTTAAAGTCACATTTTCATACACAATACTAACATACAAACTGGCTGACATATATTGCTGTATTCCAGTTAATGGCATCACATACATCTATGAGCAAAGGCTACAGGTTTGACGCTTGCAGTAGTCTATATTTGCTTCTCCTTTTTTTTTGCATTGTGGTTTATCTAACAGTTACTTCGCTTTCATGTTCATGGTGTTGCTTTTTCATGTAAATATGACTAACAGTTGTTTCCCTGAAATTCATTTACATCAGACATGCTTTTGTCTTCACATGCAGAACTGTAGCCTAAGAGAGGAAATGCGGGTAAACGGAGGGAAGCAAAGAAAGCGAGAAACAAGGGTGAGACAGAGAAGGAGGGAGGTTGGGAAACAGACTGAGGGGAGACAGGTTGGACAGGTTTCTGAGTCACGTCACTGTCGTGGGAAAGGACAAAATCCAACGGACTACAAAAATCCCTCTATCAACTGGGCCTCCCAGGTTTGTTTTAAATAAAGCTTGAGTTCCTTCTTGCCTCTTCACTAGCCAATACCAGGTAAGGCTCTCTGGATGAATAAGCACTTGTACCTGTTTTCTCTTTGCTACATCGAAAGTCAACCAGAAACCATAACTGACCTTTTTGACCTTGTTAGGTCCCTGGTCATATTAAGCATGATGAATATAAAAAAGATGGAATTACTGTTTTCCCGTCAGCCAAAGTTTATACCCATGTCTGTCACTAAAACATCTTCTGAGTTTTGATTATGTCATCAGAGCACCGGACATAGAAAATATTCACCAATAATATCGCATTTCATCTCCTCTTCCGACCACACCCCACCATCACGCATCAGATCCGTAATACGTCATCCTCAGATTTATCAGATTTGTCCCCCCGCCATGTTGTGGTTGGGGCCTCAGACAGGAAGACTGGGCTAACATAGCCAGGTTAGTTGTCAGATCACAGTGCTAATGCTAGCTAGCGTAGCACGTGTAGAGCACATGAAAAGTAAAACAATTAATGTAATATTATGAATCTTTAAAGTCAAATATTTTTACCTTCACAGGCAGAATATTTCACTAGTAATTTGCTGACCTGGAGACTCAATAAGATAGAAACAGAAGTCCGGGTTGGACACCTCTGACCATGCAGTGAGGCTACTGCACTAGTTGCTGGAACACTAAGGGGACTTAACTTAAGTTGGAACATACGTATGTTTTCGATGCAGTGTTTGCAGTGACATATATTCACCTGGCATAGTTTATAAATGACCCCAAGCCACCACTTCAGTTTTGGTGGTTCTCTATTGGTTTTGTTTTGTACTGCTGTTTTACATCACAGTCTATGGAGACCGTCATTTGTTCTCCCCCAAAAAGGGGCAGAGGTGCGTTGCAAGTTCCCGGACGTATCAAGTTAAATGTTCTTTAGTTTTGGAAACTACCAACGCATATTAATTCATGTTGAGTCTGAAACTGATGGACTACAACCCATAGTTTTTAACTGCTCTTTGTGCTTGTGACAAACACAGTACACAACAGATTGTTGCTGAAAGGCTGGGAATAAGAATGAGAACATTAGCATAGCACAGCAACAGTTTATAAGCATTTCTGTTTATCTAAAAGTAGATTGTGTAGTCTCTTTTTGTAGCATGTTTGAAGCCGCTGTGTGCTTTTAAGTTGCAGTGCTTAGAAGAACATCACTACATTTACCATCGTGACTACATTAAAAACTTGCTCCCGTATACGTCATCCAAAAAATCATATTCAGCATTAGGGCTGAACGATAGGGCAAATATATAATTGCAAATTTTCTGACCGATACTATAATTGGAATTTAAATTGAATTATTTAATATAAATTAAGTTTCAGTATTGTTTCATTCTCGGGGTTTGTACCAGACTGCCAGTTCACAAGAATTACTCGGTTCAGTTTTCCCATTTAAAACTTGAAACAACGCTGAATAATCTAAGATGTATTTGTAAACTGGGCTCTTTCAAATTGCAGTTTCCGTATATAATATGGTTTATTGTTCAGCCCTACTTGTTGTAAAGAGACCGTAATCTGTTCCATGTGACACTTCAGACTATGTATATAATGCTGTGCCTAAATAAACAAAACCACACAGTAGCCTATTTATTTAGTGCATGTGAAAGAGAGAAGAACTGCCCATGACCTGACCACAGATTACTGTTCCCGGGGGGAAACCGTCAATTTAGAACCCAACTTTGTTGTACATCAACCAAATACAAAAGAAAGCCACTACAAAAAAATGTGCAGCAAACATTCCTCACACCAAACCAAACATCCATCAATAAGTTATTAAGACGCACAGAAGTGTGCTAGGCACCCCGAAAACGACAAACAATTAAACAACGAACCAAACGCTTTGAAACTGGCACCCGCACTCACACACGCACGCATATACAACCACAAATTCACCAGCTCGAGGCACGCATCAGCATCAAATCACTGTGGTACCGGTATAATCAATCAGAATACCTCTGTGAATACAATCAGTAAATAAATGTAATAAAAATACAAACAGCCACAAATAAGGCATTCTGTCATGAAACTTTGTAACCAAAAGGGAAAAGGAGAAAAACCAAAAGAAAGGAGATATCAAGATATTTCTGCTAGTCGCTGAAGGAGCCCAGAGAAACCGGCAGCTTGTTGGGAGAGGTCGGCCACTCGGTCCACCATTTCCTGCGTGGCTGGAACTGATGGGTAATTCTGAGCAGCGCCTTTGGTTGCAACAACAACAGCCTTCAGGGCCTGACAGAGACGTCCACTAGAGGTGGAGACCTGGAGAGACAGATAGTGGATTGTCCGTGAGTCAAAGTTGCATGTGGGCAAGTTTAAGAACACAAATGTGTAACTGACTTCCTCACATGGGCACGTGCCCACATTTTCTTTACAACTGTGTTCGAAAGACGATACAAAACATGTCATGTGCAAACTGCAAAGGTTGGACATGATTTGACGCACTTGTGAGAAAGCTGGGCACATATTCACAAAGCGTCTCAGAGAAGGAGCGCTAATCTAGGATCTGTTCCTATCAGTGAAGTGAAGATAAACCAAGAATCTGATCCTAGATCAGATCCTAGGTCACTTTGACTCTGATAAGCTTTGCGAATACAGACTGTAGTATCATGATATGCTAACATCATGCTGATTGATGAAGGTCAGAAGAGGGCCTCCTACTCAATCAGAGAAAGCAAGGGCAGTTATGCCCTCTTAAACTCCTCTCATACCCAAAAAAGAGGAGATTAACAGGACACTTCAGGCTTTGTGTCATTCACACATACAGCACTTAACAGGAACGTGCACGTTCAAACATGCCATGGAAAGCCTGATGAACAGGAGATAACAATCGCAGCATGAACAGCCAACAGGTCCTTAATTTCTGAATCATGTACAAAAACACACTCCTGTGACTTTTTTGTCTTATAAAAACGCTCTGCTTTAGTGGCCATGTTTTTAACAATAATAATAAAAACTTTATTTGTGGAGCGTTTTTCATACAGCATTTAATGCTAAGTTAAATAAATATGTTTTAAAATGTTTCTTAAAAGTGAGCACAGAGCTTGACTGTCTAATAAAAGCTGAGTTCTACAGTTCAGAATTAGTTCAGAAGTTTTCTGTATTTTAGAGAAGGTATTTGTGGAGGACCATTATCTGCAGATCAACACGCTGGAAAATAAACAGAGAGATATTCTAAGAGGTATGATGGTGGTTTAAGACCATTTAGATATACATGACCTTCGTACAGCTAATGTAGCTGTTTCAGAGCAAGAGTAACATGAGCTCTCTTTTTTGGTAGGATCCGTGCTGCTGGGTTTTGTATGAGTTGTAGGTGATAGACTGTTTTCTTAGGAAGCCCAGTAAAAAAGAGCATTACGGTAATCAACTCTGCTTGTGTCAAATGCATAAACAAGTTTCTCTGCGTCACTCTGAGACAGAAAAGGACCAACACGTCTCATGTCTCTCACGAACATGAGTCAAATACAAAATGCACTCGGGATTTTTTCACCTGCAGAAATAAACGTAAAAGCATTACGGTAAAAATGAAACTTTCAATTTTGACAGCGGTGAGCAGACGCCACTGTACCTCCAGGTAATGAATAGGTTCTGTTTAAACATGAACCCTCCTTTAATGTACCAGCTACTGTACTGGGTCTGCAAGTAAATTGCAGCATCAACTTCATCAGGATTTTGACTCCGGCTTGTGTTTACACGTAACCACAACCTGTTTAATTACCTGTTTAATTACTCCCAGGTAAAACTGTATGTGTGGAAGTGGCTTTAGATGGCCAGCCACAGCCCGTGACATCGCTTGAAGTCTCTTCACAATAGGGTCAAGTATTTAAAGTATTTCTAAGAATAAATCTGAAACTCACCAATAAATTTGCACCAAACTGAACTAGAAAATACTGAAAATTCATGACGCAATGAATCATTTTCTAAGGAGTCATAAGTGACCATAATTATTGTGAGGTCAGAGATTTACTCCCCTAATGATACTGTAGGGTGCACCTACCTTTGCCTTAAGGTCAGTGGAGCTGAGGAGACGGACGAGAGTATCGCCAATAAAAACCAGCTTGTGTGCAGTCACAATAAGACTCTTCCCCTTAGAAACAAAGATCCGTGGTGGTTGGTTCTCCTGAACGCTGGTGAAGAGTGTATCAATGGCGTCGCCCAGACAGGAGAGGTGAGACAGGCTTTGGGATGAATAGAATGAGAGAAGCTCTGAATCCTCTAGAGACGGAGAGCCTTGGAGAGGAGGAGAAGGACTCAACTGGCAAAAAGAAGAGAGTCATAAAACAATGAATTACTGTTTTTTGTCTAAAGTAAAATGGGACAGTACTGTATATATTTCAGTGTGCTGGACAGAAAAGGTTGTGTGCGTTTATGTGCATTTGGTGTTATGCATGTATTGCTGCTCACTCTGGAACCGTTTGTGGAGATGACCTGTGATGTGCTGTTGTCTATCTGTGAATCGGGAAACGGCTCGGGCTTTCCCTGAATTAGGACACACAACCAGAGTTATATCAGACTACAGATCTCTAACTAGTGGATTACAGAAGAATAAGAGAAGCAAATTACTGTGAATAAAGGGTGTACATCAGTGAAGCGGTCCATAACAGATATGGATAGAAAGAGACAGGAAGTGGTTTCAATGAGGCAGAAAGACAGAGATATATATTAGGGATGCATCAATCATTATATTTTATATAAATGATTCCAATTCTGATTTCTTCACAAACTGGTGGATTTTTAATGCTTTTTTATTAGCCTCTTTAAATACACACTGGGTGTGTTTTCAATTTTCCATTTTTTCAGGGTGCCTATTCAAATAAATGTTAAATTATGAGGCGGTTTAGCAGAATGAGTCCTGTATTATTAGGCTACAGCATTTTTGTGCTGGTGTAGTAGCAGCAGTTAGTGCAGGGGCTCTCATCTGCCTCATATTATTTACACGACAAAATGTAAGATAAAAAACTGTGTTGTGAGCAAAAATATTTGCTTACTTGGCCAATTCTGACTGTGTATCCCCAATACAGAAAGAGACAGGCTGACTGTTAAGGGTGTAAAAATGCATTGAATCACTGTGACACATTGATCTAAAGGTGTTGATTCAACTGCATCGATTTTGGATTTGAAATTTTATAATATAATATCTCACAATAAACAATAAAGGGACAGTGAGAGATTGAGCGGGAGAGTGACTACATTAGCTAACAGATGAGTAATGGAAAACACTAAGAGGAAGCTGTACAGAGAGTGTGGCAGGTATCTCAATTAGTGCAAATTCACAGTTTTGTGTTCGGCACACATTGCAGGCCAGTTTAAAGCTTACTGACATACAGAAGTAAGAGCTATGCATTAGACAAGAGGTTATTTAAGTAAAAGACATTACGTTAGGTCAGCTTGTATCTTAGTTTTCAATGTGTCTAATCTGTTTTGAAGGTGATTATGGTTTTGCACGCTGTGCCAGTTGCAGATAGACTAAACAGTCACGAAACCAACCAGGCCAAGTTCCTCCTGTTAGACATAGAACACTTTCTGTTTTCACCTTTCAGGGTGTATAAAAACACCTGTGGTTTGAATGCTTCAAAGTAAGACCTTCAGACAGGCTGTGGTGTGACCTACCACAGCCAAAAGTATCTACCTGAAACACATCTTAACACTCTTGCTTTAAAAAAAAGATGACAGATAATAACGGAGCTACAGTTGGAGGCAAACGTCTGGGTAGCCCTGGCTGAATTACATTTTGTTGGCTTCTATGTCAAAATAAGCGAACATATCCTCTATAGAGAACACACTTATGCACAATTGAATGTTTTTACTATTAGTGTTTGAATGCTGAATTGAACATATTTGTGAAAAAAATCAAATAAATGCACCCTGTGAAAATGTTATGGCACATTTTCTACTCTATGATTTTTTAATAGGTTAATGAACGTAAGCCGTGTACTGAAATTAGCAGAAATTCCCATATTTAGGTTTGTTACCTGTGGATCATGTGTGAACTTATTTTCACTTGCAAAATAAAAACATGTAATTTGACCAACTTTTACATGCTGTATATACCAAATAACAGTGTGCACAATGCACCATGCAGCAATACAGACCATCTGATTTTTATAATACTTATGTGGCAGTTTGTTGACAAAAAGTCAAGTGGTCTCTACAAACAAACTGACAGTTGTTGGTCCAGTAAAAGTTTCACAGGAAAACAAACACATCACTTGCTGCAATCACTGTAAATAAATGGGTTATTTATATAAATTGTGCTTTTAATTGGTATTTATTGTAGTAGTTGTTGATTAATTAGGGTCAATGTGCTCTCAGTGTCGTCCTGGAAGTCACCTCAAGCCTAAGCCATAATAATGATGAATTTCGTCACAGTGCTCGTAAATAGAATCCTGGTAATATGTAAGCCTATATGATGAAGTTCAGAGAGAGAAGTTTGAATGACCCTGTAAGTTCAGGGATCTAACCTGCAGTTTGACGTATCCCACGCTATCTCCTGTAGGGTAAGAAGGTGGGGGTGCAGGGGTTAGCCCAATCCCTGCATACTCGTTCCCTTGCTCTTCGTCCTCGGTCGCCTGCACGGTTGTTGGCAGAGAGGAGATGGGTTCTGGGGGCAAGGGGAAAGCGGCAGGTGGAGGAGGGGGCAGCGGGCGTTCCTGGATCCAGCTGCCCTTACGTGAGCCCATCCCACCTGCCATGGGCTTGACTTCAGCCACCGGCAGGGCAGGAAGAGGCCTCCGGGACAGAGATTCCTGCGAAGGAAGGCGGGGCCTGGTCTGAGTCTGCAAGAGGGAGGCGGAGTCCTCTAGAGCTCGGCGGACCATAGAGAGCAAGTTGTCAGCCGGAGGGGCGGAGCCACACACCGAGAGGGCGGGGAGAAGATCTGAGAGCCTGGACCAGATCTGCTGAAGAGGAGGCGGGACATCCCCAACTGGACCCGCCTTCCACACGGAAAGTATCTCAGCCAACGAGGTGGCCAGGTCCCTGGAAGGCGTGGTGGAGACCGAGGCAGAGCTCAGTGCTGACTGGACTAGAGTCGCAAGGGAACTTTTCCATTGGAAGTCACCAGAGCCAGTGCTGGACACAGACAGGCGGCGAATCGGGACGTCCAGCGTGACAGCAGGCATGTCGTAGATGCCACCGTCAACTTTTGTGATGTCCTCAGGCGCCAGTTCCGGTTTTCCAGGACTAGGGATCGAGTAAACTTCAGACTTTCCTCCTGCTTCCGCCACCACAGATTCTGGCATCTCACCAGATTCCAAGGGCAGTCCTGGAAGACTTGGAACACTGTAAACATCGTCTTCCTCTTCGGCACTTGCTGCGACACTGCAAGCCGGATTTAGAGCGTGGGTGGGAACATCATAAATCTAAAACAAGGGGACAGTGGAGGAGGGAAAGGGAGATTTTGTTATTCAAAGGGACCTGATAATTGTTCTTTTAACAACCCCTGCAGTTCTCAGCCACTGTGAGGTTAAACAATAGCCTTGTTCTAAAAGCCATTGTGTTACAGCTCAACTTGTTCAGTCTTTCTACAGTGGGGGACCGTGCATAAAGATTAAACTGTGCTCCATTTCTTTACCATTGTGGTCCCTTAACAGAGAGCCTATATAGTGCTTTGGCCCCTATTCATCCCTTTATGTATGCATGCCTTGTGATGACGCATGCCTCCAGTGACCTTGCTGCTTGCTGACGGCCCTTGTGGCCTAATGCTGATCTAAAACGAGAGCACAGGGAAGCAAACTGCACTCTGCACCATGTTATTAAGAAAAAAGAAGCAGGAACTCAGTATTAACTACGTATTACGTACATGTTATTAACATTCTGTAACCTGTAATTACATACATATACAGTATATTTAATTATACTACTGAGGTTGATGGGCAGGGAGGGGCAACCCCAAAAACATATCTGAGGTAAGTGTAACGATTAATAGAAAACAGATGAGAACTAGAGGTTGTGTGGGTGGAGAAACAGAGAAAGAGAGAGAGAGAGAAAGAGAGAGAGAGAGAAAGAGAGAGAGAGAGTGAGACAGAGAGAGATTTAGGCCACCCAGTCCTCCAGAGACAGACGGGTGTGACCAGCTGAACGAGGGAAGGGCGACAGACAGATGGGATTAGCTCACAGCAGTCAAAAACAGGTGCGGCCCTTAAATGAAGGAATGAGAGAGGGAGCGAGAGAGGGACAAAAATTGTACGGAATTGTAAACAGATGGTGCGACGAATGCAGAAGAGGAGGACAGACTGAGAGAATGAGGGATGAGTGACACTGATAAGTTTAGAAAGGGCTGCATGGAGACAGTGTCACGTTCCTGTTCTCATACCTCTGATCGCTGGTCAGTGAGTAAGGGGACGGCGCGGGGGGTGTTATAAATGCTGTCATCCTCCTCAACAGATACTGCAGGAACTGGGTGCTGCCATCTGTTGGTGGGTGGAGTATCATACACCTGGCGAAAAGATATTTAATTCAGTGTCTTTTTAACCCCTTAAATGCTTCAATTAGTCACTTCTACAAACTAAAGGGTCCATTTAATGGAAGTACGTAGTATGTAAACACTGATAAGGTTTCAGAAAATACCATTCACTTCTCAGTCTAGCTGTTTTATGATGTTACATAAACACATTCACATCTATCTACCTATTCAGCCTACAGCAGTTTAGCTCCTCTGTTACAGCCCAGACTGCATTCTGAATGAGATCACGAGGCCATTGGCAGATTTACAGTCACGGTCCAGAGAAAAACATGTATCTCCATTTTTGTTGGCTTTTACTTTTATGCATCATTTGAACGCAGCAGCTGCTGTTTACAGTGTGTGAACAAAGTCGCATGTTTTACCATGACAAGCTAAATTTCCCACCTCTAGTTGCCACACAATCTGAAAAAAAAATCTGCTAAATTATAGACTAGTGCTCCTGTCTATTATAAACGGAGCAACAGAAATGGCTCACAATTGCTTGGAAAAAAAACTGGTTCCACTGACTGTAAAGTTGTTATTTTGATGATACTAGATTTTTTGGACAGTGATAACATATCAGTCTTAAAGACACCGTAACAAATATAGGTAGAGATGGGAATTCAACAGCTTAATGCGCTGTAATTAGAAAAGGCTAGCCAGTGGATAAACCATGGAAATTAACTGTGTAGCGATTTGAATATGCATCAGAAATTCTAATTTGTGTATTAAAACCGCTGTTACGCTGATCGTCTTTCAAGGAAAGCACTGTCAAAGAAGTATCTCTGTGCATCCTATCAGAGCAAAGTGAGCAGGAAGAGCCTTACACTAAGCACACACCCATGCTCAAATGACAGGGCTTTTTAAAGCTCAATTATAAACTCTAGGTGTTGTGATTTCTGAGGTTTGCTTTGTTAGAGGGTGGAGCAGCAGACACTGAAGAAGTTCTCTTGGAAAGCTACTGTGTGGAGTATACATTCAGAACTCTGGAGGTTATTTGAAAGATTTTTAGCGTTTAAATTCAAAAATTAAATTGAAGTTGACCTCTGCATTGAACAGCATCTCAAACCTGATAATATGTGCATTGTTACACCCCTTGTGCACATGTACGTTAGCTCTGCACATGGTGCAAACATTAACAATTGGAGAATGGGCAGATGAAGCAGACCGAGGCACTCAAACCAAAGAAAATTTAGACTTGTTGTGTTACAGCCCTAACTGGGGATGTATTCAAACATTCCACCTGAGAAATTAATCCAACTTTGCCAGACACTGGAAACAGGCTGTTTGATGCCAATGCTATATACGCTATATTTCATACTATGTTAAACTACACTGACCACATTATCACCAGTGATTCCACATATAAACACTGATTCCACAGAGAAACAGGTGCAGACCTAACCAAATGCTGCCTGAAGAGTTCACACCCTGAGCTTATGGAGAGCTGGACCAAAGCCAGCTCTGTTTTTTTGCCAGACTGTTTTTGCCCCGTAACCCCATTACAAAGTGAAACTAACTGGTTTACAAATGTTTGATCAAGAAGGATTCATTCAGTTCATTCAGCCAAATAAAAGAGCAAAATCAGTCCAACAGTTTCCAAGCTACCCTGAAAAAGCCTGCATGGTGAAATACCCAGTCTTGTCTTTCTGCTCATGAAAACACAGGAAAGAATGAAGCAAACAATGTAAAGAATTAACCAATTAAAATTCATTTTCTTCATACCTATTATCATATTTTCCAGTTTCTTTGTATTGCTTATTGTGCTGGCCTGCCCTTAAGAAATGGGTCATACTCATCATACTGAGTTTAACAAGACTGACTGGTTGATTCAGGCGTAGTCAAGGTTTTACAGGCTCAGGCTCAAACCGTTCTAATAAACTTAGAGAAGGCACGGCACCATATAATATTTTCCAATACCAATCCTGATATTAAAACTTTGAGGGTCTTCCAACACTGACTGAAAAACTATGCTTTTAGGTGACCGATTATTTGATGCACTTCACCTAAAGAAGAATTTTACCATTTTTTTCTACATTTCCGCATAATTACCAGTGGTTTGATGCGTGTGTGAGCTGAGAAGCTGTCTGTCTGCCTCGCTGTAACGGTTCGGTTCTGTTCTGTACTCTTTCTGGAGTTCCGTTGGGCTCAAATGCACGAAACTGAAAAACATTCTGGTTTCTGTCCATATCGGGAAACTAGAAAAAGGTTCCATATAAATTATTCAGCCCTTTCACTTATAATAACTTTGGTTGCCAAACATTTGGTGCATCCCTAATACTAACTAATTTATGAGTCTGTGGTATACAGTACGATTATGAATGTTAAAGTTGAGTATACTGAAAAATCCACAATGCACATTTACAACCAGTGGATTTTTGAGTGTGGTAAGGATGGACACTATTGACCCACAATGCAATGGGAAGCGGAAAGAAAAATTCTGTCAAGAAAATTCTGAAAAAAAAGTGGCGGACGGCGATGAAACGGCACCAGGAATGATACAAAAGTGAGTTAAACCTAAATCTGTCACAACAACCTGTAAAAATAAATGTATTTCAGTAAATAATGTGTTTATTTGTTTGCATAAAAACGAGCCGAAGCAGCCTTCAGAGTCCAGTTTCCTGTCATCCTCACTTCCTGTTAGTAAGAAACTATGTAGTATGCTAATATTGTGTGTACTAGCTGCAGAACTCATACTATTAAGATTAGTACATAGTATATACTCTGTAGTATTGATGTGTAGTACACTATTAAGACGCAAGCCATGCAGAGTCCGAACTGTTTGCAGTGGTGAGCCTCTAACAGCTCCTGCACCTGAAGTTATTACATGAAATGTTTTGAATACACAGTTGGGTGCCTGGGACATATTTTCATGGCAGATTTGAGATATGGTCTCATCCCAAAATGGATTTTTATTATCATGTTTTTCACAAGTGTAAAAAAAACATGTGGAATTCTCATGCATTTTTCTGTCAAGGTAGCAGCCGAAGATATCATGACCAGATTTACCCCTATTTTATCATTATCAACAAGCCACACAAAAACTCAGAGGAGACATGTTTACTGCTCATTCTGATATTTCGATGTAAATAAAATGGCTAAGATTTGTGCAGACATCTTGACCCCTGGTCCCTATCTCCACCACAGTAAAGAGACCTGACATGTTAATGTTCTCTACACTTAATATTTCACATCATGTCACTGTGAATCACTTTAATTACATCTTAATAATAAAATAATGACACAAATTGTGGAATTCCCTTTAAGATTAGACAAGGTTCTAAAATGTCAAATCCACCCAAACACTCTACTAGCCCACAGAAAGAAACACACAGCTAATATCATACCACGCAATGTGAATGTGTACTGCTTCAGACAGATCAGATTAGGATTGGATCAGGATTAATATTCCTCCCTCTGATATTCCATCTAGCATTTTCTGCTGTTACTGACCCAGTACTTATACCTGGTCTCGGATTAGAGCATTCTCTAATTTAATGTGGTTCAAAATTCAAACAGCACAAATATTAGTGTCAGTATTTTCTCCTTCCATCTTTGTTCCTACCTGGTCGTCAAGTTTTCCATCATCAGAAGCCATGCACTCTTTGTTTTCTCCATTCTTCATCACTTCTGTGGCCTTTTTCTTCTCGTCCTCCTGTGTCACTCCATCTTTACTCCTTTTCCTTTGTTCATCCTCTTTACTGGGCTGCGGGAGTGCAGGGCCTGCCTGGAGAACTGGTTTTGTGGCAGGCACTGCAGCAGACTGAGGTAAATCCTTCCTTGTTACGCTTCTAACTGGAGGTGCTGGTGGAGGGGGCTTCCGGCCAAAGTTTGGAGATCCTGGCACCCCAACTTTTCCTGCCCGGACGAGAAGAGGGGATCCCCTCATTGCAGCCTGAGACAGCTTCCCACGACCCACAGGCGGGGTGGCAGAAGGACCCTGGGTTCTGGCTGTAGGGGGCGTCTGCTTTAGATTTTGCCCTGAGGCAGGCGATACCACTGTGGACCCAGAAGGTAGTTTGCGCTCCGTTTGCGGAGTCCTTGACATGGCTTCCCCTGGCGGGGTTGGGGTTTGATACATCCCTGGGGCTTCCTGACCTGCTTTGGGCTGGCTGGCTGCAGCTCCATCTTGAAGCCTGGCAACAGGCACTGCAACACACTGCCCTGCCACAGGAGCACCACTCGTGGGTGTTTGATACAAATCCTCATTGGGTAAAGCTGTCACGGCGGGCCGAGGAACCAGATAGCAGCCGTCAGAATGCCCCACGGCCCCTGACTCTCTTGGGGTTAAATAGGCAGCCTCTCCTGCTACTTCCCCTGCAGGTCTAGCACTGGGAGTCAGGTACACTGATTCCGATACTAAAGCACCCTGAGATCGATATTGTGTTGCTAGTGATGCAGGTGAAGCGGGGGTTTGGTAAACAGACCCAATCTCACCGACCCGTCCTCTGAGAGAGGGCGAGCGAGGCCGGCCCTCTGCCCCCATCTCACCCCAGTCAGGTCTTGGCCTGGGACCGGAGCTGGAGTGAGAGCGAGGACGTCTGCCTTCAGCCTGCCAGAGTTCCCCCTGCCTGGCTGGTGCTGATGCCCCTCCTGGACTCTGGTACACCCCTTCCCCCAGGCTCGGAGGCGACAGGTACACCCCATCGGCATCTTCTGCACACAAGCCATTTGCACGGAGTTGCTGTCCAGGAGTGAGATAAACCGAGTCCACACTGGGAGCTCGTCGAGCATCGGTGCCTGGCGGGACAGGAGCTGGACCTGGGGCGGTTTGTAGAAGGCGTAACCGGTTGGCCGGGGCGATGCCCTGGCGACCATGGAGGGAACAGAGCCACCAGCCAGGTCCCCCATCCTGCTCTTGCTCCAGAACCATCAGTATATCACCCTTGCGAAAGGCCAGCTCCTCTGGACTCTCTGCTGCATTGTCGAACAGCGCCTTTGCTAGCACCGTCTGAGAAAGAAAGAAATTGCAAGACAGAGAGACAGTTAAACAGGCCTAGTTTCCAGTTTTAGGAGACAGCTACAACAAGAGAGGAACAAGTGAAATCATAAAGACAACAGACACAGATAAAGGTGAACTAAACATTGACGAACTGCAGTTAATGTTGGATGGTTTTGATAAAATTCTGTTGCAGTGGACAGCTGAAATTGTTTCTCAGGTGTGAGATTTGTATACGGGTATGCCACAAATAAGCAGAGATAGCACAACATTCTAGGGCTTTTTGCCTGCAACTAGCTGTAAACCAGCTGGTACTGATACCATGACTGTAATATTTATCAAATTCCAGTCGTGTCAGATGGTCAGACACAAATAACACGAATGACTTGAGAAATATGATGAAGCTGAAGTTGGTTTCTTATTCCAATTTCCTGTTCCACCGTAAATGATACAGCAGTTACCTTCAAGTGCAGGTACAGATGTCAGAATTTAACAAACTGCTGCTCCATTTAAGGTGGAATAAAAAAATTGAAGGTTGAAGAAAAGTTGAGAAATACAGTAAGACGCCAACTTGAGCCTTGTAGCAAGCCTTGTAGGAATTAATTTAGCACTGTGTTTGCCTATGAGCCACAATAAAAACATTTCAGAATTACTTTGGTTTCTTAAAACAGTTCTTATTTAAAAACAAAAGGGCATCTCACAATAAGCTACTGTTAACCTACAAAACTGAGGAGTATCAAATTTATATATATTATATTTACATATTTATATGCTTTAGAAGATTTATCACCCAACCCTAATGCTATATTCTGTTATTACTCCTAAAAGAACTTGCTCAGTAACTGCTATAAATTACTGGGTGATTACCATAAAATGTATATATAACGCTATCACTTCACAAAAATGTCTGAGGTTTAAAAAAGCCATGCTGCAAAGTGCCACTCGCAACTCAATTTGGCAAAGCTTAAATCCAATGTACTCAGATTTAAAAAGCTTAAATCAATTTAGCCAGGCTTCCAGCTGACTGTGTTGTCAGAGCTCGAAACAGAGATTCAACTCAAGCAAAAAAGCTGCTTCAGCTAAACTCGCTCATATTCTGCTGGCAGGACGACAGCCAAACATAAAACCTATCATTCAGACAGCACAGGATACACTGACATTACAGTCTACTTGAGTTTCTACTGAGTTCAGCAGATTGTGCAAACAAGCCTCCATTAGATAAAAAATGACCTTGTTTTCTGGCTTGCTTAACCAACAGAACTGACAGAGAACCTGCCAAAATTGTACTGACGGACATCAGGAACAAACTCTCATTTGTTCTCTAAACGTGTCTCTAAATAGGCAACTTTACAGGAGAGAGAAAAAAGGGAACATCATTTTTACTGCCGTTTCTCAGTGATTTCAGTCTGACTGATTGAGCCATGTCAGTCTTTTTTATGGACTTTTTTATTTTCAACTCTTTTCTGGAGTAAAAGCAGATCACAAGTTGAGCAGACACTACCATCTCTGTCATTTAAACAGATTTTTCTAATACTGTACGAATCGGTCACTATACTGGTATTAACCCAGATCCCCATGTAAAACTAACACCATCCAAACAGTATTTACACTCTGACAACTTCTGTTCTACTGACTCAAAATCTGAAGGCAGCCTGCCGACTATCTTTACTGAGTTAAAACACCATTTTGTACAAAGTAGAGAGTTTCAAATGCAGTAAAATGAACTAAATGCAGATATATAGTAGCGTAGCCCAGTTTTGCCTAAACACTCTGCTTTTCAGGAGTTCAATAAATAGATCATCAAATATCAGCTTGTCAAATTTAAACCTCAGTTTGATGCCGATATATTTTTTTAAACCAACTATCTACTGATACAGATGTGACTCTGACATCACTGTACACCCTTAGAATTTAATAGTTTCTCATAGGAGATTAAATGTAAACATAGTTCATTGCGTAAGTGTGGTCTATTTCTTTTCCACTCTAGTCTATTAATCATGATATTTGGCACTTTAAACACCGCAGCTCAGGTTAACGTCGGCCAAGGGTGAACCTCTAGCTAACTGACTGACTCTGACTCTGCCATCCACCAAATTGGCTTGTGTCCGCTCAGTGAACTGGCACTAACTACCTGCTATCTAATCATCCAGGTGTGTGCTGCACAGGAGGCCTCAATTAACACTCCATTACATATGCAGCACTTAGGCTGCTCAGGATACAAATGCAGTGCACTAATGTTAAAGGACTGTGTGGAGGTGTGAGGGCTATTAATAAAGACTAATGTGCTCGTTTACTTTACTTTACTACAGTTACTGCAAGAGATGCATTTCCTTACTCTCGTTATAAATGGCTCTTAACTCTTAACCTAGATGCTGTGTGTACCCCAGCATGTAGCAGGGTATTGGCTGCCCTTTAGCACAACAATAGAGTAAATAACCAAATGAGAGAAGGAGAGAGAACAGATGATCATGAGAGAAATGAGCGGGGGGAGGGGTCCACATCTGTCCCTTGGTTTAGGCCCTTTTGTCATCCGCTCAGCCTGCACCTCTCTCATTTTCCCTCTCTCCCTCTCTCTCTCTCTCTCTCTCTCTCCCTAGGGGACTAACTACTCTGGGACAAGCTGAGCCCCTATCGCTCCTCCTCCATTCTCCCGTAGGGATTTGAAATTATTGGTTTGGACAGCAGTGGATTTAAGCATGGTGAATGTTAAATACCAAGGCTTACATGTCAGATAAGCACATCATTAACGTCCCTCAAATAAACACATACACATGTACACTTACTGAGAGAGACATGGCTGCCGCCAAATGTCCGTTGTTATTGCTCAGGCTTGATCTGCGCTGGTTCCAGGTCAGACCTTTCCCATTCAGATGAGGAGAGGGTGATCCATGTGCATGTTTGGATTTCCCAATGGCCCAGAAAACTGCCTTTCCTTACATCCAAATGAGTCAGCTTCTTGCTGGGGTCATTCTCCTGAGATGTTTGCGATTCACATGGTCTTCCATAACGTTGCCCTCCACTTTAAACCTGGTGAATTAAAACAGGTCTAGTTTTCAACTTCTGTCATTTCTGTTATTCACATCTCCACAACGTTTCCTATGGCGAGAGCTCCAGTGACTAAAACCCAGTGAGCTCATACAGCGAAGCAGAAAGAAGATCTAAACTAGAAATATGATCATTCCCTTATTTATTTATTTATTTATTTATTTTTGACCAGCCCCCATCTGACCATCCCCAAATCCTCTAATGACCTCCTATTACCAACCAATTATATGGTAATAACTAGTGATCACATGCACATAGATGTGGATTCATTGTATGTACTTTTTTCCAATAGCTAATTCCATAAAGACTCATCTAATTCTTCTCTACTGGTCAGTAAACACAAATCCCTCTCTCATATCAGTCCTTCACTGGGCTCTCTCTGCCACCGAGCTGTTCTATTCCTGGCTCAGTGTGAGCCTATAAATGAAGAAATTAATTTAATTGAATTCATATTCAGTCTGTCCACGGAGTGAATCTCCTCGGGCTCCTGGCAATGGTTATTATGAGGGCAAATTTTGTGGAAAACCAAAGACTGAGCCACGTTTCGTTTTCCATCTCAGTAGCCCCATTCCAGCTCCCCTGTCCTTACACGCTCACAGCGAGCGGACCTCAAACTGCAGCTCAAATTTCGAACAATGAAGCCCCTCCAGGCCCTGAAATGCATTTCCAGCCTGAAAATGTGTTTTATTTCCAGCACAAAGAGCCACCTCGGCGTTACAGCCCCGGGCACCGCGGTGGAGAGCACCCTGAAATACGACAAAGAAAAGACGACGTCTTACCGTCACACTGGCGTTCACACCGCACCAAGAGGAGCCATGAGGAGAGCCATCTAACACACACTCCCGCAGACGGAGGGTCTCAGCAGACCGCTGTTCGCCCAGCTTCCAGCTTCGCCCAGCCCGAGCCTGAACGGCGATTTGGGTTTGAATTACACTCAGCAAACCAAATCCCCTTCACCTACTCCTCCTCCTCCTTCCCCAGTGAGACAGAAAGAGCGCCTCCTAGTGGAGGACCCTGTGAACAAAAACGACTTGCCTCCACTCAAAGGGTCCAATCTAAAATTGGTTTAGTTGTAGGTTCAAGAGCTGGCTTTCTCAACCTTTGGGCCTCTGACCACCAGTGGGCCATGAACCCTCTAGTGGTCCGTGGGCCTGTACTCTAGTGGTCCGTGGGCCTGGTGGAGGCAGTAGTTTGCAATGAGCTGGGAACATCATATATATTAGTGTTTTATTAAATACTTATATACTTATATACTTATATAATATACTTAATACTTATTATATTGATATATTGAAATCAATATAATAAGTAATATTATATTGATAGCCAAAAGCTGCAAGTTTGAATATGTACACTGCCTAAAGTGTCTGACATGAAGTTTTATGATAGTCTTGCGAT
Organism: Semaprochilodus insignis; assembly: GCA_034552555.1. Lineage (NCBI taxonomy): Eukaryota > Metazoa > Chordata > Actinopteri > Characiformes > Prochilodontidae > Semaprochilodus > Semaprochilodus insignis. The sequence continues at coordinate 8,141,199 of CM067482.1, forward strand.
AAAGCTTTGGCTCAAAATGTATTTTAATCCATACATGGTGGAAGGATACATAAGAGGGGTATTATTGGGAAAAATAGTCCCCCCTCAAAAAATGTCCAATATTTTGCCATAATCAGCATGACATACAAAACTCAGAAGACACGTGTAGGACCACTAGTGGTTTGTTGTGTTGTGGTCACCACCACTGTAAAGAAATCAGAGTCTGTAACTTTCTGTACAGCAAGCCATTTCACATTAAACTAAAGAATGACTCTTTATATGAATGTTTATATTTCAAACCCTGAATTATGCAGCAATTTTGAGAAATAGGTGGAAATCCCATTTAGAAATGACCATTCTACTTTTCTTCCTCATTTAGACCACCTTTCTTAATGTAATTAAACAGGCTGTTTTTGTTACTGGGCTTGCTGGAAGACATAAGCAAGGAAAAGAAAGTGAACTCTTTGGAAATACCTGGATTTCTGCATTGATTACCAAGAAAGTGACAATTATAGACAAACACAGTCCAACTAAACTAACAACACATAATCAGTTGTACTTTTTATGTCTTTTAATGAGCCACTGCGTAACCTCCACAGTGCAGACTATAAAAAAAAGATTTGCATGATGTTGAGTAGGAACGTTGGCTCATTCCTCCTTGTAAATGTGTTTCAGTTCATTATTTCTGGGATGCCTTGCTTGGACATCCTTCTTTGGATCTTCCCACAGCATCTCAGTAAGGTTACGATCTGCTCTCTGATTTGGCCATACCCACCGTTCTGTAGTTGATTAACTTGTGTGCTTTGGGTCATTGACTAGTTGCATCAGCCAACATTTCTTCAGCCTGACTATCTGTTTACATAGAAATATGGTTCACAACAACTTTTCTCAAGAAGAACTGATTTGTCAGTAACCAGGCTTGTTGTGTGCTGCTTATATTTGATAGGCAAAGCAACCAGTGAGACCCACACCTCCGAATCTACTCAAACTCCTTTTGCCAGTTAGCTCTTGGAGAAGACAAACACAGAGGTTCACTTACTCTTCCTAGCCTGCACTGTGGATGTTACTCAGTGTGCTCAATAAAAGACTGTATATAGTGCTTGTCTATGTCTATTGTGACCTGTGGTCTGATTGACTACCGACTACTGTTATTGTGCCTTCTGAACAGATTTTTGTTTTTGTGGATTAGTTTCTACACACGGACTGGATGTTCTGGGATTTCAGTACACTTTGAAATCTTGAAAGTGTGTACATACTCCAACAAACTCTGTTATAGTGAAAAGTGAGGACAACTTGTTTTTCTATGAAATGGGCCTTTTAAGAATTATAGGCCAGCGTTTGAGTCCTGTATTCCAGCTGCATTGCATTTCATATTCTCCTTGGCTAACTCACAAGGGGGGATTCAATACAGCAGGATTGATCAGAAAGGCTGAATAAGCTGCCTAGAGGGAATGCCCCCCACCTTTGCTCCTGTTGGATGGAGCTTAATGTTTGGCCTAAATACAGTGCAGCGCAAATCAACCACAGCTGGAGTTGGGAAGCATTGCATTAGAAAGTCACATCAACTAAATGGGGGCTTTTTAGCTGTCCTTCATAAAGCTTATGTGCATAAACAGAAGGAACTAAAACAGCACGGAACTACTCACTCACATGCAGACATACAGGCAGACACATGTATAATGCTGTGGTTCTGAACCAGTAGAATGTACACTGAAATAATTGGCGTAGCCATTTTAAGAATGTTGCCTTTAAGCTTTTTCCTGGAATGTATGAAACTTGAGAAGTCATTAGGAAGAGTCTATATCCACTATTTCCTTCCACACACAGCCTGGCCTGCACTCCAACCAGAGCTGTTTAACTGAGTTTATTGCTTCATTTACTGCAGACAAGTTGTGACCGTACTACAGCACGATATGAGCTGTTTGGTCACTTTAAGAACTCCACTGAACCTGTAAACTACTTTTAGTTCATCATTTTGGTTAATTGTGAAAAGGGTGTTCTGACTCCAGCGGAAGAAATCTAACTGAAAATTGATTAGTGAAATACTACCAATAAAAAAAGAAACCTAACAAACTGACTTCAATTAATTCACATCTTTCGAGTTTGTAGCTCTGAAACACTGATTGACTGCTCTGGCTGTCAGTATTTGTTTTTTGGATTAGTGCTTCAGAATTTTTGCAATAATTGTTCAAAAATAAAAGAATTTTGAAAGCAAGTCTCGTGAAAAGAATAGAAGCTGTAATAAAGTTAGACACACTGAAAAATACTGAAAAATAAAATGCCGAGGCTGTTATATATTTTTATTGTGACAGCGCCCCCTTGCCGTTTAACTAGGCGTCGCAGTCTCCTCATTATACACAGCCATTACTGCAATGCATTATTTGGCCAGTTATCACTAACAAAAACAGAGGAACAGAAGTTAGAAAAGTGAAAAAAAATAAAAACACTTAAATGACACCAGCTGCCTACAAACGAAACATTCACTTTTGAAGTGCCACATTTTGTGCATTCCGGATGCTTCTGTTTGAAATTATGACTAGCCTTTAGTGAATTGAGAGTCGACTCCTAAGCTTTGGACTTGATTCCACGCAGTGACGTTCAAATTACCCACAGATCGAGTCCTTCCACAACTCACACATGGACAGACCAGCTGTATTTTACTTCAGACAGAGTGGAACATTATAACGTAAAGTTGGTTAGTGGTTTAAAACGGAACAACATTTCCAGCACCAAAACAGTTTTATACTGAAACCCACTGATATATCACAATTAGCAAGAGTTTGTAGCATAATTTGAAGTAAATAAATTCATATAGACAACAAATATAACAAACATGTAAATTACCATTGAAAACAAAACGTAAAAATAATAGTGCTGTAACTGTTTTCGAGCAGTTAGTTTTTTCTTAACTAAACAAAAGTAAAAAATAAAAATAAAACTGATGGCTACAGTAACCAATCAGAAATGGGCGAAGCGAGGCGCAGCCAATCAGCGTGTCAGGGACACAGAACAACATCCGCGATCATGGCTGCCTGAGTGGAGGCGGAGTTCTCAATAAACCTGCAGCTCAACACAGTTCAGAGTCACTGACCCTGCTGCAGCCACAGAGGTACAGTTCACAGATGTTTTCTACGTTTATACCACAAACAGGATTCAGAATGATTGTTAAAGTTCGCTCACCGCTTTCACGAGTGACTTTAAAATATTGACATGTGAATTAGACGACAAGGCTTTACAGCTGATACACTGCCTGATTTACTCTGGTAAAATCTGCACAGCTGCAAATGTTCATCCAGGTTGCGTGCAAAAATGCCCCGAATAATAAAGATCGTTAGGATTTTTAAGATTTGTTAGGACAATACTTGCATGTTTCAGGAAGAATACAGACTTGACATGCAACCTTTAATCCCGGTGACCTATCACCCAGTGTGCGGTCTGAATCACTAAAGTTTTCAGTGCACTGTATAAAATAACCGATTAAACGGAATATCAGGGATCTGATTTGCGTACTGTGTGTCTAAATGTGTCCAGACGCTTCTATTAGTGAATTCGGCTTCTTCGTGGTCATTTACACTGACTTGTGTAAGCGTCTGCATTTATGGGTGAGATGTAAAGAGGGTTCGGATGGGGTTTATGTGAAATACTCCACTCATTGAAATTTACTGAACAGCATGTCTGAAGCATTTAGTGCCTCAAAAATGTACCTTGCTGAAAGTGATATACCGGTTGTAGTGCTTCCTGCTGTCTAGGACATTGTTTAATGACGGTTTGACATGAGATTTTTGCTTAAAACATCATCTCATCCTCTAACCCGCTTTATCCTTCTGGCTCACGGGGGGTTGTTGGAGCCTATCCCAGCGTTTAATAGGCGGAAGGCAGGAAAAACCATAGACAAGCCGCCAATCCATCACAAGGCAGACAGACAAACACACACACACACACATTCACTCACGCCTCCAGTCATCTCCAGCTCACCTGACTGTATGCCTTTGGACTGTGGAAGGAAACCAGAGTACCCGGAGGAAACCTACACAGACATGGGAAGAACATGCAAACTCCACACAGAAATGACCCTGGATGCCTCTGCCAGGGAATCAAACTCAGGACCTTCTTATAGCGACAGCTCTACTCACTGTGCCACCATGCTGCCCGGCTTAATACATATTTCAATCAATTCTTGGTGGAGAGATACATGCAAGGTGTTACAAGACAAAACAGTACAGTGCCAAGCATCAACTAGAAGGGTATAGAGCTGAAAGGGTCCCTAACCTCATACTGGTACTTGCGTGGATGAATGCAATCAAATTCTGTCAGCAGTGCTCTAACATTGAGTATAAAGTCTTCCCAGAAGGGTAGAGTCTGTTACTGCAGTGTTTCAGGGGGCAAATTCCCAGTTAATACCCTTAATAACCTGTATGGGCAGGTGTTTACAAACCTGTGTTTACACAAACGGTGATGTTTTTTCCCTTCTGATGTTAAACAGTCTGTCAACTTCTATGAATTATAAACTGTGGATATAGCTCTTTCTTTTTCAGATCTTTCTGACAGGATGTGCAATTTATAGCTTCAGATTTTGAGCTGTATGGCCATATTTTGGTGATTTTATTAGTGCTGCTCTCCAAATGCTTGCAAACACCTGTCATTATGATTATTACTTGTTATTCTAAAATGCTATTTTGGCATTTTCTCTGTTCACTAATTATATTAAGGTAATGTTGAGGACAGTCACCAAGTGCCTTTTGACCAACCCTGTTGCTGGTAGAAGAATGATGTCCCAGAGCAGCCTGGCTGGAAAAGTTGCCATAGTTACCGCATCCACAGATGGGTACCAAATCTACTTCTCCTGTCATTTTGTAGTTGTAGCTTTTGACCATTCCCGTTCTTAAGATTCAGTAACAGCGGCAGACGTTATTGTTAACCATTGTTCATGGTTGTGAAGTTGTAAAAAGTGGTGGAATAACCTGATTTCAGGATTGGCCTGGCTACTGCAAAATCATTGGGGAAGAGAGGAGCTCATGTTATCGTGAGCAGTCGTCGGCAAGCCAATGTGGACAAGGCCGTGTCAATGTTGCGCAGTGAAAACATCCAGGTTACTGGCACCAGCTGTAATGTGGGTAATAAAGAGGACAGAGACAAATTGATCAACATGGTGAGCTCTTAGTCCTTTTTCCAAAATCAACAAGTAAGAAAAGTAGCACTTCTTGTATTTTGCCAATTTCTATCATATCATTTTTCTCTCAGACTCTAGAGCAATGTGGAGGCATTGATATCCTGGTCTCTAATGCAGCAGTGAACCCCTTCTTTGGAAACATCCTAGAATCCACAGAAGAAGTCTGGAACAAGGTATTGTGCATTAACCTGTAGTCACTTTTAATCTACAACTAAAATTATATCTCTTTATAGTTAATTTTATTATGATGCTAAAAGCATTGTGTGCTCAATATAAGCTATTTCCCATTGAACAAGTGAAGAAGTGTGGAATTTTGAGAAGTCTGAGAATCAAGTCTTTGAAAATGTGTGTGTGTACTAGAAAATGTTATTGTCACGTTGCTATACTATTTAACAAGTTTAGCAAAGGTAGCATTCTGTTTCACTTTGTGCATGCTTGCACTTTTAATTTTAACTCATTTTTTGTGTGCAATGACAGAAACGGTAATAACACAATATCAGTGCTGTTCATCATTCACACCTACACACACAACTACTGTGATTGTTCATCCCTTAAAAGCTTAGTGCTGAGCTTTGTAACCCTGAGCAAAATCGACCATATCCATCACTACTGAGTGTTCTGAGACCTCATCATTTAGAGACTGCGCCCAGCCTGGGCTCCTGTTTATGGTTTGCTGCTGAACATATTTTACACTTACACTCAGTTTTGTGGTTGTGTTCTTAGATATTACACGTGAATGTGACATCAGCGTTCCTTTTGACCAAGCAAGTGCTGCCTCACATGGAGAAAAGAGGGTGAGACATCAAAGACAAGTAAAGATAAGCTAAAAGAATGAACACATCTTTTAGAAATGTGTTTCCGACCATTGCAATATTAACCATTCTCCCTTTCAGAGGTGGCTCAGTGGTGTTGGTGTCCTCGGTAGCCGGATACCAGCCAATGCAGGCAAGAGCACCATAGAAAGTTCTGCATTTCAGAGAACATAAATGACAGAATGATTTAACACTCCTAAACAGTTTTATCCAGTAAACATTTACCATGTGCTCTGAATGTATGTTCTGGGCTGACCCTGCCTTCACATGTTGTTAGGGTCTGGGTCCATACAGCGTAAGCAAGACAGCTCTTTTGGGTCTGACGCGAGCACTTGCTCCTGAACTCGCTCAGAGCAACATCAGAATCAACTGTGTGGCTCCAGGAATAATCAAGACACGCTTCAGTAGTGCTGTAAGGGCTACTTTTCTTTCTCTCTTCTTCATTTTGCCTACTGTATTTTAGTCAGTTTATATTTAAAGCACACATATTGAGCAGCTACTATGTTGTAGAGTAGCTTTTTTTAACATTCATTTTTATCAGAAGCTTTGTCTTGCTTCCTCTTTAATTAGGAACCATAAAGGGCTAGTCCAGCCTACTAGCATTATCCACATGTTGATATACTGTAGTATAGTACAGTACAGTTACATCTTCCACCCTCATCAGTTTGACAAAATGTATAATTTTATGTCTTATGTATGTGTATTTTGCCCATCAGTGTCCGTTCACTACAAACCATGTGTGCATTATGCAGATAAGTCATATGATCATTGGGATGTAGAGGCAAATAAATACAGATGTGATATTCCAGTTCCTAGCAGTAACCGTAATCTGCTAGATTCATTCTGCATAAGTTAGCAAGCAGGGGAATAAAAAAAAAAAACAGTCAGCCTGTACTTATGTATCTGCTCCAGCAGCTGTTGTTTTTTCCTCCCACCTTCAATACACATCATCCGAAGAGGGGTTAAGTCTTTAAAACAGAAAATCTCACTCTAGAGTCTACTGCAGCAGCACTGCATGCTTAAAATAAATTTATGGCTATAGCTTTCATTTTGAACATAATGCATCTTTAAATTCATACCAGTTTTTACTTAACTGTTTTGATGTTGCAGTTATGGCAGAGTGAAGATGTGACAAATGAGTTTATGAAGCAGCTGAGCATAAAGAGGTATTTGTATTTTACATTGTTTGACATTAGACTTTGAGCACTGTGACAATTAACACAGTTAAGCAGTTGATTATTAACTAACCAAAGTAAACACTCACACTTGATTTGCACCATTGTTGATTAATGTCTGATAGTAGGTCTAGAAAACAGATCAAATGATCAATTGTGTTTGTTAAAAACATTACGAATGTAGACTGATATCCTCTCGTTTAATTTTCTATAATGCTGGATTACAGAAAATTAATGATTTGTAATATCTGGTGAATTGCAGGCTGGGGAAGCCAGAGGACATTGGAGACGTGGTTGCCTTCCTGTGTTCGGATGAGGCCTCGTACATCACTGGGGAGACTATTACTGTCACAGGGGGCATAAACTGCAGATTGTAGCGTGTGTGCACGCATGTGTGTCTGAGTGTGTGAATGCTTGAAAGAAACAGGAAATATCCACATACAGTCGTATCATATCATGTCATGATCATACATCCTGACCTACAGATGAGAAATTCAGGTGCCAGATTTGATATTAACACGATATGAAATTTTAATAAACTGAATATTTTCACGTCTTGAATCTTTGTTTTTATAGTTTTTTTTTTATAAGAGACTGAAGAACTGGTTGAGCAGCTGTACAATGCAAAATGAAGAGTCTTCCATGGTTAAGGCAGGTTATGTTTATTTATCCATATTTATTCAAATAATTACTATATATAGGTAGTGTCTGACAGGATAACTAAAATAAAATAAACAACAAAATAAAATATACAAATTAACTATATTAAACATGTACGCATATGTTTACTGCATAAGAACTTATTAAAGGAGAATTTTCCAAGGAGAGGTTTTCAAGTAAAATACATAAACTTGAAACTTCTGTAAATTGTCACAGAAATTGCAAAACCAGATGACCCAAAGCTTTTAATGGAATGGCTACATCTGTGTGGTAGACATCATGACCCCTAACTCTAGCCACCAACACTGTAAAAAAAAGTCCAAGTCAGTAAACTCCCCTTCACATCAAAACACACTGAGAGGCTTTGTTTGCTTATCAATGACTGAATTATGCAGAAAATTCTCCTTTAACGTGCAGCACCTTTTGTTCTTAATACAGACTTACAATATATGAGATTGCAAAAACACAAATACTGGCATAACTGACTCCATAATAACTGAAAAAGAAACAAACATATTGTATAAGACATTTACGCAACAAAGAGTGCTATACAGTTACTCATCACCAAAATGTAAAAAAAAAAAAAAAAAAAAAAAAAAAAAAAAAAAGGCTACTTCAGAAAGAGCACATCTTTTTACAACTCATAATTCAAAGGCTGTAGCAGAACAACCATTTAATTAAATATCATCTGTACCCGTTTCCTGGTGACACAAGATCTCGGCGAAAGAAAGCAGGTCTCCAGAATTCATGCAAAGTGGGAACATAAGTGTTGTTCTTGGTCTTGCAGTAGCGAGTTGAAAACAGCTGCAAGAATACAATATAGCATCATTGCCATCATGATAGTAGCTTCTTTGAGTTTTATACTTGCATGTTTTAATACATACTGTACTGATTATATGCAAATGTCCAGACTTACGCTGCCTTTCACTTTCTCAACAGCTTCATCTTCTGAATCAACAATGATGTCATCAGTAGACTCAGTTACAGGAGAGGCCTTTTCTGGAAAAAAGTTAAGACTCATCAACAGTAGATTCTCAGTACGATATAAAAATATGGATAACTGATTTAATAAATAGCAAAATTAAACCCTGAATTCTGATTATCTCATTTGCACTGTTTCGTTAGAATATTGGAATTACACCAACATGAGCATGTATTCTTAGGCTGAGATTATTTGAGAAAATTATATGTAAAATTGTTCATTTGGGCAGTATTATTGATGAGTAAATACAAAATACAAAATTTATAATTGGTGTGTGTTAGCTTAACCACAAGCTTTCCACAAGTCCAGTATTTATAGTTACCACCCAAGCTTGCCAATTTTAATTTAAAGCTAAACTATTATGCATTTCCGGTTCCCTTTAATGTGTTATGTAGCTTTCTGTGGATGCAAATGGTTTGCAAAGTTATAAAATCCAAAGTACACACCAAAGGGAGAAATTCTGTCCCGCAGAAACCACCTTTCTTAGCTACCGGAAACACCTTGTTGGACTTCCAGCTCTACTCTGTTACTTTCTCTGTTACTGTGCAGTTAAATTGGCAACTTCAAATTGCTGGGCATTAAAGACAATGCCAACTTTGCTGTCGTATGCTGTCTTTCACTGCTGTAAAGATCCTGTTTATTTAAGCTGAAGAGCAATATTTCCTCTAATATCAACCTGAAAATATCAACATCACAACAGTGGTCTCCTCCGGGAGCTCTACTTTACTGAACGTTTCACCTCCAAATCTAACATACTGCGTTCAGATGATCAAGGACAATAATTAGATGGATGAGGGTTAGAGCTAAAACGCACACGAATGTTGATGTCCAGGAGCAAGATTGGTGATCATTAAGATACAACATAGTGAAGAAGGAAAGACTAAAGGTATTGCTACTGTAAAGAAAAGATTAGGTCAGCCAAATATGTTTAAAGATCTGTAAACTCTTAATGCCAAAAGTAGGGGTTTAACTGATGATAGTTACCTGAACTATCCGTCCTTACAAACATGACTGTGGGAATACAGGGTGAACCAGCACAGACTCTGGATGGAAAGAGACTATCATTTTAATATTGTTGTTGTGGTTCAGTATCTCCTTATACTGAAAAAAAAAAACCTGCTGACCAAATTTATAATCAGATACAGCCATGCATTCATTCTCATCTAAAACAGGTATTAATCATACCATCTACAGATAATATATACTCATGCGCTGATACCAAAGTAGTTTCTCTCACTGCTTATCGGCTGTGCCACTCATGTTCTTTTCAGGGGTCCATGTGCAACAGAGTTTCCTCTTTCGGGAAGAGTCACCATTTCTCGCTGTACTTGCACGCTCTGTGGATGACTGTCTTGGGGGGTTTGTAATCTGTTCCTCATTTGTCGTGGTGTTCAACATGCGTTGAGTAACATCTTTGATATCCAGTCTTGGAATGATGACTCTAAGCTGACGCGTCATACAGGAAGTGAGGACAGCAGGTAGATACTTTTCTTCAAGGGACTTAACGTCCTGAGCAGTTTTCCGAGATACCTTGCTGCCTTCTTCAAGCCTTTTTTCTTTCATCCTCCTGTCCTGCTCCAGTCCTCTTCTCGTCTCTCGTTTCTCTGATACACCACTACTCCTCCTCATGCTTCTTCTTACTGATCGTACTTGAGCTTCATCACCGTCTTCTTCTTCACTGCTTGTAGGTGATTGACTGACTACAGTAACCATCATATTCCCAACAAACTGTTCCTCCTCTGGAATGTTCTTGCTCTTTGAACACGACCTCAGTTTGATCCTTGTGTAACTGGAAGTGTCTTTGGCCCTCAGTTCATCTTCACTGTCCAAAATGTCTTGACTGACTGATGCCCTCTGTGGGAGGTCTGTAGTGGATATCGTCCCAAACACAGGTGCAATTTGTGACACTGTTCTGCTAGTTTGCCTGCGAGTGGACTTCTCTGTTGATGTAGCAGGACTCAAGCCAGTGTTCGATGCAGGACCTGATCCTGACTGGTTAGAATGCCGTACCCTGCCAGAAGGAGGTAGGGAAAGAGAAGATAGGACAGAGTCCCCAGTGGAGGAAGGAACAGATGCTGGGGTGTAAAAAGAAAGGGGGAGAGCAAGAGTCAGCGTATTAGCCAAGGACATGGATAAAGAGAGGAATGTAGGCATAATCAGCAAGCCAGCGTTACCAAAACATCAAAATATGAATTAATCTTTTCAATATTCAAATCATTCACAGTGTCACTATGCCGACCTGCTGAGTCCAGGTGTCCGAGACATTTCTCGTGCTGCAGCAGAGTCTGGAGGAGCTGTGGCTGAGTTGCAGAGTGTGCACACTCCTCCAACACAACTGGGGCAGCATTTAGCCACGACACAGTCTGAAACAAATACACACAACTAGGTTTAATCAGGAAATTCTTTGTGGCCAGGACCCGCTGGCAGGTCAAACTTTTAACACTTCCGCAACCTAAAAACTACTCTGTTTGCATTATAGTCCACACAGTTACTTAAAATTAAAACGAATTTATAATATAATAAGCCTGGGAATTTAAGGTTAAGAGCGCTTTCTGTGTGTTCTCCAGTTCTTCTTGGAGAAATAAGAAACAAACATACTTTGAACTGGAGAGAACATGTATGCACATATAAATGCAAAAGAACAGAAGTCCCGGACTGCATAACACTCATTTTACAGGTAGACCAGGGATGTGTGGCATTGTCTTTTAAGATAATCTGAGACCACCTCTGTTTCTCTTACACTGCCTAAGAACTGACATGTACGAGGAAGCTGGTCCAGTGTCAGCATAAATAGAACTGTATGGCAACAAGGCTTTTCTACGTATGGCACAGTTACATTCAGGGCTCATGTTCTTTTAAGGAAAATCATTCTTTAGGCAGATTGCACTGACTTATATACATTACAATCTTCGGTCATTAAGGTTAATTTTAATGAGCCCTTACCAACTGAGTGACATAATGGCAAAACACTTTAATCCATTTCTCGACCAATCATCATTAGATGACTAGCTCTACTAAAATTAGGTATGCATCCATATGTGATATGGCCTACATCAAATATTTTTCATGTACAAATGTAATGCTGTTGATACATACATTTTCATATAATGCAGATATGCACATTAGCAAAGCTAATAATCACCTAAATATTCTGCTCTACTGGACTACAGTAAACACCAAATATCGTTTAAAATATCTAAAATATTTAAAATATCTAATATCTGCCCTATTTTGATCATTACGCAATTATTTGCTGATACTAATATGATTCTGACATCATCAAGGATCCATTACTAAAATAACAGAAACAAACATTACATGCTATAAGATGGCTTGTGTTAATGTAGCCTCGCTCTACCTGCCATTTCAACACCAAGTCCTCGTATCTGCCCATATGTGACACTGCAGCATTTCAGTCTATAGTAAGTATCAATGAATAATCAAACTGGGCTTCATCAGCTAAAAAAAATCTAATAACAAATAAATAAATAAATAAATAAATAAATAATCTAACATCTTCACCAGCATTCCAGAAGGCTTCCTGACAGGAGCACTAGTCTATAATTTTCTACATTTTTTCAAGAATGTGTGGTAACTAGAGGTGAGGAATACAATACAATATCATTGTGATCATGGTACACTGTACGCCTTTGTGAGCAAATTGTAAATACTGCCAGTACTTCGTAAAAATTCCAAAGCACAGTTCACTGCAGCATCACAATAACAGCTATGTAAATTCTGAATATCATATCTGTCCAAAGGATTAAAAAAAAAAAACAAAAAAAAAAAAACATACCTCAAATATAGCAACTTCACAGGAGTAGGCAAAAATATACTTTACTTATAATGTAGGTTAATGTAAAATGGTTTTATTCCAAGTGATTTTGGAATAAACATTTGTATTCTTTCATTCGTTACATTTTTTCATACAATGTAAAAGACAACTGCTGGGTTCAAATCATGTAAAAATATTTAAACTAAAATTAAAAATTAAAAACAATGGAGATGCATGTTTTGGCACATAATGACAGACTAAAACAAATGCCAAAACACTCGAGATACACCAATTGCAAATTTCTTCCAATTCCGTATGCACAAACATTTTTGTAACTTTTAACAGAAAATTCTCACATCTCAAATAAAAAAAGAGCGCTAGGTTATAGGACAACCCTTTTCTTTTTACAAACCTCCAACTAAAAACAGAGTGCAGTATCTGTATTTTTTCAAATGAAAGCAGCTCCGACAGGTAAAGGAAACAAGGCACCTTTAGCTTCTCACTTTTAAAAATATTGTGTTAATGGAAATCTTCGTCCACCTACTGAGCAGGCAGGCTCAACATTGAAGCTTACCTTAGATGTCCAAATGTCATTTAAAAAACGAATGCAGCATTTGAGTGGTGTCTAAAATAGGCCAATGCCAATCATATCACCAGTGCATTTGAACAGCTGATAAAGTTGTCAACTCAGGATTCTAGATGATACCTGAGATTATGAGATGTGACATATAACACGACTTGTTANTCAGGATTCTAGATGATACCTGAGATTATGAGATGTGACATATAACACGACTTGTTAACACAAGCTAAAGCTAGAAAAAAGCTAAACTCACAGTGACTGAATAGAAAAATTGATACCTGATGCGCTTCTATTACATCTAGATGCTTTTTAACACAACAAAAATAAAGACATGATTATTTATAAAATTTTTTTTGGATCTCCATGATCTTTTGCCCCCATGTGATGAGTGCATCCATGAACAAGCTTCCGGACGAAGGGAAGTTGTATTTACTAGTTAATCGTTTTCTATATACAACCTTCTGAAGAGAATGGAATCTGCTTGTAGCAGCTGAGCATGTGCTGCGGCACGAGATTAAAACATTCTGGTAACGCAATGTCTTAGAAGTATCGCCTGGCTCTGGCATCTGGCTAGCTTTTTTTTCTTTGTTGCCTTTTTCAAATGACCGGCACAGAATCGGATATATGAGGCTTCTGATTCCAGTCACGGCCTGATCGATCAGTGCATCTTTAAGAAACAGTGACCTGAGCAAGATCTGGGACTGGAAGCAGCTGGTCCAGTCTGGTCAGGAACTCCCACAACAGCTTTTCCAGTGCAGAGTCATACTGTGGCCCATACTGAGAGTCAAACTCCTCCTAAAGTTAAAATAAGAAAACACAAGAAATACTGTCTGCTTACACGGTGTACATGAGTGAAGGAGAAGTAAGTTTTAAGGCATTTAATAGTATAAATACAGTCTCAAGATTTTAAACTTTACTTATAGCTGAGAAATGCAGAGAAGTACCATGTCAACCTTTCTCACCTGGAAGAACTGCCTCCTCCGTGCTGGGTTCTTAAGCAGAGTGTGGACAAGGGCGTGGAAGTTCTTCACAGCCATCTCGACTTTCTGGTCCTTTCTCTAAGAGAAAACACAAAATACAGAAAACAAAATGGTATTAGTTATTACGTATGTGAAAATTGAAAAGCCACTAATGTGGAAGAGGACAGTAGTAGAATAACGGCCACTCACTTTCCCTTTGGATACTGTGGGAGCACACACTCTTTCCAGCTGCGGGAGAATAAGCTCATGGTCAGGAGACTGGGACATATGGAGTTGCTCCAGAATCAGCTAGAAGAAGAGAGTAATGGAAATAATGTAGAATCAACTAGAGTTGATTATAAAGGATTGGCTTGAAAACCACTCATGACAATTCAATCACTGAGATGTAAACAAAACAATCAATGAACCCACACATAACCTGCTAATAAAGTTTCAGATTAAAATCTTCAACACTATCATAAAACATATACATTCATACACATTTAATATAATAGCTTTGTGTGAGAACGGTTTTAAGGGCATTAGGCATCTAATTCCCATCATCACCACTGGGAACAATTCTGACTACGTCATTTTCTCAACAACGCAACATTTCACAACAAACCAATCTCAATGATTTATTTAGATTGTAACAAATTGTAACAACAATTACATTTTCCTGATGCAACTGCAATTTCAATGTGAAATTTCATTAAAGGAGGTAACAATTTTAACGCAATCAAATCAAGTATTGATCTCAGACTCAAAACTTGTATGTCTAAAGCTGTGTGCTCTTACACTCCTAAGAGTCACCAAAACATATTGAGTGTATTGAATCTCACTCAATACAAACTCACCCGTGCCCGGAGACCCACTGTGAGCTTGGCCTGATGTCTATAACTCAGCAATCCAGGGACAGAGTCTGAAACTGAGGTCACAAACTCCTCCAGCTTCCCATAGTGCATTACATCACGCTGCTGCATCACCTTCCATGCTGCGGCGGAGACTAGCCTCAGGGGTGGGGCCAGAAGACGAAGGGATGCAACTGGCAAAGGCTCATCTGGTTGATTGAATGATTGATTGAAAGAAAGAACAAACAGTAATTGAAAGAGTTTGAATAAATGATTATTCATCGGATTTTTGTCTTGGGAGGCTATGAGCTTACAACAGAATCAAGACAATACTGATATCTGTTCCCAGTATGCAGAAATTAATTTGAATAAATTTGAGTAAAGTTTAGAAAGCTAGTTCGTTATTTAGTGAACGTCAAGCAACCTCACAACTGTAGCCATTCGATCCGTAAAACCTGTTTACTTATGTTACTTACCGTTATTTTCAGCTTTTCCTGAATTGTTCATTGTTATAAAGTCCGTGTGTACATGAACTGAGCTTCGGTTATCTAAGTCCCATTAAAGTCCTAAGTAGGTAAATGAACCAAATGAGTTAAAGAAATGCAAATAATACGTATGACAACCGTCTTAAATGGCAGATATAATACACTATGCCACAGCAGTTAAGTGATAAACACCGTTTTGTAAACAAAAACAGAGCAAGTTAACATAAAGACACGACTCGAAACCTCCTGGATAATCGCTCTTTTTCTCTCGCGCCAAATCGTTTGAACTGTTTCCGGGGCAAAGGAGTACTCTTGCGTGTACTTCCGCACTCCGAGTGCACAGTGCACCGCGGACTGAGCCGTCTACACTCCGAGCTCGCAAGTCCGCATTTGTAATCCAGCGGGAAATATTCCAGAATGTGGCAACATCCAGTCGGGACCTCCCATTTACAATCAGATCAATGTGCTGCATGGATTACGTTTTTGTATGTGTAAGGAACACGGGTTTTAAATCCACTGATCCCCGATCTTCGCTGGAAGTGTTCTTTGACTGAAGATTTAAACTCGAGCCATTCATGTTTTCAAAATTGAAGTCTTTAGTGGAAGCTGGTGATTGCAGTCTGTTTCAGTCAATATGTGAAGTTTTGGAAATGTGTGTTTATATCTAGTTGATGTTTTTAAAACCCCCTCCCACCTCAGCACACTATCAAGTACCGTACCTTGCCCCATGACATGTCCAACTGAATCATTCCGCTCAGACCGAAGTCCACAAAAGCAGAACAGACCTTAACCTCAACAGAACTCATTTAGTCAGCTGCAACAAAATCAGCACTTTACCTTCTACTAGAACTTACTTTAAAGTAGACATATACAAGGGCAAAATAATACTGGACCACTGAGACCACCAGAATGGAAGCAACATCCTCACTGATTAAGTAAGTTTGATGATGATCACTGATATAAACACTGATCTTCAGATTTACTTAATTAGAGTAAATATATTTATACCTTTAATGTGGAGCAACTATATATATATATATATAGAGAGAGAGAGAGAGAGAGAGAGAGAGAGAGAGAGAGAGAGAATACAATATTGTACGGCTGATATTATTTTATATTATTTTTATTATTAAATTAACAATTGGTCTGAGCTCAGTTCTCATTTCTTATTTCAAATTTCAAGATAATATGAACTGTGCTTAATGTATTGACCCTGACTCTGAAATGCTAATTACCCTGTATAAGTTTCTATAACTGTAGTATCATCCAGTACACAGATTTAACCTTGGACGAAATTCGTCTTGGATGAAATGGTAGACTTAAGTGTAATGTAGATCTTCTAAACCGGTCCTTTCAGTCTTAAACAACACAACTGTACAAACCACTAGTGTTGATTACAACACTAAGCCACAGATAGCACGCTTTGTTAATCAGTAATTAATTAAGGCTTTTCAAATCATTATATAATAATTCTGACTTCCGTTTTTCTTTTTCTCCTGGCTGCTCTTTAAGATCAGTGTCTCGCCGTGTGTGGTCACCTCCTCAGAGGCCTTTCAGAGTGTGTTCATGGAACAGAGAGCAACGGAAGGGAGTCACTGCTGCAACGCTAAAAGAACTTAAACAGAGGGTAAGTGAGTGACCATCTGATTAAAAACACAGCCATGTGCAGAAATTTGGATATCTCTGCTCAAATGACAAATACTGTTGATTTTCTAAGCAAAAAGAAGTTAACACGTCCTCTACAAAGAACAAACAAATATTCACCACTTCTGCAAATTTTACAGCACAATTTCTCTTGAATTCTATTCTTAGTTTTAGTTCTAGTTTTAGTTGGGAAAAAAAAAACATATTAAATGTGCAATATTCTAATAACTACAGAAAATCTGATTTTGTCAGTAATCTGTTTAATACGTTTTTACGCGCTTGGGTAATCCGGCAGTGGGAAAGCTCTGGGTCTACATTTATAGTTTATAGTTAATAGTTAATCATTTTTGCCGAGTCTGTACTTATTATGTTCGTACTGTACAACCCTTTTTTATTGTATTACTGTGCTGTATTGTGTAACTGCTACTGGCTGTTAAATTTCCTTTGGGATCAATAAATCTATCTATCCATCCGTCCATTTATCTATCTGAGTCAGGCAATAATCGTATTTCTTCTTTGCACCCCATAAATAAAATAAAAAAGTGATGAACACGTGGTGTAAAACTCAAACAACAGTTCCAACAGTTTCAACTGAAGTCATTTTACCTGAAAATATTTAAAACTCTTAAATTTCATCAAACATGTGGTTGGTTTCAGTATAGCTTCAGAAGTGTTTTGTTGCCACCTTGCAGGTGCATTGTTAAATGCTGGTGGCTGTTTAAAGAACCGTACTCTTTTTCGTATGTGTATTTTTGTTGAGTATTTTGAAATAAAACATGTAGACAGCTTTCATTTTGTGAAAATTGACAGTTTGTAAAATGATGCTCTTGCACACATGCCATTCTTTGTGTTGCTTCATTAAAGCCTTAGGACCTGGAGTTGAACATGGCGAATCCTCTTAACATTAATATGCATAGCACCAGTGATAGCTTCAGCGTTAGCTCAAAGTGTAGTTTCTATCGCTAAAACCTCCTTATTGGACTTAAAAACCACCATGTGGAGTAACGTGGAGTGACGGAACTATTCGGTTTGGATAATGTAAACTTGGTTTTCATGTACTCCTCTGTGTGCTTACAATGCTTCCTTTGTACTGCTAATCATTTTCCCCTTATAATACAAGTGTGTACAGTAGGGCTGTCACAACCATGAACTTTTAGCTGACCATATTTTTGGCTGATTATATACATGCATGTTGATCATTGTTCTTATATGATTCATGT
Organism: Semaprochilodus insignis; assembly: GCA_034552555.1. Lineage (NCBI taxonomy): Eukaryota > Metazoa > Chordata > Actinopteri > Characiformes > Prochilodontidae > Semaprochilodus > Semaprochilodus insignis. The sequence goes on from CM067482.1 coordinate 8,159,494, forward strand.
ATGTGTGTGTCAGGCAGCCCACGCTTTGCTGATTCCCACCCTGCTGTCTCTGGTATGTGAGGAAGATGGCACTGAAGTGGACTCAGACGAGTTCCTCATGGCTCTGCCAGACAACACAGTTCTCATGGCCTTGGAGCCGAAGCAGGCGTGGAGACCACATCCTGTATGTATGGCTGCATGTGTCTGAGTCAGTATGAATGCTGCCTGTCTGTGCTTGTCAATAGCAGCTACTCCACATAGTATGTTCACTCTGTTACTTCTGGGAGGAAAAATAAAATGTCAGTGTTTTAGTGCCACAGGGAAATTACATGAGCTATTGTCTAAGACATTACATCTACAAGGTAGAACAGCAATGTAGGAGTGTTGAATACAGTGGACAGTGTTTGAAAACTCCAGCAGCACTGATGTGTCTAAGCCACTTGTACCAGCACAACACACAGTAACACATTACCACTGTGTCACTGCAGTGCTAAGAATGAATGAACAGCAAAGTGCATCAATATGGTAAGTGGTGTTGATAAACTGGACAGTAAGTGTAGATACAAGGGGGTGTACCTAATTAAGTGCTTGGTGAGGGTATATTTTCATATTTTCATGCTATAGAATAAAGCAAGTGTATGTTGTGTGTGTGTTTAATACATAATTAATAAAAGACACAATAAAGGAAATATCCCAGATCCAGTTGTATGCAAATATTTGGGCATCCCAGATCAAATTACAGCTTTGTTTTTCCTTGTGAAAGTAAGTAATCACAACCTCTAATGTACAATTACTGTTTATTTGCCTTATTTAACACACTGGAAAACACATCAAATGAAGCCTATGCTTAAGTTATAGCACATTTTAGATTTTTCAATATGTAAATATTTGTTCCATGTAGGCAATGTTACTGTCACTTAGAAAAACAAAATCTCATTTGACTGCTGCTCAGACTTTTGTATACAGCTGTACAGTATACCATCTCTTTGCCAGTGTCCTGTTATTCCCAACTTTAAACAAGCTTTTCATTGACAGTTAGGCAAGAGAAGCAGCTCCAAACCAGCAGACAGCAAACCCCGGACTGGTCGTGACATTGCACAAGTCACCTTTGACCTGTACCGCTTGAACCCGAGGGATGTATTTGGCTCGCTGAGTGTGAAGGCCACATTCCAGGGTTTGTACTCCATCAGCGCAGATTTCAAATGCCTAGGACCCAAGAAAGTGCTCAGGTGAGGGAAAAATCACAATCTCTTAAATTGTCTGGAAAGGTTGTTTAGATTCGTTATTAGATTCGTTATTATTGGTGTAGACATGGTTTCTTTGTTCATTTTTATACTGGGCATTTAATTCATTTTGACCTTCCCTGTTTTATTGCTGCGTGAAGGTTGTAATCAGTCAAATTACATGCAATGTAGCTGCAAAGGCACCACAGTTGACCAACACTGTGCATGTATCGTTTCCTTCTCATTTCCCTATCGCAGAGAGGCCCTCAGACTGATCTCCACTGTACTCCAAGCAGCAGGTCACATGCTGATCACATCGGCCGCTGTGATTCGCCGAATCATTCAGGGGGCGGATCTACTGCAGGTGCAGCATGGTGATCGTGATATTCAGACAGAATATTGGGACTGACTTCAGCTTTGTTCAGAACATTAACTGACCTTCCTTTAAATGCAACTTATTTTTAAATCCTACCATCAGTGTTCTCCATTCTACATTACATTACCAGGTTCATATGTATAGTGGGATTGTCTAGGACAGTGCTGACCAACCCCTCTTCCTGGAGATCTGCTTTCCTCCAGAATTTAGTTCCAACCTGCTGCCTCTCTTCCTTACCCAAAACCAATCCATCTAATCTAGCCCAGCCCATCAAAGACAGCCAAGAAAAAAAGTAGCTGGAGCAGGTGTGGCAGAACCTGACTCCAGGATCAGGGCTAGTGATCACCGACTACGACTACGGAAATGGGCACTAGTGGCTTCATTGGTGTTCAGCATCTCTCTCTTATGTGACACTACAGTCAAAAACAATATGAACGTTGGTAATGATGGTTTTGTCTGCTTTATCTGTTTTTTATTTATCTGAAAATCCACCAAAAGGGGGAAAAATACAATACTTTGTAGACCAGTTTATTGAGTTAAAATGCCATTTTAACCAAGGGGAAACATTTTCTAGAAATAGGTACAAAAGTCTTCACAAGTGAAAAAGGAATTCTCTAGTCAACCCCGTGATATCAATCAAATGCATAGAATATAAAATGTGTCATTCAAGCTTTTCTGTTGGATTATGGTCCTATGGTCTAAAACCAAAATATTATGACTCATTTGAAATGAGCAATATTTAAAATATAAGCACATGATGTAATACAGTCTGATCTTTTAACACATTAAATAATTCTGTTAAAACCATTTAAAATAAATATTTTTTTTTTGTCCACTGATTGACTGTTCTATTAAAAGCAATGATCTGATGTTTTAAAAGATCTAAAACTCAATTCCAACTCTCATCAAAAAAAATGAAGAAAACAAAGTACATAAAAAAAAAAAGAACACATGAAACCAATTTCTATGGACACTAATACCTTGCTGAATGACTCCATGGAAGATGAGAACGTACAGAAGGCAGACACTGAAATGCTACACATAAAAGCTGACAGTAGATTCACCCAGTACCTGTGGTATGCAAATTACTCTCAGCATTTTTCTTTGCTTATTTAGTGTTATCATAAATAATTTCAACTTAGGCAAAAATCGCTCGGATTGGCAAAATAAAATAAATACATTTTGTATTAAAGATTCTGACGAGGCACTGTATTATATCAATGCATCAGTGGTGATACAACTTGGACATGAGACAGAGAGACCAGAAATAAAAAAAACTTTTTTTTAAAAAACAAAACCAAAACAAAACTTTGATATACAGTACTTGACAGCCACGTAGAGTCCAGACTCTACTTTTCTTCTATTCTAAATGCTCTCTAACATTACATGTAACTTTACAATTACTCCAGAGTCAAAGTTCACCCCCAGGCACTGCTGAAGGACTTTCCTTATATAAGTTATCCCATGTCATCCTGTCACCCCCTGCTGTCCCATTACTGGGTTTAGACTCCTCAAAGCCCTCTAGCCAAGACTTGCTCCGGGCGGTCCTACCGCCTCTCTTTTGCTGCTTAGTGATGCCTGCGATGATGCGTTCCCTATCCTCTGGGCTCATCCAGCGCATATTGTTGTGTTTGACATGGTAGCGTGTGTCTCCAAACCACTGCACAATCTCTGTTCGTGTGAGGCCTGTCTTTCGTTGCAAGATGGTGTAGTCATCGCTAGTGGGCCACTGGCAACGCAGAAAGCTCTGCCTCAGCACATCCAGTTGCTGCTGTGTCTTCTTCCGGAGGTTGGGCTCAGGGCCGAGGCTAAGGACCCGACCTTGGATAAAGGAAGGAGAGGGCGAAGAGGAGGAAGTAGATGGAGAAGGAGCTATGGCAATCTCCTTACGTTCCCGCTTAATAGAAGTGTGACCATCCGTCGGGTCCAAGTCCATCTCTCCTTCTTTTCTTGAATCTGACCCACTAACTCCCTCCGTCAGAGGTTCCTGCTCATCCTCCATGTCCACATCCAACTCAACCTCAAGCCCCTCTGAGCCAACTGGCTCGCTGCCCTCATACAAGCCACCACTTGAAAACACATCTTCATCTAGCTTTCTTCTATATCTACCCCGTTGTGAGCGTCTACCATCCTCTGACAGCCAGGACCGACCGCTTCTGCGAAGCTGATAGCGACTGTCAGCAAACCACTTCCGAATCTCATGGCGCCCTAGTCCAGTGACGCGCTGAAGACGTTGAACCTCAGCCTCTGAGGGCCAGTTCCTATGGACGAAACTGCGGCGGAGCACCATCAGCTGAGCTTTGGACTTCTTCCGGAGCTGTGCCTGAGGGGCACGGGTTTGCTCCGGTTTGGACGGCATATGTGGGTCTGCTGGAGACTGGTACTGCGCTGTGCTACTGCGATGGATACTTCCGTCAAGTTGTGGTGGATAACTATAATCACTGGGACTTTGGGTCTCAGATTCGATAGGAGGTATATATTTCAGATCCTTGTTGGACTGAGGGTGAACTTTGTGAAGGGATGAATGTTCAAAAGCCGACTGAGCTTCCGCTGTGTGTGAAGCAAACTGGTCTAAACCATTGGTGTACTGAGGAACAGCAGCACTGCCGTTATAGTTAACAGAATCATGCTGGGATACTATGCTACTGTGGTTGGGTGTGTGATGTCCCGTGTATGTGACCGCTACAGGCGTCTGCTTAAAACCTTGCTGCAGCTCCTCGGCAGACTTCTTTTCAGCGGCTAAATCATCTGGTGATGCATCTTCCAGTTCCTCCTCACACTCCTCCGCAAGTTGCATTTGGCGGTTCAATTTACGCCGTGTCTCACGGATGTCGTCGTCACCCCAGCTGATTCCATAGCGAACTCGCTGCATCATGAACCACACTTTGACCCGTTCAGCAGGCAGAGAGCAGCGGCGCGCCAAAGCATTAGCCTCCTGCTCTGTGGGGTATGGAAAGGCATTAAAAGCCTCCACAAGCTCAGAAACTGCATCCAGCTCATGAGTCTGCTCAGACCGCACCCACACCAGCTTCAGCCCCTCGGACACAAGTGGCAGACACACTAAGTGCGTCCGGTTAAGGCTGGACGTGCCAGAAGATGCAGTGCCCTCGCTTTGGTTTCCTTTGCTAGACCCTGAGGAGCATGAGGCCTTCCTGCGAGGCAAAACGGAGGCAGGAAGTGGGCTTTGGTTGGCCTTGCTGGCTGGTGCATTTTTCACAGTCTCCATTTGCTCCACCTCTGTTACCTGGTTATCCGCAATGCAGGTACTTCTACTGCTTTCCTCTGAGTCCTTGGGTAAGGAAGACGTGGACCCCTCAGAAAGCTCAGGCTGTGGGGAAAAAAACCCCCGAAATGTCAGATGTGGATGTGTGTCAAGTTATGAATTGATTATGCAGTGCAGAATGTATCTGCAATTAAGGGCTTACTTGTAAACCTCAGCCTACCTCTAGTCCTACTTTGCTAACCGTAATCCTGTCAGATTTTGGCTTGTGGGCTACATTAATACCTCTTAAAATGGCCCACTTTCATAATTCATGGATTTAAATCCAACCCTTTGTACGAACCATGTACATTTGAGATAAATGCATTGAGATTGGCTCTACGTTGCTAAAGTTCATAGTTGTACTGTGTGCACATGTTCCAAACTTCCTTCATTAACTGTTCAGTCCCATTCAATTAGCTTCATCAACCAACTTAATTTCTGGAAGCAGTAAAACCGCAGCCCAATACTGCTGTGATTACAGTGAAACAAGGATCCACACTAAATTAATCCATTCTATCAGTATAATTATGGTGCACTCCAGGAGCTCCATAGAAGAGTTGGAACCACAACACAAGTAGGAGCCAGTTCTCTGTGTATTTACCTAAAAACCCCACCTAAAACAGAAGCCTACATGAGAGCAGTATGCCATCTTATACTGATCCACAGACCAATGCTAAAGACATACACTTACATTTTCCCCAGCAGGGCTCTTCTGTCTCTCTGGGCTGTGCTCTCCGTCCACATCTGGAGCATGTGCATCATCCTCAGCAGCATTATCATCATCATCATCATCCTCTTCCTCCTCCTCCTCCTCTTTCTTTTTTCCTCCACTTTTTTCCCCCTTTTGTGAGCTCGGTCCGGGCAGCGAGGTAACAGGGTGGACAGAGTGGAGATGCTGGCTAAGCGAGCTAACGTCTGCAGCCTTATAGCCACAGATACGACAGTCGTAGCTGTCGGTGGTCGTTAAACTCTTACCCCTGACTTCACCTCCATCCTCACCCCTTTCCTCGGGGTCCCGTGTCGACTCGGCAAAGCGTGGCGGCTCACACTGCTCCATTGCAACCTACAGGGATGAAGACAACGTTAACTAGCTAAGCAACAAAAACACTTTCGCCATAATACTAGCTAACGTTACACCGAGACACCAGCGCTGGGGTAACGCGGCTAAGCTAGCTAGCTAGCTAATACAAACCCGTCGTGTTGGGGTAACGATGGTAGCCAGCTAACGTTCCCCGGCTAGCGAAAACCTGCTAACGTTACACGGTGCGAGGCGGCTCATCATCTAAAACTCGTTGAATATCCTTTCCCCTTTAAATTCGCTCTCTCCGCCGTTAGCTGTCGAGCCGCTAGTCGGAACAAAGGCTTTTACCCCTGCAGCTAGCTACCTAACGACGTCGCCTGTCACCTACATAAAGCCACATAAAGCTAAGACCGCGTCAAACACGATACAGTTCCGGCTTAACGGCGAAGGTTAACGAGGCCATAACAACGAGCCGTATCAAGGTGTGTTACACTCGCCTCGGTTAGCTGTTGTCAATCTGTCACAGTTTGGTTTGTCGCATCTTCGATCTGTGAATACAGAAACGGTTACAGATCTGGGCCTCCAAAATAAAAGTCCCAAGACCCAGGATTTTTCGGAAAACATGTATATGTTCTGTACCGTGATAATTTATATTAAATTATTATTATTATTATTATTATTATTATTACTAGTAGTATGTTTAAAATAGTAAATAATTGTATAACACACACACACACACACACACACATTTTATCATCTCCACTTACCATATAAATACAGTTTGAAGTTCTACAAATACAACTTACCCTTACTCTTACCCTGTTCTTCAGTAGTTGCAGAGCAGGTATTATTTGGGTGTTGGATCATTCTCAACCCTACAGTGATGCCGACGTGGTGGCGACAGTGTGTTATGCTGGTACAAAAGGATCAGACACTCATTTAATCATACAAATAAATAAGCTAAAAAAAATACCACATGTAAAAGTCATATTATACATTCTTAAAAATAAAGGGTTGTTTCATCAAACACTTTTAGGTCTACAAAGAAAACTTCTAAAACGGTTCTAAAATGGTTATTAGGAGAACTATTTCGGTAAAAGAAATGTGCACGTGTGAAGAAACCCTTTCAAGTTAAATTGGTGTAGGACTTTTATGGCTTGTGAACATTCTCTCTAAAAGATTCTTAACACTCACAAATATCCTTTGAAATGTTTCCATCATGTCTGCTTCATCACAATCAATCTTTAGAAGTGCCTTTTATATGATTATATATGATATGTATGATATGATTTATTAATTCACGTTTACTATGGCACTAAATCAGCTGTCTGCACCACGTTTATGAGCGCAGTAAGTCCATGAACAAAGCTGAAATACCTGATAAGTAGGAGTTTATTAAACTTCTACACTCTAATTACACATTTCCACCGCTAGGGGAAGCACACAGGTTAGGGGAAGGTGTAATTCTCAGATAGACATAATAGACACACTTTTTCATTACCTTTTTTTTTTTACCTGCCCTTACGAAGCAGTTGCTGACCATTCAAGGGGTTAATGAGTATTATTTGTAAATGAAATGAAAAACTTTTTTAAGGTTCATACGTTATTCTATAACAAAGCTTCTTAAATGAAGTACATTTTGGTCCAGGAAATGTACATTATGCAGAGATTCATTAAACAATAAAACGTTAAAGGTTCTTCAAATTTGCATGTCTCATTTACAAGATATGTCTCCTTTCACTGATCAGTCTTCAAGCCAGGACCTTCAGAAATCCAGATTTGAAATATAGCTATTTTCTGCTATTTTCCTGAATGTTGCTTTGATATTCTGTTCATATTCTTTGGATTAACATTTCAGTATCTCACTAATTTGAACACCATGTGGTGAATAGCTATTGCTGTATTGATGTAGCTTATTATTATTATTATTATTATTATTATTACAATGTTTTTATTGTACTTGTCATCCTGAGACCCTAACAAGTGTATAGCATAGTGGATGTTTGTGTCTCACTTGAAATAAAAGGACTGAACTGCCACAAGATCCAGAGGACAGAGAGACCAGCTGTGAGGTGAAACTTAAAGATGTTTCCTGACCTGATTCAGGAGTAAAACCTACTTGAGAAACTGTTTTACTAAATCGTCATATAATGTTTGTTAACCTTTCAACATCCCATGGAACCAGTTTTTGCTCTTTGTGTTCGTCCACAGAGAAAGAGATAATTGGAAATAATGGGAAAAACAGTCAGATGACCATGTTACGCCTGTGACATGCACTTATCACAAACAGTTTGAAAAGGTCTTGACTTCATGTTGAGTTTGTAGTTTGTAGACTTCTATTCACAGGTAGGCACAGGTCAGATCATGTCTGGAGCTGAATTTTCATCTTTATCATAGTTGCAAGGGCTGAAGTATGGATAGAGTTTCTCAGTGAAAGACTGACAAGTGAACGAGTAGATATAAGATCTGGACTCCACATCATAAAAGGAGACCAGACCCTCCTCATAATCCACAAGCACCCCCACTTTCTGTTCTGGGAGAGGAGGACTGGTGGATCATCAAGCACGATACTATTTCCATTCCTCAGAGTCACAGTCCAAAATCCATCCTGTGAGTCAGTGTAACCTCCTCCTTCCCAGTTAATGGACTATCTGGCTACTCCTAAATCCCACTTTGCCTCCCTGCTACCCTCATAGTAAAATCTCCTTGAGGAGAATCCCTCCTTTCCCAGAACACACGAGCAAGCATCAAATCTCTTTGGGTCATCAAGGACATTGTGATTTCCCCCATATGTAACCTGCTCATTAGACAGGAAGAGTTCAGAAGGGTCCAAAGTCAATACATTAATATTATATTATATTATATTATATTATATTTCAAATTAAAATTATTAAAATTATTAAAATAATAATAATACAATTATTTCAAAGCCTGACTTTCAAAAAATGACTAACTGACTGGTAAACATACTTCTTTGGGAAACATGCAACATATTTGAATAATACTCACCTGTTTCTTTCAACTTCTAGACTAATCTGAAGTTGAGACAGAGGGTTCCGCACAGTCTCTACACTCAGATGAGGGTCAATACGGCAGAATAATAAATGGTGTTTTCCACTGTGGTACAGCATGGTAAGCAGTTCTGAACTCAGGTTAGTCTCTTAAATAAGTATTTATGCTATATTTTCACCTTGGTATTCTCATAATTTAGTAACCTATGAATTAAAATTAAAATGACATGTCAGGCAGTGCAAATCATGTTTTTATTTGAATAAACTATAAATCCATTTCTTTTTTTACATTCAGTTTCATATAATACAAAATCTATCAACGTTTATATAGCTTTACCATGTGCAGAGACTATTATAATACCATTCTTATACATTTTAATGTGGATTCAATTGGAACATTAAAACAAGATTTAAAACGTTTTGTTATATGGCCTTATGACCGTAGCACATCATATGGAAGAGCTTTATGGAAGTGTTTAATGAAGATATCACTTTTCAATCAGCCTTTGTTGCAATAATGCTAATTTCCATTAGCAAGGCATAACATATTTTGTATACTGTAATTTCAGTGAATCAAACAGTAAATACTTAACACTTAACATTGTGTTAGTGCTGCAGGAGCATGTTAGCTATCTGCCAAACTCACATCATAAATTACACATCATACAAGTTTGTATTAGATCTTAAATTGAACCTGATTTGACCAACACAATAGCTATTCCTGAACCTTGTTCTTCATTAAGTCTTAAAAATAAAATGTATTTAAGCTACACTGGCTTACAGTCTTAATCCTAAATCTTTTTGCCTACTATTTAATCCCTTCAGTAAAATCTTCTATTTTGTAGCGATAGCAGTGAAATTGGAATAAGTATTATTTTCTTACCTCCATAATTCTTCTGATTAATCCTCAACAGTTAGACTTTAAGCTATTTAAGGCAAGCAGCACCAAGAATGTTCTAGCCTTGGGAGGGGGGCTAAATCTGATACTGGATCAGCCATTTTAACTATACAGAGTAGAGCAACAGTGACTTTAGTAAGGCTAACAGTTTAATAGTGGTAGTTCACTTGGAGTGCCTAAGATGATCATTTAAAAACTTAAGTCTTAAAAACTTGTGTGATGATCAGTGGAGCTGAATTTATTCCTTTGTCGTTATTACGGGGACTGAAGTATGGATAGAGCTTCTCAGTGAAAGACTGACCAGTGAAAGAGTAGATGTGAGATCTGGCCTCTACATCATAAAATGAGACCAGACCCTCCTCATAATCCACAAACACCCCCACCTTCTGGAGCTTCTGTCTGAGATAGAGGGGAACAGGAGGACTAGCCCGAGCCTCATACTGATTGCTGTTCCTCAGAACCACAGCCCAGAATCCATTCTGTGGGGTCAGTGTAATCGGACCCTTTCTGTTAATGGACTCTCTGGCCACTCCTACGTCCCACTTAGTCTTCCCCCTGATCTGCACTTCAAAGTAAAATCTCCCTGATGAGAATCCCTTCTTTGCGAGAACATTGGCATACTCGTTAAACCTCTTTGGAGTGTCAGGAACGTTCTGTCTTGAGTTTCCATATGTCACTGTTTTTCCATCAGCTGACAGGATGAGATTGGGATATGCTGTGTCCGGATCCAGAGTCACATCCACTGGGAGAAACACACAGTATGTGATATGAGTATACACGTGACAAATACATTTTAGTATGAAGCTTAATTTCTAAAAGGTTTTGCAGGAGACAAAAATTTACTTTATGCCAGTGGCCACCAAGACTCTACCTTCCCAGTCATATACACCGATCAAGCAAAACATTATGACCACCTCAATGTATCCACAGTCTTTATCCATTTTATCAGCTTCACTTACCACATAGGTGCACCTTGTAGTTCTACAATTACAGTCTGTAGTCCATCTGTTTCTATGCATACTTTGTTATCCCCCATTACCTTTTTTTCAATAGTCAGGACCCCCACAGAGCAGGTATTATGTGGGTGGTGGATCATTCTCAACACTGCAGTGACTCTGAAGTGATGGTGGTGTGTTAGTGTGTGTTGTGCTGGTGTGAGTGGATCAGACACAGCAGTGCTGCTGGAGTATTAATCACCTCAGTGTCACTACTGGACTGAGAAAAGTCCACCAACCAAAACTATCCAGCCTACAGCATCCTGTGGGCAGCTTCCTGTGAGCACTGATGAAGGAATAGAGGAGGACCAACACAAACTTTGCAGCAGCAGATGAGCTATCGTCTCTGACTGTACATCTACAAGGTGGACCAGCAAGGTAGGAGTGTCTAATAGAGTGGACAGTGAGTGGACACAGTGTTTAAACACTCCAGCAACACTGTTATGTCTGATCCACTCACACCAGCACAACACACTAACACACCACCACCACTGCAGTGCTGAAAATGATCCACCACCCACACAATACCTGCTCTGTGGTGGTCCTCTGGGGGTCCTGACCATTGAAAAACAAGGTGATGGGGGTATAACAAAGTAGACAGAGAAACAGATGGACTACAATATGTAACTGTAGGTGCATCTATAAGGTGCATCTATGTGGTAAGTGAAGCTGATAAAATGGATAAAGATTGTAGATACACTACGGTGGTCATGATGTTATGCCTGATCGGTGTATTTAGGCGTGTCATTTAATTTGTCTCCCATCGATGACTCAGTAGTGGGGCAAACCTAATCCAAGTAAACTTTTAGAAGATCCTGGTCTTTGGCATTATATGAACTAGATCTGTCTTGGAACCAATCTCTGTAAATAGGCACCTCTTGAGGAGGAAGGCTGGTGACCACCGGAGGTTAAATTTGTACCGAAGCATATTAGGGCCGAGCTAGAAGCTTTGATACATTTCAATGGCAAACACAACTGAGCACCAGCAACCAGTTTTTCTGAATTGTCTGATGTGCTAAAACGCTCTGAGAAAAACAAATGTTTTAACAGTTGCTCGACAGGAAGCAGCTGCTTCAAGCATACAGTTATAAGGAACAGGAAGGACCCTTGATGGCATCATTGTTTTGTACACTTCATTTTGCTAGTTTAATGGTTGTAGTGTGACCTTCATATTCATCATAAAAAATAGGGCATATTGTGATATTATTTTGACACCACAACTGACAAACAAGAAATATTTAAAACAGCAAACTTTGTATTAAATAAGAATTTAAGAATTTAATCAAACAAAAACGTTTCGAGTAATCGAGTAATTTAGTTTCTAAACAGAAAGTTTAGTTTTATTGCATTTTCCATTCATGATCTCAAGGTGAGAACTCAATGAAAGGATTCCATGTTGAAAATGGTCATGGAAAAAAATGGACTCCCACAACTCCAAAGTCCCAATTTACCCCGATGACAACTGCTTTATGGTTAGCTCCAATTAAATCCCAAGTAACAAGCAGGGTGCAAATTACAAGGGGTCCTGAGGAGTCCAGGACCCCCTAATTAACCTCTTGGATGCCACTCTAATAGTCTAATACAAATTTAGGGAAAGGTTATTATTTAGCTGCTTCGCTTAATTAACTAGAGTTGCAGCACTGATCTGCCTCAGGGTGGCGCTGATCGGCTCACCTAGTTTGTCATTAATAGACTAGTGACTGCAGAATGTAATACCCAACCTCGCCGCTAGGGGTTTACACATCACTACTTCAAATAGATTTGGCAACAATAAAAGGATTGGAAAAAAGCGGAAAAAACAGGCCGATATCAGATGGTTTCAGTATCAATATTTGAAAAGAATGCAGTATCCTGCATAATCTCCGTTTCTGATATAAAAATAAAATCTAATTTATAATCTAATATAAACAGAGGGAAAAACAGAAAGCATACTACACCTGCATACTGCTGCATCCACTGCAGTTCTGTGAAGACAAATTACATTATAGCATAATATTCATCGATTTTAATCAGATTCCATCCAGTCACATTTCATATAGTTCTGCATTTCCTCACCTTTACTGCTCAACTTCTCATTCAGAGTTTTACTAAGTTCTTCATTCAGACTCTTCTGAAGTTGGGACAGAGTGTTCCTCACAGTCTCTACACTCAGATGAGGGTCAATGCTGGTGTCAGTCCAGTTCTTGGTGTGTGGAGGTCTGCACAGTGATGGGTAAATCTACAGTCCAGCAGGAGAGAGGAGAAACTCCTCAGCATGGGCAGTGTTGTTGTGTGATGTGCTGCATTGTCAATGAGCAGATAGAGGGACACTGACCTGTAGGAGGTGGAGGTGGTCCTCAGTGTGGGAGATCTGCTCCAGCTCAGTGTTTCTCCTCTTTAGCTCAGTGATTTCNTGTCATTGAGCAGATAGAGGGACACTGACCTGTAGGAGGTGGAGGTGGTCCTCAGTGCGGGAGAGCCGCTCCAGCTCAGTGTCTCTCCTCTTTAGCTCAGTGATTTCTTGCTCCAGCTCTTTAATGAGGTCTTCAGCCTGCCTCTCTGCTGCTTTCTGCATCATCTCCATCACCTTCAGCAGCTCCGACTGGCATTTCTCAATGGAGCGTATCAGAGCAGTGAAGACCCCAACACTGTTTGCTGTCTCTTTCTCTGTATTCCTCTGTTGGAAGAACAACTTTACATTCTAATACAATTATTGCAAAACATACAACTAGTCACATTTTGATTTAGAATCAAAACTGCAGAATGAAGTAGAGATGTTTATCATGTTTCACCCACTTTTCTGAGCTCTACTGAGTGTTTAATCTCTGTGATCTTCTTCAGTCTGTCTTGGATCATCTGCTGTACCTCTGTCTGCCTCTTCATCAGCTGTGTCTGAGGAGAGAACCTTTTATTACTTATGTATTAATTCATTATTTCATTAACTTCATTATACTTCAATATTCTTAACAAGAAAGTTTAGTGTAGATGTTAATTGGTGTCTCCCACCTTCTTCTCTCCACTCTCCTGCTCTACAGGAACAGTATTGTGGTTCCTGTGATCTCCTTCAATGCAGAACTGACACACACATGTCTGGTCATCTCTACAGAACAGCTCCAGGGGTCTCTCATGCTTCTGGCATATGTAGTCCTGCAGGTTCTTCACTGGGTCGATTAGCTTGTGTTTCATAAGTTTTGGTACATTATTATGAGGCTCTAAATGAGTCTTACAAAAACTCAGACCACAATCCAGACAGGATTTCAGGGCTGGAAATGTCTCGCCAGTGCAGGAATCACAGAGAATCTCAGGTTTATCCAGAGCGCTTTTCTTCTTGAAGTGATCTACAACCTCTTTCAGTGTTGTATTGATCTTCAATTCAGGTCTCTTGGTGAATCTCTCTTTACAGAATGGACACTGACACTGCATAGTGCTGTTCCAGTATTGTGTGAGGCAGGTTTTACAGAAGATGTGTTCACATGGAGTGGAGACTGGATCAGTCAACACATCCAGGCAGATAGAACACAGGAACTGATCTTTAGACCGGAGACTGCTGTAGTCACGTGCAACTGTGTTAAACAGATCATGAAGGGAAAAGGTGAAAAAACACACGAACCATTTATATGTTTTATTTATTGTTTAATGTTTTCCCCTCATGTTTAATCATAGCCAGGCATTTATACCAGTCATTAAGACCGATCATATAGCAGAAACCAAATAGCTATTAGTTCTAACTTTACATGATAAACTAACTTTACGTGTCTCTTGTCTTCCTTCACACTGCTGCCCTAAAGCTTTATCATAGTTTTAAGCTTTGATTGAATCTGAAAACATTTCATTACATTTTTGAGAATGTATTCATTTGTTCTCTTTAAGTGCACACACTAAGTTGTTTAACCTTTGAAAAACACTTCATCAATCTGGTTTAACTGGATACACATAGGTAGCATAGTTCAGCTCAAGTACAACTAAAAAAAACATGGACATGACAAATGAGTTGTGTAACTTGCATATTGATCCTGTCTCCATTCTGTTTCTTCTGCCTTCTTTTGGTGGTAACGAAGATTCTGCAATATCTTTTCTCTTCAAAGAATCTTTAAAGGAATATCACAAACAAAAACATGCTTTCCATTATACGTCAGCTGTAATTCTTCTCAAATGACAGACAACAGAGCACAGTGATCTTTGGCCGTCTTCATTAATTCAGCCCACAAGCTTAACCAATAAACATAAAATAACTGTATTACAGTATAACAGCATTTTTTTTTTTAGAAAGCTTTCATATCCGTTTCTGTGTGGAATATGCCTTTATGTATCTTCATGTGACATCCTTAGTATTAGTGTCAATGAGGAACACAATGGCAGAACTTTTGAAGTATGAAACATTAACTTAAGTACATACCTTTATTCTTCTCTTCATCCCACTGTTCTCTGAATCTCCAGCAGTTACTGTGAATACAGTGACTTACTGTCACGAACGAAAGGAAACGAAAAGTGCAATCGCAGACAGTTTATTAAATCCCCACACAAAAAAATGTGGTCGGTACAAAGTTAAACCAACAGCAGATACTGGTAAAGCAGGTTGAAGATCGAGGTACAAACAGGAGTCAAAATTCCAGAGAACCCACCAAAACTGAGAAATAGAGACTCAGAACTCACAAACAAACAAGAGACGTCGGAACATCTGGTGAGTCCTGGGGAGGTATATAAACCATGACTGTAATGACTGATTTTGTGGGGCTGAGGGCGGGGCTGGGGATCACTAAGCTGGCGACAAGGTGGAGGGCAGAGAGGGGAGTGTGACAGTTATCCATCTCTTACAGTGAATAAGACCTTTTCATGTGAGCTTCCTAATTTGTTCACTTTTCTTTACTGAATGTCACAGACGTCACCTGGTGGATCACCTGTTATTGGTATTGGAATAGATGCATTTTGTGTAGCACCACTATTCCTAATTATATTTCAACCTATGAATATTTGGCTTTATACTACTGCTCTAAAGCTTTAGTATGACTTGGAATGGTTTCGACTGAATCTGTGAATTTGAAGCAGCACTATGCGAGAATTAGTAGTATTTTTTGCTCTTGACGTCCCCCTACAGTTAGAGAGCACATTTCACTTTCACACCACTGTCATGACTACAGATTGGACATGGACAGCTGTATACAGCAGTGCATTTCTTCATGAGCTGAATTATACAGAATCCAATTCCCTTTTGCTTGCACATGGATGCCACTGAGTATGCTTGTGAATTTGGTTGTCTCTCTAAGCGAATAACCAAAACCGGAGAGCCCAAACTCGTTTCCTCTTAAAGAGCCCCAACCCATTTCCTCTTAAAGAGCCCATACCCATTTCCCCTTAAAGATCCCAAACCCATTTCCCCTTAAAGATCCCAAACCCATTTCCCCTTAAAGAACCCAAACCCATTTCCCCTTAAAGAGCCCATACCCATTTACCCTTAAAGAACCCAAACCCATTTCCCCTTAAAGAGCAAAAAAAAAACAAAAAAAAAAACAAAAAACATTTCCCCTTAAAGAGCAAAAAATAAAAAAAACAAAACAAAAAACATTTCCCCTTAAAGATCCCAAACCCATTTCCCCTTAAAGAACCCAAACCCATTTCCCCTTAAAGAGCAAAAAAAAAACAAAAAAAAAAACAAAAAACATTTCCCCTTAAAGAGCAAAAAATAAAAAAAACAAAACAAAAAACATTTCCCCTTAAAGAGCCCATACCCATTTCCCCTTAAAGAACCCAAACCCATTTCCCCTTAAAGAGCAAAAAAAAAAAAAAAAACAAAAAAAAAACCATTTCCCCTTAAAGAGCCCAAACCCATTTCCCCCTAAAGAGCCCATACCCATTTCCCCCTAAAGTGCCCAAACCCATTTCCCCTAAAGAGCAAAAAATACTTAAAGTATAAAGCTGTATAAGGAACTTTTCAGAACGTTTAAAGGCTTGTGACACATACGTCATCATGGCCTCTTATGGGTTAAACTTGGCTTGTGCAGAAATTCTGGTCACCGTCATTCATCCTTCTGGCTCAGTACAGCATGCAGCCAGCTAACTATCCCAGATCGACCTCACCTGATTACTGATTTGTCTCATCTGTTTCATGGTCTATTTAAGATGTTTGCTTTGCAAAGTATTGTATCTATCTTTTCAGTGCATACCAAGCCTTTCTCTACTCGTTATACTCACTCATTTTCTGACTTTTGGACCTTCCTTTTTTGGATCTCCCCTTCGTGTGTTTGCCTTTGTATCGACCCTTCGCATGTTTCTGACTTTGACACTGGATTGTGATTTTGTAATAAACCTTTTTAGCCTCATCTGCGACATACTTTGGCCCGAACCTTACACAAACCTTAAAGCTTCATTCTATATAAAGCTGTTAATTCAGATATTTCTGTTACTGTAAAAAGGGAAACAACACAGGCTGCCTACTATATGTAAAAAGTATATACAGAAAAGTATATTTCTGTTTGCACACAGGCCTGTATTAACTGACACGGATCAGGATCTGTTTAGATTTAAACTTAAATGCTATATATCTCTAATTGTGCTCTTTCTGATGAGTCTTTTTCTCTAGATCGCTCTAGAAGTGCTTCATCTTCTGGATAGTGTGTGTGTTTATGGGAGTTGTTTACTAGAAGGCACAGGTTCACTGTTTGGTTACAATAAAAATAAATTGCGCTCATATCAAACCTGTCTAGAATCTCCTCGTCACATTTCTTTGAAACAGCCAACAACAATGAAATTCATCAAATTAGATGAACGACTGGTAAAACGACTAGTCGTTCTTCATTTCTCCCACAGTCTCATTCTCTAAAATGTGCTGAACACTTGCCCCAGGCTTATGTTTGACCCCTTATCCTACCTTCTCAGTGAGAGACACAGTGTCAGAGATCAGTGTGATCAGAACACTGGGAATCTGAAAATCATCAGCACTTGGCTGCCTCTGCTTTCTCTTCATTAATGGAACTTAATGAGCCAGAATTCCATAAAGCAGCTAATGATATTCAAGATGTGTGCAACTTTTAAGATGTCTTTATTGTGTTGTAAATGGATAATTCATAAATCACAGTGAAATACATCACATTTTATAACATTGCACTTATATAATTAGCTATGTAGGTTAAGTTAATAAGTGAATTATGCATGTATTTTCCTCCAGTTTAATTGCATTGCTTAATATATGAGATAATACAACCATCAGTGAAAACTAAACCCTCTTTAATCAAAGATTAACACTTTAATGAGGATTTTACCACAAGCATCCTTACACTGTCACTAAAGGCATTTAACATGTATTGTACATTGCACATGTTTGGGCAGCCTGGTCAAATGTTTTACTGATTGTCTGAGTGATAATAAATTAACACATTCTCTGTGGAGAGCAAAGATCTGTAGCACATTTTAATGCATGGTTACTGTTTATTTGCTTAATTTAACATATTGGAAAAAGAACACATGTGGCTTATGCAAATAGCACATTTGTCACGCCTCTGGGTCTCCCTGACACCACCGATCTCCCAAACTCCATTCCCCAGAGTGCACTACCTGATGACATCACACCCACATGTCCCCAGTCTCCCAATCATTCCCGCTCTAGGTACTAGCACACCTGTTTGCAATCACCAGTCTGCTTATAAATATTTATCATATATCAAACTGTATATCATTGATATTGATATTGTATATCATTACTAATAGATAACTTCATTTTAATAAACACTAAAAAATGGAAACCACACTCTCACATTCATGTGCACAATGCAGGTCACCATGTGGGTGATTTCAGCCAATAGAAAAGTGTATGTGTGTGTGTGCTAGCATTATGAAAAAAAGATTAAAAAATGAATAAAAATTGCACTTGTTTATGTGAAAATCATGCTTAGAATTATGTGTGTCAGTTTAAAGATAACTGTTTTATATAGATATGAAATCACTGCATTACTAAAATATTCTCATAGTTATGTCACCCAACCCTATAACCTGTATCTGTGCTAACCCATTTGATACTGTTTAAAAAGTGTTTAACCATTCAGATTAAGGCACTGTAATGCCATTCAAGAATGTATAGATACAGTATATATATAGTATATATTTGAGTGTAAGTAATATTATATTGTCACTGTCCAAAGAAAACATGTATCTCCTTTTTGGTTGATTTTTACTTTGATGCATAATTTCAACACAGCAGCTGCTGTTTTACACTGTGTGGAAATTTCATGATGAATGGACCGAAAGAAATTTCCCAAAACGGTCCCCTTGACTTACATTCAAATTAAAAGGAAATTTTGCCCCCTCATGTAAAGTTGCCATTTTGGAGATACTCATTGTTGTTTGGACAGCCAAGAGAGGCTAACTCCCAGGTCAACAATATTGTATATGACATCAAAGGATGTTGTACAAAGAATAAATTTCAGGACCACTGCACACTAGAGATTTACTTTCATTTTTACCATAAGAGTAGTGTTCTTCCTTTCCAATGAGGGCTCCAGAGGTAACTGAATCCTAATGTCAAATCCAACATGGAATGTCTTTTGTGACTATTTATCCAGTTCTCCATGTTGAAAACAGTTATTGTTGCTGTTGGTCGTTAGCCACCACGGGTGCCTTGGGTTTAGTCAGTTGACCAATCAGAGACTTTGTTTCTGATTTGTCCACCAATCAGAAGTGATGTTCCAGACTTATCAACCAAACAATGCTACTCTCCCGGGCAAAATTAAGTCTCCAGTGTGCAGCGTTCACAGGACATTATTGGAATTTTTAAACACCTCGGTGTCATCAGCCAAAAATTATCCACCCAAGTCCACTGACACCCAACTCCACTGACACCATTAATGAAGGATGACTAACTCAAACTGTGCAGCAACAGATGAGCTACTGACCTTACTTCTACAAGGTATTTATTTTCTATCTCTCTACATTCTATCTATAAGCACCTGTTATTACAAAGTGTTAGCCTTCCTACTGTTGTGATCGCAAGCATTGTTAAATACTGTTAAATTTATTGAGCCTTTGATACGGCTGAGATGATCAGTGGAGCTGAATTTTTACCTCTATCATTATTACAGGTGTTGAAGTATGGATAGAGTTTCTCATTGAAAGACTGACCAGTGAACGAGTAGATATGAGATCTGGCCTCCACATCATAAAAGGAGACCAGACCCTCCTCATAATCCACAAACACCCCCAACATTTGGACCTTCTCTCTCAGGGAAAGACAGACTGTGGTGCTATCATAAGCATAATACTCATTCCCGTTCCTCAGAGCCACAGTCCAGAATCCATTCTCTGGGTTCAGTGTGATATAACCTTTCCTGTTAATGGACTCTCTGACCACTCCTAACTGCCATTTAGTTTTCTCCCTGACCTGCACCTCATAGTAAAATCTCCCTGAGGAGAATCCCGCCTTTCCCAAGACGAGGCTATACATTGTAAACCGTTTTAGGTTGTCAGGAAGATTCTGTCCTATGTCTCCACATGTCACTTGTTTTCCATCATCAGACAGGATGAGATTGAGATGAGCAGTATCAGCATCCAGTGTCACATCCACTGAGAGAAACACACAGTATGTGGTTTACAGTTAACAAACTAACTGAATTACAATAACTCAGCTGTAATTATCCAGTGGGACATAATTAAAGGTGATTAACGTGCCACAGAATGCATTATTCAGCAAAATGGTCTCTGATGTTTACAAAGAAGGTGTGTAAAATAACCATGAAGTGAGTCCACCAGTCAGGGTACAGCGACCACTTTGTTTTGAGCTTGTTTTGAGCTGTTGGACAGAGCTTGGTTCTAGCTAATGGAAACTTCAGTGTTTCTCCTTCGGTGTTTTGTGCTTATGATCATTTGAATAGACATCAGTGTCAGAATAATTAATGACCTTCTATTAAAGACTGGTGGACTGAGAGAGACACTAGAGGCTCTTCACCTGAACTGAGTTGATTAAGAGTCTTGTTCCAGAAATGATAATAGGACATTAGAGCCATAATACATCATGCTACTTTTACTTTAAATACTTAAGTACATTTGAAGGTAAATACTTTAGTAATTTTACTCCAGTGGAGGTCTAAAGTGAGGAACTTCTGCTTTTACTGGAGGAATATTTACCTTGGGTATCTGTACTTTTGTGTACTTTGTCTACCACTGATCATTTGAGACTCTGATTTGCTGTTTTACAGTGAGACGTCACTATGATCACCTGGAAACAACACGTAGCAACAGACACAGACTGGAAAATACAATATACTAGATGTGCAGGATCTTGTTAAATATGTGGGCACTCCTATTAGCCAGCTTGTTTTACAAATGTTTTGTTCCACCTTAAATGGTGCTGCAATTACATTCTGGTGCCTTAACAAGGTGTAGCATTTTAGGTGGAACAGACTTCAGCCTTGCTCAAAGATGAACGTCAGTTGCCATTTGACAGTTTGGTACTTTGGAAAGGGTTCTTTGGAAAATCCCCTTCAGGGTTTCTCCACATAATTGATAATCTTTGTCATTGTCTTGCTGAGCTAGCATGTGAGCTGGTGTATGTAAATTTTGGGGTCATATTAATGAATTGGCCTGTTGTATTGCTTTCTTTTGCGTGTTTGCAGAACAACAGTGTTTCAGGTTTATGGTTCATCAGTACCATGTACCGAAATCTCCTTATTCAATTATGCCAATGTGAATACAGTTTTCCACTCTGTGGCACCTTTTAAGTTTTGTAGAATGCTAATATATATAAAATAATATATATATATAACTATGAGTAAAGGAACTTATTTCCCATGTGTAGCAGTGGAGTGATGGTGATGATTATATGTAAACAAAAAATAACAACATTTAAAAAACATCAACATAGAGAACATGCATACATAAACAGTACTGTACCTGCATACTGCTGAATCCACCTCAGCTCTGTGGAGACTAAACACAAAATAAGACAGCGTTCATAACGAAACAAGACTAATCTTGGACTCAAATCTAGCAA
The DNA here is from genome assembly GCA_034552555.1 of Semaprochilodus insignis. Lineage (NCBI taxonomy): Eukaryota > Metazoa > Chordata > Actinopteri > Characiformes > Prochilodontidae > Semaprochilodus > Semaprochilodus insignis. The sequence goes on from CM067482.1 coordinate 8,181,213, forward strand.
TAGATACTAGCTCAGAATATTTGCATCTATTTGCTTTAGACTTCGATTGGAAAAACAACAATAAAAAATAAACAAATGTTTCTCACCTGTTTCTTTCATCTTCTCATTCAGAGTTTTACTGAGTTCTTCATTCAGACTCTTCTGAAGTTGGGACAGAGTGTTCCTCACAGTCTCTACACTCAGATAAGGGTCAATACTGGTGTCAGTCCAGTTCTTGGTGTGTGGAGGTCTGCACAGTGATGGGTAAATCTACAGTCCAGCAGGAGAGAGGAGAAACCCCTCAGCATGGGCAGTGTTGTTGTGTGATGTGCTGCATTGTCATTGAACAGATAGAGGGACACTGACCTGTAGGAGGTGGAGGTGGTCCTCAGTGTGGGAGATCTGCTCCAGCTCAGTGTTTCTCCTCTTTAGCTCAGTGATTTCCTGTTCCAGATCTTTAACGAGGTCTTCAGCCTGCCTCTCTGCTGCTTTCTGCTTCTCCTCCATCACCTTCAGCAGCTCAGCCTGGCTTCTCTCAATGGAGCGTATCAGAGCAGTGAAGACCTCAACACTGTCTGCTTTCTCTTTCTCTGTGTTTCTCTGATGGAAGGTTTTGAGCATGTTTTTTGTTGGTTTAATATTTTCTACACAATTAAATTAGAAATGTAGAATGTAATACTATATTGGATTTCACCCACTTTTCTGAGCTCTACTGAGTGTTTGATCAGTCTGATTCTCCTCAGTCTGTCTTGGATCATCTGCTGCACCTCTGTCTGTGTCTTCTCCAGCTGTGTCTGCAGGAAGAAATGATTCATATATATTAACTGAAACTGTTCCTAAAATAATTGCTCTATTTTCTTAGTCATGTAAAATTGTTGTAATCATTAGTTATGTCTTTATAATGACATGAATTTTTCATAAGGGTAAAATTCTCTCACCTTCTTCTCTTCACTCTCCTCCTCTATAGGAACATTGTTGTGGTTTTTGTGGTCTGTCACACTGCAGAACAGACACACACACGTCTTGTCATCTCTACAGAACAGCTCCAGGGGTCTCTCATGCTTCTGGCATATGTAGTCCTGCAGATTCTCCACTGGGTTGATTAACTTGTGTTTCTTGTGTTTAGCAATTTTATGCGGCTTTAAATGAATATTACAGAAAGTCAGACCACAGTCCAGACACGATTTAATGGCTTTCTGCTTCACTCCAGTGCAGACGTCACAGAGAATCTCAGGTTTATCCAGACCACGGTTCTTCTTGAACTGATCTACAACCTCTCTCAGTGTTGTATTGATCTTCAGTTCAGGTCTCTTGGTGAATCTCTCTTTACAGAATGGACAGTGACAGTGTTCAGTGCTGTCCCAGTACTGTGTAAGGCAGGTTTTACAGAAGTTGTGTCCACATGGAGTGGAGACTGGATCAGTCAATACATCCAGACAGATAGAACACAGGAACTGATCTTCAGACAGGAGACTGCTGGAGTCACGTCCAACTGTGTTGAACAGATCATAAAGAAACCTTTAAGAAAAATAAACGTATTCTGTTTCTTTCATTACAGAGGTTTTACACAGCAGCTTCCTAGTGTCCTAGACGAGAGAACTTTTATCCAGTAATGAAGAATCTGAAACTGAGAAACCAGAAAGCCGGGGGTAAACTATACACTGATGGCCAGATTGAACAATTCTGTATCCCAAATTACCTCTGTTCTCAATTTAGCTTCAAACAAACAAACAAATAAAAGCCTGGTGTCAGGACAAGATGTAGGGGCTTTAAAACTTAATTGTATCGGTATACAGTACTGTAAGGGTCCAGATGAGCTGGGTTTCCTTAGCTGCCCTCCCAGGCCAACAGATGTCATCTGTTTTTCTCCTACTTAAAGGAGGACTCCACCAATTTGCTGTATAACTGAAGATGTAAAGAAAGTCCTTCAGAGTGGTTTGATGTAGAATGGTACATTACAGAGACATTTACTGTCTTTGGGCATTAACCCATCACTGCTAGTTTTGGGGGTTAACACTTCACTGGTAGTTTTGGGCGTTAACCAATCACTGCTAGTTTCGGGGTTAACATGTCACTGCTAGTTTTAGGAGTAAACTGTCACTGCTAGTTTCAGGGTTAATCTGTCACTGCTAGTTTTAGGAGTAAACCGTCACTGCTAGTTTCAGGGTTNTAATCTGTCACTGCTAGTTTTAGGAGTAAACCGTCACTGCTAGTTTCGGGGTTAATCTGTCACTGCTAGTTTTAGGAGTAAACCGTCATTGCTAATTTCGGGGTTAACCTGTCACTGCTAGTTTTGGGGCATTAACCCATTACTGCTAGTTTCGGGGTTTTAAAACTCCCTGACTTAGCTGTGTAAGTTTATAAGTATTCTATTTATAATCATATCTTAATACATTCACATGCGCACAGTTGATTCCTCAACAGCACTGACTTCTTATCTAAAATAAAATGGTTGTTTTTAAACACTGACTCTTATCACAGACTGCTTTAAATGTTTTAATTATTTAAAGTTTATATAAAGTTGATAGGACATAGAACAAATATTACTGTTGTGTTAACTTACTGTTTGGTTAACTCAAAATTGTAAGACTCTAAGTTAAAACAACTTTTTTCTAAACAGTGCTGGTCTTTACCATGTTCTAAGATGTCTGGGCATAATGATTGCACTAAGTCTGTGAAAGACACTCAGTTCTGAAACTTTTACACTAACTGGTGTACATTTGGTCACTGTTTGTGTGTCACGCCTCCGGGTCTCCCTGACACCGCCGATCTCCCGGACTCCATTCCCCAGAGTGCACTATCCGATGACCTCACACTCACATGTCCCCAGTCAGCCAATCACTCATGTTCTAACTCACCTGAGTACTAATTTGTTCCACCTGCTATTCATTACCCAGTCTGCTTATTAACCCCTCACACACACACACATACACATTGTGAAGTTTTGCCAAACCCCTGTTTGCGTTTTTCTGCCTTGCCTTTTGCTGTATTCTCTTGTTCTGACCCCTTTTGTCTTCGACTCTCTCTCTCTTGCGTATCCCCTTGTTTAGTTTGCCTGGTTGTTTTGCCTCGACTCTCCTTTTGTTTATTCTGACTACTCTCTTGGTTTTGCTCCTTTGGATTCATTCGCTGGTCTGTCTGACTTCCTGTTTTTTTGACCTCTACTTTCTCTCTACTATGACCCTGCATTACCTTTTGTTATGATTGCCTGGATATTGCTGTTGTGCTTGACTGTCAATTTGTCAAATAAACCACCTTTGCATGCGTCGAGCCCAGTTCTTTGTCCCTGACGTTGTGTTATTACTTGGTCACTCTGTGAATAGATTCATCTCATATTCACCCTGTGAATAGTGAACAGATTAATTTTGTGTGCTTTACAATATATGTCGACTGAGGATGTGTAACTCACAGTCAGATGATTCAGCTACACTCCTCCATTTGCCTTCTCTTGGTTGAAGTGATATAGATTCTGCCATTTCTGTCCTCCTCCTCTTTGAATCTTTACAGAAAGAGATTGTGTCATCCCACATGTTTGACATATATTAAATATACACCCTCAACATTATTCAGCCTTATATTGCCTCTTCTGCCTCTACAGAAATGCTTGAATGGAAATCTTCCACAGCAAACATTAAAAGGTACATTCAAAATATGATCACCTAGAAGCAGAAATCCAAGAAAGGATAATAAACTATTGGTCCAAGCTAAAAATACTCTAATTCGATACAAGCAAATTAATAAGAAATATGAATTAATAAAATATATGAAATAAGAAATATGAATTAATAAATAAAATGACTTTGAACACAAGATTCTTTCAATCAAAGTAATTTTTGAGTTGAGTAAAACATATTCAATTGCTGGTAACAAATTGGAGTATTTTTTTAGGTTCCACTTGTTACAGTGCATTGCTGATCCATTACATAAACTTCCATTCATTTCCAGGAGACTTACCTGAACCTTATCCATAGGTAGTACTAGACTAACCCTAACCTTAACCGTACCCTTACCCAACTCTGACCTAAACCTTACCATTAACCTTACCTTTACCCAACTCTAACCCTGACCTTACCATTCACTCTACACCTAACCCAACTTTAACCCTGACCTTAACCGTACCCTTACCCAACTCTGACCTAAACCTTACCATTAACCTTACCCCTAACCCAACCCTAACCCTAAACTTCCCCTTACCCAACTCTAACCTTAACCTTGCCATTAACCTTACCCCAACCCAACCCTAACCCTAAACTTACCCTTACCCAACTCTGACCTAAACCTTACCATTAACCTTACCCTTACCCAACTTTAACCCTGACCTTAACCTTACCCAACTCTAACCCTGACCTTACCATTAACCTTACCCCTAACCCAACTTTAACCCTGACCTTAACCTTAACCTTACCCAACTCTAACCTTAACCTTACCATTAACCTTACCCTTACCCAACTTTAACCCCGACCTTATCCTTACCCAACTCTAACCCTGACCTTACCATTAACTTTATACCTAACCCAACCCTAACCCTAACTTTACCCTTACCCAACTCTGACCTAAACCTTACCATTAACTTTACCCCAACCCAACCCTAACCCTAACCTTAACCTTACCCTTACCCAACTTTTACCTTAACCTTACCCTCACCCAACTCTAACCCTGACCTTAACCTTACCATTAACCTCACCCCTAACCCAACCCTGACCTTAACCTTACCATTAACCTTACCCCTAACCCAAGCCTAACCTTAACCTTACCCTCACCCAACTCTAACCCTGACCTTAACCTTACCATTAACCTTACCTCTACCCAATTCTAACCCTGATCTTAACCGTACTGTTAACCTTACCCATAACTAACTCTAACGCTAACCCTAACCTTAACTTTACCATCAACCTTATGCCTACCCAACTCTAAACCTGACCCTAACCTTACCCTTACCTAACTCTAACCTTGACCTTTACCTTAACCTTTCCCTTAATCTTACCCTAACCTTATCCTAACCCCAACCTTCACTCTTAACTCAACATTAACCTAACCTTAACCTTATTCTGACTTTAAATTTAAATGGTTTATGATATGATTGTTGGTACATTACTGTTATATCCTTAAGGCATGAACACATACAGTTTTCTTTTTTTCTTGTTTAGGTTTTCTGTTTTTAACATTGATGAAAACAGTTTAAATATAATACTTATGACTAATTTAGTGTGATTTGAAATTAAAGTCTCAGTTTGACCCGCAGTAGAAGAGATTTTTACTTGTATGAATCAACATTCCCCTGCGACAGAAAATATGTTATGAATGTTGAAAAGGTTTGAACTAAATGAGAATAAATAAACAAACAGGTTGAATTTCTAGTTCTTGCCAATGTACAGAAAAAAAGTGTATTTGGCTGATGAGTGAATTCTTATTATTAGTAAAACATCATTTGTAGGGCATTAAAAACTTGATTACACTGAATATTATTTAAATTTATATTAATTGAATTAAAAAATATTTATGCAGAAAAAAACATGTGGTTAAACATGTTGAGCCAATTTGATCCAGGAACATTATTGCTGTTCCTTACAGTTGAACATAACAGAAAGGCTAAAATTCTGGTGCAAACTTTAAAGCTTTATTCTATGTAAGGCTATTTGGCCTCATGATGATTCTAGTAACTCCATTCTGTAATGAAGTAAACAGGCTAATTCAGGTTGTTTTGCTACTTTAGATCATCCCAGCCCACATACTGTAAATAAAAGAGAAAGTAAGCCAGTGATGCAGGCAAATATCTTACTGTCTTTTGGATAGTTAAACATATGTTAACTGAGATGAATCCATTCAAATGGATTTGTGTAGACTTACACTCAGGTGGGATATCCAGGAACTTCCTTCTACTGTTTTTCTGAGATGGCTGTGATGAAGACTGTTCCATTTTTTCCGTTTTGGTCTCAAACCTTTTAGCAAGAAATCACATTACTCAGCTCAACCTGCCAGCAGCGTAAAGACCTATTACTGGACTACTCAGACTGTATGTCATATTAGCCTCAGAACTGCTGAATAAATACGCAGTACTTACTTGTAGCCTGTAGCCTAGCCAGGAGAAAGGGGAATTTTATACTCAAGAATTGTTTTACTTTCGCTTTCTTAACTGAGGTGATGTCATCACCTATCCCATCTATCGAGTGCACTAGATTGGTGCTGGACTGGGTAGATGAGGTTAATCATGTGTTATTACATAATGCTGTTTGGTATTTAAAAAAGTAAAACTCCCTTTATATGACATACAGCCTGGGCCTCACAGATCAACACTCGCTGTACTGACCTGTACTGACTGGTACATGGCACAAGTCACTTTTTCGTGGGGTCGCTTGCTTGAATCATATTATAATAAATATGCACTTACACCCAATCTAGAGTCTTCGTTACACTTCACTCTACACACTGCTCACATTTCAGACATCATGGAAAAATGGCCTACAATTCATTGCGCAATGAAACCACAGACATAGTGTCAGAGATCAGTGTGATAATAATAATGTTGAGCATATGAAAAACAGCAGCTCTTCAGTGCCTCTACTTTCTCTTTAAATAAACTTACTGAGTAAGAGTTCTAGTGCAGCTTATGAAATTCAAAAGACATGGGACTTTTAAGATTTTTTTATTAATGTTTCATTACTCACTATATATGTATATGTGTGTATGTATGTGTGTGTATGTGTGTGTGTGTGTGTAATTAGCCTATTTTCACAGTTTTAAACATTTTCTCTCAGATTTTCTTACATTGTTAATTGTAATGCTATTGGGCAGATATTATCAACTCCTAGATAGCTGTGATGATCAGTGGAGCTGAATTTTTGCCTCTGTCATTAACACCAGGGCTGAAGAATGGATAGAGTTTCTCAGTGAAAGATTGACCAGTGAAAGAGTAGATATGAGATCTGGCCTCCACATCATAAAAGGAGACCAGACCCTCCTCATAATCCACAAACACCCCCACCTTCTGGGGCTTCTCTCTCAGGGAGAGGAGGACTGAGTTATCAGCACAAGCTTCATACTCATTCCCGTTCCTCAGAATCACAATCCAGAATCCTTCCTGTGGGTTCAGCGTAACCTCAGTCTTCTTGTTAACAGACTGACTGGCTACGCCTAAATTCCAGCGAGTCTTCCCGCTGACCTTTACCTCATAGTAAAACCTCCCTGAGGAGAATCCCTCCTTTCCCAGAACAAAACAATAATAATCAAATCTCTTTTGATTGACAGGAAGGTTATGTTCTGTGTCTCCACAAGTCACTTGTTTTCCATCATCAGACAGGGTGAGGTAGTGATTTGCTGTATCTGCATCCAGAGTCACATCCACTAAAAGAAACATGCGGTGTATGATATGAGTGTGCAGGTAAATAATTAATTAATCAACCACTGGATCACATTAAATCAACTTTGAAATGGGTTTATGAAGTACCATGAGTAGCAGTACTATAATTTAATAACTTTTATATAATAATTATCAGAGAAGAAAGCAAGAGATTGTGCTGCACCTGCATACTGCTGAATCCTCTTCAGTTCTGTGAAGACTAATTACAACAAAAGATCATGTTCATTAGGTTTTAAAGAACATCTTCTAATCTAATCTTGGACTCAAATAACACTACACATTAAGATATTGTTCTCTATTACATTTATATACACAGCCATCAGCCATAGCATTTTATCTACACTCACTGTCCATTTTATCAGATCCACTTACCACATAGGAGCACTTTGTAGTTCTACAGCTACAGACTGTAGTCCATCTTAAAGAGTCAGGACCCCCACAGGACCACCACAGAGCAGGTAGTATGAGTATGTGAGTGGTGGATCATTCTCAGCACTGCAGTGACACTGACGTGGTGGTGGTGTGTTAGTGTGTGTTGTGCTGGTGTGAGTGGATTAGACACAGCAATGCTGCTGGAGCGTTTAAACACTGTGTCCACTCACTGTCCACTCTATTAGACACTCCTACCTTGCTGGTCCACCTTGTAGATGTAAAGTCAGAGATGATAGCTCATCTGCTGCTGCACAGTTTGTGTTGGTCATCCTCTAATCCTTCTTCATTGGTCACAGGACGCTGCTCACAGCTAGTTTTGGTTGGTGGGCTTTTCTCAATCCAGCTCAACTCCAGCAACACTACTGTGTCTGATCAGCAGTGCTGAGAATGATTCACCACCCAAACAATACCTGCTCTGCGGTGGTCCTATGGGGGTCCTGACCATTGAAAAAAAGGTGATGGGGATAACAAAGTATGCAGAGAAACAGATGGACTACAGTCTGTAATTGTAGAACTATGTAGTAAATGGAACTGATAAAATGAATAAAGAGTGTAGATACATTGAGGTGGTTTTAATGTTAGGGCTGATTGGTGTATTTGCTCAGTAACTTTTTATATAGTCCCTAACAAAAAAGATTCATTTTGCCAGAAGGATGCCTGAAAACACGTTTCTCACCTTTTTCTTTCATCTTCTCATTCAGAGTTTTACTGAGTTCTTCATTCAGACTCTTCTGAAGTTGAGACAGAGTGTTCATCACAGTGTCTACACTCAGATGAGGATCAATACAGATGTCAGTCCAGTTGTTGGTATGTTGGGGTCTGCACAGTGATGGGTAGATCTACAGTCCAGCAGGAGAGAGAAGAAACCCCTCAGCATGGGCAGTGTTGTTGTGTGATGTGCTGCATTGTCATTGAGCAGATAGAGGGACACTGACCTGTAGGAGGTGGAGGTGGTCCTCAGTGTGGGAGATCTGCTCCAGCTCAGTGTCTCTCCTCTTTAGCTCAGTGACTTCCTGCTCCAGATCTATAATGAGGTCTTCAGCCTGTCTCTCTGCTGCTTTCTGCTTCCCCTCCATCACCTTCAGCAGCTCAGCCTGGCTTCTCTCAATGGAGCGTATCAGAGCAGTGAAGACCTCAACACTGTCTGCTTTCTCTTTCTCGGTGTTTCTCTAAGGGTAGGAGAAGTTACACTTTAAGTAAACTAAATGTAAATGTGAACAACCAGCAGGCTAGCAGATGAGGCGTAATAATAGAAATATCAAACAACCATTTCTGGCATAATTAAGTTCATGTAAAATGGATGCTCTTTTTAAAGAAGTGTTTCTTAAACTAAAAACAAAAATATTGAACTTATATTTAACATAATGAGCACTTTTCTGTAGAGGAGTAACCCCAAATGATCTTGTTAAGTAAGCGCTAGAGAGAGTTTTTCAGGTAACAGCATTACACATCTCTGGTGTGTATAGTTTTTCACTCACTTTTCTGAGCTCTACTGAGTGTTTGATCTCTCTGATCTTCGTCAGTCTGTCTTGGATCATTTGCTGCACTTCTGTCTGTGTCTTCACCAACTGTGTCTGTAGGAAGAGAGAAAAAACATTCTTGAATGTATTCTTGATTTTCCCTCTTTTTGTTTTCTTAATTTTCTTAATTTTCTTAATAATTTAAGACTTAGAGTTTAAATCAACAATTTCAGTGTAATTATGTTCTGTTCTTCATATGGATGATGATAATCAGTGTATCTCACCTTCTTCTCTTCACTCTCCTCCTCTGTGGGAACAGTGTTGTGAGTCTTGTGGTCTGTCTCAGTGCAGAACAGACACACACACATCTGATCATCTCTACAGAACAGCTCCAGGGGTCTTTCATGCTTTTGGCATATGTAGTCCTGGAGATTCACCACTGGATCGATTAGCTTGTGTTTCCTGAGGTTCCCAACTGTATGTAACTCTAAATGAGACTTGCAAAAAGTAGCTCCACAGTTAAGACAGGATTTAATGGCTTTCTGCTTCACTCCAGTGCAGACATCACAGAGAACCTCAGGTTTCTCAGGAACACGGTTCTTCTTGAACTGATCTACAACCTCTCTCAGTGTTGTATTGATCTTCAGTTCAGGTCTCTTGGTGAATCTCTCTTTACAGAATGGACAGTGACAGTGTTCAGTGCTGTTCCAGTATTGTGTAAGGCAGGTTTTACAGAAGTTGTGTCCACATGGAGTGGAGACAGGATCACTTAGCACATCCAGACAGATAGAACACAGGAACTGATCTTCAGACAGGAGACTGTTGTAATCACGTGCAACTATTTGACAGATCATGAAGGAAAAATTATGAAACATCAATTAATGCTAAAATGGTTAGTGAGAATCTTAACATTTACATTATTCATAATGTAATTTATAACGTGACTATGGACCAAAAGTTGGGTTGAATTTAAAGTTGCAACATGGCAGACTCATAAAATAATTTCAGTATTTTGTAATTAGCTTTGTGCGTCTTTGTAATTCCACTATAATGGAGATACAGACTTGACGATTTGACTGAATCTACCACTGAGTAAACGCCAATTTGGATTTACTGACTACACAATATAGTTAAGCTTAGAACTAAGAAATGAGAATATAAGAGAGTATATAGACATAAACACTGTTTTTGTAGGAACTCTGCAACTTACAAATCTTTGGATTATCCATACTCTTTCTTCCACCTGTTCTTGTTTGTGGTGATGCCAATTCTGTATTTTGTTCCGGCTCTTTAAAACCTTTTAGAAAAAAAATATATCTTATTAACATTTAACATTTTGTTGAACACATCCATGTTGGAATTCAGTATGGAGTTTTACTAAAAATGATGGTTGAAAAAAAATGCAAAAATACTAACTAAGTGAAAATATGAATTATAAATGTTGAGTATAAATGTGTGTTAAAGGTAAATAGCAAATGTTACATGCAATTAATAAATATAATTGTTAAATGCAAAATGTTAGTGTTAAATATAAATATAATAAAAATATGCAAATTGTTCACACCAACTGTGATTGCATCTAACATTTTACAAAAAAGTAAATAAATAAATAAATGAGCACAATCACTTTCTGATTAATGATGATTACGTTTAGGATAAACATGCTTTCCTGAATAACACAAGACAAAATATTGTATGTGACTACACAATTCATTCTCAGATTGTTTACATCTAAATGCTGCAAACGTTTGACTTAAAAAGAGACAGTAACTAGAGACACTAATGTACAAAAACATTATTAAATGACTATATATGATAAACTTTACTTTTACTAGTAAGAACTTTATACCAACAGTCAAGCACAACAATGGTGATGGTTTGAGGAAGTTTCCATCATTGAACAATTTGCAAGTTCTGTATCACAGAATTCTACAGGGGAATGTCAGGCCTTCTGTCCGTGAACCAAGTCTAAAGAAGCAGTTGGTCATGGAAATATGAAAGCCTGCACATGTGAAAGAGCATGAAAGAGTAAAAGAAAATTCCCCCACAGTGTTCTCAGACACTAATCATTAACTGTAGAAAGTGTCAGTCACGTTTTTGGCCCAGAAGCATGTATATCACATTGTTGCCATTCATAATTTAAAAATGCTGAACACCATTTTCATTTAAAGTAGCTCACAGAGAGCATAAAATATCACTGTTTTACACGTTAGGCTTGACTTATATCCTCATCTAACACTGTTTACTCAGCTCAGTTACTGCACCCAGGCACATGCAGAAAGCACTTCTTCTGAACTATGGAACACTTCCCGAAGGACATACATGTATTTCTTTCTCCGCCTGTGTATATACACTTCTCAAAGCTCCTGAATGTCCAGTGGGTAGAATCCAAATCTATGGTGAAGAAGGCTAGTGAAGTGCTACTTCATGAGAGCTTCCTGGTTCATTTAGTTTCACTTTCCTCTAACTGGTGTGACATCACTCTTCTCTGCTCTATTTTTAGTGCTGGAATGGGTTAGGCTATAGTAAGGTCTAAAAAATAATTCTGCCTAATAAATCAATACTAAGAGCTGTGACACGTAAATGAGCTGGTGTTGTATTGTGAGACTATGATTTATTATTATTTAACAAGTTGATCTAAAATGTTTATAGAATTATCAGTATGTCTTCCCTAATCTCAGTACCGAGGGCACTTGCTCTAGAAGAACAGGAGAACACTGTGAGAACAAGAGAGAGGGAGAGAGAGAGGAGCAGATCCACCTTTATTAGCATGACAACCTCAATAACAGCCTGTAAGTAGCAGTGAGTAGAAAGTGAGTAACAGCTTACTTTGTTGTTGAGATTGAAAGCAAGTAGCTGGTACAGGTAACATTAGGTACTAGCAAGCTCCAGGTAAACAGTATGAGCATCTAGCTCGTTTACACACAGGTTAATTTTATTTTCCTTTGTCATATACCTTCTATGGAGAACAGCAGAGAACTATTTAAAATACTAAATAAACGAGCTCTGTGGCACATTTAAGCATAGTTTGAAAGTAAAGAGTAAAGACCAAACCCATGGTTTATCAGCAGGCATGATAGCATCCTATTCATCTTGCACCTGCTAGTTTTTGCTGGAAAAACAGGGTTATTTTTCATGGTCATTACTTGCCATGTACTGTTTTCCTGCCATCTGCTGCCATCTACTGACCATTAGAAATGTTGCATTCTGAACAAATAAGGCTTGCAGTGCTGTTAGATGCCATGTATAAATTCTGCTATGTGGATACTTAGATCCAGCCATTAAACTAGTCTGGAGTCAGTCCTCCTTAATCCACCTCATTGGTAGTGCCAGAGAGTACTGCTTGAGATGGGTTTTTATTTAATCTTCACTTCCACAAGAGAAGTCTCCATAACACACCTGTTCAGAAGGACTTGCTGTTTGGGTAGGTCACTCTTTCAAAAGTACAAATATAAGAAGCCAGTGTGTTGATATTGGTGATTCACTATATGCACAGTGTTATACAGTGTTAACATGCTGGTCATCTGCAGTGTTTTGAGCATGTTTTTGCTGATCAACCAGCACATGCTGGTCTTAGCTGATTTATTCAGCAGGGAAGGCTTTGTGCATTTATATATCGGGAGTTGACTCTTTTTTTAACCAACTAACAGGGCTCAGAAATGGGTTAGCTGATTAACGGTTAGTTCTAGCTGTTCTCCTTTCTAAAACTACATGATTTCACACATTTTACAGTTTTACAAAACACAACAGCCTCTAAAATGTTCTGTCCTCTGTTCAAGCTGTTATGTGTTCTTGGCAAGCATTGTAAGCTATTTCCTAATATTTATACTTTACAGCCCTTTAAAATCTAGGTATATTGTGCATTGATCTGGTTTTCTAGATAATTTTATAATTCCAATTTTTACATTCCACAGTACAAACGCAGTTTTATTGATAATAGCATGACCAGATGCTTCAGTGCATCACATTTGAAATCTTTAAGGCAATTCTCTATCCCTCAAGGTGAGTATAAAATCCAGCACTGGTACATGTTTAGTCTCACAAGCCAGACTTCTTACTATCATCAGATGCATTTTGTCCATTAACATCACCGGCTTTGACTGGAAAAGGCCATTTAACTGGCATAGCCACAGACTGTTATTTTAGTGGGATGTGTAGGGGCACATCCACAAATGCAAAGATATCCTCCTGAACCTTAATTTTTGATGATGTATAGCAGTGATTTTTTTAAATCCAGTGGCTACATTGTTCAGTATGCTCTGTCACAGCATGTAAAGCACGTAACTGCTTGCTAACGTGTGGTTCTCACTGTACTCATAAAATCGGATGCAAGAAAGTGTGTACAAACAGCCAGTCAACTGTCAATACAACTGTCAAAATGTGACCAGCAGCGCTCAAAAGATATCAGATAGGCCATCTATGTGTGGGCAGAGCATCAAGGCTGGGACTGTTACAGGAACTGAATGGAAAGAATGTAGTCTAGAATGTAGTGGCGTAGCATCTGGGTATGCAGGGTATGCACTTCCATACGGGTACATGCTTTGGTGAGGGTTTGGGTGGAGGGGGAGGCATTAATCACCCCAGCTTCTAATGTTACCAATGCCTAATAACCTCTGAGTCTTCAGTACAATTCCCAAGCCCTGCCTCATGTCTGTTTGGCGTAAGCAACGTGGTACATGTTCTTGCCAGTTACAGTGATGGATTTAACATGTCCTTGCCAACTTTTCCTCACAAACATAAGTGTCCTCAGCAACACAACTTGTGGCATCATTGTGAACTGACGCAGTCTCTTTTCAAACCCAAATAAGTGGTGTTTGGCAAATGGTGTCTCTAAGCTCTAACAATAAAATATTTTAAAATGACTGCAGACCTTTGTGTGAATCACTGCTTTGTAAAGAGTTTGTTAAAGTTAAGCTCAGCCAGCTCTGAGACTGTAATGATAGTGCTAATAGCAAGTATGATAGCAGCCAGGGAATGAGTGGTTACTTAGCTAAAGTGAAAGAAAGAGGGAAAATACATAGCTTAGTTGTTTTGTTGTTCTTTGGCTATGGAGAACGCAACAACAAAATAACTGATACTTCATCAGAATTTTTATTTTTGTAGCAGAGAAACCAAACACACAAACAAACAAGCTGACAGAAACTAAAACATACATACTTCACTGTGCAAAGAAGGCTAGATTCATGTGGGAATGGTCTGCACTAGTACTGTATTTAGCAGGCTTGTTCAACATCCAGCATTCTACCCAACTAACATTAAACAATGGTGGTGTAGTTTCAGAAAAGCAGTGTGATTTTGAATGACTCAGCCCTGCATACACAAACAGTCACACAGACGCAGATCATTTAGAATAGAGGCCATTTACATGTACAAGTGCCCCCTAAGAGTGCTTGCTTTGCTTACTTCCATTCTTTCATTGTGCACTGATTAGCTAGACAGCCTCACTCCCGACAGTCAATGCTAAAAACTAAAAACAGCTTGGGAACCACTGCAAAGGCTATAGGCCACAAATGCTATACAGATGTTTAATATGAAGAGATAAAGTTTGGAAAAATGGCAAAAATGAAATACTACTATTTCTTTGCACATAAACTTTCAGGTGAAAAGTGTAGAAGTGGACTTCTGGGGAATAATGTAGAATAATTATTCCCTTTTAATTAAAAATTTCATTTTATTTTGTACTGAAGTTTTTTGTATTTGTAGTTTGTCATTCTATTCTTTCAAAATTGTATAACAGAATATATGTGTTCAATTATGTAATGTTTTGTGATAAATCAAGGGAATTTGGTGATTAATTATGATGTTTAAAAAAATAGATTCACAGTCTTAATTTTACATTTTAAAAGAGGAAAGATTTTAAAGCTATATTATATTGTTGTTTACACCACGTTTGCAAAGTATATTTATGTTCACACCAGATATCTCCCTTTCAATCTATTTATATTTCTCAGGACATTTAATTATTTGAGCTGAAAACTCATTCAGCTGTAAACACAGGTGTTATGATCAGTGGATCTGAATTTTTACCCTTATCGTTATTACAGGGACTGAAGTACGGATAGAGATTTTCAGTGAAGGACTGATCAGTGAAAGAGTAGATATGAGATCTGGCCTCCACATCATAAAAGGCGACCAGACCCTCCTCATAATCCACAAACACCCCCACCTTCTGGGGCTTCTCTTTCAGAGAGAGGGAAACTGAAGAAAAATCACAAGCTTTATACTTATTCCCATTCCTTAAAACCAGAGTCCAGAATCCATCCTCAGGCCTCAAGGTAACCTCCCCCGTCCTGTAAATGGACTCTCTTGCCACTCCCAGTTCCCACTTAGTCTTCCTGCTGACCTGCACCTCATAGTAAAACCTCCCTGAGGAGAATCCCTCCTTTCCCAGGATCATGGCATAATAAGTGAATCTGTTTGGATTGTCTGGAAGATTCTGTTTTGTGTCTCCATGTGCCACTTGTTTTCCATCATCAGACAGGATGAGATTGGGGTGAGCTGTTTCAGGATCCAGAATTACATCCACTGTGGGAAAAACACATTGTGTAAACACATTATGAAATTATATTGCAGTGTAACAGATAGATTAATCTTGGGAGACCAATATCCTTTATCTGGGATCATTTATGGTGAATTACCGTACTGTAGTATAATAAAGATCACTGTACCTGCATACTGCTGGATCTTCTTCAGTTCCGAGGAGACTAATTACAACAAAAGATAATATGTATTAAGTTTTACTGAGCTAACTTGGCTGGTGAATAATACAGTTAACCATTAGTTTGCATTCCATGTAGCGTAGGACAGCGTTTCTCCACCTTGGTCCTGGAGGCACCCTGCCCTGCACATTATATAACTTTCCCTGTTCCCTCAACAAGCCCTCCCAGAGCGGCAGGGGGTGTGTTAAAAAAAGTGGAGGATCAGGGTTGAGAAAAACTGGCAAAAGACAAAAGACTGATTTCTATTAAAGACTAATGCTGGGACCATATCAAGTATGCAAGTTTCTCACCTGTATCTTTCAACTTCTCATGAACATTTTTACTGAGTTCTTCATTCAGACTCTTCTGAAGTTCAGAGAGAGTGTTGCTCACTGTCTCAGCACTTGAATGACGGTCTATGTTGACGCCAGTCCAGTCCCTGGTGTGTGGAGGGGTGCACACTGATGGGTAAACCTGCAGGCCGGCAGGAGAGAGGAGAAACCCCTCAGCATGGGAAGTGTTGTGTGATGTGCTGCATTGTCATTGAGAAGATAGAGGGACACTGACCTGTAGGAGGCGGATGTGGTCCTCAGTGTGTAAGAATTGCTCCAGTTGNGCTGCATTGTCATTGAGCAGATAGAGGGACACTGACCTGTAGGAGGCGGATGTGGTCCTCAGTGTGTAAGAATTGCTCCAGTTGCGCATCTCTTCTCTTTAATCTGGTCATTTCCTGCTCCAGATTTTTAATGAGGTCTTCAGCCTGCCTTTCTGCTGCTTTCTGCTTCTCCTTCATCACCTTCAACAGCTCAGTCTGGCTTCTCTCAATGGAGCGTATCAGAGCAGTGAAGACTGCAACGCTGTCTGCTATCTCTTTCTGTGTGTTTCTCTAATTAAAGCATATGATTTCCGTGATTGGAGATATTATACAAAACAAAATAACTATTACTATTTGTGTAAATATGACATAAATGATGTTTCACCCACTTTGCGGAGCTCTACTGAGTGTTTGATCTCTTCAATCTTCTTCAGTCTATTGTTTATCATCTGCTGCACCTCTGTCTGCGTGTCTGCCAGCTGTGCCTATAGGCAGAGAGAAAACACAATTGACATAT
The DNA here is from genome assembly GCA_034552555.1 of Semaprochilodus insignis. NCBI lineage: Eukaryota > Metazoa > Chordata > Actinopteri > Characiformes > Prochilodontidae > Semaprochilodus > Semaprochilodus insignis. The sequence goes on from CM067482.1 coordinate 8,198,251, forward strand.
CAATTATGGTCATCTCTAAATGAAACCTCCTCCATCAAGCAAAGGACAAAAAAATCTCTCTTCAGACCAGACCTGCAGTGAAGATGACGGCAACAGTAAATTTGTCCGTATTATTAAGTTTAGAAATGTGGAAATATGTTGCTGAGGTATGTAAAATGCCTGACACATGCTAATCTGGCAATGTGGATGTTTTTGTTTCATTCTTGAAGCTGAAATTCAGGTAATTCCAGAGAGTTACACTGTACATCCATCTGACACTAAGCTGTGATACTGGTCTTCCACTAGAATCACAGCTCAGTGTCAGAAGGATGTACAGTTGGAGAAAAAGTAAGTGAACTCCTTGGAAATTACCTGGATTTCTGCATTGATTACTAATAACATGTGGTCTGATTGTCATCTAAGTCACAATTACAGACAAACAGTCTAATTAAACTAATAACACACAAGCTGTTCTTGTTGTCTTTTATTCAGCACATTGAGTAACCTCCACAGTGCAGACTTGAATGTAATAGCCTCCATGATTCCTGTAGCTGCAAGTAAGATTTGCACAACACTACAGTAATTTTGGATCATTCCTCCCTGCAAATGTCTTTCAGTTCATCATTATTTCTGGGATGCCTTGCTGGCACATCCTTCTTCAGATCATGCCACAGCAATTTGAAAGGGTTAAGATCAGGGGCCATTCCAAATCGCAAACCTTCTTTTTCAACCATTCTTTAGTTGATTTATTTGTGTGCTTTTGGTCATTGTTGCATTGCCCAACAGGTCATCAGTTTGAGGTCATGGACTGCTGACCTTACATTCCCCTACAAAATGTTTTGGTACATCTTTGAATTAATTGTTCCCTCAGTGATCGCAAGGCCACTAGACCCTGAGACAGCAAAACTGCCCAAAACCATGATGCTACTTCCACCATGCTTCACAGTTGGGATGATGAGTTGGTGTGCAGTGTCCTTTTTTCCTCCAAACATCCACAAGTATTGTGGATTTGTGCTATAAAGCTGAATCGTCTCACTTGTTCCCAGATGCATTGTGGAACATCCAGATGGACAACTGAGGCAATAGAGATGAGCTGCAACAGGTTTTTTTTAAACACCAAGCTTCTTGGGGGCTCCTCCATAAACGGCATTCTCATTCAGTTTTGTTTATATAAGTGAACTAAGATTTTTGCAGTTTGTCCAGTCTTCTGTAAGTCTTTTGCTGTTAACCTTGGATTCTTTTCCATCTCCTTCAGGATTGCCGGTTGTGCTCTTGGAGTGATCTTAACTGGACTTATTCTTCTTGAGAGTGTAGCAACAGTCCTGAATTGTCTTCATTTATACACAGTTTGTCTGGCTGTAGATTGATGTACACTCAAGCCTTTAAAAAGATTTTGTAGCCTTTTTCAGCTTGTATGCATTTCTACAACACCTCTTCTGAAAGTTTCTGTCAAGGCAAGGTTCAAAGAAACCTTTCTGGAGAAGAACAGATTTGTCAGTAACCAGGCTTTGTGTGCTGCCTTTATTTAATGGCCATGTATATAATGTCTATAATTGTAATATTTTTTCTAGCAACTGGCTCTAAGGTAGGCTAAGTTAACCAGGTTAGCTTTTCTTAAATAAGCCGCTGAGGTGGGGTGACTATCAGCTTGCTGATGAGCTAAATACATACATACCACTGCAGGTTTAAAAAGCACAGCACCACAATCTGCTCCATATCCAATACACATGCCTTTCAAACCACAGCACAAACTTCAGCTCTTCTCCCCCGATTTTGAAAGCAGGGGATGATCCATCAGCAAACCACCAAGCAGTCTTTGCACAGAAAGTGTGGTAGAACTCAATGATGAATGTCAGTGTTGCTACATAAGTGTGGTAGAACTCAAGTATGAATGTCAATGTTACTGTATAACTATGAAAAACACAAGTATGAATATCTATGTTACTGTATGTGTGTGGTAGAACACATGTACAAATGTCCATGTTACTGTACACGTGTAACTGATGTTATCAGTTACTGCGTAACTGTGTGCTTCTGTGTAACTGTAAACAAATTCTTTGTATGAGCAAATATACTTGACCAATAAAGCCTGATTCTGATTAGATCAAACAGGACTGTGCTGTACTCACATTCTATTCTTCATAAGGATGTTCAAATAGGAAAATCTCACCTTCCTCTCTGCAGTTTCCTTCTCTATAGGAACAGCATTGTGATCCTTGTGATCAGTCTGAGTGCAGAAATGACACACAGACGTCTTGTCACTTCTACAGAACAGCTCCAGGGGTCTGTCATGTTTCTGGCATATGTAGTCCTCCAGGTTCTCCACTGGGTCGATTAACTTGTGTTTCTTGAGTTTTCCGACAGTGTGCGGCTCCAAATGTGTCTTACAAAAGGTCACGCCACAATCCAGACAGGATTTCAGGGCCTTCAGCTTTGCTCCAGGACAGACGTCACAAAGAATCTCAAGACTATCAAGACCACTTTTCTTGAAATGGTCCACAACCTCTCTCAGTGTTGTATTGATCTTCAGTTCAGGTCTCTTGGTGAAGCTCTCTTTACATAACGGACACTGATAATGTTGAGTGTTGTTCCAGTACTGTGTAAGGCAGGTTTTACAGAAGTTGTGTCCACACGGAGTGGAGACTGGATCAGTGAACGGATACAGACAGATAGAACATAAGAACTGGTCTTCACACAGGAGACTGCTGGAGTTGTATGCAACTGTGTTGGGCAGATCACAAAGAGATAAATGTAAGAAAAAAAGAATTTACTGAACATTTCTCTAAACATTGTTCATATACGTTGTGTGCACCAACATCAAAGAGGCCCAAACAACATGTATTCCTTAATTATTGAAACATTTATTTACTAACTTTAATCCACTACAGGCTTTTGGCAGACTTAATCAGGCATTTGTCAAAACATATAGTCATTTAATGGCCTGTCATTGGAAACAGAAAACCTAAATGCTCTGAAAGCAAAGAATAATCTTTTCTTTTCAACACCAGCATTTAAATAAGCTGCTGGAGCTTGTCAGGTGACATCATAGATTTATATTAAAGAATTGATGGAGTAGATTTCTGGCTGGCATAGGTGTAAATGATCATTTTCTGATTTTATTATCATTTTTGAATTTACACTCTGAATAAAGTTACTCTTTAGCTTTTCATGGATTAATGGTTTTTGAAGGTAAGTATTTGACTGAGAAGCTCAATATAAAAAGCTGTAAAACTGTTGAAAGAACAGCCTACAAATGAACCTTTATAGTGCTTCAATAAGCCTGTTCTTCTATTTTGAGAGTTACTATGTTCTTGTATTTCTTGTTTTAGTGGATATATTATACAGAGATTCTGCAGAATCACGCAAAATCCCAAAAATCTTGCTGACCATCAAAATAGCTTTACTGACCTCAAGGATGCAAAATTATTAACATCCAACCATCATTATCTGAAGTTTCCAAATAGGATGCCAGCCATCATTTTCCATCAAACCAAACCAAGAGTTACTATGCTTACCCAAGATACCCTGTATGAAAATGATTTCACTTGCTGCTGCTATCACTCATGTTCTCAAATTTTGTCTAATGTTAGTGTGCTCTACGGATGTTCTCATAAGCTTTTCACTGCAGGAAACTCCATTAGTTGGCTGGAAAATCAGAATGCATTTGTGTGCCTCTTCAAGACATGGGTGTAATAGATCCCCCAACAACTATACAAGAACATATTATTTCAGTGAGTTTAATAGTGAGTGCCTTTGAGTCATGCCTGCCACCAAATCACAGTTATTTGTGATCACACACTCTCGCTGATGTTCTATTGCATATTTCATGTTTATGTGTGTGTGTTGTGTAACTTACACTCATCTGTTTTTTCCATTGTCTGTCCGTTCTCTGCTGTCTGTGCTGAGGAAGATTCCAACATTTCTTTGCTCCTCTTTTCAGTAGGATATCACATCATTCAGTTGACACATGTAACAGTTGAGATATTTACGAATTATTAGTTTATTTGACACAACATACAGCAAGAGCTGTAACATGGGATAAGCCATAGCACTCCCAGTTTTATCAGTCACACACAGAACAGAAAAGTTCCAGGGTTGGTCACTATGGCACATCCTGCTGAGCTAACAGATGACGTTAATGTGGTGTGTAAATTGCATGTTGAATGGACCAAAAGAAATATCCTCAAATTACTTGGGAAAACTATGTGGTTCCATTGACTAAAATGAGAAAAATGTACTTGACAAATACACCTAAAAAAATCTTATAGAATTATTATGAGCTTGTTTCCTCGATAGCTGTGGTTTTATATTCTGTGCTGTTGTTTCCTGGTACTCTTTCAACTAACCCCACCCTTTGTTACAAACCTCTCTGGCCCCCACCACCTGCCTTCTGATATAAACTTAAATATGTCATCCGACAAAAGTACACCTGCGGCTTTGAGACTATACTGTTAATTATCTCCAAGCCGGATGTCCTTAATTAAAATAAGAGCAGAGTTTCACTGACCATTCTCACAAGTCTCAGGTCAGCTAATGTAATCATTCACACTTGCTTAGTTCCTGCTGTTACTTAAGTATAAGAACGTATTCTTCACTTACAACTCACCACTGAATTACTAACACACAGCAGAACACAGAGTCTTCCGGGCATACTGAAACTTAGTTAACAGTTTAGACAGTATATTGATATTCTAGGTGTCAAATGACAGTCACGGTATTTGTCCGTCGTCATTGATTCTTTATGTAGTTCACCCGGATAAAGCACATGCTGTCACATAAAATAAAGAACTTTCTGATGTACATACCTTTATTTCTCTCCTCACATTCGTTGGAGTGTCTAGCCGTTGACGCCGACACTGTGAACATGAAGCTGTTCTATGTCAATACTTCCTAATTCCTCCAGTTTCTTTATCTCTCAACTAGAGTGATGTCACCTGCTCACCTGTTATCAGAGCTGGAAATCTGTTTTCAAAACTGGAAGCTGTGCTACTTTTAACACACTACACATTTATCACAAGTGTATAAAAATGATAAACAATTGTATGCAGTATTTTAGTGTATTGGATGGATCTATACTAAGCTCAGCGTCTATACTCAGCTCAGTTCAGTCATTTATAAGCTGTTAAAATCACTATTTGAGTGTACTTTGCAAAACTTCTGTTACTTTTAACACACTACACTACATCACACATTTAAAAGTGTTAAAAATAATTATTTGCGATATTTTAAGCAGACATTACATGCACTACATGTTGGATTATTGTGGATTTTAATCATTATTATGTATTATTATGAGCACTTACTGCTTTCCATCTGTAACAGGTCACTTATTACACATGAGAGTCATTTTCTAGAAGCTCACTTGATTGAAACTGAAGTAATCCATTTTTAAGAGCACTTTGGCTCAACTGTCTTCACGCCTGAGAACATTATGCCTTTGTGACTGTACTGGGCTCTGTAGCCAACATGTTCCAGTTCTATTACCCAGAAACATTTGGAAACCTAAACGTCTACTAAACTATAAAATATACAAATGCAAACAGCAAGAATTCAATCATTAGTCAAGCGGTTTTCAAATGTCAGGTTTTATGATTCTTAGTCATGCCCAGTCTTATGAACCATCCTTCCATGTGGCCAAAGGCCAAACAAACCACTTCAATTGCACAGACGGTATGTCTGGTTTTTAAAGCCACGTTTACCTTATTTATATGGTTCTCAGGGTTCTCAAGGTACTGGAGTAGCACTGCACTGCCCTTCACATTTAGCATCTGCTGCTCCACAGACACCTGAATAACCTGCAACTAATTAACTAATTAAGAGGCTCCTTATGAACCGAAGTAGATGTGTTAGAGCACTACAGCATGCAGAGCTGTGGCACTCCAGACCCAGGACTGAGAACCCTTGATTTAGATGATTAAAGTGATACATGTTTCAGTCTCAGGTAAACTTTCAGACTTCATGGGTTTTTAGATAATGATGTTACATTTGTAAAAAATGAGGCTGTTCAGTCGCATGAACATAAGACTAATCATGTGTAGGCTACTTGGTAGCAGCTGCTCTTGTGTTGGTGCTGTCAGTGCTGGTGCCCCCTTGTGGTGTGGAGCCTGAGTGCTTTGAGAACCGCAGGAAACGTAGCTCCTGCATATACTCTCTCTCCAGCAGCAGCTGCCTCTTCTTTGTCTGTAGCAGCTCCTGGTGGCTGTGTAGAGCATGAGCTTTGTGAATCAGCTGCTGCAGCTCCTCACGCAGACGCTGGTTCTCCTGAGACACCTCTTGCATGTGAGAGAGCAGACAGCGTGATGCCACCTGGGAGAGAGAGATAGAGAGAGAAGGACAGAGAAGGAGAGAAATGGAGAGAGAGAGGGGAGATATACTACAGGAAGCAAATGTCTTTATCATAGACTCTGGAAAGAGAGTTAGAGAATGGAGGCTGTGCCTGGCCTTATTTATTAAAGGGCTACAGATACGATGAGTTGCCAGTTTATCAGCCCTGTATTTTTAAGGCCTTCAGCATGAAGAATGGATTCTATAAGATGCTGTAATGATTGTGTTGTGCAGTTTCAGTGAATTTGGATGGCTGCACAGATCAGCTGTCCACTCCGGCTAATCTCATTATGCATTGTTGTGTTGAGATCTGGGCACTGAGGAGGCCAATGAAGGCAATTTTTGTCTGGAAACATTCAGTAATGATTCCTTTATTGTGACATTATCATTATCAGCCCAACCTCCACTGCAGTTTTTCCAAATGAAGAAGGGGAGACAATTTTTTCCTGAAGAGGTCTCCAGTTAGTTGGCAGCTAGTGGGGCCGGGAGATTAATTTGTTTGTTTTTTATTTTTATTAAAATTGGAATTTTCAAATCACAAGAGCAGCAATATTCATATGGCATACATTATTACTGGTGCTGTCCTAACCAGGTTAACCAGTTAAGTGGGGAAACTAATCATAATATCACAGACTTAATGAGCTGTCTGTAGATGAGTCAGACCGATCTGAATGGAACCAGACACCTACGTGACAACACAACTAATTGGCGGTCTGGCACACTACATTTAGTGTTCAAGCACCAAGCCAGAAAGGATGAATATGCTGGTCCTCTTGGCCTAAAAAATGTTATTTAAACCTCAGTCACAATTCAGCCCTAGTAGCCAGACATTTGATTTTGCCAGCCCTCATGCCATGTAGTTTTGCTTTAATAACTCCAGCTCTGCACTGTTTGTTTGCATAAGGGAAGATATAGCATAGAATGATCATGTGTTACTTTTACATTTAAACAACTACATGTTGGGGCTACTTACTTTTCATTCTTTGATAAACTACTTGTTTCTCGTCGTTGTCCAATGAAAAACATGTATCTTCATTTTTGTCGATTTTTACTTTTATGCATCATTTGAACACACACTTTTGGGCACACAAGTATGTTTTTCAGTTGTCCTATATATAACGTGGTCTAAATGCTTATGCTCAAAATTTTCAGATCACACAAATACAAATTTTCACAGTGAAGCCTGGGTATGAATTTATGTCCAAAACTAAAATGGTCATTGAAAACAAAATTGTTTTAAATCAAGTAGTTTTCATTTAGGCCATCAGTGAAATGCAAAATTGGAAGAGCAATCATTCTATCATCCTAATTACGTGACATTATTAGGTTCAGATCTGACGATTCACATTAAAAACATTTCTGGAAATGTGGCAGTTTAGACAACATGGCTAATTCTCAAGTGTAGTCCCCGGGCAGACATTCACTGTGTTTCACAGTACTGTAAACAAAGTAAGCATCAGCTGAGTTGGGTACAGAACACAGGTTCAGATCAGTCAATAAAATTGGATGTCCGTGAATCAATTGGTCAATTAGTAATTAAAAACTAAAGTAATAAATGAAATAAAGTAACTAAAGTAATAAATGAAGAAAACCTCTTCTGTTAGTATTTAGAGTCCTATCTTTCGAACAGTAGTGAATTTATTTTCTGTTTGTGTGTGTGTGTGTGTGTGTGTGTAGGGGTGTGCATGTGCGTGTGCATATGTGTGTGCAGTTCCACACTCACCCTTTTTGCTTCAAGGGTGAATGTGAGCACCTTGTGTTTGGCCTGTGCTTCAACGCTCTCCTTCTCTTGAAGAAATGCAGTCTTCAGAGCCTGCAGAGACTCTGAGTGACGGAGGCGTGTGGCTGCTACCTCCTGCTCCAGTTCAGCTATGTGGCCCAACTGCTGCTGCTGCAGGCTCTACAGCAAACATACACACACAAATACAATTTATTTTTGTACTGCGGACATTCATACTCTACTCAGTGTATAGTCATTGAATAATAATGTTCTTTTTTATCTTATGAAATAAAAATGAAACAAAAACACATACAGCAGAGTTTCCGTGACTACCTTAAATTGAGTGAGCTCAGCTATCTCAAGATTCAGCACAGCCAGCTCCTTCTCCTTCTCCAAAATCTCATTCTTCAGCACTGAAAAAATCACCAATGAGCATGTACAGCATACAGTGCAAAAGTCAGAGACCACTTAATATCATATGCATTTATTTTCAGTGTTTATTATTTTATCATATATTATAGCTTCCATTATTGGCAGGAGACTTGCTTTCAGTTTCCGCAGGGACATTTTTCCACACCTCCAAATTTCATGATCATGAAATCCCAGTTCCCAGTTCAGTGATGTTTTCTTTTCTGTCTAGTTATTGGGCTTCTTGACAGCTACACATCCCTTCAGACCCAGAGCACCGAGCTTTCTTCATGCCATGGAAGGATGGACAGAAACACCTCTTGATGTTTTCATATCTGAAGAAAGAGTGGAGCTCCTCTATCTCAAAGATGAAAGCTTTAAGTACTGTTTATCAGACAGATTTGGTCTACCAGGTACATTCTCTGTGTCTTTTAAAACTTTTTTGACCTGCAGTTCTGGAAACTCCTGTTTTATTTTCCTTTGACTTTCATCTTCTTTATGTCAGAGGATTATGTTATATTTAACGTCTGAAGAAAAGTGAACGAATCGCAAATAATACACCCGCTACATCTACATTATGCTACAATACCTCCCCAACCCATATACACACCGTTGGCCTGTTCCTTGTATTTCTCCCGTGTCTCCTCTCTCTGTCTCCTAAGCTCTTCTAGCTCCTTCTGATTCTGATCACTCAGGGTAGAAATCGCGCTCTGCTGCTTCTGTGTCCGCTTCGACATGTATGACAAGTACTCTTGCTGTAACCATGCAAGAGAGAGTGTGTCAGTGTGAGTGGTGTGTCAGATACCACCTTCTCCACAGACCACAGTGTGAATCAAAGCTTTTAGACCTCCATTCAGTGTGTGTGGCTACTCACACTCTCCATACGTGTCTGGTGGGCCTCATGCTGAAGAAACTCATTATCTCTCCGTCTGAATTTGGCTCAGAGTTAAAGTGTCTAAATTTCAAATACTGTATGTGATTAACAATATAAATAACCCGTCACCTTTCCTATATTTCCAACACACATAGTGGGGCCCAAAGAAACGATAGTGAGACCTGATAGTGAGACCACATTGAAAATCTGGGATATTTTTTCATTTTGAACTGAAAAATAAGCAACAGAAAGTTCTGAATTTTGAAAACTTTAAAATGTATATGTTATATGTTTACTAAAAATACCTGAAATTTACCTAATAGTGTATAATACCTCCATGAGCACAAACAACAGGCCAGATTTGGTGGATGCCTTCCCTGGCACAATTCTGAGGAGAAATTCCTGTAGACTTGGATTTGTGCCGCTGCTGTTAGACCCGTATGACCATACACTTCCATACACCTGCACATTCAGCTACTTTCAGTTCAATTGCTTGTAACAAACTGAAGTATTTTTAGGCTGCAGAGTCTGCTCATGTGTTTAGCTGGAGTATCTACAGAGTTCACTGTAAACACTCCAGTGTGTGTTAAGGATACAGCTGCTCTTCTCTCCTCTTCAGCACGCTGAGTGTTTCAGTCAGTGTGTCGTACCTGGAGGATCAGAGGACAAACACAGTGTTAGTTACGAAGGAGGGACAGTAAGCCGCGCAGCTACTAGACTCCGTGTTTCAGTCATCTCCTCTCACTCGGTCTGGAGGTGTCGGTCTGTTTCTGAGCTCTCCGGCTGGCCTGTCGTCTTCAGGGCCATCCTGAGGGAGTAACGGAGGTTCAGAGATCAGATCAGTGAACCCAAGCGCTAATCCACGCCAGTGACCGGAGCAGTGACACACATACAGACACACACGCACGCAGAGACACACACACACACACACATACACACTCTCACACACACACAGACACTCTGCTGGTGTTCTTACCTTCTCTGCTAAACTCCTCTGTAGCCTGTTTCCGTCGCGGGCTGTGATTGGCTACTCTGTAACTAAGTAACCGGACACACAGCTCTGAGCACTGCAGGGGACAGGTAGTTGTTATGGGCTCTGTATTGTTTGTCATGTGTTAGATTATGTATAAACGTGCAGAGCAGTTATAACGTGAGACGACCCTGAGAGCAAGAGCATGGCGGACCACCGTTGACCCACTACCGTCAAAGCTGGTAGTCCTCTTGTGTTTTGCTAAGCGTGTTTGTGGGCGCCCCGCCAGCGGTTAAGCAGAGTCTTAGACAAAATGCCACTTTCCATCGCTCGTGTTCCACTCACAGTTCAGTTTACTGATCTTTTCTTCTTTCCAATGTTTATTATCCTTTATAAATTAGTTTAGTAATTTTACTGTCAGCAACTTTTCCAAATAAATCGTTTCATTTCAGGTCTCGTTTCACGTCCCAGTTTTCCATCTAAAGCGTTTGTAATATTAGTCTTAGTTTACTTTCCAAAATAAAAGTCTGTGTGCATTTCCAGTCAGTCTGAGGAGGTTAGAAACTAGTTAGATCTTGTGCATAGGACAGTAATCTGGGTGGTGCAATGGTGGACCAACAGTGGCAAACAGTCAGGGTGCCGACCTGATCAAGCCAGCGGACTGGTGTGTGGTCGCTGTCTGGGGATCATGGAAATGTTCTAGTTAAAGCACAGTTTCTGGGTCACTGTTCAAATATAAGCAAATCTGTGACACTGTCTGTGTTAAGGCCTTTTCACTGAAAGGAAAGTTTGTTTTTTAGTCTTATTTACTGATCTGCGTGTTCCGACTCTCAGGAGGATTTCATCTTCTGATCAGAGGCTTTTGCACAAACTTGTTGAGTGTATGACTGCTGAAGTGAACACTGTTATTAAAGAAAATGGGGGACCAAATACCAAATAATAAGAAATTCTTAAATTCATGTTAAAGATGTTTATATATTTAGTAAGGAAACGCTTATTGATTTAACTTATTGAAGGCAAATAGGAGCACTTTCACTAGTGGTCTCAGAAGTTTGTACTACACTGTAGATTTCAATCTTTATAACCACAAGTATGTAATTTCTGTGAAGTACAGTATATTCTGTGGAGTGTATATGCTGTGGAGTATAGTATATTCTGGAGTATAGTATAGTCTGTGGAGTATAGTATATTATGTGTAGTATAGTACATTCTGTGGAGTTTAGTATATTCTGTGCAGTATAGCACATTCTGTGGAGTATAGTCTATTTAGTGGAGTTTAGTATTTTCTGTGGATCATAGTATATTCTATGGAGTATTGTATATTCTGTGAAGTACATTCTGTGAAGCAGCCTATAGTATATTCTGTGGAGTATACCATATTCTGTGGAGTACATTCTGTAGAGTATATTATGATCTGCATAGTATAGTATATTCTGTGGCATACATTCTGCGGAGTAATGTATATTCTGTGGAGTACAGTACATACTGTCGAATATGGTTTATCCTGTGGAGTACATTCTGTGGATTACAGTATACTCTGTGTAGGATAGTATATTCTGTGGAGAATAGTAGAGTATAGTATATTTTGTGTAGTGTAGAATATTCTGTGGATTATAATATATTCTGTGGATTAAAGTGGATTATGTGTATTATAATATACTCTGTGGAGTATAGTGTATTACATGGATTATAGTATATTTTTGCTTTTAGTAGATTTTATGGATTATAATATATTCTGTGGATTATAGTATATTTTTGCTTTTAGTAGATTATAATATATTCTGTGGATTATAGTATATTCTGTGGATTACAGAAAATCCTACTGGGGCTGTGTTTTACTTCTTCATTGTCCCGTCGGTTGTTTCGTCTCCTCACCTCCTCAGTCAGTTATAAATCGGTATGTCTGTGTGTTTGTGTGTGCGTGTTTATGAAAAGTGCTCACTAGGTGTCGCAGGTCGCTCCTCACACACTCATACACACATCCTCGTTCTGTCCTACGACAAACCCAGAAGTAGAGGAAACGGTGGTGGGAAGAGTAGCTGCCACACTCCGCATGTACTAGGTGAACGTGCGCATCGACGCAGCTCTACAGATTATAGCCTGTTTTGTTACTCTCAGGTTAGGATTTGTAGTTGTTTATTGGTCAGTCAGCTGGCTCCTTGGTCAGTCCGGTGGTCAGAGAGAAACAGAAAGAGGAGGAGGAGTGCAGGATGATGCGCCGCTGAAGGCTCCAGGTTTCCGGGCATGGAGAAAGAGAAGGCACTGTAGCGCGGGTGTGCTGAACGTTCAGGCTTTGTGTAGTTTTAAAGGCAATAACGGCGACGATGGAGCGGAGAGACGAGTTTCTGTGTGGGGTCGTTGAAGGTAAGCAGCCGCAGCAGCGTGTTGTCCTACTGAACTGGGCTTTGTTGTTCAGTGTGTGGATCATCACTTCATTCCAGGCGCCTATAGAGGCTGTGGCGGCTAATTGAGAATTATGATAGATACTCTTCATCACAGTGACCGTCTGAACGCGCTGGGTCTGTTGTGATTTGCCACAGTGCAAAAACCCATTTCTCACTTACAGAGTACCAGGGCACCCAGCTAATGCAGCCTCAGTGCATTATAAATAGCCACATTCAGAGCGAGAGTGAATAGGGGCTGTTCACACACACACACACACAGACACACACACACACATATACATACAGACGCACACCTGTTTTATACTGATGCTGACACGTACTCTGAGAGTCTAATTAACCCAGCCTGTGTCTGTGGGTTCATGTCACATTATCGGCTGTATGGATGCAGCTTTTAATTTCTTGCCCAGCAGGGAAATGTCAGTGTGGAGGTGTTTGCTGCTTCGCCTCTTCATTCTCTCTACTGACCCACTTCTGTCCTGCAGCAGCACTGTACACTGTAGCCACATACTGTCAGCCTATGGCTGAGCTGAAAAAAGCATTATGTAGATATGTTATGCATAGATAGGTTATGCAGCACAGAAACCTCAGAACACATTTCCACTCCACATTCCTACTGGAGATTCATACTGGGTGTTCATGATGTGCAGTCATACCCCACATTCCTCATGTTCACAATGGTAAAGTGTTTCACAGTTAAACTGCACATGCATGTGTCACATTCTTACTAAAGATCCATAATGTGTGCGGATGTTCATAACACATTTTCATAATGTACATCAGAAGAGGCAGAAGCTTACTTCAGTAAAAGAGCAAGTACTCTGGTAAGAAGTACAGGTTATGTTTTTTTTAGTCAGGTAGAAGTATAAAGGTACATCCCAAATTTACTCAGTAAAAACATCAAAGTGTTTAATTAAAAAGCTTTTCTTCTATGATTTTGAAACAGTATGTTCTTAATTTAGCACTACAAATACAAGCACTGCAAAAATTGACAGCATGTCCATAATAAAAATTCATACTTCTTGTTCATAATGCATGTTCATAAAGAATATTCATAAAAACATTGTCACTAAAGATTCATACTGCTTGTTCATAATGAATATTGATAAAAAAAACATTGCTACTAAAGATTCATACTGCTTGTTCATAATGAATATTGATAAAAAAAACATTGCTACTAAAGATTCATACTGCTTGTTCATAATGCACATTCATAAATAACATTGTTACTAAAGATTCATACTGCATGTTCATAATGAATGTTCATAAAAACATTGTTACTAAAGATTCATACTGCATGTTCATAATGAATGTTCATAAAAACATTGTTACTAAAGATTCATACTGCATGTTCATAATGAATATTCATAAAAACATTGTTACTAAAGATTCATACTGCATGTTCATAATGAATGTTCATAAATAACATTGTTACTAAAGATTCATACTGCATGTTCATAATGAATATTCATAAAAAACATTGTTACTAAAGATTCATACTGCATGTTCATAATGAATGTTCATAAATAACATTGTTACTAAAGATTCATACTGCATGTTCATAATCCATATTCATGAATAACATTGTTACTAAAGATTCATACTGCATGTTCATAATGAATGTTCATAAATAACATTGTTACTAAAGATTCATACTGCATGTTCATAATGAGTGTTCATAAATAACATTGTTACTAAAGATTCATACTGCATGTTCATAATGCATATTCATAATGAAGATTCATAAAAAAAAACATTACTAGATGTTTTTTCTTAAAGTTCATAATGCACATACAACATACACATTTTTACTTAAGATTCAAACCATGTATCCATAAAGCATATTCAAACTCCACATTAAGATTCATACTGACTGTGCATAATACACTTTGTAGTGCACATTCTTAATGAAGATTCATACTCATACTTCACATTAATTTTCTGCTTCTAGAATGTGCAGTTGAGGGGGAGTTGATGGAGAGCTTTTGTAGATATTTTGGAACATGCCATTTAGGCATTTGTATATGTGTTCATGCTTCTATATGCTTCTGCATGCGTGACATATATGTCTTCTGTGCAGGTTTCTACGGGCGACCATGGTCTATGGAGCAGAGGAAGGTCTTGTTTCAGTGGTGAGTATGCAGGAGAACATGTCGTCCAACTCACTAGAGCATTAAACATAACACTGGCAGACACAGTTGATGGTAAATGTCTTTTTTTCAGATTTGTATCAGAGGTACCTCACTCTAGCGCTGGCTGTAGTTGGGTTGCACACTGTTGTGCACATTCTTGTAGGAGGGGTGGCAAATGGCCTTTGCAGTAGGAATGACTGGGCACTGGCGCCAGCATGGCTTCACTGAGCTGCAGTTTGGCACACCATGCATTACTGTCAGCCCTCAGAGAAAGCAGTGACAAAGAACAGCTCTGTTTCTCCTGGGTGAGGAGGTAATTGATAAAGTGATGATTGCAGCGGTGATGTAAGGGGTTAGATGATAATTGGACAGACTTGAGTGAGAGAGATAAATAGAGGGTGAGATGAGAGAATGAAGAGAGAGAATGAAGTGTGAGGGGAGTCTTGTCGGTGTTATTTTCAGATTCAAGATTTTAGTTATTAGGAACTTACCTCAGTATATTTTACTTGTGCACAATATATATACACACACAATCTGTCGAGATATTCATACACATCCAACATTTCCCTGTACAATACCAGCCTTATCACATCCTCAGGCACATCATTCTGTAACTAAACAGACTGCAATGGAAACTAGGTCCCCGATTTGCTGCAGTTGCAGCCTCTACTGTTCTCGGAAGGAACTAGAAGTTGCCACATTGCTATGAGGATTTGATTGCATTTAGCCACTAGGGCATTAGTGAAGTCAGGTACTGATTTTTGATGATCATCTAGGTATTGGATGGCGCTCCAGCGAACACAGTTCCACTGCTCCACAGCCCAGTGCTGAGGGGCTTTATACCCTCTGCCCGATATTTGGCATTGGACATTTTGATCTTAGGCTTAGGTGCAGCTGCTTCATATTCTATTCTATTTGATGCTTTCCTATGGAGATTTGTATGCACAATTGCGTGTGTCAGCTGTAGGCAGACCTTAAAGGAGCAATATGTAAGTTGATGCAATAGTTTAATTGTTTAGTTTTAAAACATTCCAAGATTAAGTTATGTGAAGAAATAACTGTGTGGCAGAGATACCTCCTGAAGTTGGCATGCTAATCATCTAGTCCCAGTGCGTCCTATCCTGTAAAACCACATTGTACCTCAGGAGGCGACACTAGGCGACACTAGCTGCGAGAGCAGAGTTTGTTTTAAAATGCAAGTTGTTAACGCACTTTAATTTATCTTCCTTGTCTTGTTAAGTGCAAAATGATTAACTGAAACATTTGTCCATATATCACATTTTAATCAGACGTATACTACGTAAGCTTGTTGTTGTGTTAGCAGCCGTAGGACATGCTAACCAAGCTAACTAGCGTACATTTTATTTAGTAGTATTTTTGATGCACATCACCACCATTTTCTTGCGTTTCGAGCTGCAATTTCAAGCGGCCCCACCTTTCCGGTGAGATAGTCTCCTTAGACTGTTCCATTTGTGTGACCTAGGTTTCTAAGGAGGACTCTTTATAGGCCAGTCCTAACAAGAACCCGTCCTACCTCGGCTGCAGCCTAGGTTTTGGAAAGCAGCTAGTGAGTCACTGTATCATTAAGTCTGCCTTTAGTCCCCACATGAGCGGATGAAGCAGAAGCATGCCTGTGACGAAAAATGTAGCAAAACAAGAATCAACATTGGTGTTGCTTTCTACTGCTGGACACAATCTTGGCGTGCAAAGGGATGAAGTTTGATACCGGTAAGTAAACGGAGGCAGGAGTGAAGAGAGAGGAGGAGGGACATTGTGGAGTATGTGGGGTATGTATTTGACAGGTTACATCATCTTACATATTGCTCCTTTAACGTAGCTGACTAATTCAGAGAGGTGTCTGGTTACTTTAGGATGAATAGAGAGTCTGTTGTCTTGTAAAATGTGCAAAACTCACAGACATGACAGAACCCATAGCTTGTCTTAATTGTTCTTGAAGCAGTTCTTAAGCAGCCCTCTCTTGAGCTTATATATCCTCTTGTTCATGTGTTCTCATCTGTCGGGAATAGTACCTCACCTTTTTTCCAAAGCATAACATCCCACAACACCTTCTGCTAGAGGTGGGCCTGAGTGTCCGTGTGTGGTGTGTGTGTAGATTGTCAGAGAAGAGCACAAATGTGCAGGACACCATCTGCCCAGGAAGAGAGGAGATGAGAGAAAATTCTACCCACACAGGAGGAGAGAGGGAAAGAGAGGGAGTGAGGGCAATGGTCCAAGATGAGCAATACATAAAGGGATTAATAGTAAAAGAGAGAGAGAAAGGTGCAGGGAGGATGTGGGAGGGGAGAGCTCTTACATGTTTGATCAAGGCTAGTGAGGCGCTGGGTGGAGCGAAAGAGAGCTGGGAGTAGATGTGTAGGTGATCTGTATTAGAGAGACAGAGGAGTGGATTGAGAGGAGCAGAGAGAAAGAGCTTTAATCTATGTGAAAGAGAGAGGGAGAGAGAGGTTGGGGTTCTGTGGGATAAGGCAGTGCTTGCAGCGTTGACGTGTTTGGTGAGGGGTCAGCCCTGGGGAGGTGTGTTTTAATATTTCAGGGATGTGCTAACTCAACCTCAGTGTATGTAGGGCATCTGCCTTAGCTTCTCCTCAGACTCACATGCACTGTCCAAGCCCTGTTCCTGCACAGACATATAGGGCAGCAGGGGTTTAAGAGGTACAAGGGTAACATGAACTTGAATTAAGCTTAAGTGGATCATTTTTTAGACTAAAAATCTTGACTTTGTACTGTTTTTATTCAAATACAGGTCAAAGTAGATTTATAAATCCCTCTTTTCTATGTTTATCTGCATTTCTTACACTCTCCCAACTTTTTTGGAATTGGGGCTTATGCATACACAATGCAGGGTTTGTACATAAACTACATAGTGGTCTCAGTCTCTATTTATGCACACAAGGCTGGCCACAACTGTGGCATACAACATTTTTGTCTTTTGAAACAAAGATTTCTTTTTTCCAGCCAAATTATCCCTGTTTTTTAGAACCCAATTTCCAAAAAAGTTGAGATGCTGTGGCTAGTGTAAATACAATTAGAATGCAATGATGTGGAAATACATTTATACCCTTTATTTATTTGAGACATATCAATTTTTGAATCTGATAATTTTTTTCTTTTTTGAAAAGTTTTGAATTTGATGCCATAAACATATTTTACAAGAGCTGGGACAGGAACATGTCTACCACTGTGTTTGTCAGCTCTTTCTTTTAACAACACTCTATAAGCATCTGGGAACTGAGCAGACCAACTGCTGTAATTTTGAAAGTGAAATGCTTTTCCATTCTTGCTTAATACTGGATTTCAGCTGCTCAACACTTCAGGATTCTTTGTTATATTGTCAATTTTATGATCAAATCAAACAAAGGAATGTCAGATTCTGATTTGTGAGACCACTGGACATTTTCCACTTCGCCTCAGTTTTATATCTTAAATGAACGTTTGTGGATGCAGTGACAAACTGTTTTTACAGATGATGGGAAATGGTCCAGTAATTTACACTACAGAACTGGGTCCATTGTTAATGCAGTGTCGCCTGAGGGCCCAAAAATCATAGCCATCCAATATCAGTTTTGGGTCTTGTCCCTTGCATGGAGACTTTTCTCAAGGTTCTCTGAAAAAATGTTGAGCTATTTACTTGTACAGTCTTTAGCAGAGTGGTGAACCCCTCCCAATCTGTACTTCTGAAAGACTCGGCCTCTCTGAGATGCTCTTTTTATACTCAGTCATGTTACTGACCTGTTGCTAATTAACCTTAATAGGTGTGAGATGTTCCACCAGGTGTTTTTTAGCATTACTAGTCTGTCATTCGCCCTGTTCCAACTTTTTTTGAAATGTGTTGCTGGCATGAAATTCAAAGTGGACATATATTTTTCAGTTTAAAGTTGTCTTTTTACTGCTGTCTGTTAAATATAGTGTTTAAATGATTTGCACATAACTGTGTTCTGTTCTGAGGTCCAACTATTTTTTAACTAGGGTTGTAAATAGTGAAGACTTGTATTTACTAACTGCCCTTATTGGTGACATTATACAGTATTTGGTTGTTGTTCAAAGTAACCCTCATTAAAGAATGTGTCACTTGAGAGATTATAAGCCTTTCAGTGGTGGGATTTCCTAAGATGTTATGGTTGGATGGTGTGACAGGTTGGAGTTACTGGAGAAATCTCTACAGATGGTCAGTACTACACCAACGAGGGTGCAATCAGAAGCAATCTTGAAGAATGCCAGAGGCAATACAAAACACTATTATACATGCTGACCAAAAGACAACTTGTACCGTCTGAGGGCAACTGGGAGGGGGCTCTTTGAGCTACTTCCTGCATGGCTGGCATGGGCAAATATGTTATTGTTGTTGTGATAAATATGTTTTTCTATATATCTTTTCTGGGCATATTAACGGTATTGCAAGTTCGTCTATATCTTTGAGCACCGCATAGAATATACAGACAGATTTAAACCAATTATAGAGCCAGTAAACAACAACCGGTGTGTAGTTACTACATAGACACCCACGTAGTCTCAGTCTCAGAGACTCTGTGTTTACAAACAAAACTGGCCACAACTAGCCGGATTTTGTCAGCTGCATGCTAATTGACTGTCTGGATATATGTGCTTCAGCACAACGTTTTATCATTTGAATAGAATACAAAGTTTCATTTTTCCAGCTAAATTCTAGTTAGCAATGGCAAACAGGTGATCCTTTTAGAGCAATAATTATCTGCCAAACAGCAGCCTCTGGTGGGTCATTTTGCATGTCAGACGGCCTCTTTCTGATGAGCGCTTAGCCACATTATGTGATGAAGAGCACCAGACGCTCTGCTGTGAGGCTAACTGCATAGAAACAAGCAACTGATTAAATGTTTGCTCATCATTGCATCATCTCATGCAGTTTCATTTGTACTGAGGCACTGAAGGTTTTTTTTCTGAAGGTTACAAGTTTAAAAAGGAGAAATTCCATTTTTCACAAAATAGCGTTAGAGAAGTTTCCCATGCAGTGACAATTGTAGGGCTGTAGAAATTGGGAGGGCTGGCCGGTTTTGGGGGATTCAAACAGGGGTGTAGCCAAGTTGTGGCCAAGTAAGACCCAGAGATTTTATTGGGGTGGCACTCAGTCTTCTGAAAGTGGAAAAGGTGCAGTACAGTCTTTTTTTTTTCTTCTGGGTTCACACTGTTTTGTGTCTCCCTGTTTCTCTGTTCCCTGATCACTTCCATATGTACCTAGATAATTTAACTGTTACCACTAGCTAGCAAACATGATTCTGCTAGCAGAATCCCCGTACCATTGCAGCAGTCTCCAAAGCCTTATCTTTATCTGACTGATCACAGGAAAAAACACTCCTGACAAAGGCCACTTCACTGCATCAGGTTAAACCTTTTCTGCCCACCCCATGCTTTTTATACTGTTCATTAACTGCAGACATATCTATTAATTATAACATTTAATTTGCCAGATATTTGCATAATAAACATAACTTCTTTTTGACATGCTTACTTTTTCTTATCACAACAATTACAAGTGGCATTTTACTGTAGATTACTAACATTCAGCCATGTCCATAACTCCTAACTCGTATTCCGTCAGGATATGTCATGCGTAATATTGAATGTCCACATTGTTAAATGGCATTATAAAACAAGAACATCTTGCAGTTGCCTGCATGCTTTGGGTTGAGTATCTTGAGCAGACAATGACTGTCTCACTTTTATTGCACTATGACTCTGTTTACAGTCTTTACTTTTCTCAGATTCTGTTTGTATCGACCACACTGCCCCAATAAACATTCATTTTACTCACTTACCTAGGGACAGCGCTAGCTCGCTGCTTTACCGCAATGGGTTTCACGCTGGGAATGCTCTCATGTCTGATGAACTTCCTGTAATGATTCTGGAAACAGCACGCTGTAGTGCTCTCCTATTTGGGTATAAATACAAAGACATGAGTCAGTTTATGAAGCCAAGATTTCCAGCCAGGGTGTCATCACACCAGCAGTCCTGAATTCTACTGACCTTTTCAGAGTCGTGCAGAGTGGAACTGGCCTCAGGTCAGTCTGGTAGCTGTGGTATTGATCCAGGCCCCAGGCCTTTCTCAGCAGGACACCTGACCCGCTCCATTATTGACGATGGAGGACAGTGGAGGAATCACTGCCATTATCGTCTCCCCTGCTGACTGGGAAGCTTGGGGGGATGGGACGTGCTGTGTATGGCATATCTGTTTTTCTGTGGGTTTTTATGGTTGTTATGATCCTTTGGGGCATATAGTAGAAAAATGATTTACTTTGCTGTGTGTAGTGTTTGCTGCCTTGTGCCCTTGTTGATTTCGAATCTGGGGAAAACAGGAGGACATTTCCCAGACCAGGTCAAAACTCGGGGTTTCTTTTGGTGTGCAGTTTCAGTTTCTGTTACTTTGCATGCACATACAACTTAATAGAATTACATTCTGTGTTACCAGGACTGTAAAACTCACTTCACCACTTGATTTGGTTATGATGCACAATGCATTAAGAAATCTCACATTTCAGCACAGTTCTTGTTGATTCAGTGCAGTTTTTGTGTGTCGATTCAGAACTGTCTCTAATTGTACAGTACCTGAATGTGACTGGAGGAACTATTTCCACAGTAGTAGAGAGTACTTTCTGTATTTATTGTTGTATGCATGAAAATGGCTCTGCATTTAAAAATACTTCACTGAATATTACTGTAATATTATTGTGTATTATTGATAATGTTGAACATTTTCACATTCAGATCTATTCACCACAATGTGTTTTTATGGCCTGTATATAATTGGCAGTGTTATGTTTGATGTCATTTGTGTATGTTGTATGTTGGGTTCACACTGGATTGATATGTAAAGATAATTTCAATAGATTTTATCTGCTAACCAGCCACTTCAGTAGGAGTTCCCCCTCCTCTGTACACACATTGTCCAATTTATCAGCTCCACTTATCATATAGATGCACATTGTAGTACAGTTACAGACTGTTGTCCAATAGTGGCCGGTCAGAGTATAAATGTTTGTCTTACATTCTGTCTCTCTCTCTTTCTCTCTCTCTCTGTTGTTTATGTTTTACACATTATCAGGATGCAGAAATGGGGTCTGAACACTTATCTCTACGGCCCTAAAGATGACCTGAAGCATAGGCTACTGTGGCGAGAGGTGTACTCTGCTGAAGAGGAAGGTATATTGCCATGTATATTCACTTGGCAAACCTGAGGAACTGATCAGCTTGCCCTGCGAACCTTGTTAAAGTAACTTTCACATGTAGGTTTTTTGGCTTTAGAAAAGTTGGGGTGAGGTCTGCTGCCAACAGAGAATAGATATAGTCTGAAATTGACGTAGAAAACAAGGATTTCAGCAAAGTGTTTAATGTGCTATGAGAGTTTAGTGATCTTCTATGAATTATATCTCAAGTGGCAGATGGGACCGAGCACTATGTGCCTTTATGGAGCCAGTAGAAAAATGTAATGTATTGATATAATAAAATGGCAAAAACACATTCGCTCATACATAAACTAGGATTACTGGCATGTTTACCACTTGCAAGATGTGAGGTGGGACTTATGGTACTATCTTTTGTACTATTTATTTTCTCTCTCTCTCTCTCTCTCTCTTTCTCTCTCTTTCTCTGTAGACCAGCTGAAAGCTCTGGTGTGTGAGGCTGAGTCGAGGGGATTGAGGTTTGTCTATGCGCTCTCTCCTGGCCAGGACATCGTCTTCTCTAGCTCATCTGACCTCACACTGCTTAAACGCAAACTTCGACAGGTACACAGGTGCACACACAACCATATTAGAAACAAGACACCGAAAACAGCTTCTGCAAATTAATTGAAACCTGTGAGGTTGATCAGGACAAGTGTATTACCGTCATTTCGTATGTTCCCTTGCAGTCAGATTTGCAGGCTATTTTTCACTGAAAAACACAGATTCCAGACTTTTGAATGATAACATACAAAATCATTATGTAGGAACCATCACTGCATGACAAGAAGGACAACTATTCTTAGCTTCCACCTCCCTAAGTGCTCATACAGCAACACACACTGCTACACACAGACACATACAGCCCTACTTTATTATGTAGATTACCTCTGTTCTATTAAGATCTGTACAGCAACTTTTTAAAAAAAATTGTCCCGTTTAGCTTCACAATTCCCTGAAGTGTTACAGAAGCCTGAATCCTGCTCCACTTTCTGTTTCTCCCTCTCCTCCTCAACACTAGGTAGCAGAACTGGGCTGCCAGGCATTCGCCATCCTGTTCGACGACATCGACCACTCCATGTGCCAAGCCGACACTGAGGCCTTCTCCTCGTTTGCCCATGCTCAGGTGTCTGTGGCCAATGAGATCTTCCGTTTCTTGGGGGAACCGCCCGTCTTCCTTTTCTGCCCCACTGGTAGAGTAGTTTTCATATCATTCGTCAGTCTACCAGCACCAGCCACTGCTCAGTGATGATATCTTAGTAAAGCCTGTGTGGTTCTCTCAGGTTTGTTGTACATTGATCTAGATGGCAGCATACTTAGTCTGACACTGGTTGTATTTTTTGCACTAGAAAGAATGAAAAATGTTTTGAATTGTTTTTCCTCTCTGGTTCTTTTTGGTAAATGTATTTTACTAAACACTTTACAACAAAAGAAACAGGATGGCTCACACTGTAGTACTATGATATAGTTATAATATAGTCAATCTTACTCAAATAAACAAAAGAGCAATTTGATTATAAATGAAAGTGTACATGAAATTAGGAGAAATTGCATTTTTCACAAAATAAACAGCATTAGAGCAGTTTACCATGCAGTGACAGTTCTAAAACTGTGTAAATAGTGGTGTAGCTAGAGCTTTTAAAGTGGTGGCCAGTTAAGACCCAGAGATTTTTTTGGGGTGTTACACTGCTTAAGAAGTACTAAAACTAAATAGAATTGCATTAGAATTTCCACATGAATGAAATAGTACATCTGTACAACTATTGCTAAAAGTTAATTTAAAGACAAAATTATAATGATGTAACATATTTTAGTCATTACTAGGGAATGATTCACTGAATCAAACAAATGAAATGATGTCTTGAATCAGACAAATGAAATGCATTCTCCAGTTTACAACATAAACTTTGAAAAATCCATGTAAACTACGGTGGCCGAGAAGTGCAAAACAAATTAACATTTCAGAAAACAAAATTTTTTTTTTTTTCAAAAAACAAATTTACAAACCAAAAAAACCCGAAAAAACATTTCAGAAAATAAAATTACAAAAGTAAAAACACATTTACAAGTCGTGAAACACTTTTACCAGTACCAAAACGCTTTTACAAACTGCGTATTCTGATGGAAAGGGTTGGTCTAACACACAGGAAGTGCTTGTTGTGGATCCTTGTCAATCAAATTGTTTGCGATGGTAGAGTGAGTGGAGTTTGGGATGGTCACGATGCTAAAGCATGTTTTGTCCTTTTGTGGCACGCATTTTATCCAGCTGGCACACTTTTGTTTTTCCTGTGGAAGGTCTTTAGAGTTTTTTAAAATAGCAGACGGAAGAAAGAGATGAACAGGTGACGTCTAAACCACTTGGGCTGTAAAAAGTGGACTATTTTGCAAAAGCTCTCAGCCATTTTAAGCTAGCTAGCTGGTTATCCACTACAGCTAGCGTTACAGCCCACTTACTTTCATCAACATGTCCAACTCTAAGTGATTTAGACGTTGCCTGTTCGTCTCTTACTTACAATTTGATTGACAAGGGTCCGCTACAAGCACCTCCTGTGTTTTAGACCTACCCTTTCCATCAGAATTTGCGGTTTATAAAAGTGTTTCGGTGCTGGTAAAAGTGTTTCACGTCTTGTAAATTTGTTTTTGCTTTTCACATTTCACACACTAGTTCCTGTGGTTCCTGTGGTGGACCTGGGCTCCTGTCATGTAGTTCCGTTTGTAGTTTTTTCTAAATCCAGGAGTGTTGCTATTTTTTAAGCTCTAATCTTGCTCGTCTCTAGCTGATTTTTTACATATCTCATTAGTTGTTGCCTATTGCCCAAAATAAACTTCAACCATAGATGCTATTTTTCTCTCTTAGGGACACATTTGGAAAGGACTCAAATTCAGAGACTAGTCTTGGTTGTAAAGACATCCAAAAACGTTTTCTCTGAGCAAAGCTTTAAGATCATCTTCTCATGTCTGTGGTTCTCTCGCTCCCTTTCCTGTGTGGTATAGAGTACTGTGGGTCTCTCTGCTCTCCCAGTGTGTCCAAGTCTCCATATCTGCTGACAGTGGGTGAGGACCTGCTGCCTGGCATCTCAGTCATCTGGACAGGTCAGTGTATTGATCTAAGAGCATCTATCTTTACCATTCCATTTAAAATACCAGCACAGACAGCTGATCCCAGCTTCACTGTAAGGTGTTTAATAAATGTTCAGTGTCTGTGTTCATAAAGAATCTGGACTATATTCAGCTTCCTCGCCTGCTTTTTCTAGGTTGGAGCTAAACTAAGGCAGCAGTGCTGTTCTACATTACTATTTACTGTCACAATCGATGTACAGTTTATTCTAGTGCTTGAAAACTTTAAATGTCCACAGGAAGCAAATGGTACAGTTATGGCACATAGTAATATGTGCAACCAGTAATCAAAGTTCATATCTTCATACTGTGTTCATTCAGTATAACCTTTCCTGCATTGCACTCAGTGCATAATGATTACACAAGAGTTGTTTTGCAGAATTAATAAAACTTGGTGCTGTGGGTTGGATAAAATATTCTCAGGCCCTTGTTGGATTCTGACCAACCTTCTGTTCCAATACCTGCGCTGTAGAAAAAACAAAATTCTTTTAACTTGTGTTTGTGCTGCCTTAATATTTTGTGTTATTTAGACTTGAAATAATATGTTTCTGGGCATAAAACACAGATTCTTGTTCTGTTAACGTACTATTTGAAATTCAATTAATTGGATATTTTAAGACAGCTCAGACACTAACTTTTTAAGTTCAAACAACTTTGTTTATTTACAGTGTGTTTCAGATGCTCCCACCATCTTTTATTTGTTATTTCCCCTTTTTGGAATCCGCTATGCCATTCTAGGAGTTGTTCCGCTACTGTGTTAGGCTTTGCAGAGCTTGCTCAGAAATCCTTGCACTTCTTAAACCCAGCAGAAATAGAGGACTGTGCTGTTTATAAACCAGATCAATACTATGCTTTTAACGCGTAGCAAGCAGCTCTGTTTGTTATACCTGACTGCTGACTGCAACTTGGATGCTTCATTGATGCAACATTGTTTTGTAAACAAAGCCTGACTTCACACAATGAAACTTTTATGCAACTAGCTGCATATTGTGAGCTGTATCCCTTATGGACAAGGCACACATATTTAAGAGTAATCACATTTTTTAAAAATGCGATCCCATATTTCTTCACATTTGCTTGGGGCACCATATTCAAATGCTATTGGACATGTACACCATATTGGGGCCTACTATGGGGCCTACAGTCAATGTTCCCTTCACAATCATTCTGGCTATATAAAGTGATCTATGACATGCTATTTACAGTTGCATTTAATCTTTGTGTAGTTTTTCCACCTGTCATTTTCGTGTTTATCTATCTGTATCTATGTATATATGTATCTATCTATCTGCCAGTTCAGTAAGCACAGGTCAGTTCAGTAAGTCCTCTTATCTGGAATCATTTGATTCCCACTTTGTATACACTTAGGGGGGATCAAAAGAGGAGCTAAAATACCTAGCAACATACATCATAATGACAGATTACATATCTGTAACTAGTTACTTTTCATTTTATGGCTGTAAACAGCTACTAAAACTTTAAAAAGCCACTAAAAATAAAAAAACATCAACTAAAGTTGCATGTAGGTTTCACTGTGTAAAACTATTAGAGCTTCACAGCTAATAAACAATAAAGGGAGGAGTGCACCATGTTTCTGTTTATTAACCTAAATCTCAAGCCAGATGGAAATAAAGCTATTACAGTATTTACAAAGTTGCGTATATGTGTGTGCATTTCTCCACTCGTCATTGTTGCCACTCGTATAATGGGTGTGTTATGAATGTCCGAGTGGTGAGGTGAGGTCAGTGAGGGTGTAGTAAAACCAGCAAACCTTCAGGTCTGATTAAAGCTTTAACTGGGTGCTGGAATCCTGATTGTCTTAAATCTCGCCACCAGGGAGCAAGGTGATCTCGCGGGAGCTGAGTGCTGATTCGCTAGTGGAGGTGCAGTCGGTGCTGCAGCGCCCTCCCCTGGTGTGGGACAATCTTCACGCTAATGATTACGATTCCCGTCGTGTCTTCCTGGGGCCCTTCAAGGGTCGGCCGCCTGGCCTGCGGGCCCATCTCAGGGGTCTCCTGCTGAACCCTAACTGCGAGTTTGAAGCCAACTACATCCCTCTGCACACACTGGGGACCTGGCATGCAGCAGGGAAAGAGGAGAGAGAAGGTGAGGAGGTGGCTGGAGAGGAAAGAAAGAGGGAGATGGAGGAATGGATGGAAAGTGGGAACATGTTTGACAAGTGATAATAGGGTGCAGGAATCAGGAGGAGAAAATAGGACTGTGATGCAGCAGGACTGGGAGAATAAGGGAGGGTGAGTGATTGTGTGGGAAATGGAGGATTTGATTGTGTCAGAAGGGCGATATGTCCTGAAAGGAAGTGATGGTGGGTCAAAAGGGCAGCAGAGCTCAAGCGAATCATAGGGGCATAGTGAGAAATGTGTTTGATGGGTAGGAGCTGAGGGAGAGAGATAGAGAGACGAGAGCTAGTGTTTCTTCCTGTAATAAGGGGCCGGAAGGAGTGGAAGACCATGAAACTGAAGGCCCTTAGACCAGAGGTCAGTCATCATGGTTACAAAAGAGCAAGTGCCCAGCGACATAATATGATTAGGTTTTCATCATGTAAAGGGCTCAGTGGACTCTCAGTCAGCTACACACTGTGTCTGTGGGGCACATCTGCAGCACTGCTCTACTGCTTACTCTCTTTACTGAGTTGTTTGAAAGTAATATAATTAATATTATAAAAATGATATACAATTATTATATATCTTTATATAATAATATCATATAAATATGTAAAATATATGTTTAAATGTAAGATAGAGAAAATATCCAAACCAACAAAACAATGAAATGCTGCATTTATGTTTTAACAGAACTGTAAAAGTGAAGGTTTTTATGAGAAAGCATATTATACTTGTGATTACCACTTTGAAACATGAGTGTCCAAATGTGATCACATTGGCAAGGATATGCTTGACAGATGTAGCTTGGCTTTATTACTGTCAAGGCTAACTAATCTAGCTGGTAGTGGCATAGACCAGAAACAGTATATTTATATATTTCTTTGACAAGTGAACATTCTGGCAAATATCCACTGAGGAGAAAATACCTTGTGTAAGATAGCAATTCCTTGTCAGCATCCAGTATAGCACCATATAGATGAAGCTTTAGGTCAAGAGGATGTTATTATAATCAAGGAAAAAGTGATTGTAATCATGTTGTTACACAACTTTACAACACTAGAGCTGTGAATTATTGACACTTACCTTTTGCAAACTTTGCTAATCAGAACAGAGTTAGTGGAACATCCTTTCAGCTTGATGCATTCACACACCAGCACAATGCATACTGTCACAGTTCTGCACTGTGGTATCACATTGTCATCATTGTTACACCACTAATGGTAGTGCTGCAGGTTTTCCCACACGTCTGAAATAAACCTGTGAAATAAACTTACCTAACAATTTTGTTTCACATGAGAAATGTAGCTTTAAAAAGTTTGAACACCTGCAGTCAAAGAATTGTTCTATTGATTTTGTAGTGTAAATAAGTGAACATGTTATCAACAGAGAACAAACTCAAATATGTCATTTTTCTGATGGTTTAAGTGTACTTTTTCTATTCTTTGCCAAGTTTGTCAGCAGAAAACATAACCGTGCTGTAAAAGATGAATCAATAAAATGTGTAATTTGACCAGGGGTGCCCAAACGTCTGCATAAGGCTGCACATATCAGTATTAATATTTTGGAATTTGTTCAAATTGGATAAAATGACAGTTGGAAATTGGTCTCTGAAGTTGGTACAGTTGCACAGTTAAAATGTCAGCTGTTTTAGAGAGCAATTTAATATAAAGAGCAATAAGAGCAGTAGTAAAAACAGCATGTGTTTTAAATGTCAAAATAGGTAAAATATACCAGAACGCTGAAAACTGTTGAAACTAACCCGTGTGAATGTTTGTATGTGTTAGGTGAAGAACATCAGTACTGTCCAGATCGAGCTCTTTCTGCTGCGCTGCAGGACTGGATGGATGAACTGAGTCAGCCGCTACAGCCTGGTACTGACCCACCTGTAGCCTTTTAACACCTACTAGTCACACCCTACAGACACAAAGCTTGTGTTATTCATGCTGCAAGAGGTGAAATTGAATTGCGCACCAAAGCAAAACAAATGTACGTCACACTTTGGGCTCTTTTCTATTCTAATACACTGTAGCTTTAATACTAATTACTAATAACTAATAATTCTACTGAATCTCCGCCCTGATATAGTCTATTAGCCAACACATGTCTGGAGTCTATAATTGATATTTTTAGTTTTGTACTGGAGTCATGAGACTGATGCTATATTCTAGAGAGTCAGAAATATTCAGAATTCACAGTGGTGAGGAACCAGATGTCTTAAAGCCTTGACATGACAGAATTTTATTTATATAAAAAGGTTATGCCCACATTGCTTGATGCTTGATGAAATTATTTTACACATTTTTTAGTAAAAGTACCCTCTATTTGGACATATTTGGGCCTATTTGATCAGGATTACACTGAAAAATTATGTAATGGTAAATTTCTTTACAGTGCACAATTCCATGAGATACAGACATTTAGAAAAAATGGTGGAATTAGTTTAAAGAGTAAAAGTACTGTGACTAGTGAAAGTCTTTGCATACAAGTATAAGCATTAAATAAAGGAAATCCAGTATACGTTGTGGAGTATTTACTTTGAGTTGCTTTTGGGATCTGTGCAATCACTACCTGACTACATCACTGCCTGAGTTGACCTGATGATATTATGAGACAACATGATATAATGCAAGAAAAAAGTTGTTTGGGTCTGCTATTGCATATTTATACATATTTCTGCACTTTTAAGCATTGCATTATTAGATTATTAAATTTATATATTCCTATAAGGCCTTTCTGTTTAGAAGAAGGCTGTTTTTTGGTTTTGTTTTTAAAAAATTTAAAAATTATTTATTTAAGAGCCAAATGGGTCAGTAGGTTACTCAAATAAAAATGATTGAAAATTATAGTGACAGCATTACTGCATACTGGCTTCTTGAAGGTTAGCCTACAGTTCCAGTCGAAGTTTAGACGGCTACCTATAGAAGGTTTCCTTTTGTTTATCTTAATGCTTTACCTTAGAAAAGAAGTGAAGACTATTAAATATCACTCATGGAATTATGCAGTCCACCTTAAAAACCTTGAAAATTGAACTTTACAAGAGGATAAAACAGCTTTCTTAACTACCAATGGAGGTTGATATGACAATATTTTTTAAACAATTTTGGATGAATTCTATTGATCTGCCCATCATGAATATTCACTAAAATGAAAAGGTAACTTTCAAATTGTGCCATAAAATGACAAAGTAAGACGAAATCAGTAAAAGGACAGTACCTGTTTAGCTAGGTTTGGAATTTGCTGGTATTCTTCCTCAGGGTGGAGGCCAAAGCGGAGATCTCAGCAGGTTTTAGGAGGCAGATTTGGCAGCTGTTAATAACACGTTTTCTTTAGATTCGTTTGGATAAAAGATGTTCTTCGTGTGTGCTAATGTTGTCTTCTCCCTTTCTCTACCTGATGTCTCAGAACATGTCAAGGATGAAGTGTACTGTTTTTGCAGTTGTTTTTGCAGCTTTAGTTTGATTGATTTTTGGCAGTGATTTGTTATAATTGGTTTATAAGCTGTAACCTAGTTATTTTTACTCTGTTCTTTAATTAAAAATTAAAGTATTTTATTACAAATGTACTCAAATATTATGATTTAAATGTACTCAAAAAAATTGTTAAATGTACTGAAGTACTGTAACGAGTGTGCATTTATCTCTCTGCTTTCATCCCTGCTATCAAACGATGAAAGCTTATACCTACCAGTTAATAACGCTGTGCATGCTTAGGGCCGTGACACTATGTCAGCTGGATTAGTCTCATAGTTCCACTAAAGAACTACACTAAGGAAACATGTTTGGTCCTGTGACTATGTTTAGGGTGCATTGTGTATTTTTTTTTCACACCACATAACTAATTTTCTGTTCACAAATTAGTCCTAGTCCTAGTGGTAGTTTGGTAGAGAATGTCCAAAGGCAGTGTAATTTAGGGCGGGGTAAGCTCATTCTGTGTTCTCTCTCTCTCTTTCAGGTCGGCAGATCAGGCCTACAGACCACAGGTCATCAGCACCCTCATCCAAACACAAACCTTCTGAGAGCTCAGACAATCACCATAGCGCTCAGTCCAAACCCTCCTCCACAGCGGGGGCCTGCTCCGCCCAATCACATAAACCTAGGAAAGAGAACGTGGTTGGGCCCCTACAGAGTGGGGAGCGCCCTCCTGGGGGCCACAGTCGAGAGAAGGCACCAGGAAAGGGTCTGTGTGCTGGGAAGGGTACACTGAGTGAAGCCCAGGTGCGGCTGCTGGTGGGACTGCACTATCTGCCGCATGAACACGGCCCACCAGCCCAGAGTCTGCTGCAGGACCTCACCTGGCTCAAAGCCAACTGCCACTATGTCAGCGTCAATGGCAACGGCAAGAAGACCCAGCCTCAGAAGGTCACTATAAGTGGACAGTAGTGAATTTCTCCTCCTCCCTTCTGACTCTGATTTATGATTTATTCTCCCACATTGTGGACATTTTGTAAGATGCTATGGAAATAAGTGCTTTCTAAATGAATACGTCTTTTTACATGTTTAATCAACGAATACTTTCCTAAATACCACCCGGGACCCTCTCCATCTTTATTTCATTTTCTGTATTGTTTTTGTTGTTGTTGATCTAATAAAACTTTCCATCCTTCTGTCTCTCAGGTGGAGGAGTGGCGGGCGAGGGCGGGCCGGTTTCTAGCTGCATGTGATGAGATTGCGGCGCTGCATGGCAGTGTGGTGAACAGCGTGAACAGGGCTGTGCTTTATGACCTGTACCCCTACGTGTGGGACCTGAGGAACACCATGCTGGTAGCCAAAGCCTTCATCAGCTGGCTGGGTGAGAGAGAGACGAAGAGAGACAAAGGGAGATGGGCAGGCAAGATTAGAAGCAGAAGCGTTACAGGAATGGAGAATATGCATGCACTGTAAAATTTGTGATTTTAGTAAACCTAATTTTCTCACTGTACTGGCAGATAATTTAGCTTGCTTTAAATGCATTGCTTAAATAATGTCAAATTATCTGCAAATATAATGAGAACTTGGTTTACTAAAATCACTTAAAACAAGTAGGACAAATACCTGGAGAAAAAAAGAGAAAAAAAGATATCAGCTGTATATGAGATCATTTTACCTACCAAGGTATCATTTTTTGCAGTGTGACTTGTACCAGGAGTTATGCTGGTTTAGCACTAGGGGTTATAGCAGGGGAGGTGTGCATCTCAGTATGGAAGTAAATTGGAGAGTAGCATTCTTAATTAACTTGATTTTGGAAGGACACAACCAACACAACCTTAAATCAGTTGTTGAGGGAAGCGATTCAGTTTGTTCTGAAATACAGTGTTATTTTGCACAGTGCATGGTTACTGCAGATTTTGGGTATAGAAACACAGAAGAAAAAAATACAACTCTATTGTACAAAAAAAGACCTGGATCTTTGCTATGCTTGTGATATTTTATTTATCCTTTATTTGTGCTTGTTTCAGTTTTCTCTGTTGTAGTGAAATAATCCTGAGATGTAGAGGTGCCACAGCTCCAGTAATTCCCACATCCCCTCTTACAAAATAATAGTACATATTAAAAATTGTAATAAATTCAACAAAACATATCATACACC
Organism: Semaprochilodus insignis; assembly: GCA_034552555.1. NCBI lineage: Eukaryota > Metazoa > Chordata > Actinopteri > Characiformes > Prochilodontidae > Semaprochilodus > Semaprochilodus insignis. The sequence continues at coordinate 8,231,076 of CM067482.1, forward strand.
ATTTAACCATTCACATAACTCTTCTGGTGTACAATCAGTGTACTATTGACTGAATATACTTTGCGAGAATAGTTTTCTTATTTCAGTGTTTTTTGCACATATAATGTAAGCGTGATAAGCTTAGTGTATGTGGGATAGCAAGGTTCCCTTGTTAAATACAGCAAGGTGTGAACTACTCTTTCAGAGACCTGCTGTGAGGCTCAAAATAGAATTCAGGATGGGCAAGGAGGAAAAAGCTAACAGGATTAAGGTTGAAGGTGGGAACTATATCAGGATCATATCATTATCGTCTGGATAGTGTTAAATGATAGCGATTTGTTTATTGCTTTCATTGATCCTTATATTTTTTCACATCTGTCTCCGTCTCGTTGTCTTTGTATCTCTGCCTCTTATTCTTAGTCCTTCTTTCTCTTTTTCTTTAGAGGGGCGTGTGATGAGTGAAAGTTCTTCGCTGGGTTCCTGGAAGAACTGCTTCCACTGTGAGTACAGCTTGTTATGACATGTCATTTCCATTTTACAATCCCAACTCCAAAAAATGTAGGGACAGTCTGTATTCATTTAAAGCATTATAAAGACAAGATATTTAATATTTCAGCTAATTAACTTTTTGTATACATATAATGCTTATTCTAAATTTGATGCCTGCAACAAAAAGTACCCGAGTTTTCCTGTTCCTGCTTTATATATACCACTGTAGCTGCTCAGCAGTCTGAGGTTGTTTTCATGTAAGTCAAAAGATTTGACACCTTCTCATTTAATGTTTTTTATTTTGTTCTACATGGAAGTTTAATATTTAAGACATCAAAACTATGAAGGAATACATATGGAAAACAAAACAAGGGTTAAACCGTATGTTTTTTTTTTATTTTTACTTTAGATTCTTCAAAGTAGCCACCTTTTTCTTTGATAACAGCTTTGCACATTCCTGGCATTCTCTCAATCGGTTTCCAAACTTGGACGCACCAAGCTTGTTCCAAAGTTCTAAAATATTGACTCATTATGCGGCAGTTTTTTTAAATGGGAGGAAGGTATGGACTGCAGTCAGGACACGCTGTTGTAACACATGCAGAATGTGGTTTGTCACTGTCTTGCTGAAACAAGCCAAGACAAAAAGGGATGTTGTCTAGATGGCAGCATATGCTGCTGCAAAATACTTATGTACCACCATATCATTAATGGTGCCTCCAATGGTACCTGCAAATGTGCATACATTGGTACCTATTAGCACACCCCCTATACCATGACAGATGCTGGGCTTTGTCACTTTGGCCCGCGAAACACAACAACCATCATAAGTTACGATAAAATATGTGATGAAGCGATAAAGTAGTGGGATGCTAAAACGCTCTCGCCACAAGAAGCCACCCCGATCACCTTAAAAAGCCTGAGCAGAGTCCCTAACACCTCTGCTAACCTCTACCCCTGCAGTGTCCCTGCAGCAGGGGTTTTGGAATATCTACCCATCCCGATAAATGAAAGTCCTTACCCCTGTTGTATCACTGCAGAGAGAGGCTGAGTGCTTTGTCCTCTTCCCCAGCACAATAGAACACCTTGCAGCTCACATCATCACTCCTCATGCTGTTGGTGGTGGCAACAGGAGCAATGATGCTTCCTTGGCTAATCTTAGTTTCCTATGCCTCCTCCATCATGCCAAAGAGGTGCGTCATCGGCAGAACAAGCCCATAGCAGGATGCGACAGTTTATACAGTTTTCAAGTAAATGCAGGAAATATGGTTATGCATTTGAACTGCTGTTACAGTACCTGGGTTTGTACATGACAGACTATCATTTTACCAAACACTGAGACTGAGGAGTTTCCTCCAAACAGGGTGTGGAGCCTCGTCAGGGGCGGAGCTTCTAGGTGTGGAGGCGGAACCCTGGGTGTTTAAAGGAGGACTCTCAGGGGAAGTACAGGTATGAAAACCATCCATCCTTTTGCATGGAAATACATTGCCATATATGATAACAGTTTGAAAACAGTTTCTCTTCCTTTAATACCTATGATTCTCAAAGCTGCTCTTGCATTTGTTTTGGTGTGCAAAAAACTTTATCAAACAAAGCTGAACATTTGCTCAGAAACTACTGCAGTGCATCCAATAATGAAGGCAGTATGGTACTTATTCTATAAAAGGACAGAAAACATGGTAACAGACAGAAAGCTTCAATTCTGCATGCTGATTAATTTTACTATGCCCAGAGTGGACACAGCACAACTGTTCTGGTGGGAGATTTTAATGATTTAAACAGAACATCACTATAATCCCCTTCTAACATATGTATTGCTAACAAGATGTGAGATAACACAGTGTCAATCTTGGCCTTTCTCTTTCTCTTTATTCACTTGCCATCTGGAGTAGATGCTTCTCCCTGTAGGCACCAGCAGTGAGCTGTTCAGCCACCCTCCTCCTCTTTTCCCCACCTCTCGCCTCTATAACATACGCCCCTTCCAGCACAAAGACAAGGTGAGATACATACATACACACACAAAGTACACTTGTTAACACATATTCACATACAGCACTTATGTGACTCTGTCATAAGAGTTTAAAAATCTTAATTTGGGTAATATGTTTGTTTTTCCCAAAAGTATTACCCTAAAGAAGGGATGTACAGTAGCTTAGTGCTAATATTAATACTTAAGAAGACTTTTAGCTAAAGACTTGAATCAGGTATGGCACATGCACCCTGCTGTAGCTCTGGCTCCACTCTACGTGTTCTCTGTTTTTACCCTCCACGCCTCTAGGTGGAGCTATACCGAATGGTGCGTCAGTTGCATCAGAGGGCAAGAGGTGCACAGGATTCTGCTGTAGCCCATCCAGACTTCATCGGTGACAGGTTGCCCATGTTTATATGTTAAAAAAACACTTTGACCGAGAATAACACAAATAACAAAGTTTAAAATCTTTTAAGTTTTTTATACTGTGTGTTTTCTTTGTTCTTTAAAGAGTAACAACTATCAATCCATCCATGTAAAGGTCACGGACACTCAAATAGTGGCTGGATTTTTTGGTTTTGAAAATCTTGTGATGATTAGGCCAATAGAAATGCTCCAAAATTGTTTGCAACTTTAAAGTTACCATTGGAGATGCTTTGAGGGGACACCAACCATTAAAAAAATCCTTGGATTATTGGACTTTTAATGCTCATAAATAGAATCTTTTTTCTTGGACAGGCATTCAAAAATCTGGAAAATCCAAGGAAATCCTGGACGGGTGGAAACCCGAGTCAAAATGGAAGTGACATGTTGGATTGGCTGGATGGGTGTTAATATACTATAACACAACATAGCAATCAGAGAAGGTGATTCTGCTCTGTCATAACCTTACGGTGACTCAAATGTTCCCTGCTAACGTGATTACAGTTCAGATGAAACATGTGTGTCCCTATACAAAACCAAAACAGGTTCAAACCACAGTTTAACCAGAGGGGGCACTGAAGAAGCTGAACTGTCCACAGAGTGAAAAGAATTAAAACCTTATCAACACTGACGCCATTTATCATTACAAAGCTAAATATTTAGTTTTTTCATGAAATAAATGACTATAGAGTGTGATTACTCTTTAATCATCATAACACACTGCAGTCATCTTAGCAATACCAGACGGGGGGATAGTATTAATGTGTATGCGGGTCTTCAGGTGTCTGGGTGCGTCCTTGGCCCTGTGCCCAGAGTACAGCTTTGTTCTGGAGGATGAGCTTGGTGTGTGTGGGTGTGCTGTTGGCATCCTGGACGTGCGCTCCTTTGCCAAGCGATGTCAGGCCACCTGGCTGCCCGCTATGAGAGACAAATACCCAACGCGTCCGCATGGAGCCAATGGACACACTGCTACAAAGGTCAGAGTTCAGCTCAGGACAGCCTAACTTGCAGCTATGATATTTAACCTTGTATCCACTTTTTAACATTTAAAAAGGCCTGCTACTGTTTACACTGTGTCAAAACTTCATGGCAAACTGACCAACAGCAATTTTGGATGTTTATGTTCTTCTGCAGTAAAATGACTCTGCTTTGGAGATAGGAGCTTTTGTTCCAGTAGCAACAATATAAGATTCTTTGGTATTTATCTAAATAAGGTTGTTTTTAACATGATTAAACCTTTTGGGCCTGTTTGTGGAGCCACACTTAAGTTCTTAAGTACTTGTATACATCATATTAGTTTCATACTAGTTATGGAATAGTGTATAGTCATTACTAAGCAAATGGTTTTAGACTACACTGCAAAACAATCCCTATGTTTAATATTATACATTTTGAGATTGTTGAAAGGGTATAAAAAGATTATTTACCATGTTTTTGTACATTCTTATTTGTGTTAAGTTGTGAAAATCTAGTGAAAATGTCTTATTCCACTAGCATATGATTTTACTTGTTTTCAGAAATAAAGCAGATAATTGAGTTCTATTCTAAAATAAGAAATAGTAGTCAAATCAGGGTAAATTATCAGCCAATGGAATAAGACACTTTAACTAGATAAATTACAAGTAAAATATATTGAAAGGTCAGAGGTTGTATACTCTTTGCCCTGAGTATGATGAGATTTAATATGTTTCACTTGCTTGCTGTCACTTTTCAGTAACTTAATAATGAATTGAAGTGCTATAGAGCTGTAGTGTTCAGTTCACCTCTATGTTCTTAGACTAAAGCTCACACTATTTAGTACACAGAAATTTTCCTGCTCCATCAAACAAAGCGGACTCCATTCACCGCCTTCTCTGCGTATGTTTCTCCTGTGTGCCTGCAGGAGGCGCTGCAGAGTTTTCATGAGGAACAGGACTACCCAGACTCCCTGCTGTACCACTTCCCCTCCCAGCTGCGGCTGGAGGCTCTGCCTGAACTAGTCGACTGCAGCGTCAGCAGAAGCCTCCTCACCTCCCTGCTCACAGCACTCAAAGCCAACGGTGAGAGAGAGGGGAAAAGAGAGAAAGTGAGAGAGAGAGAGAGAGAGAGAGAGAGAGAGAGAGAATGAGAGGGAGAGGGAGAGTGACAGAGAGAGAGTAAGAGAATATTGTCATAGATCTCTGAAGTCTCTTGTGTTGTCATTCTGTTGTCAATGATATGCCCCGATAAGGACCTCTGGGTCTATGCAGATTTCTATGCAGATGGGAAAAAAATGGAATTCATTTTTCTCATAGAGAGAACAAGCTCAGAGCTGAAGTTCCTTGTTGAAGCCTGATGCCAACTACAGAATATTCTATTCCACAATGTTCTGTTCTTAGCATTACAGCAGTTAGCATTAAGGGGCTTACAATAATTAGATTATGCTTATTTAGGAAAATACTAAATAGTGCAAAATATGTGATGTAATTTAATTAATGATTTAAACAACATGCATTTTTTTTCTAGAGAACTTAATAGATATATAATATTCATTAATCTAAGTAGTTTAATCTAACTAATTGATTAACCAGGTCTTCTAAGCCGCTCACACTTTAGGGATGGGGGGATGCTGGAGCCCATCCTGATGCTCACTGGGCGGAAGGCAGAAAATACCAAGGACAGACCACCAGTCCATCGTATAATGGGCATACTGTACTGTATATATGAACCAAAATATATATAATAGACAAAAAACAGATTTATTTATTTATTTTTTTTACGTTTCAAAATACCAAACAAAATGATGGTGTTATTGGCAATTATCATAAGGAAAGGTGGTGGATGGGAGAGGCATTTTGATCTTAGGCTCATTGCTCCACTTGTTTGTTGAGTGACTATTCACTTGTTTCCACTTTTATGTATCAGTAAAGACCTTCTTCTTTACTCTACAGCATTCTTTACTTTCTGTCCTAGTTTTTTACTCCCAATGTATTTTGGGATTGTGAAAGGAACTTTATTAATACAGCATTATTAGTAATATTTTGAGTCTCAATTCGTCGTTGATTAGTCCCTTTAACAAAATAAGGCATTTCAGGACCATTTAAAGCTCTCTTTCCCTCTTTCTCTTTATCTCACTGCAGGCTCGCAGGGTGTGTTCTGTGAAGTGCAGCCCACAGACCGGCTAAGGCTGGAGTTCCTCACTAAGCTGGGCTTTCTGGAGATCTTGCGGGGGGAGGCTCGCTCCACAGAAGGGCTTGTTCTTGGCAGACTGCTCTAGAGCCTTAATCAGCCTATGAATGACCCCAGAGGACCTACATGGACTTTTCTGACAGAGATACAAAGCAAAGGGCTCTACAATTAGGGTTAAAGGAATGCTCTAGTATTTCACCTCTGTAGTGTATGCTCGATTACTATGGACAGTAATAACATTTTGCTTTAGTGAAAGAAACAGAAGCTGAAGTGCATTGATTGCAAACAAAGCCAAAGGCAAGGGTGCTTCAGCAGCAGCCCCTTGGCTTCTATTACAAGTGTGTTATAGTAACTCCTCTGTATTTGGTGTCAGTGGAGTTATTCTCCATAGTAATCGACTGTATGCTATATAAGCAGGTTGAAAAATGCAGAGTATTCCTTTAACTAAAAGGGTCAAGTTTGAGGAATATCTCATTCAGTCTCATTCATGGTTAGCCATGTTAGTTTTGGGGGAGTTTTGCAGTAAAGGCCTTGTTTAGGGCTGAAGAGACACTTCTCCCAGACCTGCAGGCGACTGACTGATTTTTAGCATAAATTGCCCTCCACCTTTCATGTCATGGGTGATGAATTCCTTGAAAGCACAGAATAATGCAAAACAAAGCAAATAATTCATCTTTGTCAGAAGAGTTGATTTAGAGTCTACCTGCAAGACTGAGCAGAAGGGTTCAACTGGGCTTAGTTCAAGCTGGTGCTGGTTTAATAGGGCCTGTTTTTCCTAAAGAGTCTGGCAGTATGAGCGCTAATCCACAAACAGTCTGTTCTGGCTAGTATGGGTCCAAGATTTTGTTCCTTAAAACTGGGACTGGAACTAACTTATTGTTGCTATAATTGATTGGTCTATTGATTGATTCTATAATTTTTTGATTGCTCAACTAATTATAATGCGGTTTCCCCTACCTTTGCCTCCTTCACAGTGCCAGCATCATTCCAAAGCCCTATTCCAGCTGGTGCAGTCCATATTTGTGTGTCTGCAAATACTATCCAAAAAGCAGCCTCTTTACAGCCCAGAAGTCTCTTACCCAGAATTCTTTGAGAGACTGGCTGGGACCATTCAGAGTGTCTGGGTTTGTTTACAGCTGCCTGAGCAACACGGCATTAAAGAAACTATTCAGGTGAGACTGAAAATGCATCTACCATGACATTGAGCTGGATTCACTGGACTGATCTAGTGTAGATATGCAAATTTGCTAATTAAAAAAGCAATAACATAAATTCAGTGAATAACAGAGTATACTGGATATAGCCAGAGTACCTATAGGAAAACCTGTCCACTGGTAGCAAATTTAGCACTAGTTGAGACCAGAACTCTCTTTGAATGAGGAGAGACCAGTAAACCTAAAACTGAAACTTTCAAGCCATGCCAACATATCTGTGGCGTATTTGAAAGCAATGGTGACACAAATCACACAAACACTTTGCTCCGTTTGGTTCAAATAATAACCAACAGTGTGTTTTTTGGGTGTTTTGGCTTCACATTTGTATATTACAGAAAGGGGGAAGGGTCTTCTTCCCCCCACCACACCTTTACCAGCAAGGCTCTTTTTATTAAAGGGCATGACTTCCCCTTAAACAGCCATTATTGAGCGTTATGAGCTCATATTTCAAACAGTGCGCTGAACTCCTGCTTCTTTTACTGTGCCTCTGGTGTGATGCATGCACCGCCTGTACATCACACAAGTCTGTCCCAGATGCATGCTTTCAAACCAGGTGCTCTTCAGCACTTTTGCCCTATACATTTGCAAGTTGTTGATCCCACCAAAGTGCTGACTTGAAGGAGGGCTGCAGGAGTGAGAGTACCGTTGAGACGTCTGTCTGTGTAGCAAATGATTTCTTTTTTTTCTTGGCACAGTGAAACAAGCTAAAGTGCACCCTTCACTTTCACTAGTGTACTGACATCTGATAGAATGACCACAAAGATTATATGAACATTATAGAACATTATAGAGTTTGGTTTCTAAATATGGCATTTTAAGAACAACCTTTTTCCATGATCACATTTGTCTTCATTACTAATCGGATTGTCATTAATCATCATGACTAATCATTGTGGGTCACACTGAAAATGACTGGATTACATTAACACTTAGCCTTTGTATAGCTGGGAGAGCTATAGTGGCTATGCTTGGCTGGGTGATGTTAGCTTGAAATGGAGGCTATTACTGATTTGAATTAGCCATGTTGCTGTTTTATAGGAATAATATCTTGGACCTACACCAGCCTATTTATGAACAAAACTGACCACCGCTGGTCTGCATTCATCTTCTTCACTGTGTAATAGCAATTACAGGAATCTGCACTTCTGCTTTAGATTCTCTATGAATAACACCCTCTGATCACAACATCATTACCCAGTTCAATTTGATTTAATTCACTTCTTTCTGTTGGTTTCTTCACTGACTTGGCACTTCTTCCAGTGGATCACATGATTCGTAGCATGTGTAGCTCGTTATAAATGGTTACAAGCTTGTGTGTTGGACATACTGATCACTTTAAGAGCCTAAAGCACAATGACCAGGTTGTTGTAGATGGTGGTAAGGTTGTAGTAGGAGAAATAACTTGCTCTTTCTCTAGTCATCTCTAGCTTGTCTATTTCATCATATACAAAACATACACATACAGTCACTGACCATTTTATGAAGTACACCTACCTTGTATCTACACTCATTGTCTATTTTATTAGGTCCACATACCATATTCTTGCACCCTGTAGGTCTACAATTACAGACTGACCCTGTTCATCAGGACCCCCACGAGGCCTCCACTGAGCAAGTAGTATTTGGGTGATTGGTCATTCTCAGCACCGGCAAGGTGGTTACATATTGGTAAAATTGGTAAGTGGCCAAAAACTGACCACTGATGAAGGACTAGAGGTTGACTAACAAATTGTGCAACAACAGTTGTCTAATAGAGTGGACAGTTAGTGGACACTCCAGCAGTACTGCTGTGTCTCATACCACCAGAACACACACTAACCTGCCACCGCTACGTCAGTGTCACTGCAGTCTTGAGAATGATCTACCACCCAGATAATATCTGCTCTGTGGTGGGCCTGCAAGACTCCTGACCATTAAAGAACATGTTAAACAGAAGCTAACCTAATGTGCAAGAAACTGATGGACTGCAGTCTGTACCTGTAGAAATAGAAGTGTGCCTAAAGTACTCTGCAGATGTCAGAGACCATATTCAACTGATTCAATTTATGGTCAAACAGCTATTAAGTACACAAGGATTCATTTTTCAGCTTCTAAAAAAACTGAAACTGAATCTGTTATTTATTTATTTAATAAGTATGCATTTATTATGCTTTCCATTCTTTTCAGGAGACTTGCTTTTAGATTTTCAAAAAAATCTGGAGGGATATTTTTCCACACCTCCAAAGTTCAGTTGTAGAAGTTGGTTGGATTTTTGGCTTCTCTTGTAAGTAACCCCAAGCTCCTTCAGAGATCTTGAGGTCTTCAGAGAGCACCAGCAGCTTCTTTGTTTGATTTGCATTTTTTTTCTTCTTCTTCTATTTCCCTTTTCTCAGTAACAGCTTCTTTACGTCTTCACATCCTTTCGGACCCAGAGCGCTGAGTTATATTCTCACACTGGAAGGATGTGGATGTTTTCGGATCTGAAGAGTGGAGCTTGATTTTCTCCTCTCTCTCAAAGATTAAAGTGCTGTTTATCTGCTGGCAGCAGTGCTTTTAACCTTTTATCCAGTTTTGGAAACTTACACTTACGTTCCTTATTCTCCTTCGGCAAGAGGACAAATTATAACCAGTCTTACAACCAGTCTGGCACAAATGGTAGCTTGTACCGAAAGGACGCTTTGACTGGAATGAAGGGCGGTTTCTGATTTTTACACAGTAAACATTTTATTTTTGCATAAAATGGACAGTGGGTGTAGATACAGCGTAGGTATGCTTAATAAAGTGGCCATTTACCTTAATGCTTGAGTCATACTGTGTAATGAGGTAGATGTGCTCTCTCTCTTGCTCTCTCTCTCTTTCACTCTCTTACTCACTTGCTCTCTTTTTCTCTCTCTCTCTCTCACACACACACACACACACACACACACACACAGGCAAAGTACAGTGTATGAGTAAGGTCTTGGTCTCCTTTCCTACAGGAGATAACATGATGAATCACTGAATGTCACTATTAGCTTTTATTAGCTCCCCTCTTTCTGCACAAAATATTTCACTACCTACACACACACACACACACACACACACACACATCTGTGTATAAATATCTCTGTGAAGGAGAACTATTACCACCAGTCTCAACCTTACCGCATACACAAACACACGTTCACAGAGAACATCACGTCTGCTCACAGTTCTATATTTTACCAACAGCTCATGATTGCCATAGCAACTAAAACTCATAGGTCGTACAGCTTCTTCACCTCCCTCTCAACATGGTTTTGTTAGGTGTTTACTGTCATTACTACATTTGAGTTCAAAGCTGATCTTACTTTGCATGTTTGCGTTCTTGTTGCTCTGTTTACCTCCTCACGTTTGCACTGATTATTTTGGCTGGTTTTAATATCGCTGCCATGGTTTGTTTACTAAAAGGCCTCAGACTGGGCTGGTGATAATGTTTAATTTAGAATCTTTTATGTTGGATGTTTTTAAAGGTCCTTTAAAATGATAGGTAAATCTTTTTGTACTGGAATGAAGTCTGTTTACAGTACTATTAAAAGCTTTGTGTTTTAAATCAAACTAGACTTTCCTATGGCTCATTACACTACAGTACAGATGTTGGGCAGGTTTTATAGTCTTTCTTCTGTGTTTGTACACATTTGAGACTGGGCTTATTTTATGGTGTGAAAACCACCTAACCGATGCAATGTATCCTACCCAACACAGACCCCTCCTAGTATTATCTCTTGAATAGCCCCTTGTTTTTTTTTTACTTTTTTTGCATGTTTTTGTCTGTTTATTTGTTGCTAACACTTCTGAAAGCTGAACACAAATCTCTGTCCCACACTGCCTACTCTACATTATCCACCATTACACTGGTTCTATTGTTCTGAAGGAATGGTCCATTTTTCCTCCAGAAATTCTTTAAATGTGAAATGCAGATGAGCGCATTCCCTAAGAGCTGATGCTATTCAAAAGGTGAGTGGATAAAAGGCAGCCCTGTTACTACTCCATCTGTATAGTGGTACTGCTATCCATACTGTGTAATTCAGACTTCAAAGTGATGGTTCTACAGCAAAGCAATTATATGCAATTTCACCCCTACTCCAAATTTAACTGATCAACCAGAACATATTCTGAAGTTCTGATGGTGTCTGAAGTTTGCATCTCTTGTTTTGCCAAGGCTAATGAAGCTAACGGTAATTGCAGCAATTAGCATCATGCTGTATGCTACTACATAACATGCTGTTATCAATATAAGTATGGACTAAGTTCAGGCTTTGAGAAGGCTGCTGCTATTGCTGTTTGTAGATGGGCATATGGTCAGAAACAATTTTCCTTAGTATTTGAGATTGCTTAACATGGTTTGAGAAGTGCATCATAATTTAGACATGCAGTTTGCACTGCTTTACTGACCCATACGCTTCCATATCTTGTAAGCAACATTAACCATGTAGCTTTTAGCACAAAAAACTAAGGAAGCAAACTTTGAACAAGATCAAGTACTGTATATTTGGGAGGAGCAGAAAATTGTCTGTCTGTCCTTTCTGGGCTGGCCCACCCAAACTCACCTTTTAGCTGAAGCACAGTTTGTGGGGAGAGCAAGATTATATACAGTAGAAGAAGGAGGATGATGGGGGGACATTCCACATAAAGCAACCTGCCTGTCCAAATCTCATTTCCTAACAGTGTTATCAGAGGGATAATTGATGGTTGTACTCAGGCTTCCCACACACATTTCTAAATTAAGGAGTTGGAGGACCAATTTTACACCCAGTGGGATGTGTTTATCAGACTCTTCAGAGTGATGACACAATCAGTTTATGCTTGAACAGAGCAGTTATACTGAACAGAAACTTCTGATAAATACAGCGCAGTGGGTGTTTGTGCATGTGTTCATTTTCTGAAGTTTTGTGTGTGTGTGTGTGTCACACAGTGCTGCTGTTTGTGTTGTTCTCAGTCCATTGATTCTGAGTTTGCAGATACTGTTCAGGTGAGTTTCGTCCATTGCAGATGCGGTATGAGGAGAGGGCTTGTCCGGTCACTAGCAGCATCAGAGTGATGGTCAGTGTGGATGCCCAGCTACTGGCAGGGAGACTCACCTGCACAAGAGTACAGGTCAGACAAAACCGGTTAGAGCAGACGTTCAGGTGCCTATCAATAATGACAGAGCACAATGGATTTTAATAGGACATGTGTCTGTATTTTGTATATGTGTGTTGTGTATTACTTGTAAGCCCTATACAGTGGCAGGTCACACTAGTCCAACTTCATGTAATACACTGTAATACACCACAAAACTGATGTAAAATTAGAACTCATATGAAAACATAAAACAACTACGTGTGTTTACCAGTAATTTGTTAGGTCCCCACTTTTGCCAGGCTTTTATAAAGTTATTGTTTGAAAGTTACCTATACAAGGAGCATGCATATCAATTGAACATCATATTTAAGATGATGTAATATGTTTTATAAAGTAATCACATTGTATTGACAAGTCAAGTCTATTTATATAATGCCTTTTACAACAGATGTTGTCACAGAGCAGCTTTACAGAGAATCTGGGTCTAAGGGTGACAGTGGCAAAGACAAACTCCCTCAGAGCAAGAGGAAAAAACCTAAAGAGGAGCCAAGACTCAAAAGGGGAATCCATCCTCCTCTGGTCGACACCAGTTAGCAAAACAATCACAAAGGAGGATAAGAATTAAAATTATATGCAATATTGAATAGAATAACCGATAACTGTTAGAGTGAGAGTGACTGTGAGAAAAGAGTTTAAAGTCTGAATGAAGCTCAGTCACTGTTACCAGTGAAACCAGTAACCACTGTAAGTGTGTTTATCACAGTAAAAGCCATGAACATTAACTGCTGCTGGAAGCCTATGGTGATGATTCCATCAGGACGAATAAGAGAAGCGTTCAGTGTTTTGTGAGGCAGAGGAAGAAATGTCTGATTAGTCTGTGAAGCAGGAAAGGAAAATAGTCTGATGGATCAGTGGGATGCAGGCAAAGCTGCCACGTAGTATAGTAATAGTATGTAAATCTACATAAGAACACTCATTATCAGCCATATGAAAGATATGAATACCCTTAAACTTAAGTAATCATTTTCTAACACATCTGCATAGAGTAAGACACACAGAGGCCATGACTCTCCTGCAAGAAGCTCTCTTTTATTAAAAAAAACAGCAGAAAGGCACATACCCCACCCCTCAAAACACCCCTAACTACACCCACTCCCCAACATGGAATAACACATTAAACATGCACACATAACTATATCTATATATAGACTATATCTGTATATATCTATATCTATATCTGTTTTGTTCTGGCCTTAACATCTATATGGGTTTTCTGAACCAACAACAGTCCTAATCTGTCTTACATCGTACATGACCATTTCCATCTCTCTTTATCCTGCCCCAAAATAAACACTCCTTATAACTTCAAAGCAAATTACCAGAGCTAAACTGCTGTAGACAGAACAGGCAATTTTTTTCAATCAAAGCAGGCTGTGTTTGCAGCTTAGTTTCCATATGTGGATTATTGGGAGTATTGGGAGTGAATATGCATGTCTTGTTGGAATATCCAGGCATTTCTTGTGACCAATCTGATTAAGTGAACAGGGGGTACAGATGTCTAAACTGAAACAGTCAATACACATCAGTGCATGACATTTATTTATTTTGTATGCTGTGTGTGTGAGAGAGAGTGTGTGAAGTTTGTGGACTTACGATTGCCAGGACATTGCTGAGAGCGATGTCTCCATATGAAGAGAGAAAAGCTATATGCAAAGAGAGTGTAATTAAGAATTAAAAGAAATAGCACTGCTTAGCATGGTGTGTTGGTGTACCCTACATACAGGCCAGAGTCAGTAGGGACAAAGCCTGTGTAAAAAACACTCTGGTTTAGAATGCTAAGTTGGGTCATTAAGCTCTCCTTCTAGCATGTTGGGGCACTCAATATTACTGTGTGGCTCACAGACAAAAATGCACATACTGTTTAATGCAAAAATCTGTGTTGTAAGTGGAAAATACATTAACACAGCGTTGCTGTCCAAAGAAAAACGTGTATCTCCATTTTTGGTTTTTATGCATAATTTGAACACAGCCACTGCTGTTTACACTGTATTAAATTTCATGATGAATGGACCAACAGAAATGGCCCAAAACCACTTGGTTCCATTGACTTACATTAGAACTAAATTGGGTTTTTGCCCTGTTTTGTAAAGTTACCATTTTGGAGATACAGCAATAATATCCTCTACTGGGAACAAACCTAAATGTGTACATAGAAGTATTTTTATTTTTTTACATAATAGATTACACTATTATTAGACTACACTATATATACACTATTATTACTAAGTACATTATAAAGAAAATTGTAATGAATAAATGCTTTTATGAAATATGGTCCAATAAAAAATCATAAAGAGGGAGAATAACATTGTGGCTCACCACAAACAATAGCGAAGGCATGAGTCCTCCAGTTCAATGTGAACAGCAGTCCTCCTACAGCCATGCAGCCCAGAGCTCCATTAAAACCAATTAATCCTGAATACAGAGCATCCTGCCGCACTGAAAGAGAAAGACCTGTGGGAAGAGAAAGAGAGAGGCTTCATGCCACTTAGTTCATATTACATAGTTACCAGTGTGAACATTCAATTAAGATTCTTCAGCAAACACAATGAAACAATGAAATCTCAAGTTTCACCTCAATTTGATTCTATTATTTGAGTTTTTTTATATATATATATATATATATATATACACTTAATATACATATATTATGCACTTCTATATGGACCTTTTTACATTTAAAACACAGCCTGAAATTCATGTTTTCTACTAGTAATCATTACAAACATCCCAGAATCAAAGCATCACGACACAGTGATATACTCAGGTGTACACCTCTGTTTAGTATGTCTGTGCTCTTTACATATTAGACAGATACATATGATCTAATGAATGTTTCATTGGGTAGATTCTCCCCGTAGCTGTAACATGTGGTTGACGTTTCAGTTCTAGGCTGCAGCACTGCTCAGTGCCAGGTGGAGGCGCTGCATACTTAGACATGGCTTCCTCTTTCTCCTCTACACTCCACTGCTCATGATCAGCCTCATCCTCCTCTCCCTCTCTTCCTTCTTATCACCCCACCCACCATCTGGTTCTTTCTCTCTCGCTCTCTCGCTCCCTCTCTCCCTACTTCTCTCTGCACACCCTGAAGACTGTTAAATGTGTGAATGGCTCAGTCGCCTCAGTGAAGACTGTGAACATCCACACCCTGCTCTCTCTCAGACAGTTAGACATTAAACCCGAGGGTCTTCTCTCCACACCCGCAGTTGTGATCAGTGGGAGAGTGTGCTCACTCTAAGAGTGGATGACAGGCAAAAATGTTACATGATGAAACTTGAAGATATTTGATGATAAAGAATATATGCCACAATATTTCATTTGCTGAGGTTTGCACACAAGTTGGAATGGAGAACAGCACTGCGCTACAGTATGAATGCAATATTCGGTTTAGTTCAGATGGCAAAACAAGCAAGAAGAGACAGAAGAACAAATAAAAACATTACATTTAATATTACATTTAATAAGATAATGACATAATGGAATAGCATCCAATCAACTTCTTGTTACTAAGCAGTTTATGCAGTTATTGATATTGTTCTCTATAATGGCTCTAAATGTGTATTTTATGACACATGTAGTTGCCAGTCTGCATATCTCTCTCTCCTTCTCTGTCTAACGCCCCCCCCCCATAGATGTATTTCTGTTTTTGCCTTCCTCCTATTTATGTCCATTATGAACTGATATGGCTTAGATGCAACCAGCAAGATTCATAGCAATAAAGTACTGGAGAGAGAGAGAGAGAGAGAGAGAGAGAGAGAGAGAGAGAGAGGTGTATATATCATACAAATTGTCTCTTCAGAACAGTGTAGGAGTGCCACCCTCCCCCTGCACGCACAGCAGGCCAGAGCAGAGCATTAACTCATATCCACTACAGCTCCACTGACATTTTCCTCACACAGGCAGGAAATGAAGCCTGTAGATTCAGACTGCAATCCTCCGGGGTGAAGCCAGGCTATAATGGATGACCGCTGCAGACCAGTCTGTTTGTGGGGGCGTTCCTAAAAGGTGCTTGCACAAATGCTAAAGCAATAAGCTCCTCAAGGCTGACTGTGCCTTACAGTGATTTAATGGTTAAGGGGTCGTTTTAGGCAAATGAAATCTGAACCTCCTAAACTGTGGTAAACTCCAGCATGGCCTCAGGTGGTTTACTGCTTTCAGAAAAAGGTGACAAAACAGAACAGTAATATACCCCATTGTTCAATACCTTATATACATTAATTTGATTAATTGTTAATTATATCAATAGTAAGAATCACTATTCCATCTAGCTGTGTAGTTTGTTAACATTTGCATTTACAGCATTCAGCAAACACTCTCATCTTGAGTGCAGTAAATGTAGCATTAGGTGTCTCTGCTAAGGACTCTTAGGAATCAAGTAGTAAACTGTAGGTGCCAAGCAACATAACAGTCAAAAATTATTCCATGAAGAGCACGACAGTTTTTAGCCAACCCTATGTGGTGTGAATTTATTATTATTATTATTATTATTATACAATATCATCTTATTTTATAACACCATTACTTATTCAGGACTTTTCATACCAGCGGCAGTTTAAAGTCCTTAAAGAAGCCATTTGTAAGAAGTTTAGTTTAAAATGTTCCAAAATGAAACTAAAATTATCACCAGAATGTGCAGAAATAACAGTTTGGATGATGTATCAAACACATCTATGTATGTGTTGCAGACATATCTAAAGAAATTAGCATGTTAACCAGCTAGCCCCAGCCTTTGTACCACAAGAGGTGATAGTGAGTCACTGCAGAGTCAAATCCATCCAACATGAGAGGATAAAGAAGTAGCGCTGCTACCCTGATGGCATATTCCAACCTCTGTCGAACGTCCTGCTCCAGGTTAGAGCATTTAAGGACAGGTACCCAATGAAAGGAACAGTAAACATATCGACCATTCTGTGCAAAAACCACATTCAACAGCAAATGAAAAAAGGTGATATGAATAAAATCAAACCCAGAGTTAACATTGGCACTGCATCCCACCAATGGAGACACTCCACTCCACTCAAATTGAAGTTTGAAGTTGAACCTGCAATGTTTTTTCTAGACTGGTCTCCTGACTCCAGAATGTTCCGGAATGCAGGATTTGTAACACTGGTAAGTAAACACTGCTAATGTTAACACTGAGGAAGAGGAACTGTGCAATTTCCTTGTTTCTTACAATAGGGGTGAAGACCACAACTTTCTGGCTACATGTTGCCCCCTGTTGTCTGGAGTATGAATTTGAAATGTTGCTTCATCTTACAAATTGCTTTAAAAGACAGGTGATGAAGTTTCTACAGTAACATATGTTCCTTCTTATAGTTCTTACAGTTATAGTTCAGTGGCAGCAACTGAAGATAACAAAGTAATACAAGTCAAAATTCATTTTAAATCATATGAAGCATATAAAAAGATAAATACATAAAGAGAGGTTATTATATTATATCCAGTTAAAGAGGAGTATTTCCAGAGGTGTTTTAAAAGTGAGCACTGAGCTCGACTGTCTAATAAAAAGTGGAATGACTTCCACAGTTTAGAAGCATAATACCTGAAGGAGGCCTGTATTTTATGGAAGGTATTTGCAGAAGGTCATTATCTGCAGATCTAAGATCACATGCGGGGAACATAACCAACATAATGAGGTTCTGTGAGGTACGCAGGTGGTCAAATGCAGACAGTCAGTGCGCCTGATAGCACAGTGGGGAAGGACACACCCATCCAGTTATTGCCCCATGTCTCTCTTCTCACCTTCAGGATGCTGAACAGAAGGACCTTTTTCCTATGTTCTCTTTTCCATCGCTTCTTGGGTTTTCCCTCTGCTCTCTCACTCATTATCCTATCCTAAAAACATTGACAAGACTCAAAGTCTGTAATTGTGTTCTGCTGTAATCAGCAGTCTATTGTTAACCTGCAGTGTCTCTTCATATAATGTAAATATCTACAGATGAGACGGGAGCTGTGATATGAACAGATTATAATAGGCTGTTTGATTTAATTATTCCTGTCCTCACCCACTGTTTTCATGGTTGGCATTAAAATGTCTGGAGCACAGATGTAGGTACTGCATCTCATCCTCACCCCCCCCCCCTCTCTCTTTCTATCTCTCTCTGTCTCTCTCTCTCTCACACACACACACACACACACACACAGACATTAAGAATTCCTGTTAGTACACAGTTATAATGAGTCAGTGTGTACTGCATCACTTCCCATGCAAATGGAATGAGTCATTCCTCTCTTATTCTATTAGCATTAATGCTCTCTCTCTCTTTCTCTCTTTGTTTTTTTCCTCTTTCTCTCCTTTAATTTCAACAGTGCTTTATTGTATGAATCTTGCAAGTTGCATCATAACCACAGTTCATAAAGGACATAAATTGGAGGAAGGTAAACACAGAAATACATAAAGGACCATAAATAAAATTGACTATAAAAAATACGTCATTGTGTTAGTGAGCTATTGTGATCTACAGATGCTCAAACTGTTAACAAATTATCCACAGCAGGTTGTTAGGTTTAGGATTAGATTTGGCTTTAGGTTGTTGTTAACGTTAGGGTTAGGTTTAGGATTAGATTTGGCTGTAGGTTGTAGTGAAGGTTAGGGTTAGGTTTAGGATTAGATTTAAGATTTAGGTTGTAGGTAAGGTAAAGGTTGGGTGTAAGATTAGATTTGGCTTTAGGTTGTAGATAAGCTTAGGGTTAGGTGTAGGATTAGATTTAAGATTTAGGTTGTAGGTAAGCTTAGGGTTAGGTGTAGGATTAGATTTAAGATTTAGGTTGTAGGTAAACTTAGGGTTAGGTGTAGGATTAGATTTAAGATTTAGGTTGTAGATAAGGTTAGGGTTAGGTGTAGGATTAGATTTGTCTTTAGGTTGTAGGTAAGGTTAGAGTTAGGTGTAAGACTAGATTTAAGATTTAAATTGTAGGTAAGGTTAGGTGTAGGATTAGATTTAAGATTTAGGTTGTAGATAAGGTTAGGGTTAAATGTAGGATTAGATTTAAGCTTTAAGTTATAGATAAGGTTAGAGTTAGGTGTAGGATTAGATTTAAGATTTAGGTTGTAGGTAAGGTTAGGGTTAAATTAAGGATTAGATTTAAGATTTAGGTTGTAGGTAAGGT
Source organism: Semaprochilodus insignis (assembly GCA_034552555.1). NCBI lineage: Eukaryota > Metazoa > Chordata > Actinopteri > Characiformes > Prochilodontidae > Semaprochilodus > Semaprochilodus insignis. Next base: position 8,250,525 of record CM067482.1, read on the forward strand.
TAGAGTTAGGTGTAGGATTATATTTAAGATTTAGGTTGTAGGTAAGGTTAGGGTTAGGTGTAGGATTAGATTAAAGCTTTAGGGTGTAGGTAAGATTAGGGTTAGGTGTAGGATTAGATTTAAGATTTAGGTTTTAGGCAAGATTAGGGTTAGGTGTAGGATTAGATTTAAGATTTAGGTTGTAGATAAGGTTAGGTTTAGTTGTAGGATTAGATTTAGGCTTTAGGTTGTAGGTAAGGTTAGGGTTAAATGTAGGATTAGTTTTAAGCTTTAGGTTGTACGTAAGGTTAGGGTTAGGTGTAGGATTAGATTTAAGATTTAGGTTGTAGATAAGGTTAGGGTTAGGTGTAGGATTAGATTTAGGCTTTAGGTTGTAGGTAAGACTAGGGTTAATTGTAGGATTAGATTTAGGCTTTAGGTTGTAGGTAAGACTAGGGTTAAATGTAGGATTAGATTTAGGCTTTAGGTTGTAGTTAAGGTTAGGGTTAAATATAGGATTAGATTTAGGCTTTAGGTTGTAGTTAAGGTTAGGGTTAAGTGTAGGATCAGATTTAGGGTTTGGGTTGAAGTAAAGGTAAGGGTTAAGTTTAGGATTAGGTGCAGATTTGGGGTTGGTTTTTAATTTTAGGGTTGGTTTAAGTTTACATATAGGCTTTAGATTAAAGGGTTAGGACTATGTTTAAGTTTTAGTTTAATGTTAACATTAGAGTTAGTTTTAACATAAGGTGTAGGTTTTAAGTTTGAAACCAAGGTTTTCACTAGGTTTAGAAATAGGTGTTCTCTTCTGGGTTCAAGTTAAAATTAGAGTTAAAATTATTTGTAGGTTTTAGGTTAGGTTTATTTTGTAGTCTGAAAGTTACTGTAAGCTTTTGAATTACATGCAGGTTCTGGGTTGAGGTTTAGAATAATGTTTAGATTCTGGGTTGAAGTTAAGGTCAGAGTAAGGTTTAGAAATTTACTTAAGTTTGGGCTGAAGTAAAGAGTAAGGTTATTTTTAGAATTAGGTGTAGATTTTTGATTGAACTTAAGGTTAGGCTTAAAATTAGGTTAAGATTTAAGTTAAATTTAAACAGCAAAACACAGGGCAACACACAGGGAAAGGCAAGTGCAGGGTCAGAGTCAGGCAGAGGTCAGAACCGGAAATGGCAGACAGCGGAGTAAACAAGGCCAGAGGGGGCGAGCTAGAGGCGACAACGGGAAACAAGCAGAAGGGTCAAAACCAGAGAGGACTCAGCGAACAAGAACCAGAGGGGAAGGGCAAAGAGAGTAGGTCGAAAGGCAAAAAGGGTTGATAACAGTAAGTAGAAAGACAGAGAAAAACGCTCAGAATTGCGAAACCAGAGTTTGGGCAAAACCTCGCAATAAGATGACGGTATGAAAGGGTATATAAAGGAAGTGTAATCACAAACAGCTGGGAAACCTAAAACTCTGTGACGTCAAACGTATACGATTGGACGGTTGGGGACATGTGTGTGTGACATCATCGAGCGAAGCCCCCTGGGAGATTGAGTCCGGGAGAGCGAGGGAGCCGGGAGAGACCGGAAGCATGACATTAAGCTTAGAATAAGGTTCTGGGTTGAAGAGAAGGTTTGGTTTATGTTTGGAATAAGTTGGATTTTTGGGTTGATGTTAAGGTTAAATATTAGTCTTAAGCTTAACAGCGCATCTACAAAGCATCCACAGTAGGCTCTCAAAATAAGGTGTCGTAAAAGAAGTTATTTACAACAGTATTTGTCATTAATAAAGAGGTATCTTATGTATTATGAGTTGATGCTTTGCTTCACTGCTTCACTGGTTCCCCAGGTATTTCTCTCTCTTTTTGTCATTCTCTCCATAGCCAAGCTGTTTACTGTTCTACTAATCTAGATTTAAACATGAAGGTGACTCCGTCTCTGAAGTGCCATAGTCTGACAGGTATTTGCATATTTAGAAAGTAAGATGCTGTAGAGAAGGCTTACATAAACCATTGTGCATATGTCATCTGATGTCAATAACCTACTTTCCACATCTGGGCCCTAGTACGGATTCAACTTCTTATCTTCAACGTCACCATGGTGACGGTGCGTAAGTGTGTTTGTGTTCGTCTGTTCACCCTGAAAGTGCTTCCAGCTCTGGAGCGTTTTATAATTGCTCCTCAAATCTCCTGAGAATTCGTTACTGGCAAATATAACTGTAACACATACAGCCCAGCCCTCATAACACTACAGGAATATGAATCTCTATTTCTGATACAACTGATTATAGTCACATCACTATAACTCACACCATACAAATATTTAAGCAGATCTCATAATCTCTTTCTACTAGCCTTTTCTAGACTACTCAACATCTGTAAATACACAATATTCAGTTAACACAAGTTAACACAAGTCAACAGTATCAGCACAAGGCAGGTGGGCACAACAAACTTGTCACTATGCTTATGTTAGCATGATTACACAACAAAACTATTGGGCAGTCTAGATTTTTCCCTGAATAAGACTTTTTGCCAGCATTCGGTAATAGTTTGTAACAGTTGCGATGGAAGAGCACATTTGAGGGTGGAGTATGGATAGGTCAGTTTGGATCTGGATTTGAAGGACCTGACAGGGCATATATCGCACTGCAGACTTCCACTGAAGGTCATGTTGTGCTAGGAGGGGATGATGGGATGTGATGGTCAGTTGACCCCACCCTCCTTCCTCCACTTCACTCTGCTCCATATGTCACTGCAGATTTTAACAGCAAGTGACACCTGAGCCATGGCACACTCATGGGAATAAAGCAATAAAATAAAGAGGAGAAGCCGAGAAGGATGAGTCCCTCCTTTATTTAACCCTAGTACAGCCTGATGGTTGTCAGTCATGTTCACAATGGTTCTAAAATACTGATTTTAAAATGAAAAGATTTTCAAATGTGGTTATAAAAATCTTATTTAAGCAAAACACTTTTTGCTTTTTATTATTGTGACACAATGTGTATAAGAGCACAAGAAGACAACATATCTCTCACACAGACTGCAGAATTCGAACACATCTTTAAGTAATTACTGTCTACATTTCAAATTGCACCATTCTCTCTTTAGGCCACATTGTCCATATATGGCTACTTTGCTCCACAAACATCCCATTCTCAGTTCACAGTTATTGTGACGTCAGCACTTACATATATCTATCAGCACTTACATATATCTATCAGCACTTACATATATCTATCAGAGAGTATATGTATATAATTCTGCCCCACCCAAAGTGTTGTCAGTGAGAGCAATGGTCTTACACTACCAGTCAAAAGTTTGGATGTTGTTGGTTATCTTAAAGACTCTACAGGATTACACTTAACAGTTCCAGCTGATGAGATGTCTAAAACAATACATATCCTGATATACCACACATACTCTTGGTGTTTCACAATATTACATTTTTGCCATATTGCCACCTCTAATATATATTCTGCTGCACAAAAAAACTTTAATCTCTTTTTTTGCACAGTTTAAAAGCTCTTGTTGCTCTTTCAATATAGTGAATATTCACGATGGACACACCAAAATTGCTTACAGTGTGCCAAAATTGCTTAGAGAACACCTTGTTATTTCATCTTGCTTTGAAAGATGTTATATCTGTTATATTTGGATGCATAATTCCATAAGTCTTATTTTATAGTTTGATCTCTTCACTGTTATTCTAAAGTAAAACATTAAGCTAAAATAAGGAAACCTTCAATGAGTAGCCATGTCTAAACCTTTCCTTTGACTGGTACAATATATATATATATATATGAATGGAGAACGCTCAAACAAGGATTTGTGACACTGCTTATATTCAGAATGACTTGCAAGTTCAATCATGTTACAGATGTAGGTGAATGTATAACTAGACACATATAATATAATGTATAACTAGAGCACTTGTCTAGGCAGCCCCAGTCTTAAACATATGAAGAGCCTGCACAAAGACAAATTCCACATGAATATATCACTACAGCTGATTTTCTCCAACAATTTTGACATTAATTGAAGGTTTTATTGCAAATCACATTCTAGACCAAATTAATGTATTTTCTTTCTTTTCATGATATGCATTGTTAGTAGTGTGATTTACACATATAAGAAATCTCAGTGCTAAAAAGAAATAAAAATGCATTCACCTTTAAGATCAGCTGTTATTCTTTTCAAAACTTGTTATATCTATAAAGTCACAAATGAATATAAAGTATTTAGAAATGTGTTTGTGTAGTAGATTTTATTCATTTGCAACCACTTGACAGGTTGAATCATATGAATTCAAAGCACTTGTTTTTCAGTCTACTGGCATTCCTTATCCCATGCTATGTGGTCAAACACATCAGAATCCAGTGGTAAAATTATATTACCCACCTCCATATATGAATAGTGTTTTTTAAGCTGAAGTGAGAAACACAGCCTGATTATTTGTGAGGGATAAAGATGGCTATATAAAAATGGCTATATACAAAAGAATTATAGCTGGTTTTGGTACACAAACACCCACACACATCATAAGTGGAAAAATGCATCTGTTTTGGTAGTCTGTGTGCTTCTTACGCGTTTCGCTTACTTATACTCTAGTTTTCAAACTGGTGAACTGATGATCATGTTTTGCATCATCCAGCGTTTCTAAATATCTGATCTGAAAACAGTTCTAGATATATAAACAAAAGAAAAAAAGAAAGACTCAAGCTTTTCTCAAAGTGCAGAAGATGAGAGTGGGTCTCTCTGGAGCATTTGGCCTGAGAGAGCGAGTGACGCATGTGATTTCACTCTACATTTCACTTCGTTTCATGCTCAGATGCCCACTGTGCTGTCACAGGGGAAGTGAAATTGGATATCAGAGAGAAAATCCTTCCGTACAGAGGAGGAAGAGAGAGATAGAGAGAGTAAAGGATGAGCGGAGAGGGGAGAGGGATATTGACTCTCCCTCTCTTCCTCTCTGTCTGCCTGTCTCTCGCCCTGTCATCCTTGGTGGTTGTCCTCATACCTCACTCTCAAAACACAATAAAGTGTGTGGTGCGCTCACGTGTGTGTGCATGTGGGCATGTGCCTGTGTGTGTGTCAGACACGGCCATGCGAGACAGTGTATATGAGCTTATAATAATGAACCATCAATGGCTTTGCCTCCCTCTGTTTTTCCAGCCTGCAAAGGATGCATGCTATTCCAGGATCACTGCCCCATCAACCACAAAACATTGTTTTGATGGATATGGCCATGCATCAGTGCCCCGCCCACCAGCTCTTCGGATTCAATGATGAAGCCCTTTTTAAGTGTCTGTAGTATTTCTGGAGGAGAGATGTAGCTGGTTACATGTATTACTAAGTATTTATTTTCTTGCCCACAATCTAGCACACTTTGCACTGGTGGGATGGCCAATTCATTAGAATAACTGCCATGCAAATGAACTCACCACTGAGGTGGTACACTGCAGTGAATGTCTCGTTTGATGTGTGAAAATGGGCCGTACGTCAGATGTTAATGATTGGCTAAAAGAAGTGATTGCATTTGGGCGTGCCAAAGACCGTAGTGTGAGGGAAGTGGCTGAATTTGCAGGTGTATGGAAATGTACGGTCATACAGGTCTACCAGCAGTGGCAAAAATCCCAAGGATCATTTTAGTTACATTCACATTGCGAACCTTATTGCTCAATTCTGATTTTCCTAAAATCCAGTTTTTCTCGACGGCTCACATTCATGTAGGTAGATGTGAGGAAACGTATGTCCTAAATTGACCTGCATACGCACCTCCTGAACAATAATGTCAAGTGACTGAACAACTTACAATAAACTAACTAACTAGAACAACAAGCCTTTGTTGGGAAGATAATAAGCTCTGCACAGCTGAAGAAGAGTCAGTTTCGGGTGGGCGGCATGGCAAAAATATCACAAGATATTTTCATAAGGAACAATACATTTTACTATCAGAAGCTCTGAGAATAATGATACTGCTAATATTACTGTCATTGCAGTGATTCTTACAGGTGTTTAGTGTTCTTAAAAGCATATTGTGAGATAATTTTTCATGCTAACATTAGCATATCTTCACACTGCCCACCCCTACTTTAGGTTGTTCACTGCTGCGATGCTAACACTAAATGAAGGGGCATGTGCAGTGGAAAAAAATCACACATGAATTTCAACCTGAGCCTTCTCTTCTCATTAAGGTCAGATGGCCATAAATCAGAAATGGATCTAAGTCCACATACGAGAGCACACCTTCAGCATAGTCAGAATAAAGTGACATGGCATGTTTCTTCCACCAAAGCTCTCACTGAGCACACAAACAACGGCAGCCATGTTAGTGCGAAGGTTTTCACAGGAGGTAAGGCAGTAGCTAACATTAGTCTTGGCAGATCAGAGTGTTCTGCTCTCTTTAATAAATATGCAATGTATTAATAGCTATGCACAAAGGAACATGACCGCCCCTATTTTATTAAGGGCAGTGCAGCTATTCAATCAACTATGACAGGTTCCGACAATGTTCATCTCAACAAAAAGAAAAGAGGCTAACAAACTTTAGGTACTATGCAGTCAGAAACCAGATGTACTAAGCAGTTCTGCTGCAGTTCTGGAAGTTATCTGGTAGTTTTGTACTTTTGTTTAAGTTAATTTTAGTTCTTCTACTTTTACTTCAGACATTGGTTCATAGTCATAACAATACAGTTTGGTCATTATCCTTCACCAACACATCAACTAAACCTAGCAATTAACTGCTGAGTTGAATCAGGTTAGGGTTAGGGTTAGAGTAGGAAACTGACCAACCTGTACAGTAATTTGGATCCTGATTTGATGATTCCAGACATATAGGGATCAATGAGGCACGTTAGAGGCACATAGCAGAGGGGTTGCTGTCCGCTACCAACCAAACTGGGTCCATAGCAGAGTATAATGTTTGATTTAGCTTTTTACCCAGTGTTCTTGACTATTGACCCTTATGCATGGTTAAATTGGATTGTAAAATGATTGCAGCAAATTTCACAGGCAGATTAGTTATGAATCAGTTTTGTCTTTGACGTACCTGTATGATCAAACTAATGTCTCATATGGCTGCATTTGACCATAATACGTAGTTTATCAGCCTTGCATGATTATCTACAGCAATGCTAGGAATAATAATAATAAAAAAAAACAATAATACTAATAATTTGTACACATGGCAATCCAGTACAGATAGATGATAGTCACAAATGCTGCAGCTTGTCCATGTTTCATTTAAAGACATATTACACTGTGCTTTTGTTTTAACACTGCCCAAAAAATACACAATGAAAGACATAGCTAGTGCCAATACCCTGAAATAATACAGCATTAGTATAATCACACATGCGCACACACACACACACACACACACACACACACACACACACACACACACACACACATCCATCACACATTTTACCCTCTTAACTAAGGCGTTTGGTTTATTTAACATGTTATTCTCTACAGTTGTCATTTTTCAGTAAGGGTTGAACTGCTAGACCTCAAATTCCACCTACTAGCCCAGCCACTGGCTCATGAGTCGCTGCAAATTGTTGTTTTATTGGCTCCCTACTGAAAGATCATCCATGAATGAGGGCGTGCCTTTGGTAATTAATATGTAAATGAGGTGCTGGTAGGCTGGAGCTTGATTTCACATGCTGATTGATCATTTGTGCTCTGCCTGTTTCCGTGTCGTATGACAGTATCATGTATTAGACACAGCGTAGTTTGTATGTTGTTAGGCGTGTCATCTACGCTCTTTTTATGCAACCTTGTAAAATACATTTTGCATCATATTTAGGAAGTGCATAGTCAGGGTGGAAAGTGATACAGAGGGCTAATATGCCACTTTGTGTGCAAAATACCAGTTATCCCAGCATTATGTTTTCACTCAAACCAAAGCAAGTACTTAGTCTCAAAGCAAAGCACTGCAATAATCCAGTTAGTGCATGCAAGAAAACGTTGGTCAGATTCAGGTTTCAGATTTAGCAGTACTAATCGAGTCCGGTCTATCTTCATACGGGTCAGATTCAAGCTTCAGTTTCATGCCTGTGCAGACCTCTAAGGTAGGTGCTAATGGCTCTCCGCAGTGGTCTGTAGCTGCCCTTAGAGGCAAGCACTTTGCATTTGACTGACTGGAATTCTAATTGCCTTCAGACACCCACGCTGATCATTTGTGTCTGCTGCTGATGATTAGGTACTGCTTGTTGCTACACATTCTGTTGGCTACGAGTCCTCAAGCCACCAGAGTGGCTTTATGAATGCCCCTCTCTCTCTGTCTCTCTCTCTCTCTCTCTCACAGAATCACTATTCTCTAGTCTTACATAGAAGACATGAAGTATGAGTCATACAACAGCAGACACAGAGGGTCTACAGAGGTGGGGAGGTTTGTGTGTGTGTGTGTGTGTGTGTGATGGTTGTGCTGAGGGAGTGGGAACAAGAGAGCAGTGCTGAAGATCACCTCCCCCCCAAAGCATCACACACACACATCATATCCCCTGCAGCTCAGTTCATCTTCAAAGCCTTTATATACTATTCTGTACTAAACTGATTGCGAGAGCAGTCAGACACTCAGAGAGACATAGAGAAACAGAGAGAGGCACAGAGAGAGAGAGGGAAGAAGAAGCAGAGGAAGCAGGGGATGTGTGGGTGGTACATCTGCATCTCGTTTGAAGTTACATCAACTGAAACTTCTCCATAATCTGACTATTATTCTCAGTTTGTGAAGGACAAAATGCAGCACTGAAGGATAAAGAATATGACACTGGGATAAGGAATATAGCTGTACTTTTCCCTAAAAGACATGATACCTTAGGTACAGTGGTTCGTGACTGTATTTATACTGTCAAATTAATCTGACGGCTGCAGTATTGACAATTGTTGTGGAAAAGAAGATAAAGCAGAGACTTGCCACGGTTTTGTTAGTGGAATAAAGCCTTTCCACCTTAAAAGACCCTGTACTTACATTACATAGCCAGCGCACCATTAATTGGAACCCTGACTGTTAAGACTTACAGGCCCCATTATGAGAACTGATTTCTAAAAAAGTGATTGACTACTTATTGATTTCACCTGTGGTATTGCCTTTATAAGCTGCTTGGTCTGTTTTGTCTTTGTGAAGTAAAGTTTTTCAGTGTGTACTGAGCCTTTGTTTTCTCATATTGTGTCTTTGGATTCTTGACTTTTGCTTTGTTCTTTGACCTTGTCTCTGGATTGCCCTTTATGGTTTTTGTTTGCCTTGTTGCTGACCCTTTGCATGTTTTTTGACTACGTCTTTGGATTGTGTTTTTTCAATAAATCTTTGGAGTCTCATCTGCGCACATCCTAACTTGGCCTGATACTTACACTTGGAGTGAAATACATGTAAACAACAACACTGATATGAAGCACTAAAGCTATTTCAGCACTAAAAGCTCCCACTGGCAAACAATGTAATACTAAATGTAAGAGGCACAGCAGCACGTCTTCACCACCTGGTATTGGACTGCTGAAGAGGAGAATATTTTACACATGTACTGTGGAGAGCATTTTAACAGGCTCCATCACCACCTGGTATGGGAAAAGGCACTGCCATCGAGCAGAAAGCTCTGCAGAGGGTGGTATAGACAGCTCAGTACATCACCTGGGTTTAGCTCCCAAACCTCCTGGACTTATACACCAGGAGGTTCAGAAGCATAAAGTCCAATACCAGCTGGTTCCGAAATAGTTTTTTTTCCCCGCACCTGAACAGCCAGTAGTGCTGGTCAAGGGGACTGTCACTACACTTCTCACCTACATCATCATGCCTGATCTCCATGGACAATCCACACCCTTACTCTCACTATCACTCTGCACTTTACATGTGCCATACCTATACCTGCACATATAGACTGACATTTTGTTTACCTTTATATATACACCTAAAAATATTTATATTGTGTATCTGGAATATATATATATATATCTTATTCTATCCCCTGTATATACCCTGCATCTTTTTTGTCTACCTCAGATTCCCCAAACTACATATATGGGAATGTGTACATCTGTATATATCATAGTTCATAACTTCTGTTCATCTATAACTGTCATATAAAACTTTATATTTGGCTTAACAAATCTATTCTGGTGTTTAGTACTATGTATATTTATTGTCTAATGTGTATTTTCTGTATTTAAGTACTGCAAGGGACTACACACCTAAGATTTTCACTCACCTTCACACCTGTGTACATGTGACGTGACAATAAACATGATGGTTGGTTTGGTTTGATTTAAATGTGAAGGAATTTGTGGGTGATGTATGTCTCGAGGACTTTTAACAAGAAGGGTAAGTACAGTATTTTGGACCCTTCCTCCCCACTGTTGATCTGCCAGACACCTGTATGACAAACACTATGCAGCCGATGGCGTATAGGCTTGCCTAGTTTTTTTGTGGAATTTGTGGTTCTAATGTATTTAACCAAAATGTTTCCCAGGGCACAGAATGAGACCTGATAAAGAACAGAACACATCTAGCTCTGTTATACTGCTGCATTACGGTACTCAATAATTCATACAATAATATACAGATGTGATGTTGCTGAACTGTTTTTATACCTGTACAAAACCGCTTTGAGGCTAATGCTTCACTTTGAGGCTAATGCTTGATGAAGTTCTATGCTTTTGGGAAGTTCATAGGAAATTATCATTTTACAAAATAGAAGACTTACCATTATATAATAAATCTAACACATTTCTTGAACGTCTTACAGGACACATAGCAGAACTCACCGGCGAGTGTGCCAATTCCGGAGCCCAGCAGGGCATGGAGGGCCAGGATGGGGGAGAAAAGCAGCACAGCTCCAAGGATGAGCAGTGTGGGCCCCAGAGCATCACAGGCAAAAATCTGCCCAACTCCTAATACCACCCCCTGCAGAAGCTGAGAGAAATAAGCAGATGGGAAATGGGTTCTTATTCAACTATTCAGATGCAGCTCTAGCATGTCTTTATAACGCACCTTATGGACCCGGGGCCATATTCCAGAAACATCCTAGCTTTTAAGTCTTATTCAATCTTATCTGCTTATCTTGTCTGCTTAGTCACCATGACCATTTCAGTTAGGACTGAATTTAGGACGGTATAAGAGAATATCAGTTCCAGGTTCCAGGAAATAGTGTTACAGAAACATTCCAACTAGACAAAATTCCTAACTTTGGGATATACCTTTGGTTACTACTGTTAGTAGTTGTGTTAAAAAGAGAATGTTATCCTTTGTAGGGAACTGTGAATGGCATGATAAGTTCACTATCATCATGTCTTTACATATTTTTTTTGGACTCAGATCTATTCTTTCAACTAGGAGCAGAGCGCAACGGGAAAGACGAGAGCCTTAGCCATCTCAGCAGTGGCTACAACATGGATGTCTTAACAAACGGATTGGAGTGGAAAGAATTTAGACTTTTTTGGGGACTGAATGAAATAAAAAACATTAGAATAAAGAAGTAAGCAATTGTGAAACTGTTCACAGCCTTGTTGGCCTACGTAAGTAAACAAATGCTTTTATTGCAGGTCACCGGCCCTGGTTCTGGAGATCAATCTTCCTTCAGTTTCAACCAGCCACACCTGCTCCAGATCACTAGCTTCCTAACAGAAGTTCTTAATTGGCTGGCTCAGGTGTAGCAAGGAGGAAGCAGTGCTTTAGATGCAGATAGGAACTTGTACCTACTCTGAAGGCAAGTAGATCTCCAAGAGTAGGGTTGGTGACCACTGAACAATGCTTTATGTAGGCCACTCTATGGAAGAGTGGTGCACCACCCCTTGGATCAAGTATCACCTAATTGTTATGTTAATTTTAACAGTTAAATATTTACAAGTTCTTTGATGAAATGTGCCGATAACAAAAAAGTAACATCCTAATGCCTTCTCATTCTCTGTCATACTAGGAGCGGAACTAATGAGAGGCAATGGCTGGACTTTAAGATGTAGGCTGCATGATGAAAGACTCTTTCACAGTAGGAGTCACTAAGGGTGGCAGGAGAGCCCTGCAAACTTCCATTCTCTCCAACAGACTATTCATGGCACAGGGAGATGAAAGAGATGAATCTATAAAAGTTACGGCTGCCCTCTCACTCTTTTATTTCTCCCTCGGCTTTCCTTCCTCTCTCCTCACACTTCTGTGTCCTCCTTCCACCCCTCGTTCGATCCTAGCTCAAGTCGTCTCCATGGAGATGTGCCGGATGCACCTGATGCTGGGGAGCTGTATATTTATGAGGTCTGAAAGGCCTCTGACAGGGCGGAACTGCAGCGAGGCTGCAAATCACAAAGAGGAGAGCAGCTCTAATGCCTAAGGCTGGGTTTGTATGGCAGCAGCCTCTGTAAAACTAGGGACGTGAATACTGAAAGACCTCCCTAGCTTTTCTCATGGCGATCGGTTTCATCAATCTGCACACAGCAAGGCTTTTCAGTAGCTGTACTGCACAGCTTATGTGTGCTACAGGGGATGGCACAGAAGGGCTTTGAGAAGGGCTCAAGAGAGAACATTACTATCTTGATACACTGAGTTTCACAGGGACTTCTGGTCATGAGAAGGTTGAACTTTGGAATCAACATAGTGGTATGTGGTTGGTTTGTGATCAGGGCTACACTACAAGGCTGAGTGCACTCTCTGACCAATTTTCCTCAGGCTCAACATTATTTTGACTGCATGCTGTCTTGGTCTTGGAGATGATAGCAAAGCCTCCTTATTGCTGGTAACTGAGCTTTTGTTTACCATCATTATAAAATGTCAACAACACATTCAAACAGAATAAAACTGTTCTTTCTCTACAACTTTAACACAAAACCCTCGCTCAGATTGGCTAAAGGGGAGTGAAGGTTATGGCTTATGAACATGTCTTGTTTTGAACAACCTAATGTGAACAATGAGAAGAAGATCTGGGTGTTAACTTCTGGTATTGGCGTTGTCTTCTTCTTGACTTACACTTGGCTTATGAATAAGTTTAGGCCTTTTCCATAGCACTGAATGGTATTACATGGACCAGGGGTCCTCAGTTCTGGTTTGGAGATATACCACCTTGCAGAGTTTAGCTCCAGCCCCAGTCTTAGGCCTTGTTCAGACTACCAGCATGGCATATCCAGATTGATTTTTGACTGTCTAGACAGCAAAAAGTCTGGAGGCTCATATCAGAATTCAAACACACTCGCAACAGTCGTCTGCAGCACTCGCAACATGACGAACAATGACAATGTCAAATCCAGAGTGATGGAAGTCTTGGAGGGCGGTATGATGCACACCACTTCTGCATCCGCATTTGAAATCCACATTATCAGTGTAGCTATGTAGTTATTGATGCCTGTCTTTTCCACAGCAACCCATTCGGATAGGCTGGTCGTATCGCTTACAAATAACAGTGCAGACAGTCATGTTAAAAAAATCCAATTTGAGAAACAAATCTGATTTGCCAGCAGTCTAAACATAGCCTAACTCATACATTCCAGGCTTTCATGGGTATCTAAACATCAAAGCCAGGTGTTGGGTCTGAACTCTCCAGGATGGTAGATTTGCAGAACCAGGATTGGGCACCCCCGATGTGGACTGATCCGAGAAGCGTGATTAATTCTTGATTGATTGGTCTCGGTTCAGTCTTGTCTCTAATGGTCTAATTACAACAATGGCCCCGTCATTTGTCTGTCAAGCCCTAAAGCCTGTAAAAAGCTGTGTTAGCTAATTCAACATTTAGCAGTCTCTATGAATATTAATAGATTTGTTAATGATGATGGATCTCAAAATTTGAATTTGAGGCTGTCCTTTTCAAGGTATGTCAGATTAGTTCAGTTGACCTGCTACAAGATATTTATTGCCTTTGATTTCCAGAGAAGATTTTAAAGACCTTCAGGATTAACAGCAGGTTTTGGTAAATGGTTGATCTATCAGACATGGCCTACAATGTGGTTGTGTTACAGCTAATTTGTTGTGCTATTTAAGAGCTATTTATTGATTGAAAATGTCTAATAATCTTCAAGAAAATGGGTTGATTCCACAGTGGTAGGATCTAGATGGTTTTGTGTTTGCCCTGAAAGCGAGCCTGGAACACTGAGCTGAAAGAGTGCAGGGAAGGTATAAAATATGAATGGGATCAATGTCTCTCTCTGTCTCGCTTTCATACATATATACTCAGAGTTGCTGGAAAGGAAAGAGATGCCTTAAGCAGGAGACAGAGACATCTGATTATGTGGAAAATTTTAGTCTGTTCCTTTCATATTAAGCACCACTGAACCTGATTTAATTAGACTCCTGTCTTTCATGAGCTGTAAATGAGCAGAGGAGTTATAATTATGTAAGTAAAAATATGAGTACTGGGGCATTTTTTTCCTTTTTGAATTCAATTAAAAGTAAAATAAAAGAATGAAGCCAAAATATTTAAACCATTTAAACACATGTAACATGTGTTAAACAACATGAAACACATCAAGTATGTAAAAATAAGAAATTTAGCATTTTAACAGATAAAGGGTGCTTTTTTTTAGGACTCCAGTGCTGGGACTCCAGTGCTCTCATAACCCACAATAGAGAGTCAGGACCTCAACAGGCAATAATACAATATACATGAGAGGTGAATTTGGAGTGATTTTTAACACCTACTTTAAAGGTCTAAATGTAAGTATGAGTAATCAATATGCTAAACATATCTATATTCAATAATACCCGAATGAAGTATAAATCATCCACAATAATACACTGTAATGAAACTCTTGAGTATTTTTAACCCTGTTCATTAGTGAAATCATGTCATCTTACAGGACTGGAATGTGTTACAGTGTGACCTTTGTTGAGGGTTCAGCGTCAGGAAGGATACATGAATCTGAGAGCCATCAGGTCAAAGTATTTCTAGGAAAGCAGTTACATGGTTTTGGCAAGCGAGACGTGGGGACTTATTTCCACTCTTAAGCAGACAAGAGACTGGAGCCTAATTCACACCAGTGGGGAATTCTGCCCATTTCACTAAACTACAGCAATTACAGTTCCCCCCTTTCGGATTACAGCAAACTTGCGGCCATTGTCATAAATGTGAGGGTCTTGTGAGTATTTTGAGTCTGAATGCACATTTTCTGATGAGCTGATTTTAAGAAAAAACAGTTTCGTCTTTCAGCACAGGCTGCTGTTATTGCTCTGGCAGATGGGGGCAAAGTGAAGCGGATGATGCAAGACTTAGGAACTGAACTCCTTTTTGCTCCATTCACTTGAATACGCACGCTCCATATTGGAATCTTGGATCTAGGTTTACCTTTATATATATACTTACATAAATACCAAGTCATGGGACAGCAGTATGTAAATTATTTGTTGGTAGTGTTACCTCGAGGTACAGCTTGGGAACAACCTGTATAAGTTGAGAGGTTTTATCTTGTGAACACTGGCCAGCGGGCTTATGGCAAGGCAACGTGAATTATCAGAGTTTGAATGAGGCATGATAGTGGGTACCATACGGATAGGATATTCCATTTCTGAAGTTGTGCGGGTATTTAACATTCCTTGATCCACAGGCATCTGGCTAGAATTGTATCTTTGGGAGCATTGTGGTCTTACTTACCTGCAGTTTGTGTATTTGTGTGTTGTTGGTGCTCAGTGGTGGCGCCAGTGGCAGGGCAGAGTAGTTGGGGTAGCAAGGGTTATTGGTGCCAGTGCAGGACAGATACAGCAGCAGAACTGTGTTGAAGGGAAATACACTCACAGGCAGATCCCAGTGGTCCAGAACAGGGGCCAGACCACTACACAGAAATGTCCTGAGAGAGAGAGAGAGAGAGAGGGAAAGATGTTGTAAGAGACTGCCATGTGTGACTCAGAATATAATATAAAGAATATAAACTGGATGACAGTAGTATCTGTCACTCTCAGACAACAACACTTAAAGCTTTCATTGTTGAGAAAACATTTGTAAATGAAGAAGGAAGCTGCTGGTGTTCTTAGAACAATGGAATCCAGACCTTAACATCAGCACGAATGTCCTTGAGAATACTTGGATGATTAGCAACTGCAACCAACTTTGAAGACTGAACTTTGGAGTGTGGACAAACTAAGCACTGACATTTTGAGTTACATATTATTTTAGTTTATAGTTATTATTTTAGTTCTATTTTTTACCCTCACACTGAAAAATGAATTTGTGTTCAATGGCTGTTTGGACAGGAAAATAAATTAATAAAAAGGAGTGGCATTTTAGCACAGTACTGTATATATATAAAACACATGAGACATATTTTCTATTACACTTACACCACATATTTAGATATTTAGTATGACAGTTTAAGCTGTTTTTATGAACATTAGTTGCTATGCTCACTACCTGCACTGTACGCTGTTATATATTAATCTTCTGTTTACATTCTAATTGCACACCTGGCTACCTCAACATCCTATACTTTCCGATATGTACACTTAACACTAAGCTTTATCTTGCTCAACTGCATATGCTAACTGCTGTTTACTCCTCAGTTCTAGTAAGATTCTGACGTGCAGTTACTGCTCCTGCACTTCTGTGTATTTATTGTCTATGCACATATGGTATTGTGTCTCCGCCTTTTTGTCTTTGCACTATTGTTTATTTATCTCTGCACTAGAGAAAAAGCCCAATAGTTTTTCCCTATAATAGTGTTTTGTTATTCTGTACAACCTTGTGTTGGTATAATGACAATAAATTTGAATTGAATTAAATTAAATATAATTAAATATAACACGTGTGTTATATATGGTGTGTAAAAACAAACATGTATGTGTGTGTGTCTTACGTTGTAGCTCCAGCGAAACAAGCTGGAAGTAATAGCCACCAATACCAGTCTCCCGCAGAGCTGAAACTGCCTATCAGCAGCGCCACCAGCATGCCATTGTGGCCATACTGACCCCTCGACACCTCTGCTCTGCACCAAACACACACACACACACACAAACACACACACATTCAACAGTCATTAAACATTGCAACGTGGAAACTGCAATGAAACATGTTATGCTCTCTAATTAAAGATTCTGAACATGTATCTTCAGGGTTTCCATCACAGTGACAGCGGTTATGCTCAAAACAGTGAAGTACCTAGTTTTCCAAAAGTGTGCCATGTCAGTGTCACTGCTTAGTGTATAATGCATTAAAGATACTAACTACACTCTCAAACTGTACTGGAATTACATTACTGATTACTTAGTAGAAAACAAAGGCAATACAAGAAATACTAATTTTTTTACTTCTGTGTTATTCTAAACCATTCTTGCTTTATTGTCAGATAACTGAACTTGTTCCAAGCGTCTCCTAATATAGTGAGATTATTTCTCTGTATTCCTGCATAATGTTTGTGATGGACAGGCAGTCCATGCTCCAGCACCCCTGCAACTCAGAAGGATAAGTGACTTAGAAGATGAATGAATGAATGAATGAATATAAATTAAATAATATTATACTATTTTTAAAGCCTCATAGCTTGTATAAAATAGAGATATTATGAAATATTTGCCAAGATAACTTATTATATAGTTAGAACTTTATTTAGTTGGGGTTCTGTTCTCTCAAGTGACATATCTATTTCCAAAAGAAAAAAGTAAAAATCAACCAACCAATAAATAAATAAATAAATAGTATTATTATTATCATTATTATTATTATTATTGCATCAAAATAAATAAATTAATTAATTAACACATTTACATGAAACCTCTGTGTGGAAGTACAAGGAAGATCTTTGTCCACTAACAGAGTGGATATTCAGATTATTTGTCATAACATGCCAACACTAACACAACAATAACACCAATGTTTGTGGTATCAATATAAACAAAAAATCAAAACATGCATCTAACACACGTGGATCTGTGTGTTCCATGCTTATCTCACCGCTCATGGCCGATGATGATGGCTGTGATTGTAGATGTGAGGAGTCCTACGCTGCCCAGTAGAGCCTGCCAGGGGCTGAAGAGAGTCAGAGCAATCAGAATCAGAACTCCACTCACAGGATTGTCCACCATAATCACACCAGACACACCCCGCAAACTCCACTCCAGCAGCTGCATATAGAATGGCTTATCTGAGTGAGAAAGAGAGAGAGAGAGAGAGAGAGAGAGAGAGAGAGTGAGAGAGAGAAGCTGTATTCAGAGTGGTCCTTTCATTCACTTATTAACTATTCACTACATGCAGCAGCCGAACTCTTCTGAATTACCTGGCTTTCTGGATTAATTGACCATATCATGCACTAAAGTTAATGCACACACCAATTAAACATCGACACCGCTAGAGGAAAAAGTAAGTGGAACCTTGGATTTAATAACTGATCCAATCTCCTTCCGCAGCAGTAACCTCAGGCAAGCGCTTCTGGTCACTGTGGATTAAACCTGCACATTCAAGAGAAATACTCAGCCACATTCCCGCACAGAACTGCGTCAGCCAGATTCTTCAGATTTCTGGTGTGAATGGCTCTCTTGGGGTCATTCCACAGCCTCTCTACTGAGTCTGGGTTCTGACTGGGCCATTCCACAAGGCAGGTTTTATTTTTTGAAGCCATGCAGATTTACTTTAGTGTTTAAAGTCATTGTCTTGAGCCATCACCCAGCTTCCGCTGAGCTTCAGCTAGTGGACAGCCACATTGATATGATTAAGTAAGATGCCTCGACAAACTCTGGAATTCACTTCAGGCAGTAAAGCATCACAAATCCTTCTACTGCTTCCATCACTCTTCTCTGCGGGGTGATTTAACTATAGATTTATCAGTGCACAAATATTCTACTCATGGTGTTTTGGACTGTCAAGGTGCACTTTGGCAAACTTCAGATATGCAGCACTGCTTTTCTTGAAGAGCGGTTACTTCCTCCATGGTGCCCTGCTATAGACATCATGCCTGTTCAACGTTTTCTGTATAATAGCTTCATGTACAGAGATGTTAACCAGTTCCAGTGATGCCTTCAAGCCTTTAACTGTTACTCAAGACTGCTTCTTTAATTTATTAAACAATCTGCACAATTTGTCTAAATGCACACTGAAGTGAACTGCTGTAAATCTACAATTATATATCTTTTGAAATCTTTTTTCGCGAGGCAAACTCAAAATGTTTGCATGGTTTTTATAAGTAAATGTAGCTTTAAAACCACACCTCCAATCTCATTCTTCTATATTTGCTATTACAGTGCCAGCCAAAAGTTTAGACACGGCTACTCATAGAATGTTTCCTTATGTTTAGCTTAATGCTTTACTTTAGAATAAAAGTGAAGAAATCAAACTATAAAATAGCACTCATGGAATTATACAGTCCACCTTAAAAACCTCCAAAATGGAACTTTACAGGAGGATAAAACAGCTTTCTTAACTTGCAGTGGAGGCTGATAGAACAAGATTTGTTTCTAAGCGGTTTTGGATGAATTCTATTGGTCTGTCCATCATAAATATTCACTACATTGAAAGAGTAACTACAGCTTTTAAATTGTGCCAAATAAATGGATAACATTTTTTTGTGCAACAAAATATATATTAGAGGTGGCGATATCGCAAACATATAATATTGTTATAGATCAGGAGTATATGTGGTATATCAGGATATTTATTGTTTCAGACATCTCATCAGCTAAGCTGTTAAGTGTAAGCCCATAGAGTCTTTAAGATAACCAACCACATCCATTTAGTTGGGTCTAAACTTTTGACTGGTACTGTAGCTTTTGTTGAGGCATTAGCCTATGGGTTTGCACACTTTGTCTATGAATGATGTTTTCAGTATGGACAAGAATATGATTAAATTTGCTCCAATAGATTATGGGGAGGATTTTGACTTCTATCTTTAGCCTTACGGTAACTTAGATGATGACAAGACCGTATTCTGACTTAGTAATTCCAAAAGAGTTTTCCTCTACATACTGCTCGTTGCGCAACAGTGAACAAGTCATTTTAATTTTTAATTCCTAAGTTTACTTATTTATGTCTACCTCATTATTCATGTCTTTTTTGTGTTAACAGAGGATTAACAAACTGTACAGTGTAACCACTTGTTTCACTGTGCATATGACAATAAAACTCTTGAATCTTGAATATTAACTGACTTAGAGACGATCTGATGTTTTATCAAAATGGATAGGAATTCAAAACAATACCATCAATGACTGCTATCCTGTGCAGTGCACTGTCCGATTTTTTTGTTATGAAAATTGAATGCGTTACTGAGGCACGATCCCTGAAACATACACTCCTATGCAAAAAATATTCCAAAATATTAAGCTTTCAGTAGTTTTAACAACAATCATTAAACAAACAGATAATATGTGACTTAATATGTGAAAAATAGTGAAAAAATAAGTTTTGTGGGTGAACTGAGTAACAAACATATACAGAAAGAAGAGTCAATATTTGTGTCAGCAATGATGGCTTAATAGAAACATTATATACTGAGTTTGGACAATGTATTGTACAGGAGTATATTTAGAGAACAAAAGTACTGGGACAATGAAGTGAAATTGGCTTTTTATATACTCATTTGTACTACAGATCAAAGAATGAATATTATAATAAAGTATAGAATGTCAGCTTTTATTACTGGACAATGTTTCCACATGACATAAAGCAACAAAAATCATGATTTTTATTCTTGTAAATTATTTAATCTCCTCCCATTTCAGCTGAGCTGAGGTGCTGGGATGAATGAATGACAGCTGACTCCAATTGCTCAGGTGTTCCATGTAAAAGAGTGACTATGGACAGGTGGTTGTAGTGGCTGGAGTTTGTGTTAGGGGTTTTGTTTAGATGAAAAACAAGAGAAGCAGTATGTATAAGGAGTGTATAGTGGTGTGGACTCTTACCCTGCATGTGAGAGTGAAAGTGGTGCATGTCTCCGGTGCAGTAGAGCAACTTCTTGAGCAGGCGCTGCCTCGAGCTCTCAGACCGCTGAGACGACTTTTCTTCAGGGAACATTCCTACCAGTGACCTGCTGCCGTCCAGCAACCCAGTTGAGCGTCTTTACTCTCCCTCTCTGTCTGTCTGTCTGTCTGTCTGTCTGTCCGTCCGTCTGTCTCTCTCTCTCTCTCTCTCCTCTATGACCCTCTGTGTTCTCTGTTTTTAGTGATGTACTGGGTCCTGTTGGACAGTAATGGTCAAAGTTCACTCTCTGATGTCTTGCTCATGTCCATCTCTACCAATCACTTATTCTTTTGTTACTGTTTCATCCTGTTGCAGCTGGTTGAGTGAGTGCTGAGAGAGCATTCTTCTTGTGTAATAGCTTGTTGAGTTTCGACTCACCACTCGGGATATGTGTCTCCTCTGTGCTACATGTATAACAGACGTATAACAGTTTACAATCAGCTAACTGCATGTTTTGGTTTTGAAATTTTTAAGTATGTAGTTTATTGCTCTAGCTTATGAATAGCTTTGTCTATTATTTTTGGGCTTAAAAGGGAAATGCGTCCAGTTCTGCTGCTTCAGTCAACACTGGTGTTGATTCAATCTTTCTACACTCCAAAGGCTCATCTAATCCATTGCACTGAAGCTAATGCAGCCTTTCTGAAGGTGCTGGAGATTCCCCCAAGGGGAAACTGCTTGTTATCCACTTTGACCCTGTATGCTCTCTACCTGAGCTGCTTCATTTAGCATTAGATTGCCTTTGGAATACATTGTCTACTAAGAACATAAAAAAGCAGACTGAAACTTTATTTCATAGACCTCAGTTGAGGTTTAGAGCCTCAGCTGAGCTGTTTAAGTGAAACTGATTTGTGTTTTGTGTAGACATTGGTACCTGTGTTGAATGAGAGAGAAAGAGACAGAGTCCCTTAGAGACACTACATCATCACTAGAACAAATCTGTTAGTCCTTGAACAGTAAATTAAGTGCACTATTTCATGCATTGTATTTACTGATTCTAATTCACATTAATAAAATAGTGTGTACCTAATAGTGTGTAATACCTCCACAAGCACGAATAACAGCTGTGATTCAATTTGGCATGAACTGGACAAGTTTCTGGATGTAGGTCAAATCAACGTTCAGCCACTTTTGTATCAGTTGGGAATTGCGCAGTTGGGCCAGATTGGGTGGATGCCGTCCCTGGCACAATTCCGAGGGGAATTTCCTGTAGACTGGGATTTTTGCCACTGCTGGGAGACCGTATGACCATATGCTTCTATACACCTGCAGATTCAGCTACTTCCTTCACACTGTGGTCTTTGGCACACTCAAATGCAATCACTCCTTTTAGCCAATCATTAACATCTGCTTTGAGACCCATTTTCCTCAGAAAGAACGAGACATTCACTGCACTGTACCACCTCTTCTCAATCTATGAATCCCGTCACACAACCTGCAGGTATTTATAGCCCCATCATATTTGTGCAACGCCATCTGCAGGAGCCTGATGTTACTGCCACTTTAAACTGGCTTACTTAAGGTTACTAATTTTCTGTTTGGTAAGCTTATATATTACATCATTTTACAGCATAAATAACATATTACAGTTATTTATCTGTGCATTAATAAAAGAGGAAAAGGTCTGAGAATGAAAATTGTTGCTTGTTCGAACACTGCGTTTATTCTTTCCTTTGAAGTTCTGAAAGTTCTAAATTATCTAAATTAAGTTCTACATTTTCTGACGATTCTAAATGATCTCAAAGTTCTGCCTTTTCTTTTAAATAATCTAATAGTTCTAAACAGAAGTTCTATATTTTCTTAAAGCCCTAAACAATATAAAAGTGCTCGCATTTCCTTACAGTTTTACATTACGTGCATGTGTGTATCTGTGTGGGAGAGAGACAGAGGGAAAGAAAGAAAGAGAAGAGACATGATTTGCCTTAGGGTGGTGTCCTCATTAGTATTCCACACTTTACTTTCACCTCAATCAAAGGCCACATGTTTTCTCTTCTCGGTCATTGTGGGCCACCAGGCAGCTTTAACATTTAAAGGGCACACACTAGAATAAATCCATACGAAACAGGACCAACAAGACCTCGACTATGTGGGTGCATGTGTGTGTTTGTGAGTTCTGCAGTAGAATTAAAGACCAACAGATTAACCTACATTTTCAGGACCAACAACAAGATCCTGACTTTGTAAAGTGCAAAGCCATTTCTTTTTAGCTACGGAGGTTGGGGTTAAGTTTTGGATTAGTCTATGATGTACACAAAACCCATGTAATTTAATACTTAATAGAGCATTCCTGTGGGGAATCTTCAGTCTGCTAAACATGAGCGAGTGAGTGAGTGAGTGTCAAAGAGGTGTCATTAATATTTTGAGCTATGTCATTAATATTTTGAAATTATGCTTGCAAATATTTTCCCAGTGTGTAGTTGTATATCTCCTTTTGTGTGCATGTGAAAAAATTGCATGAATCCTCATTTTTAGAAATCAATAATTTGGTACCACTTTAGAATAAGGCTACCTTTATAAAGAGTTTATGAGAGGTTTAAAAGGAGTTTGCTAGTGGTTATTAGTTCATTACTATCAGGCCATAAACATGTTAAAATCATTAATAAGCAGTTACAACACATACATAAGACAGGCAACAGTGATCTGTCCTTTGCCAAACAGTGAACACACATACTTTTATACTGTTAAAGCTCAGATTTTGATGTTTACTGATCATACTTCATCTTTTCCATCAGTCTTCATAAACCCGGTCAACATCAGTATATATTCATATACATCATATGGAGGAGCTCTTTTTTATTAATGTGTTATAACTGCTTATTACTACTTTGTAAAGTGTTTATGGCCTAACTAATAACCAATAATAACCCATTTTAAAACACTTATAAACCTTTTATAAAGGTAGCCTTATTCTAAAGTGGTAGCAATCATTTTTACACCAGCCTTGAATGGAGAAGGTAAGAAATATTAAATAAGCTACAGGAAATGATGTCTGGCTTCCTAATCAGCCTGAGAGATAGTAGTGTGTTCAGATATTGAAGCTAGTGCACTTTGCATCAGCCTCTGAGGTTAGTGCACTTTATATAAGCCTGGAAGGCATATAACAAACAACAATGCGAAATACCTTTTAATCAGCCTGCGTGGCTTTAACCTGTACATCTGAGTCAACTAAAGAAATGCCAGAGCAGCTTCAATATCAAAATACTACTCTTGTATGAGATATGATTTGTGCAGTGGAAGGCAAGTACTGCCAGTATCAGACTTGGAGGCCAGTACCATATACATTACAGAAGTACAAAACAGCCATAAGACTAAACTTCAAATCAGCTTGCTTTTGAATGTCGACTGCATTGCAATCAGATTGAAAGGATGAACCATTCATACCTGTCTAAAGATACCAGAATTTTCTGTAGATTAAATATTCCTGCAAACGTTTTAATGACACATACACAAAATACATTTCCACATGTGCAAATTATATCTGCGTGCACAAAACATTTCTACAGCTGCAAACCTTTATAACACATTCACAAACGTGAACTTGAGAGAGGTCAACACATTGAGATACATGCATGCAAGTTTTTCTCACGCGCACAGAAGGTGGTATACAACTGCAGGCTGTGAAAATACTTGTGAACTTCATTTTCACAAGCCTAAATATTAATGACTCTTATTTGATTCTTTGTGTGCGTGTATGGTGTGATCTTTTGGTGCTGTTACATGTTTGAACTGTTAACACAGTTATAAACACTTTTGTGTTTGAAAAAGACAACACACAAGCACAGAAATGTGTGGGTGTCAAGTACACAAGCTCACTGCACTGAGGGTCACTTTCTCTCTCCATGACAAATCTCGGAATCACTACTAGCAACTGTGTATGCATGTGTGCGTGTCAAAGGTCCAGCAGGGACTGACAGCAGGGGTCTTGAGGTTTGGAAAGTGAGTGACAGTCTCCTTGCGTGGACAGAAACAGTCGATCACTGCTCAATGACAACAGCTTACACCACCCCCACCACACACACATACACACACACAGTAATGATGCACAAGCTGTCTCCTGCATGATGAAATGACATTGTATGTCTGCTATTAAAGTTATAAACCAACATCAGCTACATGAACTGTAGCCTATTACTGTTATAGAAACCTAATGATCAAGTTTGACAAAACCTGCTGGTTTGCACAAGGTATCGGGGTTTATGCCAATTTAGTGGTGTTAGTTTGCATGTAGTCATATTACATTTAGGCTCCATAATGAAGTCCTAATTCAGAATTTCCAGAAACAGATAAAAACCCAGAAAACCCAGAAAACCAATTTTGCAACAACAAAACTCATAGAATAGTTAAGGTTACCACAGGACATGGTATGATGTTGGTATGATACCATCTGCAGAATGACATCATGATTGCATATAACATAGCTAGAGCTTACCACTCCACTACCATGATAACATTCACTGTAACTGTGCATACAGATACTAATGTAAGATACTGTTTGGCTCTAAACACATATACAGAATCAAATAATGGTGTTATATCACTCCCCTGCTGTGTGGGTGTATATAATTACTTGGCTGTGTACTGCTGTTGCAGTGGAGCTAAACCTCCACCCTCCTGTCTGGGCTTGGTGTTCTCTGGAGTGTGGGTGGTGAGGGTGCTGGAGGTCAAACATAGGGGGATTGTTTGGTGTGAATGTGCGTGTGGTGTATCAGTGATCAGTGGGGCAGGGTCAGAAAGAGAGAGAGGGAGAGAATGTTAGAGGTTAAACACCTAGCAGAAAAGAATAAATGCATTAATGACTCTAAACCTTATACTTTACAGCAATTAATCATTTATATTATATTATAGTTATCTCTCCATCTACTGTAGAATGTGCAGAAAATAATACTACGCAGTGGGCTTTACCATTATTCTGTTCTGTTTTCCCATAAGCTGACTAGTCATATAATGAATTGAAATTGAGGTCCTGAAAATGTTAATCTGTTGGTCTTTGATTCTACTGCAGAACTCACAAACACACACATTGAAATTGAGGTCTGGTGACTGGTTGGTTGCTGGTCAGTCAAAGTGTCCCAGTGTCTGTTGAACCAGTCTCAAACAGTTCCTCTACAGTGGTCATCCTGGAATTTGGCAGCATTAAAGTTGTGGTCTTTTCTCACATGAAACACAAAGTTAGTGGAAGTGCAAAAGAATAAGAATAAAGAATAATTATTTTTAATGTGTGTGTGTGTGTGTGTGTGTGTGTGTGTGTGTGTGTGTGTATGTGTGAGTGCTCATGTGACCAGTAATACTGACACTGCCATTGACGTAACTCATCACTGTCCGTTATTGATTGAACTGGCTTCACCTTTTACTGCCACTGAATGCATAAGCAATATTTGTGTGTGTGTCTGTGTGTTGGGGGGGAGATTGTGTGTGTGTGTGTGTGTGTGTGTGTGTGTGTGTGTGTGTGTGTTTGTGTGTGTGTCTGTGTCTGTGTGTGGCTGTGTGTGACTTGCACTTTAAAGGTTATTCACACAAATGTAGACAAATGATCCAGGAAGCCTTTTGCCAGGCTGATTAGTGCTTTGCTAAACATAAAATATTTCCTGTTTACCACTTTATAGGGGTAATGACAGTGGATGCTTAGTAATAGTGGATGGTTAGCGATGGATACTGGGTGGTTAGTGGTAGATAGTGGATGATTAGTGATGGATACTGGGTGGTTAGTGGTAGATAGTGGAGGTTAGGGGTGGATAGTGGTAGAGAGTAAGTGGTGGATTGTGGGTGGTTAGTGGTAGATAGTGAGTGGTTAGTGGTCAATAGTGGGTGGTTAGTGGTAGATAGTGGATGTTAGTGGTGGATTGTGGGTGGTTAGTGGTAGATAGTGGATGGTCCTGCTACTAACCACTCACTATTTACCACTAACCACCCGTTATCTTCAACTAATCACCACAATCCCCCCTACCCACTCACTATCTACCACTAATCACCCACTATCCACCACTACCCACTCACTATCTACCACTAACCACCCACAATTGTGGTTAGTGGTGGATAGTAGGTGGTTAGTGGTAGATAGTGAATGGTTAGTGGTGGATAGTGGGTGATTAGTGGTAGATAGTGGATGGTTAGTGGTGGATAGTGGGTGGTTAGTGGTAGACAGTGAATGGTTAGTGGTGGATAATGGGTGGTTAGTGGTAGATAGTGAGTGGTTAGTGGTGGATAGTGGGTGGTTAGTGGTAGATAGTGAATGGTTAGTGGTGGATAATGGGTGGTTAGTGGTGGATAGTGAGTGGTTAGTGGTGGATAGTGAGTGGTTAGTGGTGGATTGTGGGTGGTTAGTGGTAGATAGTGAGTGGGTAGTGGTGGATAGTGGGTGATTAGTGGTAGATAGTGAGTGGGTAGGGGGGGATTGTGGTGATTAGCTGAAGATAACGGGTGGTTAGTGGTAAATAGTGAGTGGTTAGTAGCAGGATTAGACAGTAATAAATTACATTTACTTAAATAGTATACTTAACTACATTTCCAAGTATTTGTTCCTGGATATTTTTTAAATAATCGACCAAGAGAGAGAAAATGAAAAGGGAAAATAATTTTTGGATGCTTTGGCAAAGAGATAAAAAATTCAGAAATGTTTCAACTCTGTCTCTAATGACGAAGAGTGGAAAGAAAAGTTTTGATTTCATCAGCTATGAATAAAGTTATTAATTACATTAAATTCATAAGTTAATTATTAGAAAGCATTGACAAATCCATCACTTAGTCCTTCTTAAGCATGCCAGTCAAGCAAATAAATACAGAATTACTGTTAGTAGACAAAAAACAAACTATTAAAATTGTTCTGCGCTCTCTCTCTCTCTCTCTCTCTCTCTCTCTCTCTCCCCCTACCTCTCTCTCTTTCAGTTAATCAATAAGCAGTTGTTCTTACTGTAATACAGCACTGTACACTCAGCAGCAAACCTGTTTTGCAGGCTGGAGCATTTCAATGTCTCGATGGTGCTGTTTTGGTAATGAGATATTGAGGCAAAATGTATGTGTGTATGTGTGTGTTATCTCTGCAGGCTATGTTAGTCATGCAGAACAACGGCATCTGCCGTGCCTCACACTGCTAATGGTTCTCCTGGGCACTGGGACAACTCCTTACAGATCAGCGTGAGCATGCCTGTGTGTGTATGTGTAGGTATAAGACCATGCCTGTGTTTGTGTGGTGACTGTGTGTGGGTTTGTGCAACACTCCTCACAGATCACATAGCAGAAGAGCAGAGCAGTGTAGTAACTCATGCGTGGAGCTCAAGGGAGCAGTCTGGATGTGTGTGAAGAATACCGCTCTGCAGTTCTCTGTTCATACACCCACTCACTATGGCCTTGTTTTTATTTGTGTGTGTAAATCTGTGTTTGGATAAGTGTATCTGTCCATGTCTTTTCATGTATTTTCCCCAATATTAAACTTGCGTTGGCACTGATGAGAGTAACTCTATACGATAAATATACTTGCCGATACTTACCCGTGACTAGTCTTTACCTGTATGGTCTAAAAGAGTAATGAGAGCGAAACTCAGGCTTTTACTTACCGGGGCTAGTCTAACCTCTGCAGAAGGGGAGGGAAGTACAGAAATTGTGCTATGTTGATTATGTATATAGATATGTGCACATTGTATAATGAATTTAAGAACAACAAAGTCATGACCTGTAAAAGGAATTAACTGTGTATTGGATAATCACTTGTTGCACCTAAAATGTTTTTATATTCATTGTCCTTGTTTACCCGAGGTAAGAATGGGATATTCTGGGGGAGGGGCTAATTGAATATAACATCGTGCAACAGGGATAATGGGGTCACTTTTTGCCTAGACCAAGGGGCTAAGAGTATAGTATGAGAGATCTGTATGACTTTGCAGTCATTGATCTGCTTACCTCTGTGTATAGAGTTTGTTAAATGTCGTTTTGTTTTTCGCCCGGTGTACACGCCTGTAAATATGTAAATAGCTGTCTGTGTCGTGTGAATAAAGGTGAAGGGGAAGTATCTGCAGTTCTCGTGCTGGCCAACTTTTTCCAGGCCCTGAGGCCTCTCGCCCGACACTACCCATAGGGTGTGACACACCACTCCTGTACCCTGCAGGGGCTGTGGGTCACGCACTATTACAATAATGCTATGTATATAATCTATAATAACATTTTCTTCTGCAGTTACTTTCATAGACTCCAACTTGGATTAATTAAATAGTGGGGGGGGGGGGGTCCTAATGGTTGATTTATGTCCTAATTCACCCATGGGTGAATATATATAAATTATTAATAATTTATTTTTTGTTCATTATCATATTCCTTGAGCATTTGGACTGCTGTCTCATATTATAACCAGATCCAATTCTGGTAAACTGTGATTTGCTCATAATATTAATGGAGATCTCACTCATTCAATCTTCTAAACCGCTTTATCCTTCTGGGTTGCTGGAGCCTGTCCCAGTGCTCACTGGCGGAAGGCAGGAAACACCCTAGAAAGGCTGCCAATCCATCGCCAGGCAGACACACAGACATACGCATTCACTCACACACTCTACTCATGCGCTCAGGGGGCAACTTAGCATCTTCATTTCATCTGATTGCTTGCCTTTGGACTGTGGGAGGAAACCAGATCACCCTGAGTAAACCCACGTAGAAACAGGGAGAACATGCAGACTCCACACAGAAAGGACCCCGGATGCCCTGCCCAGGACCCAGGCCCTTCTTGCTGTGAGGTGACAGCGCTGCCCACTGTGCCACCATGCTGCCCAATAGAGATCCAGTTAATGCTACTACTATGTAGTTTATCGGGTTGCTGTACCCACCCTGAAGCTTAGGGTTCCAACTGTTAAATGCAGTTGCACTGTAGCAGCTGTTTTCACTATCATGGCTTTTCCCCCGCTTTATTTTTCTTCTGTGGTGTGGCAATGACCCAGTGTCAAGTGTAATTGGCATCTATGCCTACTTTGATTAAGTTAAAAAAATGTTTTACTTCTGTTCCATTTTTATTTCATTACTCCACAGCACTTTGGAGGCATGTTGTTTTGCATACCGTCAATTGATGTTGACTTGTGATGAGGTTGAAGGACACTTTTACACAGATTGTGTTTGGACAAGCAACATTGCACAGCAGAATGGTGCACCACCACTCCTTTGTCAGCAAAACCGTCCTGCAGGTGCTTTGCTGTCATATGGGGATTTTGCTTTGCCTTTTTGGCCCACATACAAGCTGTTCTAACTGAGAGTTTTCTGCTTCTTCTTGTTTGTGTGGATCAAGATGGACACAGCTGGCAGGAGCTTAACTCACAAAGACTGCTTGAATGGCCAATGTTTTAAAAGAAATAGATACAAAAGCATCTGCGTTTGGCTCTCTGAAAAATGTCAGCAAATGGAGTTGGGAAATTGTGGCCGAAAGCATGAGTCTCTTCCAGGGTGGTGATGTCTGTGCCTGCAGGATCCGAGAGGTCACAACCACATATCAATCCAGTTGAACACCTATGGGACCAATTTAGGGGACATCTTGTGAAGTAATAGTGTTCCATTCCTCGAGTACAGTTCTAGAGATTTGTAGAACCTATGCACATTGGACCTGTTCTGGAGCCTCCAACTAAAAGACACTTTATGTTGTTTTGTATACATTCATATTTGTAGTTGTGTGTGGGTACAATAATTATAGTATGGTGGTTGTTAATGACCATGCAGTAGAGCTGCTTTTATTTTTAACCACAGTGTAAACTTTCTCCCACTCACAATGACTTGTACATGCTTTTTCCATCTCTCCTCCATCCCTCCATCCCTCTCTCCATCTCCATGGTGACCAAGGCCATCAGAATGCTGGGAGGAACTGTGAATCTATTCTGTGCTGTGTATAATCTATCACACAGTCTTCTAGTCTTATCTGCTCTCTATTCATTATTAGGGTTCTACATAAACGCACAGGCCTATACGCTTTCTATATTCACCATAGTATATTCAGCCTGCTGTTGATGAGTTTTGCTCTGTTTGGACCCTCAGATGTCTGCAGGTTAATTAGATCAGGCAGCAGTAACTGTGTGTCATAAAGAAGCCCAACTGGCTCAGGCTCTGGCTCTCAGGCACAAAAGAGTGTCAGTTTTAAATTATGGCCTTCAGTGAGTAATTGGCTAGCAGACTGGAATGGTTCTAAGAGTGTGAGATGTGTCCTTCCTTACTGACCAAGACAAATAGATAGAAAAACATATGGTTGCATATAAACCACCACATGCACAGAAGCAGTGTGCATGTATTTCAGTAATTATGGGGTTGATAAGAGTATACATGCAGTTAAATCATAAGAAGAAAACAAAACATATATTTGGTGTTCTTGTGCTCCATCTCATACAAGTTATATAGTCTTCAAAGTCCTCTCATCACAGTGCACAAAAGACATTAACAACCATTGGGAGTCCTTGACTGCTAGCAAAGCCATTGAGCTATAGGCTAATAAATACAACCAAGCTAGCATTAGTGTAACTCTCACTCAACAAAATTACAACAAAAGCAGCGATTCTGTCTTTATACAGTTTAAAATGGATGCCAGGGACAAGTTGTTTACCCCTTCTAGTCAGAGAAAAGATACCAACATGAGGTAAGGTATATAGATATCCATGTATCTACTTCAGTAGCTAGCGTTTTAGCTTGTTTTCCTCTTCATATGATGAGTCATTTCATTCAATCGGTAGGCCAACTTCAGAAACACAGTTTCCAACTGTGCTAATGCCCCACAGTATGGCTATAAAAACTAAATACTATAAAACTAAATAAATGTAACACTTAAAAAGAGAACTATGACCAAATGAATTTCACTTTTTTCATGATAATGTGAAAGAGTGACAAATTAAAAAATGATTTTTTTTATTAAATCTGTCGAGATGCCAATCATGCCGTGTCTGGTTCAGGACGCCACAGCATAAAAACAAATTCACCTTGAGCTTCATCTTCTACTTTTGTTGAAAGTGGGGACTTGAAAAGCGATGGTGGTTCTTGTCCGATATTGATAGACCAAGTAAATATAAAGTAATTTAAATTTGATATAAAGATCACAATCAAATATGCACTTAACAGTATGCAAAATAAGAAGGGACTGGCTGCATTTCTCTTAATATCTTCAGTGTTCATTAATTTTGTGTCATATTAAGAAACTGAAAATCTGCTCATTCTCCTCTCCAGGCTGAATATACTAGGTTAGTGGGAGAGAGTTGAACTGAGCACCTCTCTCTGAGCTCTCTCTCCTCCTGCTTTAGACAGACAGGGATAGAGAGGTATCTCATTTTTCATTTAATGAAACTAAGGGACCAGACACATTAGCCCTGTAAAGGTACTTTGCCCTTAAGTTAATATTAACTTGTGCAAGAACGAGAAAAGGGTTGGCACTTCTAATAGCACACGGGAGTCCTTCATCTTCAGAGCTCTCTGCCAAAAAGCCTTTCTAGCCAAATCCAACCCTTTTCCTCTTTTCCTCTCAGAAAACAAAATTATAGGCTACTGTACTCCAGCAAATAAGGCATACAGTAGGGTACTTCAAATTCTAGGGTAGGGTACTTTAAATCTGTACTGAGTAGCAGTGAAGCGTGACTAAAATTAGACTAAATATTTTAGAAATTGAATTGACTAAAACTAGACTGACATGTATTTAGCGTTTACTGAATAACCGCATGACTAAGATGTGACTAAAACTAATATACATTTTAGACAAAGACTAAAGCTGAATCAAAATCAGCTGCCAAAATTAACACTGCTACAAATTCCAACACACAAATACTCTGATACAAAACTAGAACGATCAACCAGAAAGCTGGATTCACATCAACACAACCAACACTGCAGCGTCAATATATAGCATGCGCCTGCTAAGCTCAGCTACTTCTGCCCAGAGGAGATAACTAAATGATAACAAAAGATGATATCAGACAACTGATGTGTACAGTAATGAGGAAACAAACACAGCAAACATTAAACCTAATCAGCATACTGCCATGGCATGAACGTGTGTATGGTTGTGGTTATTAATGTCTTACCAGAAATCAGGGCACATGAGATGTTTTTAGATGAACATTAGATGATTTTCACAAAGTCATAAAAGAGCATTATAAGTGCCAAATTCACAAAAAAACACCAACAGGTAGAAAATGGCATACTTTAGGGCAGGACTTTAGTAGGACCAAGGTCCACCTGTTTATTACTACAAAGCTTAGCAGGCCATGGGAAAAATACGTTTTTCTGACACTGACACTGCTGACACTGAAAATCTGAGAATTAGGCCCTGATAGAGATCATCCATTTCAGTTCAATCACAAAAACCAAAATATCTAGTTACGTTAAACAAAGGGGAAAGGAAAAAGGTAAAGGAATGTAAAAGGTAAATGTAGAATGTGATTTCTGACTCTTTTTTGATTTTTCAATTTTAATCATTAAGTTAGTATTTTTTACACAAAGTGACATCACCAGTCCACTACAAACTATGGTCACCTCCACAGTACAAGCCTGTGGGCCCCTAGAGGGTACTTCATAGCCCTTTGATGGTACCTGGCCCACAGTTTGAGAAACCGTACACTTCACATTGGCACATCTTTATGATTTTCTCCTTTTCTGTTCTTTTATGCTGATCTAGTAGCAGCTCTCTCTGCTCAAATCTAATATTTGTCATTTAGTTAATTCATATCACATACGTCACTTACTGCAGCTGAGTACACTGATGTAAAAAGTGCCTCTGAGCAAAGTGCAAGGCACATCTGGAGATGACATTTGCTTTTAAAATGTGTGAAATAGCTCTATAGTACTAGCATATGAATACTGACATTAAAACTGGAATGAATATGGGGAATTTCAGCAGAGGTGACTCCCAATCAATCCAGTTCAATCTTCTTTTATGTAAATGGCCTTTTCTCTGGTGAATAAGACCTCTCACCTCTTTCTAGTCCCTCTTTTCTCCACTATATTAAATAATAACCAGGTGCTCTGCAATAAAATAAAATTATTTATATATTTCTCTCAGCTGGTGAAATAATCAAAGCCCTTTTAGAAGGTTATGTGGCTGTATTATTGTGGTGGCATCGTGAAGGTCATCCCGCGGAATGAGTCACTCAACAGCTCCTTACTCACCATTAGTTTCCCAGCATGCATCTGGGAGTTCTTCATCTTCAGTGATTACATATTCTAATAGCTTCAACTTTAAAAACAGCCAAGCTTTTAGAAGTGCCTGTATAAAACAAGTGTGTTAATGCTTTCACTCATAGCAGGGAATCTAGAAGACCTCAAGGTGCTTATAAGGAAGGTTAAAGAACAGAATGAAAAGATGGAACTTCAGCTCAATATGAAGAAGAAGAAGAAGAAGAAGAAGAAGAAGAAGAAGATTACAAAAAAGACATTGATGAAGAAGATTGATGGATTAAAATGGTGGACAGGTTTTACCTACTCGGAGCAATTATTAACAACCATGGATCCAGCACTCAAGAAACACATATTGCCACTTGGCAGAACAAGGATGAACAAGCTTGAAAAGATCTTCAAATGAAGAATGGTTGCACTCAGAAGGAAGTGTCAGATTGCAGTGCTATTTGGCATGAAGATAGAGGTTACCAGGAACAATAAATGATGATAAATTTAGACTGATACGGGCAATATTTATTGAGCTACACATACAGAAGTAGCGACTCTCAGTATGGCGTTGGGCTACCATGTTTGCTAAAGCAAGGTATAGTCTTACCATGGAGTTGTAGAGGTTCCTAATGGTGCCCTGTGATAATCCATCCCATGCAGCTTGAATATTCCCACACAATTCCTGCAGACTTTGCGGAAGGGGTAGAGGTGGAGTGACACCAGGACTTTTGGGCATGTGACATGTGACGACAAGCTGTTCATCTTAGCACTTACCACGATGCCTCCACACACGGATTTGTTGGTTGTCTCCACCAAGACAAAAGCGAGACTTGTCACTGAAGACGACCTGCTGCCATTCTGAGTCACTCCATGACAGTCTGACACGACACCATTACAGTCTTTGTTTACGTTAGTGTGGTGTTAAGGGCAGTTGACGTTGACATTGACGGTCTGCGTGCATGTAGTCCTGCATTATGCAGCTGTCTGCCAATGGTGCTGACACTAACAGGATGATTCATGGAGGGCATCACTGCTCACTGAATATCTACAATCATGGCTGTTGGGTCAGTCAGGTACAGCGCTAAGGTCCATCCTTGCTTATGTGACATGCACTACTGAGCATGAAACGTGAATCATTTCCATGTCTCACAATGTCAAACCTACCCACCAAGTTTCATTCCTGTCAGTTAATTCCTTCTGGGTGCAACTATTTGTGCAACTGTTCTTTTTAAGATGAGTGTACATGCCTTGTAACTGCGAAGGCTTTTGAGAGCACCATGGACAACAAAGGAAACAAATGAATGGATCCTCCAACAAATCAAGCACCAATAATCAAATTGAAGTGCTCTTATTTTGGACATGTCATGAGAAGAACCGGGTCACCAGGAAAAAAGCATTATGGTTGGTGAAGGTAAATGAGGAAGAGGAAGATCAGCAACAAGATAGACGGATATAACCAGTAAAATCATGAAGGAGAAAGAATATTGTGCAGAAACACTTTCCTTGTGGTCACCAGAAATATAATCATAATAATAATGCTTTTCTTCAGCAGGGATGTTTCACTTTTTGACAACAAATAAATCCTAATTGATAATATGAAAGAGTGACAAATGGATTGATTATATCTATGCCTCTCAAGTCACCAACCATGCTGGCGTGATCAAGTACTTGCTTGGTTTAGGACGTCACAGCATACAAACAAATTCACACTGAGCTTCACCATCAACTTCTGTCGAAAGTAGTGATGTGAAAAGCGATGCTGGTTTCTGTCTGATATTTATAGACCAATTGAAAAGAGAGATATGATAATATGAATGTGATATAAAGATATTTACACATATGCTTAATAATTCGCAAAATGGGACTGGCACAGCATTTATCTTAATATCTTCTGTATTTTTCATCATATGAAGGAATGTAAAAATGTCTGGATCTGCTCATTCTGTTCTACAGGCTGAAGATACTAGGTTAGTGAGGGAGTAAACTGAGCACCACTCTTTCCCCTCCTGCTGTAGACAGACGGAGACAGAGGGGGTATCACGTTATTCATTTAATGAAACTAAGAAACAAAACACATTAGTCATGTGAAAAAATAGATCTCTGCAGACGCCCACCTCTCTGTAAACAGGAGAAAAAATGCCGTGGACCACCAACATCCAACCAATCAGAACAAGGAGGCGTATCTACCCCCAAAGAAAACCAGAGAAACTTAGCGTAAGCATTTCATTGTAAGAAGCTGTGGAAACGGGTGAGAAGAGAGTTTTCCTGTGGACATGCCCTGTAGTATTCCCTTCCCCATTTCACTGGCTGAGATATGTTGTACACAACAATATGTTATACACTGATTATGCTTTGAGACACATTTACTGCAAACCAGTGGCATCTAACAGCTAATCACTGAGGGTCAAGGATACAATCCGACTTCCTGCTTTAAATTCAGCATTGTGGATAAAATAATGCTCTGCCTATAGACTAAAACTCTCTGGGTGTCTCAATTGTGCACTTAATACTAGTACTAACTAGTTTTGGTGTATGCAGTAAGTACTACAGTTACAAATGTCAAAGTGGACACTATAGTCCCACAGTGCATCAGGCAGCAGAAGGGGAGGAGCTGCTCACATCAAAAAATGGCTGACAGTAATGCAATGAAGCTAGAAATGGTGTAAATGTGAGTTCAACCTAAATCTGTCAAAACTGCAGAAGCTCCACCTTCAGAGTCCAGCTTGGTATGACACAAGTTTCATCCCTTCCTGTTAGTAAGAAAAGATGTAGTGAGCTATATATTAATATGAGCTAATGGGGTGAGAAAACAGACAGCATTTTTGGTTTTTTTATTTTA
The DNA here is from genome assembly GCA_034552555.1 of Semaprochilodus insignis. NCBI lineage: Eukaryota > Metazoa > Chordata > Actinopteri > Characiformes > Prochilodontidae > Semaprochilodus > Semaprochilodus insignis. Next base: position 8,287,261 of record CM067482.1, read on the forward strand.
TTTTAAAATTAAACTGTAAATAAATAGATAAATCTAAACTTTTTAACTTAACTTTTAAATAACCAACTGTCACACTCCCTGTGGACATGCCCTGTAGTATTCTCTTCCCCATTTCACTGGCTGGCACTGCTGAGTCTATGAACTACATCTCCCAGGATCTAACTGTTTTCACCCGTTCCCCATTTTGTCTCTTGATAAATACCTCTCTGTCATGCCTGGTCTTTGTGAAGTATTGCTTCTGTTGCCACAGCATACTGAGCTGTTTTCCTCTGTTTGTTTCTCTCTCTGTATTTACCTGCTTTGGTTTTCAACTGTGTTTTTGGGTTTGCCCTTCGGTAGTGTTTGCTGGTTTGTTTGACTGATCTTTTGCCCTGGGCTGTCTCTTGGTTGCGTATTTGGCTACACATTCTGTTGTTAAAGGTCATGATCTCAGTTTTATCCACAAGCATCTAACTAGTTTTTTAATCCTCACAAAAAGATATTTAGTACTTTCATTAGTACCATTATCAAAAATGTTAAAGCTGAACTGGGCTGAGATGGGTCAGAAACAATACAGATAGGCTCTTTGTGAGACAATATTAATAAGTGTTGTTTCTCTGAAGTGAATTTCAGGAGAAAATGAATCAGGCCTCACACTGATTTCAAATAGGACTTAACTATGTCTTGGCGGAGACATATTTTGCCCAACCCTTGTTTGCATAACACAGTCAGGCAGCACTTATTGACACACTCTGACACATTTTAATGTATTAAATGTTTTGTGAATGTCAAGCATCATACAGATGTGGGTCATTGTGCATGTGGTCACACAGCCTTCCTTTAAAACATTCCACTAGATAGATGCCACTGAGTGCCTGCACTGCCTCCAGTGTTTTTTGTGTGTATTGCACCCTGCATAGCTTTAATTTCTGAGGACATGCACAAATGACGCACCACACGGACGCAAGATACCAAGGACACCATCATTGCTACACGAACACATAGTTAACAGCACATGTATCTCTAGCCTTACACTACATGCATGCAAAAAATGGCTAGGGGCAGTGCAGGCAGGCTGCTGCACAGTGACAAATATGCTTGTGAGAACAGCTGGCGAGACATCCGCATCTTAAAAGTCAATGTGGAAACAACATTACATAAATCCGCAGGTTCTTTATGGTCAGTGTTCTCTGGTCTGCACTCTAGTGGAAGCCTTCAAGAACACATGTAGCATACAGGCAAGTATGTGAACAGTTATATTCACGACACGGTTAGTTGCTGCATGACCAAACACTAATCTTGCTCTGTATTGGCTAGACAGGTAGTTATTTTTCCATAGTACATTTTATTCTACACCAGGCAGCTGACAGGAATTAGCTCACTAAATAGCCTAATGCATTTTCGTGAAAACTCTCAAAGCGAACTTCGTGCTAGAGACAGTAGCATATCAGTAGTTAACAAAGTGGGCTCTGCGCTCTGAGGCACTTAGGGGTCATACTAGACAGTTAACCTTTATTTATGCTAACGTTAACTTGATGCTAACTTTTGCTAGGTAATTAGCTTGGTGTCCACCTGCGGGACCTGCAGGACAGGTTTGAACTGTCTGGAGTTGTATTGCTCTCTGCTCCTCTTTCAGCAACATGTGTTGCTTCCCAAGCTGTGTTAATGATGAATAATAAATGAGTCATTAGGTTTCCTTCAGATTTCTGTAAACGGATCTGAGGAGAAGTTTTGATACGTTCCTGTTATGTCCTCTTTGCTGAACGTTGTTTATCTACACAGCACTACGGCAAAATTGAGCGTGACTGTTTTGACAGTTCTGGGCCTCCAGTCTCTCTTTGTTTTTTTATGCTGTTTTAACGTGATCGTTCTTCTTTTATAATAACCTCATCACACTCTTCAAACCTCCTCAGCAGATCAAACAGCAAACCTTCAAACATGAGATTCTTACATAAGAGTGTTCTAATTAAAAATGTATAACCTTACACTTATTCAAGTGTGTTCTGTTCACTCTCTCTCTTTCTCTCTCTATCTCCCCCTCTTCCCCCTCCTCTCTCTCTCTAGTTTAACCTGGGTCTCTCCTGCTTCCACTGCTTCTTAGAGTGTCAATTCTAATCTGACAACCTGGAGTTTGTTCTCTCTCTCTCTCTCTCTCTCTCTCTCTCTCTCTATCTATCTCTCTCTCTGTTTTGAAGTTTTTGGTGTTTTAGAAAGCTTGTTGGACCTTGCTAAGAAAAAAAACGTGTGCTTTGCAATCTGTGCTCTTGTAGTGGTTAAAGGACACCCCTGTTCTTTTAACAGCAAAGAGAGAGAAGAGGTATTAAAATAGTGTAGTATGGTAATGAGGGAGGAGGCAGGATGGAGGAGGAGTAGTGGAGCAATAGTCAAAGTGGACTCTGTTAGTGTAGTACTTCACTGAACTGGAATACAGCGGGAGGGGGTTAATTTAAGAATTTGTGTGTGTGTGTGTGTGTTTGTGTGTGTGTGTGTGTGTGTGTTTGTGTGTGTGTGTGGGTGTGTGTTTGTGTGTGTGTGTGTTCTGGGTCTATACCTTATTGTGTGTACAAAAACAAACTGGTTCTGGTTTCTAGGAAGTATCTAAGAAAGTAATGGGAGTCTAGGTGATGTTCACAGAAACCTATGTCCTCTCTGATGTTTAATAGTCTCTAATAGTCTCTGAATACTAACAAGCTCTCTCTCTCTCTCTCTCTCTCTCTCTCTTTGTTTTTATCTCTCCTCTTTACCTCAGCATCCTTTTACGGTTCTCTCCTAATCCCAGAGGACTCCTGATATGTGTAATAGCCTCTTGTCTTCTTCTGGTCTGCTCTCCTTCTTATATCCTCCTCTACTCCACCCTCCATCTTCCCTGTTTTCTACTCATCCATTGTCCCGATTAGATCTCTCTTCTCTACCCATGGTTTCTTATTTCCCCCTCTCGCTGCTCCTCCCCTTCATTTTTCATGTTTTACTCATCTCATCTCAATTGCTCTGTTTGTCACGCCTCACTTTTCTGCTTTTTCATCTCATATGTTCTCTGAATTGCTGCAATCACCCTTGCTCTCTCTCTCTCTTTCTCCCTCCCTCTCTCTCTCTCTCTCTCTCTCTCTCTCTCTGTCTGTCTCTCCATCTCTTTTTTTTTCTTTCTCTCTATTTCTATCTCCTCCTCATCATAGTGTCCTGTTATAGCCTTGGGAAAATGGGAGAGTAGTTCAGGTTGTGCTGTAAAAGCCACTTTTATATGTGGTCAGATACAAGCCTGCCTGATGGCCAGAAGGTTCAGATCAAAATTCATGCAGTGTTGTGTTCACTATGCAGTGTACTATTAAGGCAACAGCACTTAACTTAAAATTAGTACCAGCAATAACTGCATTATCAACACATCTGACCTTTTTTATCTTTGTCAGAGTAAGTTCCAAATGAAGGCCTGTTCACATGACATTATTTATTTATCAATACTGATGTTTAAAAACACACACACAATAAAAACAGAATCTGTGGTTTTTAATTCTATTGATCCTTCATTTAACTTACCGGATTACAAGGAAGAGTTTTCCAGTGTTTTTATTGACCAACTTGTACAGTATTTTGCAGAGTTGGGTGACTCAAGTCACATGACTTGACTCGAGTCAGATTCGAATCGCAAATTTAAGGACTTGAGACTTTCTTGATTAACACTGATAAAAGACTAGACTTGAATTTGACTTGGTAATCATGACTCGAGACTTGACTTTGACTTGAGGCAGATGACTCGAAATTGATTTGATTTTCTATTAAATATTTGCATTCGGTTTAAGAAATTAGGGATTGTTTAGGGATTTTTTTGTTGAAACATAATTGGTTGATTTCTGTCGCAATGCACGCAAACCTGGCAACCTATCAGAGCGCGGGAGATCACCAGAAGTCAACGTACGAAGTAGCTCGTATGGTGAAGCGCCTACGCCAGAAATAGTGAGGTCTGAATTAGAGGATTGTGTTGTGGATGAAAGTAGTAAAGAGAACAGCGATACGGAGGGTCTGCAGATCAAACATCAGTGACACGACCACCGTGACCAACTTCATCCATCACTACAGACCCCACACAGAAAGTGACTGTGTCGTTTGACTATTCGAACATTAGCTAACTTTAAGTTACCGGTAGGTTTTGAGTAGAAAAGGGGACGGGAATACAGTCACTATTTACAGACTCCACCTGAAACGCACTGAAATACATTAGATAATGTGAAAGACATACACTGTAAAACTTAACCAAAACCTGCCATAAGATATCCATTGGTTGAATTGTAGTTAATTTTTATAAGTATTAAATTACTCATTATACTGTATATATCAGATCAAATATCATTTGTATTGTATAGAGGGCCATTTGAAAAACATACTACAACCTTTAGTTTGGTAAGAGATACTGTTTTTTAATTTTTAGATTTAATAAACTACTACTGTGAGACAATAAGATGACAGAGATCTAAAATCAATTGTAGTGTACAAACACCCATCTGATGAACATACTACAACCGTTATATTGGTGAAATAGAACTGTAGTTAATTAAAAAATATGTAATTTTAGTTCATTCTTTATAGGAATTAAATTAATACTGTGAGACATCCATGTGACATACAGATATAATATTGCTTGTAGTATACAGACACCCATCTGACGAACATACTACAACCTTTAGTTTGGTTATTTTCCTTTTTATATTTAATAAATTACTACTGTAAGACATCCATACGCCCACGACCGCTAAAGTAATGTCCGTTTAGCCTCACAGTGCACTCCAGCAGTCTTTTGTTTTAGGATGTTTTAGGATTGTTTAAGACTTCTTTACTCCTCTTGTGGTCTGCTCTTGGGCTGAACTGGCTAGGACAATCTGACCTCACCGTGTTCCGAGTTGTTTCACTGGTAAATTATTTTGGCAACAGAGAAATGGCTTGTTTCTAATTGTTTTATATCCCCTCCCTGTCTCATATGCACCTACAAACTTCTTTTTTGAAGCCCAGGGAACTTCTTGGACATGACTGTGGTAATACCACTTCCTTCAACAATCAGGAGCAAACCAGACTAAATATGTGTATTTTAAATAATACCAGCCCCTCCAAAATCCTCTCTAATGATGTTCCAGTTATTAGCAGCTGATGTTGGTGCACCTGATTGTAATTTTATGCATTTAAGCAATAATTAATGTGGGGATGTCCTAACCTTTTCCTCACAAGAAAGCTGCGTTTCTGTTCAATACACTTTACTAATTATTTTTAAGTACAGTTTGGCTCTGGCTTTTTGTGCACTGTAACAGGAAAACAATGAAGCGGTGTCATATCCAAAACAGAGATTACCTAACCTTTCAGGACCAGTCAGGTCCAGGACCATGCTCCTAAATTGTAAAGCATTTTTTAACTAAAGTTGTTTAAAGTCACACTAGACTTTCTCAGATTGTGTCACCTTGTGAAATGATCGAGGCCTGGAGGACGGGAGGAGTCAGTGTCAACTGGACAATATCAGTGCAGTTAGCAAGCCCAATCTCACTAACCTAATCTAAGTAGTATTGGTACATAATGGTACATATGTTAACATGATATCAGATAATGAACACAGGCTCTTGGGAATCACTGAAAAGTTATTGTGGTAGAGATGTGCACATATGCTGTCCTGTGTTCTAATAAAAGAGCATTTACGCATTGTTTCCTGAGCTGTATTCTTTGCTAACACCACAGTGGTGTCAGAAGTTGGATGGCACCCCTAGCAGTTTGGAGATTGACACTTCTGCAAACTCAAAGGAGAAACTGTGGAGAAGACCAGACCTGACCGAGGACTGCAGAAGAAGAAGCAGCAGAGTAAGGACAGTGGAAAAAGACAGCACGATGACTCACCCTTGAAGGGGGTCTATGTAGTGACCTGCATATGCAGAGCAACCACATAGGAGGCACCACTGCTGTGATAAGAGAGACTGTAAATAAAGTTGTTATAGACTTTATTAGTGGCACATGTGTCTCTGATGCTGTTGTGTGTTGGAATGTGGGGTGGTTGGTAATGGGTTAGTAATTACCATGTAAAAAATGACCTGCCTGTTGTCTCAGTTGTGTCAGTAGTGGTGGTTCTCCCCTGCTGTTGTGTTCAATAAAAAAGCGTTCACTTAATGCACTGATTCCTGCACTGTCTTCTACGCCAGTGCCACAGTACACCTCCGGAAGCATTATGGTTGCACTGATGTAGATAACTGTCATGATTTGGTGTCAGTAACGTGACTTTTGGGCATCTGCAGTTATCCAAAAACAGCAGTTACAGCAGTTAGCAAGCTGTTTTTGACATACATAGTAGAAACACCAATATAAACATAATCATATCAGATTGCTATATACTCACCACATCCCAGTGCTACATACTGTTCTGTAGGCTGCAAAGTTCACTCAAGTTGAACTCGATGCCAAATTCAACATGTAAAGTTTATGTGCCCTGGAAGTCAGCATCACAAACATGCTCACTGTGGCATTTTCTATTGAAATGAATGTAATTTTGCTTGGAAATATATGCTGGTCAATGCCAGTTTGACTGGACCTTAAAAGTGAAAACCCTTTATACTTAGTTACTGAAGTTAAGATAATGCTTATGTTTAAAGTTATTAATAATTCTTTAGTAATATCTTATTAGGAAATCATCACTGTCAGAACAAAATGTAGTATCTCCAGAATGTTTTGGAGGGACATAAACCATATGGCCCAAAAGTGGACAACTGACCATCACATGTATATGACTTATTAAACCACATCTTTACAGATCTCACTTTGTGCACAGGGGCACAGCCATGGTGGAACAGGAAGTGTCTTCCCCAAACTATTGCCATAAAGTTGGAAGATGTAATTGTCTAAAATGTCTTTGCATATTGTAGCAGTGACATTACCCTGCACTGGAACTAAGTGACCTAAGAGCCCTAATCCTGAAGAACCCCTGCATAGTTACATGCTTCAGCACACTGCATCCTACTCTGTAAGTTTGCGTGGTCTTCCACTTCATGACTAAGCTGTGTTGTTCCTAGACACCTCCAGTTCACTATAATAACACAGTACACCAGGGCAGATTTAGCAGGACTGAATTGTGGCAAAGATGGCATCGAATTACATGTTTGGAGTAACTGAGCTACTCAGTATGGATTCTACTGACAGTGTTTGTTTGTGGAGATTGCATTACTATGTGCTTGATTTATCCCCCTGTTAGCAAGGCCGAAAACACCTTTAGACAATAATTACGAGGCATATCTACATAGTTTTGGCTGTGTTGTGTATGCATGACCTTGTGTCCTGACACAGTACAAAAACAAGCCTGTGTATGTGTTTTCATAGTCGTATTGTTCTTAGAGTAAGCTGGGAGGCCCAGAGTGATGCTGTTCTGAGCCTGACGTAAGACTTTCACACTATTTCTGAAACACTCTCAGCACTCACCCACCCCCAACCCGTTTCCCTCCCTCACATACACACTCTGAGCTGTGTGTGTGTGAGTGCAGTAGTACTGCTGTGTTCCCTTTAGGGTGAATACTGCTGCTGAATATTTCATAAAGAACTTTAAATAAAGCAGACTGGATATAAAATTGGAGTGTGTGTGTGTGTGTGTGTGTGTGTGTGATTTTTTTTATCTTGCTGTACAGATATCACAGCGTTAACTCACTATGATCCCAAACCTCAGGTGAACACAGTGCACTACACACCTTACCATTCAGAGAGAGAGAAGATGACAGTGAGAGAGAGGACAGAGAAAGGAGACAAAGAAAGGGGGGTGGGAGAGAGAGAGAGCAGAGTGAAAGAGAAAGGGAAGGAAAGAGAAAGAAATAACAAAGAAAGAGAGAGGGAAGAAGAGAAATGAGAAAGAGAAGGAGGAATGAGACAGAAGAAGGAGAGAGGAAAAGGAAGGAAGAGAGAGAAAGCAGAGTGAGAGAGAAAGGGGAGGAGGGAAAGTAAGGGGGGAAAGAACAAAAGTAAAGAAGAAAACAGAGGGAGAGACAATATAGAGAGAGGGAGGAGGAAGGATGAGAGAGTCAGGAGAAAGGGAGAAAGACACAAGGAGGAGAAGGACAAGATGAGATAAAGGAGAAGAGTGAGTGGTACAGGGGAGAAGCAGAGTGAGAGATAGAAGAGAGAAGGGAAGAGAGAGAATAAAGAAGAGGTGAAGGGAAGAAGAGAGTGATATAAGGATGGTGAATAGATATAAAATGAGAAATAGAGGGAATGAAAATGACAAAGAAAGCAAGAAAGAGAGCAGGAGAGGGAGGCAAAAAGTTGGCAGCTCCCCAGAAGGAGCTACTTCATGCATTATTAGATTGAAACATTACATCATTCCTTATGCGCTCTCTCTCTCTCTCTCTCTCTCTTTCTCTCTCTCTCTCTCTAATTGCCTTATATGCAGACTGCTGGGCCACTCTTATCGAATTATGATGCAGTAAATGAAGTGATGTCACAGTCATGACAACAATATTATAGCTCCATATTTACCTGCAGCAGCAGCAGCTAAATGTTCCACTCATGCATTAAAGAATACAGAGGCAAAAGTAGTTCTTTCTCTGAACTTGACGTTTTATATTAAGGTACATGAACATTACATTCTGCCATTGTGCTCACGGTAAAGAGGTAAACTCTCTCTCTCTCCCTCTCTTTCTCTCTCCGGTCAGAACTGAATACACACCCACACACATCCACACCCCACACCCCCCCACACACACAGACAGACAGACACATCTCACACATCCAGTCTTCTTCAGTTCATGCAGTCCTTTGTTCAGAAACACCAGTCTGGGTTTTGCTTTTGCCTAATTTAGGCCGCTTCCACATGGCTGAAATATGACATATGACCAACCACTTCAACTTACAAAACAGAGGCAAATAAAACAGAAATCAATAAACCAAGTACAAAAGGAAGAGAGTAACCCAAATCAGACATCTGAGAAGATAACAGATCGCTTCTTTTAAAAATAAAAGAATCCACGTATATTTACAGCATCATAGTAACTGTTTCCTGTGTGCGGTTTACACTTTATTCTCTGTACGACTGAGCAATATTGATACTAAGTAGAGCGAACAGCGATAGAGACATTTAAGACATTCGGCACTGCACAGGGTGATGCCCAATCAGATGTTGTATGAAGTATGACAAGAAGCATTATGGGGTGTCCACAGACTGTCTTTGGAATCATTGATTGGCCGGGTTCAGCCAGTCTTTTCACCCCCTAAAGAAACCCCTATCCCGACGAAATGACCGACAGATGACATCACTTGTATTACGAAGCTTTCTGGTGGTTCTCGTCAATTCATAAGTCCAGGAATTTCTACATTTCTACATCTACAAATTACTACAAGCATGCTGCACTCAAATGACTGGCAAAGTCATGAATACAAGCGTGCCCTAAACTCAAGCTTAGCTGTATGGAACAACAGCCATTAGGGTCTCTTGTGCATGTGATACACTGACGGGTTACTGCTGACCACCCAAAACTGTTTGATTTTATGACTCGGCAAATGCACAGATCCCCTTACACCACATGAACACTGTAGACCAAGCTGTTTATCTTCTATTCAGTGACTGATGTCATTGGTCAATCCCAGTCAACATATGAGGATATCTCGGCTTCACGAGATGATCAGCCCAGTGCACCAGCAAATGTGGTTACAGGGTAAGCGAGTTGGGTACCTGAGTTTACTGCTTGTATTTATGACTTTGTCAGCTGTTAGAGTGCAGCTTCCTTACAGCAAACCTGGAAATTCATGGGTATATGAGTTGATGGGGACTTTCTAAATGCACTGTAGAAGTCCGACCTATGTTCTCTCAAACCCCGCCCTCTCCCGTTCCCGCATATTTTGACAGTTCCTGGGTGTTTTTGTTGGCTGCCTTGGCGACCAGCTAGTCTTCAGCTAGTCTTCGGATAGCGCGTGCCACTTGGCGATCTGTCGGCGTGGGTGGTCGCAGATCTCACGCCAGTGTTCTCCAGGAGTGCCTGGGGAGGAGGTGCCGAGCAGCAGGCGGCCGATGAGTGGCGTCCTTGCCGTCCGGTCGGAGTCCAGCAGCAGGAGCTCCACGCTGGTGTCCCGCAGACCCTCCTCAGAGGGCACATCAAAGACGAAGAGCTCGTTAAAGACGGGGTTTGGCGCACACTTCTTCACGTGAGTCTTCTTCTTGCACACACGCTTCTTCCCCTGGTACAGGTTCACCTTCACGTATGGGTCTGCACAGAGAGAGACAGGTCACAGAGCTACCCAAAATGCGGCCCGCAAAAAAGACATTTGATTTGGTCCACCAGCAACTCACCTAAAGCTGCAATCACAGTAGACATTTGCACTTTGTACATTTGTACTTGTAAAAATAGTGTGACTGAGGTCCTCAAAGAAAGTAATACAATTTCTCACATCCTTTTCATGTATTTATTTATAGTCAGAGGCAAAAAGCACAGCCAAAGCAACTGCACCGTTGATAACAAAAAATATAGTGTTATGCTATAAAATGCAAAGTCAGTCCACTTTAATTGGGACTAGGTAAAATGCAAAGCCAATCCCACATAAGTTGGGACTCTAGGTAAAATGCAAACAAAAACAGAGATTTATAAATCTACTTTGACCTGTATTTGAATGAAAACGGTACAAAGACAACATGTAATGTTCTAAGTGTCCTTAAATTCATTGCTTTTTGTGACCTTATGCTCGTTCTGAAACTTATGTCTGCAACACCTTCCGAAAAAGGTCAGGACAGAGACAATTTAAGACTAGAACCATTGTGAAATGTTCAAAAACACTTTCTAAACAGGCGATGCATCCAAAAAGGGGTTGGTTGTAATAAGCAAAGCAGTTTTGAGGCTCATAACTTGAGCAGAAAATCCAACATTCCTCAGTGATCAACTGCAAGGATTTTAGATATTTCACCCTCTACAGTGCATAACCTCATCAAAAGTTTCTCTGGAGAGATGTGCACATAGAAGACAAAGCTAAAAACAATGCATGCCTGTGACCTTCGACCCCTCAGACACCACAGGATATCACTGTATGAACTCAGGAACACTTTGATAAACCATTGTCAATGATCACTGTTCATCTATCCCTATGTTTCCACTATCCTCCCTTGCTTACCCTTTACTTCTACTAATTTCAGTTTTGCAACATGTATTGGTCAAGTATGTCACTTCTCTTTTTTTACTTTGTTTTTTGTGAAATTCAACTGAACTGAAATTGAGAAAGAGTTAAGGAGAAAGCGAGAGAGAGAGATCAAGAGTAAGACTGAGCTCCTTGCTTAAAGCAGACATGTTCTGGGCTGTGGCGGGCAGGGATCAATAGCTGGGTCGATGGAGAGGAAATGTTTAGTGCAGTTGAGAGAGATTGCTCTGTCTGATGTAGTGACAATAGCTGTATGAGTTATTCTGGCTCAAGTCAGGGTCATTCTTAACCCACACCTTCTGAAGCGCAGACCCTTTCTCTCTCTGAAGATACAAACTTCTACTTTCACCTCACCTTCACTTCTGCCTTCTACCTTCACCTCATTTGTCCTTTTTTGTGTAGATGGTCTCACAATGTCCATTAATTACAGCTTATTTATGAAATTAGGCTCTGATTATGACGCTGTCTCCATCACTGAGATTACTTGATGACCGTTATGGAATTGTCTAGTTCTAATTCCTAAAGATATATACCAGTTATAACTCTACTCCCTCTGTCTGACTGCTACCATGTTTCTGACCTCTAAATTCAAATCTGATCAACAGTTTAGTACAGTAGTTATCAGTTTAGCAAGTGGAATAATATGAATAATTGGAATGGGCATAAAAGACTAATGTTTAATAATGATTGCTGATCGTATCATCACCATCTGAAAAAGCAAATACATGGCAAAAATGCCAACTTTTTAGGGGAGGTCAAAAACGTTCCTTATTTTTAATGTACGTTAATGTAATAAGATTTTATTTCAAGTGTTTTTGGAGCATTTGTCCATTAATCATGCATCATTCACAACATAAAGGGCAGCTGTTGTGCTCAAATAATGTAGAAAAGGAATAAAATTTGATTAAACTATAATTTACTGACAATTCCCTTTTTCAGATTACTTCATTGTTTTCTCCCCAATTTAGTCTTCTCCAATTCTGTTAGTTAGCCTTGTTTCCTCCAGTCACTCGATGGTACCAAGCTGAGTGAAGACTAGCACATCCTTCCTCTAAACTACTGGTAATGTAAAGTCATTACACAGCTCAGGATGCTTGGAGGAGAACACTAACTGCCAGTTCTATCAGCTAATGATGGAGGGAGTGGGAGGACCATCACAGAGGGTGGGGCCAATTAGTTTTCTTAGACTTCTGGCAATGGACAGCTGAATGTTAACTGGGGATTGTACTTGTGATTTCCAGACATGAGGGTCAACACTAGAGGTCAACATTAGTGTTGTTTACACTAAGCAAACAGTTCTTCAGGTCACATTTCAGTAAACTGTGTTGCATTTAATACTTTCTGAAAGAATCATAATCAAGTCAAATCGCTGCAAGATCAGAAATGTACATCCTTACTGTTTAACCACAGTCTGCTTTGCAGTCAAGGACACCACACTCACCTGATGGGCCATTGGGGTCAGTCTTGGGCAGGTGGCGAGCCTTCAGCACCACCACAGTCAGGGTGCTGGTGGTGGACTGGTAGCACAGAGACAGCAGCAACTCTCCCCTCCCCGCACTCCTCTATAGACAGAAAGATAGACGATAAACAAATTATATTTGGTTGTACTGAATCCATAACCTATATCCAGTATATATCAACTGTGCTCAGGGCCGCTCCTTATTAGTCTAACTCTGTGGTGTGTCAGTAGTTTTGTGGGGTTGTTTGGATTCTCAGTGCTCCTTCCACAGTCGGATCACTACAGTAAACACAATGTAGTGGATGGCGATTTTCCAAAGGAGCCGTTTCAAGGTGGTATAGCTTCCATCAACATGTCGCATGGCACATGCAAACATTTTTTTTGCACCTATTGTATCTGTTTCAAAACCATGCGACCTCAGCATTTCATTCACTCTCCCTTATGTGTAATGAGAAACCTGTTGTGAATAATTTGCTTCACTGTATCCGATACACAGCGCTCCCAGTAACGTGTGAATACAGAAACACGTTGCCATGGCATCCTGGAGCAGGGTTCTGCTGCTGCTGCTGTGCCGATGACTCGGAGCGTCTCCCAACCAATGAGACGTAATTACCAGTGTTTGACTGTTTTCAGCTGCAGTCACCAGCCGAGGATAATGGCTTCTCTTTCCACTCCAAACGGAGTCCATTGTTCTGTGCATAATGCTGGAATCATGTTGTCAAAATCAGGGCACGTCACTGGCGGGCCTGACTGCTCTGTGTTTTGACAGAACCTCAGCACAACTGAGGCTTTACTGCTTTCAGACAACTGCAAGGCCTTTCTGTGCCAAGTGACTCAGAGAGTCACTGTGTATCCAACTGGCCATGAAGATCAGCACTGTCCAAATCAATAGCCAACCTGTGCTAGGACAAATCAGTCACTACATAATTCATTCTCCAGTGAAAAGAGAGGCGTTCTTGCTTTGTCTGTGAAAAGAACCACATTTCTACCAATTCACAGTTTCACAGGGTGCTTATTAAGTCTGGAAGGGGTACCAGGCTTCTCCTAGGAGATGATTGTTCAGGCTTTAGCAAATGTAACTACAGTCAATCCTCTGGTTTTTATTACTTAAAAAATATAATCTAGACAAATCCTGCTCAGTCGCTGAATATTACTCCAAAAATACACAACTAAAAGGGAAAAATAGGTTAGAGGCGACTCTTTAATGTGCAAGCCACAGTCATTGAGGGGCAGGCTTGTTCCATTAGATGGCTGATTAAATATTTAGTGCTCGAGGTCCTGTGGTCCATCTTTGCTTCTAAATGGGTGACATGTAAGCCGTTTTATTGACCCTCCCCACACACACACACACATGCACACACAACCATAACCCACAGGCACACACATGAACACACCCTTATTGCCCCCTGACACACATACACCCTCACACACACAAAGCAGCAATCATCCTTGTGCTCTTGGGTGTGTGCTCTATTGATCAGTTCTAATGCTGCATTACTGAAGAAGGAAACCAGAGATCTTATACTCCGCTTATTCTCTTTCTCGCTCTACATCAAGCCCCTTTACACACGTACTATCAAATAACACTCATCCACTCAGACAAAAACATACTATTACACTGTTCATTGATCTCAAACAGAAGCTGACTTACTGAAATGGCTTATTACTGATGGTTTGCAATCTGAACAACAACAATAAAATGACTACAGTCGTAATAATAAAAGAGGTTGAGCAACCAAATTTGGTGCTTTAAAGAACCTTTGAATGGATGGCTCTTTACAGAACCACTTTGGTAAATGAGATGTGTGGGTGTGCGGGTTTAATGCTCATGTAATCTAACTGTTCTACACCTACTAGAGCTTTCTAAGTTCTAAGCCCAGAGCAAAAATTAAGAGTGCATTCCTAAAGGTGCCAAAAAGGCTTCTCTGCTTTGTGCCACAGAAGAACCACAGTTGGTTCCCTAAAAAAACTTCAGTGGATCGTTCTTTGGAGAACCATTTTTGTAAATGCAGCGAATGAGTGCGAAGTGCCTTTTCAAGTTTGAAGACACGCCAAATAATGTGATGGTTCTAGAAACATATACGCACAAATGGGGGAATAAAAAATTGTCGTTCTAGGTCATTGTTCAATTTTTTGGCTAAAATTTGTGATATTTAATGTCAGTAAAAACGCATGGAATATAGTCAAGGCTCTTACCCTAACATTCCTCTTGATGATGTCACGGCTCATGAGGACCCGGCCCTCAGAGAGGTCAACGTCAGCCAATGGGACGAGTGTTTCCCCGATGATCTCGTCACGAGAGAACCGGTCAAAGCTGAGAACCATGAAATGCAAAGCCAGCTGGGATACACGGGCATATGGGATACCGTAGAAGCTGAAGGTCTCGTCAAAAGCCGGGTCCAGAGTCTTCCTCAAAACCCTTGTCTTCACCTTGTGCTTCTTCTCAGGGAGCAGGGTCAGCTTGATGTAAGGGTCAGACGTCAAGGATTGTTCGTCAGTGGCAGACAGACCATGTGCCTCCTTGATGTGCACCATGAAGGCCTTCTTTTCAAAGTTGTACTCAAGAGAGAAGTAGAGGGTACCTAGGCCGCCTTCTTTGTCCTGTGGCTTGTCCAGGGCTGGTGTCGGCGTCTGGCTGGACAAGCAGCTCTCTGGGGTTGTGGCCTCCTGATTGCCTCCCGAACCAAACCCAGGGTGTGGCGTGGGGATATCAAGATCCGGAGAGCTTCGTACTTTGGGATGAAGCACAGCTGGTGGCTTATAGGTGAAGTTTCCATTGAGGTCTCGCTTTTCCAGGTCCAGGTGGAGCGCTGGGCGCCCCCCAGTGGGACTGGGGCTCGCTTTTCCCTGTGCAGGGTCGGGTGACTTCTCTCCAGCAAACTTTTTCTTGCCGTTTAAGCTTTCAGGGTAGATGTCCACACCCTTCAGCATGTGGACAAACTTGTATGGTGGAGTTTTGGTGCTACTCTTGTTGGTCTTGCGCTGGCAGCAAATCCAGGCAAAGGCGGAGACGCTGAAGACCAGGCCGAAGACACTGACCACAGCCACACTCACAGGAACCTCCGCTGGGGGTTGGGGGGACAAAATCCTGTTAGACCTTTGCAAGGATATTGTAATATTGCATGTGCCACATTTAATCAATCGCTATCCTTAGTCTTAAAAGCTGAGGTGCCAATAAGTGGTTCTTTGGTGCAATGCCATGCCAGGGGTTGTTCTCAGACTAGTCTTTATAGACGGCTCATATTTTTGCCCCATCCAGGCTCCCAGGACATATGGATAGAACAAAAAACATGTAACATCTGCAGCTCTAGAGAACCTTTCAGTGGACAATCTTTAAAAGATTCAGCTAAATCATTCAAAAGAGAGGTTCTTGATTGAATTAAAGGTGGTTTCTCTATAGTACTTCTCCAAAGAACCCTTTTTGGCACCTTTATAAGTCCAGAGTAGTTTGTCTTTTGCTTCATGTGCAAGCATATTCAGTACAAACTGTACCATTGCATCAGTGGAAATACATAAATATACAGATATCGTGACTGACGTAGTTGGCTGTGACTCAGGATAGCCATACCACCCTGAGAATTACACTCACACCCCACAGGACTGGTGTAGAGATTTAGGGTCTTCACTTTCAGCATGGCTTGTGAATTATGTGCTTTGGTGAATGACTAATAGAGGCTGACCTTGCAAGTAGTAATAACAGTACAGCAATTTGTGCCCAATGGTGAGCTGACCAGGACAACGTTCTATCACTCCTGCGCTGGACGAGAGTGGAAATTTCCTACTGCATGGTGGGTGCACCTCTCAGTGGAATTACACCCTCTCGCCCCCTCCCTCCGCTCCCACACATGTACACACAAGTTTGTACTTCCCTCTTTGTGGGGTGTTTCCATTGACATCCATATTAATGCAGCTGAATCTTTATCAGCGTTCACCCAAGCCAACCCCAAACATAACCTCGATTCTACCTATTCGAACAAAAGCTTTTTTTCCTCATCATGACTGTCCCCTGCATTTTCAGAATGGCTTCCATTATCAGTGGGGCACATTTGGTGGACCTAATGGCCACACACACACCCAACAGGGCGAGAATGACTCAGTGAAAAGGCTTCAAACGGGTTAAACTGAAGAGATAACCTAGAAGAACTGCCCTCGGGTTCCCTAAAGAGCCTTCCAGTGTGGATTTGTAGATAATTTGGCCAGCCTACAGTAATGATGTCATGGTCTACTTGTAGCCAAGGGGAACAAGCAACATTTCATCACTGGGCTGCTGCCACGTCAAACCATGAGCGCCGGACAAGCGTCTCCAGTGAGCGATCATTCACACATCTACAGATACCGAGCACCCTATAGCTGCTTTACAGCGATCATCCAGAGCTAGTAACCCTATAACCCCTTATAGAAACACGTGGTCCGATCGTACTCACCGAACTGCGCTTGTTCAGGAGCCATCGGAGCCATCGCTGTCCACGGTGCTGAAACGACGCTCCACTGATTCTAGCGCCACAGTCTCCTACAGTCTCTTCCTCCGCTGAAGCGTCGAAACACGAGTCTGAATGTTTAACCGCCTGTACCGAATTAAAGATGCACGCTGTGCTCGTTCGTCTTCTTCTTCTTCAGGGAACAGCTGGCAGGATTTGTCTTCCTCCTTCCTCAATGGCTTTCTAGCACCCGCCCTTTGGTGATAGTCTCTGCGCTATATGAGTGAGGAAAGGCGCCACCCTCACCCCTCTCTCTCTCTCTCTCCCCGTCTCTGCGGAATTCGTCGGCTCTGACGCAGGTCTGACGAAGACTGGGGCTGAAATCACTGCCCTGCCATCGAACACAACAAGACGAGTCAATCATTCTGATTGCTGAAGGTTTGAGGGGCGTGTGTGCGTGTGCGCGTTAGGTAAAACTGTCCTTGAGTGTTCAGGTTTAAGCGGCAGGTTCCTTGTTAGACAGAGGTGAATCACCTAATATCATATAACAAATGGATCAGTACATATGGGACGTGTTATTATTATTATCATAATTACCAATAGGTACTAACAAATACATTCAGCATCAAAAGAATAGTTGCACCCAGAAGGACGTGTGGGACTGCAATGCTATTGGGAAGGAAGATAAAGGTCAGCAGGAACAATAAATGATGATAAATTTAGACTGATATGGGCAATATTTATTGAGCTACACATACAGAAGTAGTGTCTCTCAGTGTGGCGTTGGGCCAAAAATGGGCTAACACAACAAGCCAGATGTCTCAGCATGGAGTTGTAGAGGTAATAATGGTGTCCTGTGATAATCCATCCCATGCAGCTTGAATATTCTCACACAGCTCCTGCAGATTTTGCGGTAGGGGTGGAGGTGGAGTGACACCAGGCCTTCTGCATGTGTGACGCATGACAACAAACCATTCATCTTGGCGCTGACCACAGTGCCTTCACACACAGAGTCATTGGTCGTCTCCACTAAGACAAAAGTGGGACTCCTTACTGAAGGTGACTTGCTGGCATTCTGAGTCACTCCAAAACATTCTGGCACGACATCACTGCAGTCTTTGGCGATGTTGACATGGTGTTAAGGGCAGTCGTCATAATGGTCTGTGCGCACGTAGTCCTGGGTTGAGCAGCCGTCTGCCAATGGTGCTGGCACTAACAAGATGACTCATGGAGTGCATCACTGCTCGCTGAATGTCCGCAATTGTGGCTGCTGGGTCATTCAGCTACAGTGATAAGACTTGTCCTTGCTTGCGTCACATGCGCAGCTGAGCGAGAAATCATTCGCATGTTTCATGGTGTCAAACCTACCCACCAAGTTTCATTCCTGTCGGTTGATTCCTTCTGGGTGCAACTATTTATGCAACTATTCTTTTGATGATGAGTGTATAATGCATACAGATACTGCTGTCCTGTGCGTGAAAACAAGCCTGTGTGTTTGTGTGTATTTAGTGTGTCCACACCTTTATTACATCTTCCATTCTTGTCAGGAGACTTACTTTCATCTTTCCAAAGAAATCTGCAGGGATATTTTTCCAAAGTTCAGTTTTAGAAATTGGCTGGATTTTCTGCTTATCATGATCCGAGTATTCCCAAACACTTAACATTCCATGATGTTGAGGTCAAGGCTCAGGGGTCGTCAGCCCATCTCTAATTTGTTTGTAGATGTTCTTTTTTAATCTGTTTTCTTTTCTCAGTAAGGGCTTCTTGACTACTGCACATAATTTCAGACCCTTAGTGTTCAGTTCTCTTCTCACCGTGGAAGGATGGACAAAAGCCTGAGGAGGTTTTCAGATCTAAAGGAGTGGAGGTTGAATTTCCCTTCTCACTCTTAAAGATGAATGATTTAATTGCTGTTTATCTGATGGGGACAGTTTTACCCGGGTCTTGCACGGGTCCTCTGTTATCTTTTAAACCTGCCATAGAATTTGTCAGGATTTCAAATGGCTCTCTGATGTCTGCATAGAAGGTATGTGACATTGTTTAGGGTGAAAATGCTCGGATGTGGATTTACATACTCCTTTACACCCTGTGATTTGACACTAGAGAAAAATGAGGCCTTTTCATTTATTGGTGAGCTCATGAATAGTTTCACTGGTGTCTGGTGTACACTGCAATGACTCACACAAAAGCAACATACTGAAATAGGTACAGGCCGGAAAATAAAATGAACCTCCATGTAAACACACCAGGTTATGTTACACTCATCATTAAAAATAGTTGCACCCAGAAGGAATGAACTCATAGGAACGAAACTGGGTGGGTAGATTTGACATTGTGAGACATGTGAGTGACAATGTGAATGACAGCTGCATGATGCAGGACTACATGCATGGAGACCATTATGCCAGCTGCCCCTAACACCATGTCAATGTCGCCAAAGACTGCAATGGTGTTGTGCCAGACTATCATGGAGTGACCCATATGCCTGGCATGTTGTGTTAGCAAACATGGTGGCCCGACACTATACTGAGAGACACTACTGTACGTACTGTAGCTCAATAAAGATAGCCCATTTCAGTCTAAATGTATCATCATCTATTGTTCCTGGTAACCTTTTATCTTCTTTATGAATAGCATTCCTCCTGAGACTTCCTTCTGGAACTATTTTTAGATTATGAATGTATTTAGTTAGCTATGCTAATGTTAGTTACTTGAGGCTTTAGGCTTGAGGCTTTCTTCTTACAACAACACAATGTAAATTAAAGTTGTTCCTCACTGTGAAACTTTCAGTTTAAGATGATCTACTTCAGCTGTCAAACAGTGATAAAATCACACAGCATGACTGCTACTTACAGGTTGCTGTTGGGGTTGTGATGCTAATAAAGGTGAAACTGCTGCTCTCTTCAGTCTCCTCAGTGTTAAAAGCTGAGTGAAGCTGCTCAATATTGTCCAAGGTTTGAGAAACTGACTGGATTGAAATGTGCAGAGCAAACAGCTATGAAGTTGCCTGGGATCTTGTAAAAGATGTGGGCTTCCTGTTCTCCAGCCTACCTTGCAAATTTACCATTCCACCTTAAATAGTGCTACTGTTATGTGCTGGCACCTGTACAAGCTGTAGCAATTAAGGTGAAGAAGCCGGGGAATAGGAAGCCTCATTTAAAGATGAACATGAACCATACCCATTCATATTCTGGATCCTTGAGGAGGCTATGAAAAGTGCCGACATCCCCTTCGTATCCTGTTATAGTAGATTTCTTCAGACAGTCCAGACTGTTATGTAACAGTTTAGGATTTTGGAATTGGTCAGTTTTACTGCCCTCTTTTGGAAATGCTGGATTTGTGTTTGAAGTTCACTGTACATCAGTTCTGTGTTTCGAACACTTCTTATTCCACTACAGTAATATGAATACAGTGTTCCAGAGTATGGCACCTTTTTTGGAACTCTTTTTGAAAGTCCCGTCCCTTTGACTGTCCCCTTTCCTTCTGGATGACCTGAAAAATGAATACAATGTAATGACCACCTGGAGTGGAAATGAAGTAAAGAAAGGTGGTCTCTGACTTTTACACGGTACTGTGTTCTGAGTAAAAAAAGACCTTGATAAGTCTAGACATTATGTTTGTGCAGAACATACACTTCTCTACTAAAACCACACTGTGCAAAAAAGGATAAAAAGATCAGAGTCTAGTGTAGCTAACAATCAAGAGCACTACATGACCTTCAAACACAGTACAGAGCCACAGTGTTCTGTGCATTTTATAGTTTTCTTTACCACAATCCACAATACCGAAACAAGGCTGAATGCCTTTCACTGCGCATAAAACTCCACACGAAAGCTCTGCTAGTCTCATTTCCCTTATTCTTAAGAGGATCAGGGTTTCTAAAGGCCTTCTTTAGGATGATTTACAGTAGTGTGTCTACTGTTTGGAGGACGTTATGGCTGTGTGCCTGTAACTTTAGGACATTAAGTGCTGTGTGCCTATAGCTTTATTCCACATTTGGGATTATGAAATGGAGCAGGAAGCAGGAGTGTCCAAGGACATCAGATCCAAAAGTTTTGTCTTCAAGCTATTTAATGAAAGCAACGTTGACAAAATGTTTAACTTTCAGACAATGTTGAGCTACATTTATAGTTCATAATTACATCTGGCTAATTCCATGCTGACTCATCCAGGGCCTGGCTGGCCACGTCATAAAGTTCTATAAATAAAATCAATTAAAAAAATTAAAAAAAAAAACATGGAAAAGACTTAATCACATTATTCTTTACTAGAGTATTTTTGAAATGTGTAACATTAGCAAGCATCAATAAGTCCATTATACCTTTTATTTATAGCATACAATTTTAAGCCAATACAATGTCAATGTCAAATTCAGTGAATATCAAGCTGTCCATTCTGTGTGCACTGGAAAATGATCCAGTGTTTGTACACATCCCTGACTCTGTAAAACAGGAATTAAACATAGTGGCTCAACAATATTCACAACAATATTCCTGTCTAAGAGGAAAAGATCTGAAGAATGAAGAGCTTCTTGGTCAAATATTCCTGTTCCACCTTAAATTGTACTGCAGTTACATTCTGGCACCTGAGGCACCTGGATATAAACAAGCAAAACCAGAATCTGATGAAAAAACAGACTTCAGCTTCATTGAGAGTTGAAAGGCATGCACATGCATGAATTTGGGGGTTAAAGGAGTACTCTAGGGAAGGGTGTATCTGTTTTGCTGTTGAGGTTAAATATTGACAGTTGTGGATGTACAGATACCCAAGGTAAAATATTCCTCCAGTAGAAGTAGAAGTTCCTCCCTTTAGACCTCCACTGGAGTAAAATTACTAAAGTATTTACCTTCAAATGTACTGAAGTATTTAAAGTAAAAGTAGCATGATTTATTATGGCTCTAATGTCCTATTATCATTTCTGGAAAAAGACTCTTAATCAACTCAGTTTAGGTGAAGAGACTCTAGAGTCACTCTCAGTCCACCAGTCTTTAATAGAAGATCATTAATTAGTCTGACACTGATGTCTATTCAAATCATCATAAGATAACAGTTTCTATTAGCTAGAACCCAGCTCTGTCCAACAGGTCAAATCAAGCTCAAAACATAGTGACCACTGTACCCTGATTGGCTCGCTACGCACCTCTTTTGTCTTCACTTTTCGTTTTTATGCCCACATAAGCCAAAAGGAAGGACAGACTTTGCATAATGTAGTGGAGTACAAAGTAAGATGTTAGACTTTGAAATGTAGTTGAGTTAAAGTAAAAAGTCACATAAAATGGACATGCTTCAGTACAGTTACACCAAAAAACTACTTAAGTACAGAAGCCAATTAGATTTTTTTTACAAATACATTACTGTCCACTTCTGTTCTCCAGAATCTTATACTTCACCTATTAAAGGGAATTTATCCAGTTTCTCCTGTAAAGATGTATACAGTCTTGTACAGAGTGGTTGTGGTGTGTGAAATACTCCATTCTACAGAACCTTAAGGAGTCAGAATTGTTCACAGTGGTGCTGACAGGAACCAGATCTCCTAAGAGTTTACTACTGCTAAAAGCTCCCAGACATTGTATTAAATGATAAAGATAATAATACATGGCCAGATATATTTTTACAATAGTTAACCATTCATGGTGAAGAGGTACATCATCTAAAGGTACTGCCACCCTGTGGCAGTTTAAAACCTTTTTTGTGCACGGTAATCCAGTAATACATAAGGTAATACAAGAAGTTCTTATTTTAGACTTACTACTATTTTAACATTATGAATATGAAATCTCAGATGACACATGTAGGTTCACCTGCCCTTGTGGGTAGTAAATAAAGCGGCTATAAATAAGCTGGTTTGTTGATATTGTGACACCTGGTTACTATCATCACCACTGTAAAAGAATCAGTGTCAGTATGTTTCACTACAGTTAACCACTTCACATCAGAATGCTCAGAACTACTGTTTCAGTCTCAACGTTTGAATCATGCATCAACTTCAGAGGAAACTGTGCTGGGTTTTTCCTTGCACATGGAAATGGACTTTTTTCCCTTGTTAATGTGATTTGTTATGGTGTAAGGTGATACATGTGATACTGTAGACCAAACATTGTGACTGGAAATGTTGTTTATTCAAAGCTAACAGCAGAACTGAGCAACAAAGGCCTCTGACTGGTTAATCATGGCTTAAACTCATCCTCTTTTAACAGGGGCCTTTTCACGCCTCCTCACATCACCTGTAACACCTAAAAGTCTTAAATACTGCAGCTGTGCTCGTCTATCCCTCTCTTTTGAGGTCTGGTTCTCTCTCAGAGTCCTCCACTGACACAGATTTCACATCTCCTCCAGTCACGTTCACACTCCGATCTGCTGTGTCACCATGGCAGCCCGTCGGCCCAGCAGAGCTCAGCAGAGACCTGCAGACACAGCGCTGACAGAGAGTCGCTCAGTACTGAAGGGTCAGACAGGAGAACAAACATCACTTAGTAAAGGTCAACTGACCACAAACAGGGGCTCTGTCTCTGAGTGGAACAGGGGCTCTGTCTCTGAGTGAGGGAAAGAAGAAGAGAGAAAGATTAAGAGACGAAGAGAAGAGAAGAGAAGAGAAGAGAAGAGAAGAGAAGAGAAGAGAAGAGAGTTAGAGGCCATAGAAGGAGAAGGAAACAAAGAAAACATAGAATGGGGAGAGAGAAAGAGTGAGAGAGAGATACAGAAAAAGAAAATGAGAATAAAAAGAACAACAGAAGAAAAGGAGAGATAACATTGATATGGAAGAAGTATGGGAGTAGAAGAAGAACTGGGATTGTAGAGGACAGAACAGAGGGTGGGGTCCCATGAAGAAAGAAAGGGAAAAATGTGTGTGTAGGGGACAATAGAGAAGGAAATAAGAGAAGAAAGGAAGAAGGAAGGTAGCAAGGATTGAGAGAGAGAGAGAGAGAGAGAGAGAGAGAGAGAGAGAGAGAGAGAGACAGACAGACAGACAGACAAGAGAAGATAACAGAGAGAGGGTGGGGTAGCAAGGACTGAGGGAAAGAGAAAGTAAGAAACAGACAAAAGAAGAAGAGAAAGCATGAGGGTGGGGTGGCAGGGATTGAGAGAGAGAGGTGGGGTTGAGAAATGGGGGGGGGTACTGCAAAGTGGGTGGCACTGCAAGAATCGAACAAAACAAGTCTTTATCTGTGGGCTAACTGCAAAATCATCAGTGCCCCCCACCCTGTTCAACGCCCACCTGCTCAGATCACAATTCCACTGGAGTCCCTCTTTTCCTTTCCTGACTAAATGCTGCCACCTGCTGCTTCTTCCGTGAACTACTCCAACACTCACAACATGCTCATTGTGGAACCACATGCAAATTCAGACGCCGAATAATCTGATTTAGAAGCGCATTTATTATAAATAAAACTATAATCCAAATCTCATATCATCCAGAGTCCGTGTTTATCATCCTTTCACTCCTCCTTCGGCGCCGCTGCATAAAGCCTGGGAGGTTTTTTGAGGAACGCCCAGCGTCCACGTAAAGAGGAAGGGCTACGAGTCTTTCCAAAATGGCGGCGACCATAGAGAGCAGCAATGCTGGAGCGCCGAGCAAGAAAAAACACCTCGGAATCCCCGAAGCAGTGTTTGTGGTGAGTGGACGTAAGACGGAGGAGTGTAAACCATGTCTGGGATGTTTTGGAAGCTCGTTTGGAGTCTGTTTTTAGCTTGCCCGCGGTGTTAGCTAGCAAGCTAGCGTGGTGCTCCATAGCTAGTCTGGCCGTTTCCTTTTAAGGCTGTGGCCCAGACGAGGCTCAAGTTGGCTTCTTGTTCGAATATCTCCGTTCCACCTTAAATGGTGCAGCAGTTACATTCTGGCGCCTGAGGCACCATTTAAGGTGGAACGGGAAAATTCGGACAAGAAACCAACTCGAGCTTGGTGTGGCCCAGGCTAACGCTCCATACAAGCTAACTGGAGGCTGAACTAAGCTTTCACCTGCTTTAAAACCAAGAGAGTAAATTAACTAGCACTTTAATGTCCCATTTACAGAAGCTTTGATCAGTTTTGTTCTCTTAAGCTGCTCTTTAGTTTCTCACTCTTCTGCCCTGGTCAGATTTCTTTGTCCAGTTACATGATGTGATAGCTGAGCAGAAATGATAGGTTATCTATCTGTCTATCTATCTATCTATCTATCTGTATGTATGTGTGTGTGTGTGTGTGTGTATATAAAATTTGTATATAATTTGTATATACAAAGTGTGTGTGTGTGTCTTTTATGGTCTCAGTCAAGTATTGCTAATACCAATTAACTGCATTTACTTAGTATAAAATATAATAGTTTTTTTTGCCAAATAATAACACCTGAGAATTACAGCCTTGTCACATGGAACTTGTGGCTAGGTTGGGTATTTCATTGCAGATCTGGCTGCCACACCCATGTTACTAAACTTAGACCTTCTAATGTGGGCTTAGTAATTAAGAAAGTTGATCATTTGCACAAAGTTTCTGTAATTAATGCACATTTTTGTTTAAAGGCATCTGGGTGCACGTGTTATTATGCTTGATCAGCACTTCTTGAATAAAATAATAAATTATATGTAGTGCTGCATTATAATAGAGGTGACTTCTGCTTGTAATTTCAAGATGGCAACTTTACAAGAGAGGGTACAAAAACTCATTAAATTACTGTTACATTAATTTAATGTAAGTCAATGAAACGTTCCTCATGAAATTTCCACACAGTGTAAACAGCAGCTGCCGTGTTCAGATGATGCATAGAAGTAAAAATTGACAAAATGGTGATCCATGTTTTTCTTTGGGCAGCTATGATATGCAGTCTTAGTGTTTAGTGATAGCTTAGGTTGGCCACCGTTTTACCTTCATCAACATTATATATAAAAGCTCCAGATACACTTGTGGTTTTGGATTATAAATAAAATGAATGAAGCATGAAAATGCCCTAAACAACTGTATTTAGATGCCAGTAATTGAATTATACTGAAGGTGGAGTGGAGTGTCCCATTAAATTAAAATCCTCTGTTGTAACAAAACCAAGGCCGTTTCAATGCAATTCATTGTGGGGCCCTATTTCATAAAGCACTATTATTGTATGTCATCATGTGTTATATTGATAGGTCTGTGCCCTCGGTTGCACCAGTCTCTTTGTGTCTTTATTAATGTACATGTAGGGAGGAAAACGCTAAATTTACCAGCTTTTAAGTTGGGCCTAAACTAAATATTACTCTCTGCCATGACTGATTCAGTATCCTGGTGTTCTCGCCATCCTGCTGTCCTAAATGCTGGTCTTGTGACTTGTGACTGTCTCCTCTGTCTCTTTTAGGAGGATGTGGACTCCTTTATGAAGCAGCCCGGCAATGACACAGCAGATGCTGTACTGAGGAAGCTTGATGAACAGTATCAGAAATATAAATACATGGAACTCAACCTGGCTCAGAAGAAACTGAGGTTTGGCAATGTGTTTTTGTGTTTTTGTGAAGAAGCATTGCCTATTAAGACTGGTATTAGGTTTCTACGTGTTGGGGTTATGACGCACCTTGACTGGCCAATATTATTTTGACCAGTAAATGACTAATAGATGAAGTAAATATCACATACTGTAAGACAGTGAAAACCGATTGGTCAGTGGACTCAGTAGCGTCTGGTAACTTTCTGCAGTGTGAGGATTGTAGAGGCCTATATTCCAATAATCAAAAAATATTGGGGTGCTCTCCTATCATGAAGCGATACCCAATAATACCACTATTATTAACCACTGTAATACCACTATTATGACCACTGCACTCAGAGTAATTTGGCTGTAATTTGTTTTTTTGTTTTTTTCCCCCATTTCAGTTTAAGTCATGTGAACCCCAGCAGTTGTATTTTCTCCTCTGATAAGATACTGTTCAAGCAGTGAAAATGCTAATTGGGCATTCTGATGGTCCACCAGAAATATAATGTTTGTGAGTTGAAGAGCATGATTGATTTGATTGAAGGATTTTTTTTTTCAGGTTGAAAAGCCAAATTCCACAAATCAAGCAAACATTAGAAATTTTACGACACATGCAAAAGAAAAAGGTGAGTATATATATATTTTTTGTAATTAAATAGAATTGTTTTAAATGGTAGCTTTTTATCAGTCATCAGTCATCAGTTTTTCATCAAAACAATGTCATTTGCAGTAACAGCAAGGGATTTTTTTTGGAGATATTTGGGACTATTTGGTGAAACAAGCACACAGAGTGTCACTGATTAAGTATTTTAAGTATTTTTATGTTAAGTATTTTAGGATAATTGTTGCCCCCATGTGGAAAGTTTTTATCCTGCTATACACAATTGAGCATGTGAGTGGAAAAATATATATATATATAAGGAACAGTTTGGAAGATGGTGTGACCTATCAAATTAATACTCCAGACAAGTAGGGGGCAACATATCAGCAGGAAATGCACAGTACCAACGCCCCCTCGTTCAGTTCTTGGCAGTCTAGAAGAAAGGTTGCAAGTTCAGCATAAGCCAAGAACTGTCTCTAGTGGTGAAAAGCAACACTAGTATTCATTTCTATTTTGCTTCTGTTTATAACTTTCTACGTTTGCTGCTGAGCGTGGGTTTTGACAAGAACAGATGGCAGTGGTCATTGTAGGCGCTTGCTAGGTGCTTCGGCCATCATTGCGTTTGCGCTTCCTTTCATTGACTATCTGTCCTTAAGTGATTTAACCGGGAGCAGCACTTTCAGCATGTACAATAATGTCTCCATTTATTGGTACAGGACACTACAGATCCAATGGAGACACACTTCCTATTGGCTGATAATGTGTACTGCAAGGCCTCTGTTCCGCCCACAGATAAAGTGTGTTTGTGGCTTGGGGTAAGTGCTTGCATGGAAACCTTTATTCTGGAGGGCTGTATTAGTTTCAGTTCTGCTGCATTTGATGACATGCTTCTATTTATATTTTGGGATTTGAAGTACTAAAGTTTAGTAATAGTGTTAGCTGTTAACTTACCAGTTTGGTGTTTTGCCTGACCTCACACATCTGATTCAGGTTATTAGCTAATTGCTGAACACTACACAAGCTGAATCGGACACTAGAGCAGGTTAAACAGAACAGCGTGCACTAGGCCTTGATGTGCATCAGGGTTTATCAACTCTTAACGTTTGGTGGGTGGTGGATTGACCCACTGTTTGTTGTAAAGTGAATGAAGGACTTATTAATAGGGATGCACAATGCCATTGGAATCCTGATGATTTAGTAACATAATAGCCTGAAATATAAACATTGGACTGATGTTTAGATTTGATTCAAGCTGAATATTTGAAAATAAGCATAAAAAATGTTCAGAATTTTTCTCGGTCTCACGTATACTTGGAGTTTCACCATTATCTGATTAGCCATGTGCATGTAAAATGGTGAACACATTACTGACAATCTGATTTTCTGCAGCTATCTGATTATTAAGTGCTTGTAAATGTGATTAATGAGTTTAGTAACACTGAATAACCAGGTTCTTGAGGCTCCTGTGTGTATTTTTGTTAAATTGTTAAATTCCACCTGTGTTGGTTGAAGCACATGTTCATATGTGGTCTCTTCTTGAAAAAGGCAAATGTAATGTTGGAGTATGATATAGATGAAGCTCAGTCACTTCTGGAGAAGAACCTCGCCACAGCCTCCCGGAACTTGGAGTCCCTAGAGGAGGACCTGGACTTCCTCCGAGATCAGTTCACAACCACTGAAGTCAGTATCCTTACACTTTGTCCAGTAGGAGGTTGTCTACTGGTTTGCTAAATACAAGCTGTACTCTAACATGTAATCTCTGTACCAGACACAGCGAGTTTAACTTGAATGAGCAGCGTCTGGGTGGATGCACTTGTCTTTCATCAGAAAGTCCTGGAGAGTTCATCCCTCAAACATGAACTCTGTTGTAAGCAGCTTTAGCCAGTGAAAGTTCTTGAATTTAAAAAGGATTTTAAAAAAGGTGAAGAATTATTTATCAGACAACATGAATCTTGTTCCTGTATGTTTCATGCACACCAGTGTTGTAGCTGGAATTACAGGACCATTTTAACCTGAAAGTGATCAATGTTCATCTAATTTTTCAGATTATTAGTCCTGTGTGTGCTCCTTTTGGTAGCTGAGCTGTCTGTTTTTGACGGTGCTGTTATCAGAGGAGGCATACTGTGTTGTGGTCTTAATGCTGACTGCTTCACTGTTTTATTGATACTGTTGACACTCAGAATAACCCACAATAACAATAATCCTAAACAGTCATGAGGACATGAGACTGAATTTGCTCCAGATAAGCACTCTTCAGAAACGGTTCATTCATGTCATTTATTGGATTTCTGAGTTTTGGGATCAGAGCCACGTTCTTGCTTATTAGCAGATGACTACAGGCAGGTAGTGTGTATAACACTCAGGTGGATGAGGGTTCAGCTTTTCTCAATTTGTCGTTGAACAGTTCCAGTCATGGCAGTTATATATGAAATTAGCACTTGTTCATGTCGCTGTGGGGAAGTGAATAGATTCGGTTAATGGTTCTGAGCAAGTGATGGAAGCGGTAGATGCTTATGACATTTAAAGCCATTAGTGGCTTAGCTCTGGCATATCTCAGGGCATTATGGAGCACTTTAGCTAAAGTATTTTTTTTGCAAATTCTTAGGATTGCTTACAGCTCAGCTCATTCCAGATTAAAACAGATTTGTTCAGGCTAGCACTACCCTAGTGTGGTTGTTGCATTGATAATTGATAATGTCTTCATTTTTACAGGTTCTTACAAACTGGATGAAACTTTTCAGAAATCTTAGAATCGTTTTTATCTTTCAGAGAGATCAGTTTAAATGAGTGAAATCAGTGAACCCAGACTTGTGGACATTGTATCTAATCCTGTATGAGAAGATATACATTGTATAACAACGAGTGAACATCATTCCTTAACTGCATTCTCTTCAGATATGGCACGTGTCTATAATTGGGATGTCAAGAGGAGGAGCAAAGACAACCTCCTTAAATCAGCTGAGAGGTCTTAGAAGAGGGGCATTGTTTTGCCCCATCTCCCTTACATCCCAGATTTCTCCCCTGTTAGTAAAGCCACCCCATATGTCTACCTGCCTCCACACTGTTATCTATTGATTTGTTACTTTTTAAAGTATTTTTTCAAGTAAAAAGGAAAAAGAAATCAAACAAAAGTGACAGCGGCGGTTTTCTTTTGTATTCTTTTTAGTATAATTAATAGATTCTTGCTTCACAATGTTTTACCAGGTGTCTCCAGTGTCCTCAGATTTTCACTGATGTTACGTAATGACTGGTAAGAACTAGTGTTTACGACGCTGAGCAGTCACAGAACTGTTTGCTGTTTGCGCTAGGCGCGTACTGCTGATTGATCATTCTGGATGAGTCATAATGTGGGGAGAAGATGAACGCTGAGGGCGAGTGTTTCGAAGGGGCTTTTGTTCATTGGTCGACCTTCCAGTCTATCCTGACTCCTTCCCGTCGCTCCTTCTCTCTTTCTCCCCACAGCTCTCACCTCCTCTGAAGCCTGCTGTTTTTCCTCGACTTTTTTTATTTTTTATTTTTTCCCTTCTGTCTCTCATCTGTATTTATTTGTCACATTGTATCCATTAAATACTGAATGAGCAACTCAATGAAGCATTTGAGGAAAGACACGAAATGGATAAGACCGTCTGTGTTTTTATTAATCTGCTTCCCGGTTATTATATTATAAAACTGAATGAAGGTTATGAAAGAGTTATGTGGCTTCTCAAGAACTATAATTTGCACACATCTTCCTCCAGCAGAGTACAGGTGGCACTAAGGCTTAGTATTATATCTTTTTTGATACTGATATCTTGGCTTCAATACCAGTTTCTGACAGATTTTTTTCCCTTTTTTTTTTTAATTAAAATAATTTCTATTAATTTCAAGTTGAAACTGGGCATAGGTGCTGAACATTACTGGAAGTGGGTGTATATATACTGACAATGGATACAATGAATTGTGGCCTGTTCAAGAAACACTGACCCTGTACTAGCATTGGTACAGTGTATAGTTTAGCCAGACAATCAGCAATCAGATTTATTAATTTTTTGTTATTTTTGAACAAGCAATATTATTAGCTCATAAATGCAGATTGACTAGCAAGTGCCTGAAAATTTATGAAGTGCTCTGCAGTTTTTCATTCATTAAAAGTGAGGATGCACATTATCAGAACGGTATTAGAGTACTT
The DNA here is from genome assembly GCA_034552555.1 of Semaprochilodus insignis. NCBI lineage: Eukaryota > Metazoa > Chordata > Actinopteri > Characiformes > Prochilodontidae > Semaprochilodus > Semaprochilodus insignis. The sequence continues at coordinate 8,318,417 of CM067482.1, forward strand.
TGAGTTAATGCCTTCAATTTTTTGACATTTTTGTTTTCACAATTTCAGTTGTTTTTTTTTTTTTTTAATTGATAATGCCAAATAGTCACATGACAATATGTGGAGGTGTTCAAATATATCCTCATATTAGTGCATCCCTTATTCAGGCCCATAAAAGGTGTACATTTCAGTACCCATCCACAGGGGACACTGTTGTTGCTTGTACAGTTCGTAATACATTACTGAGCAACGCCAGTGGTGTATATTGTGAAATGCTACCATCTGGTGGTAGGGATTGTAGTAGAAGACCGAATGAGACCACTGAGAATTCCTCTTAATAAGGAGCACATCAGTCTTGGTATCAGTCCATGGTTCTTTAATCTTGAGTACATTTCAAGTTCTTTTGATAAAGAGGTACAGAATGTCACAACTGCTTGTAACAGGTACAGATCAGATGCGCCCATGCCAGCGTCTGTGGGCTAAAGAGCATGAAAACGTAAACAGAGGGGTAAGCCCAATCCAGAATCTGCCCCAGCAATACCATGTCGGGTTTTGACATCGACTGAATCAAGCACTATGACTAGGACTGCACAGTGTGAATGTTTTACCCAATTAAATTACTAAATTTACTCAATTTGATTATCCTCCTGCAGAGCCAGTATAGTGGGTGAAAATAATAAGTCACTTACATCGGTCAAAAATAATAATTACATTTCAGTCCAGTTAATCATGCTGCGTGGGGCTATAGGCCTCTAAAGGTGAGTCTAAGCTGCTTTTCTCCACAGTGAAAATGAGCTGACGTGGGGTTTCTAAAGATGGCAGCTATCATGCCTTGTGGTTAAAAAAAAAGAAATGTTTAAAACCCATTACGTTTGGTCAGAGGTTCATTTTTTTTTCCTACACTCTCACAATCTTCTGATTTATGAGGTCATTAAGCAGGAAGAAAATATGAGTGATGCATGCTACAAGCAAGCTTTAACACCTCTGTGCGTTGACATGGCTTTGCACAAAATTATGTCTTGTGTTCAACTTCAAAAGTGTTCTATATACCACATTGGCCAAAGAGTTGTGCAAGGTGTTTCTGTAAAATTGGCTCTGAACTATTCACGATCAGCATTGGGCCTTGTCTTACGATGTCTGTTCAATGCATTCGTGATTCTGAAAATCCAGTAATATTCAGAGGCCGAATGTGCATGCAGCAAAGTAAGGTGTGATCGCAGGGTTTCTTGAAAATGGCATTTGCTTTTCTTATAGAGAAAACCACCTTGAACCCTGTAGAGTTCCTTTTGTCAATAAGAGGTGTGTAATTGACTAATTCTGGAGGGACCCAGAAAGGGGCAGCAGAAAGTAAATTTTTTTTTTACATGACTGAAGTACATGGCATGGATTTGGGAAGTAGAAGAAAATCAGTTTATGTTGGTGGTTTAATGGGGTTTAATGGAATGTGGGTAAGAATGCCAGTGCAACCTAACTGTTCATACATCGATCCCTAGCTGTAATATCTGAAAACACTTTGAGGAGTACACAAGTTAAGATGTAGTAATGCCCAACCATAAAGAAGCAGACAGCATCAAAGATGTATTGTGGTGTTTTGTCTCAGAACAGTGAAGCTCATTTCCGTTGTCCTTCTGTGGCTCATTTCATTGATTGCCAACTTGGATAAATCCCTTTGGTAAGTTAACAGAAGCACAATTTTGTATTGGATCTTAGGTTTTGTACTTCAGGTTACAGGTTATGCTCAAACAAGTTTAATGACTCTGCATAACCTTTGATATGAACTGATAAAAGGCTAGTTCTTGGTGGATGTGAAAATTGATGTTATCTTACTCTCAAGGCCTGTTTTACCACATTGTGGAATTCAGCATCATGTACTACTATATTGCAATCTCGTTGTGTCCACAGCCAAAGCCTTGATATTTATGCATATACACCTCAACCAAGGAATAATGTCTTTCAGTCTTTCTTTTTTGAGCTCGAGCAGCAAATTAGCCTTCTGAGCACCAAACAGCAGTTCTTTGTACAGTCACCATATAAAAGTCTCTAGGTAAACAACTGCACTGTCTCTGATTATTCTTCTTACGGAACAGTTGCTGCAAATGCTTCAGCAGGTCCAGTCTCTGGAGACAGTTTAGCCTCATGGGAAACATCTCATGGCTTTCAATGATTGATTGATAGATGGGTAGATAGGGATAAGGTGCTATTTTAAGGTTCTGGTTGGCCTTTACAGGGCGCGATTAAAGGTGCTGGAATTTGTCTCTTGGAATTAGTTCTGTTTCATTGGTCAACGGATATAAAGCCGAAGCATTCAGACGCAACATTTGATTGGCGTGCGATTCTTGGGATGTATTAGAATGTTCTTTTCTATTCCCACACTTCATTCTCCTTCTTTCATACTGTTTCATTTGCTTCTTTTCAAACCATTTCAATCAGCAGCCAACACCTGTTGGTGCTTCTCAGGTCAATGTGCTCTGGCTTTTTGAGGTCTCGTCTTGCAAACGGATAGGCAGTAACTGTGGAATGGTGGAGGATCAGAGGGGAAGCATTCAGCAGGCAGGCAAGGGGCTAGGTCTTAGCTGAGGGCCAAAAGATTGCCCTCCGATTGTAGGTGTCCTGAATAGGTGAGGTTCAGGTCATGGGAGTTTTCAGGTGGATCAACAGAGGCACCGGCGCTCGCTCTTGGTCACCTCCTCTGACGAATGCACCACATTGGGCACAAATCCGCTCCTGACCCCCTCCCAGTCTTCTTGGATTGTGATTTCGCCATGCTTCACCAGCTCAAAGATATCCCGCGTCAGCTCTGTAAAGGCCCTCTCCACGTTGATGGCGTCACGTGCTGAAGTCTCCACGTAGCGCATGCCGTATGCTGCAGCCAGCTTCTCTGCTTCCTGCCGTGTCACCTGCCTTTGCACCTCCAGGTCGCACTTGTGGCCCACCAGCAGGAAGACGATGCTGTGTGGCTGCACATGGCTGCGTGCCTCCTCCAGCCACTCATGAACATTCTGGAAGGAACGACGGTTTGTGATGTCGAAGAGTAGCAGGCCACCCACAGAGTTACGGTAGTACGCCCTGGTAATGGACCTGCAGGGAGGAAAGAAGACATGAATGGTGGGGTCATGTGTCTACTTGAGAATTGCACATACTGGGTACTTGCCTTGTTTCTTTACTTGCTGGCCATTTTATGATTTTCATACGGGTGTACTTTGTATAAAGTATAAAATAACTGCTGCAGCGGTGCAAGTGTAAAGGAGTGTAGTGTAGTCGAGTGTCAACTCTTGGATAACAAATATGCAGCCAACTGTGTCCTGTTCTAAGTAACTGACCACTGATGATGGACTATAAGATGACTGACACAAACTGTGTGGAAAAGGTGAGCTATAGTCTCTAGAACAGTAGAGGGGCAAAAGGAACCATGGTTTACAGTTTACTTGCTGTATGAAAATGCTATCGTCATGTTTGGATCACTGCGGTGTTGAGAATGACCAAATCATTTCTAGTCAAAGGTGGTCCTTCCTCTATAGGTATAAGATGTAGAAGAAGCTGGTAACTGTGGCTGCAACAGATGGACTATAGTAATTAATTGTGAACCAACAACGTTATCTACTGTGCAGAAGTCTGAAGGTTTTCTTTTCTTTTTTTCGTTTTTGTATTCTGGAAAACATCTTAATCTGGTCTCAGTCTTTTTGTATTCTCGACAATTCTAGATGTCTTTAGGTCTCAGCCTTTAGTGGTACTGATTACAACACTAACATTATCAGACATGGAATCACTATTTATTGTATTAACGTATTGCTATTTATTGTAATATTAGTTTTTTCTGATCAAATAAACACATAGTGCACAGATAAAACACTATATGGACAAAGGTATTGAGAGTTGGTGTTCCCTTTGCAGCCATAACCCTGTTTCTGAAAAGTTTCCTACAAGATTTTGTAGTGAGTCTGTAAGAATTTTGTGCCTATTCATCCAGAATAGCATTTGCGAGATCAGACACTGATGTTGGTTGAGAGGGCCCCTGTTCTAGTTTATTCCAAAGGTTTGCTGGGCTTGAGGTCAGGGCTTTTATTGACCTTGCTTTGTGCACTGGGGCACAGTCATGCTGGAACAGGAAAGAGCTTTCTCAGACTGTTCCCACAAAGTTGGAGGCATTCAATTGTCCAAATGTCTTGGTGTGCTGAACCATTAAGATGTCTTCAGTGGAACTAAGATGCTCTAGGCCAATCCCTGAAACACAAGCCCATAGCCTTATCGTTCCTCCACCAAACTTCAGTCAGCACCATGCGGTCAGGCAGGTAACATCTCCTGGCATTCATCAAACTCAGACTTGACCACCCGACTGCCAGATAGAGAAGCTCGATTTGTCACTCCACAGATCACGTTTCCACTGCTCCAAAGTCCAGTGGCGGTATGCTTTAGACCACTGCATCCGACACTTGACATTGTCTTTGGTGATGTAAGGCTTGCATGTAGCTGCTCGGCCATGGAAAGCCACGAAGCTCCTGGGGCACAGTTTTTGTGCTGATGTTGGCACCGGAAGTTTGGAACTCTATAGTTACTGAGTCAATAAGAGCATTTGGAGACTTTTACGCATTATGTGCCTCAGCACTCTGCAACCCCGCTCTGTAATTTTACGACAGTGACATCATAGTATAGTACCACACTCAAATTCAGAGAGCTCTTTAAAACAATCCTTTCTTTCACGAATGTTTTTAGGCAGACTGCATGGCTTGATGCTTGATTTTATACACCTGTGGCAAAGAGATTGAATTAAACAACTGAATTCAGTAATTATAAAGTGTGTCCCGATACTTTTGTCCATATAGTGTAGAAACCTGTGCTCAGCTCTGTACTGAATACGGTACAGCTAGAAGTACATAAAAACAGAGAGGCACATGAGTCATCTTGAAGATAAAAGCTGTGATCTAGGACCAGCTCTCTTCTGTCCATGTCACTGTATTCAGTGTATCAGACAAAAACCGAGCCTGCTTTGATGGCACAGAGGGTATATGAGTCTGCAGGAGATGGAGAGAGCAAGGTTAACTCATTTCAGTGATGGAAAGCATTAAAACTGAATGCCAGATTACTAAGGACGCTGATGAAAAACAGAGTACATATATCTCAGAGGTCACTGAATGTATTTGCTGCAAGGTAATGGGTTGTGTCAGGAGCAAAATCAACTGAAAAGAGGAGAAAACCACCAGTGATTCTTCAAAGCACGGTGAGTCTAGACTTGTAATTAAGATGTGTTCGCTGAAAGACAAGATGGTGTTAGTGAGGAGCCAAAAACAGTCGTTTAGCAGATGCCAACTGAGGAAATAAATAACAAGTGAATCACAGGGCTCCGAAATATCTTTGACGTAAGAACAGCTTTGTCACCACTGAAAGAGCGAGCAGACGTTCGGCTCTTTTCAGGACTCCCAGAGGAGAGATGCCTCGGCATGGTTGCCATGGGGACAACAATCATTACAGATAAAGACAGCTGTCAGATTGGCCTGGTGATTTACCACCCGCAGGTTCAAAATCAATGTATAATAGGAGTTCATTTAATAACCTTAAATGCCCAGCACACCAAGTATTAAGCTGCATGTCGTCTTGTACGACAGTAAGGATGAGGACAGTCTAATGACATCATGTCTTTGAATGATGTTCCCCAAAAGTCCAGACTAGCTTCAGTTACCTGTGTTCCTACACAGTAAATAGTTCCAGCTGAGCTCTGAGATTATAAGTGATCAGTTATTTAAAGGTCCTACCAAAAGAAAGTAATGTAAAGGATAATTATATGGATTTTGAGGGAAACATTGGACTGTTTTTTTTTTTTTTCTTTTTCTTCTTTTCTTTTCACAATATGTTTTTTCTGCAACCTTTGAACACAGCAGCTGCCTTTTACATTGTGGTAAAATGTCATGATGAATGGACCAATAGAAATGTCCAAATAATAGTTAAATTATCTTCACTAAAAGCTACATTATGTATTATGTAAATGAGTTTAGGGGAATCTGGAGGCCTCTTTGGTGGGAAAGTGTAATTGTGTAACTTGTGGAAGAGCAGTGACGGTTGTCCTACAGATCCCTACACTGAGAGAATGAATCTGATAATTATGATTGCACACTGAAAGAGTGTTGGACACGTTTTCTCAGGAAGTAAGTGAATTATCATCGGTACAATGTGTTGCTTTCGTATTTTCGGGTCAGTGCATACGGTGTCAATGCATAAAGATGTATGACGTGGTCCAAAAAACTCTGGCCCAAAACCTATGACTTTTAAATTATTATTTACAGTGTGACTTTACAGTATTTACAGTATTATTTACAGGCTTTACAGTATGACTATGGTATGGTATGCACGTGCACCATACTTTGACTCAGTAATACTACTTTTTCCAAGTTCAGCAAATAATTACATGTAACACAGCTTTTATTTGCATTAAAAGTTAATCCATTAGGATACCTGAGATAACGTAAACTGTGCTTTCTTAAATTGTCACCGTTCTTACTGGTGTTCAGTACCTTCAAGAGAATCAGGGAACTCTGGTATTTAGCAGCCCTCCACAAACCACTTACAATTATTTAACAAACTGTTAAGTTTTTTTTTTTCAAACTTGACTCCAGCAGTGAAGTCATGATGCCAGGTGAAGTCACAGCAGTGGCTCTCCAGTGCTACAGTACCTGAAGCGCTCCTGGCCCGCAGTGTCCCAAATCTGGAGTTTGATGCGTTTGCCCGGCTCAATCTCGACCAGGCGAGAGAAGAAGTCCACGCCAACTGTGGGGTCGGACACCTGGGCGAAGCGTCCCTCAGTGAAGCGCCTGATCAAACACGATTTGCCAACCGTGGAGTCTCCAATGACGATCAGACGAAACTGGTAAAGCCATATTGCCTCCATGGCTGTCTGGCTCTGTGGAGATCAACAGTGAAACCCTGAAACAATTACAGTCCATGCAGCCGAGATACACCATACGCACAAACACGCACACACACACCAGCGCCTGACACCATGACATCCCACCGCTCTCTGTTATTCTGCCTAACTGAATCATGTCTCTGAATGTAAAGCAGGGCTGAATGGAAGAGAGCTCTTTGTGTCTGCAGCCTATCTGGCTGGTCCAAGTGTGTCAAGGGGGAAAGAATGTCACTGCAGGGTTGGCTTACATTTCGAACCCTCAGTAGTTAATTACTCATCAGAACGTATTTCAGCTGCTGTGCATTGGTGGTCACATCTGAAACACTGCATATACTTTAAACCATAAATGTTCCTAAAACGTTCTTGGCTCGGAAGAACTGTTCTAGGAAACACCTTTAGTCTATACATCATACCTTAAAAGGTTCTTCTGACTCTCTTTATCTGTCCACTGAGAAAGTCTTTAGGGAACTAAAAGTAGTTTTTCTAGGGCACTAGGTGTGTTAGTGCTGTGTGGTCCAGATTAAACTCTACATCATATTATTTATTATACAAATGTAATTTAAGTGATAGAAAATAATTCCCAGTATAATTAATAAACAAGCCATGTTTTCTCTTCCACTCTCCTGTGTGCTAATAGAATGTCTTAGTATTCTCACAGTATGCTTAGCTAATCTCTTAAATGCCACTAACTGAAAAACTACACAGCACTGTGAACTTTAATCCACATTTCCAGAAAGGAAAGGTCCTTTATTGAAAAGGATACAGATCTGTTTGTATTCATGACTACCTTAGCCGTGCAATGGACACTTAGCTGTTGGCTGGTAAAATCTTTCCAATTTTGGGAAGATGCGCTGTAAGAAGCATTTTGTTCGTCCAATCTAAATAAATTCTCCAATTTGTTACAAGCAATTTACTTGATGACTTGAATGATTCTTTCAATCAGAGTGAATTTTTTAAGTTAAGTAAAAATTTAATTGCTTATAACAAATTAGAGTCATTTTAACTTTTTTTAGGTACTTTTTACAGTGTATACTAGCCTTCCAGGTAATGCTGCTTCACTTGATTTTCAGAATGTTGAACTGTATGATGTTGGTTTTGGCCTATATTATGTGCATTGAATATCAAACTCTTTTTATATGGGCAGCTACACTGTAAAAAGGGTTTCGTTGGTCCAAGCTAAATAAATAACTATAATCTATTACAAGCAAATAAATTTGGCTTATTACGCCAAGTGGAGCTCCAGGTGTCTCAGAGGAAGCACATGCCAGCTTTCACCCTCTCGGACTGATAGTAGTGATAGGTAGTTGATTCTTCATTTGGGAGTTGGGACTAACTTTGACTCTTGTCTAATGACTCTAATGAGTTAAATTGCTCCACCCCTCGACCTGTCGACTTCTGTTTCATTGTAATCGGCTCAAGACACTCTGATGGAGGAGAGTGTAAAGCCGGAGAATCTGAGTAGTGAGAGTTTAATTACCAGCTTTAAACAACACCATACTCTTCTCACAGAAATGGCTTCTTTATATACTGAACCGCAGTTCTTCATTTTCGTCATGGTTTGGAATGCAATAAACAATTAGTAGACATGGAATGGGAAACGAAAACCAAAACCAATCAATGTTTTTCACAGAACATTGTGGGAAAAGGATAGTGCTGAGTCTTCCAATTTTTTTGCCAGGTTCTTTTTCAGATTTCTGTTCCACCTTAAATGGAACTGCAGTTACATTCTGGCACTGGCCATGTTCCTTAATCATCAGCTCCGGCACTCTCTTGGTTAAAGTGGGGTTGAGGACTGCAGCAGGATTCCAGCAGCAGGAGTGACAGATCTGAGTCGACTCCACAAATCTGGAATCATGCATCACTACCTGATAGCATCATGTGATAGGGCAAACCTAGCTAGCAGGTTGGGTATAACTAACTTAGGCAGAAAACTGGTTAAAACACAGTTGGCATACCAGCGTTAAGGACACACTGTATGGCCACACGTATGTGGAGTCCCCTCCTACTTATGGAATTCACCTGTACTCCGTAGGTTTATATTAAACACATAGCCATGTGACTTCTATAGACAAACACTGGATGTACAATGGGTCATACTGATAAGCTCACTGGCTTTAAACATACCACTGCCATAGGATAACACCTTTGCCACAAGTCAGTTTTTATAATTTCTGTTTGCTGTATCTGCTGTTTTATTGAAGTGATGTAAATCATGTCGCCATTGGCCTCTGAAACAGTGGAAACCTGTTCTTGCCCATGTGCACAAAGTGAGTTCCATTAAGATGTGGTTTGATGAGTTCGGTGTGAACTTCAGAGAGTCATGACCTCAACCCCACTGAACACCTTTGGGACAAAGGTTGATTGTGACAAACCAACTCCAAAATGTTGTGGAAAGTCTTTCCAGAAGAGCAATGGCTGCTATAGTCGCAAAACGGGGCCAGGTTTGTATTAATGCCCATGGCTTTAGAATGGGATGTCCAAAATGCTGACTTGAGTGCGATGTACAGGTGTCCACATACTTTTGGCCATATAGTCTTTAAAATAGTTCTACTCTTCCAGCATTTCCTTTGTTAACTTCTGAAAACGTGCCTCACTGCCTTGCTGGAGGTTGGACATAATGCATGTTTACGGCACCTTTATGTCATGAACAAACAGGGAGCTTAATATAGCCAATATCCAATCTATTAAGATATGCCTGGATCAGCTCCAGCAGTCCTATTTTAAACTCTTCTTTTCAACACAATCTGATGCACCCAGCAAACTACACACAGTTAACTAAGCTGGTATTACTCATGAATACCAGTAATTCTTACCAATAAGTTAATACTGATTTGTAACACTATTACTGGTATAATGATAGATCACAAAGCATTAGGGACAGTCATGTCTAATGGAGACATCTCTAACATACTTTTATGTGAGCTATGAGTAAACGCTGGTGACTGTAAATAGGCTGCTGATGTCTGTCTCCTGTTACACACACACTGTTGTGTTCAGCCAGGATTACACAGAGTGCCTGCCAGTGCAAACATTAAAAGGCCACAGCATTCAACCAGGCAGCCAGCGGCCACGGCCCTATTGTCCCACACCGGATGCCGTAGCTGTGGCGAGGACTTATCTGCTGCATGCACATAAACAACCAGCACACCCACAGCACTGACATGTAGTTTAACAGGTTTAGATCACATGCACCAAGGTCAGTCCTGTCCTGGCTTTTACCACCAAACAGCCCTACTTGTTCTTTCTGTGCTTAAAACAGATAACTGACTCACTTATTGTCTTCCTCCACTGGGAACCCCCTTTCAAAAAGGACTCAGGGGCCTTTAGGTGGTGAGCCTACTATATTTAAGCCTACTTTGATAATGTAAGACTATAAGACTGGGCTGTAAAATCAGGCTAGTCTACTTGAGGCCTTGCCATTACGCATTACGCACGCTTTCCTTATCAGCTGTAATCTGTGGCCTATATTTATCATGTACTTGCTTTGCATAATACTAAGATAAATAGAAACAAAGCCCTGAGCCCTCGTTAAACGTTGCCTGTCTGTACTTACTGCGTTTGGCTGGGCTGCTCAGAGCTCAGTGAATGCAGACTCCATGCTCCTGAAAGGATGGTGGACTTTCTAGAAAGCGCAGGGTGAAATAAGGACCCAGACCAGAGACGTACACCTGCTCCAGCCTGCTTAGACTCGCTTACAGCGCAACGAGCAAAAAAGCAACCAGAGTAAACAGGTGTAGCCCGAAGCGGCGCGCCAAAGACTGCGAGGGTCTCTATAACCCCCCCCCGGACAAGGCTGGGAAATCACAGCCGCTCTCCAGATCAGCGCACGCAGCCAAACAGCGCTTGGGTCCGCCGCCTTTTCCTCCACGTTTCGAAGACGGAGAAATTGTTTGGAAATTGTGCTGATGAAATGGCAGCAACATCCCACAACCTGACTCATCCCGCATCAGCACCAGCGCCGTAAAGCTGCGAAGAGAGGAGCAGCATCAACCCTGAGTCGCCGCTGGACATCACTCTGGACAAAAGCCCGTTAAAAGTCTGCACACGCCTAGTTCCCCCATTTCACTGCTTTCCACATTGTACAGCGATAGGAATAGGAAGCCCACTCCCGCTGGGTAGAAGCCATTTTTCTCCTTCTCTAACAGCAGCATGTCCGAATTTAAAAATAATATCTCATGATAATGACTTATTTTATTTACTACACCAAAATAATGACTTATTGTTCTAAAATAATTATCATATTAACTTTCTTAAAAATCAAAAATGAATTATTTTAGATCTACATTTTGAGAAAACAAGTCGTTTTGTAGACAATAGTTTGAGTAAATAAGTCATTTATTCAGATATTTAGTCAATATTTCAATGAAACACTTAATTTTCTGAAATACTAAGTCAGAATTATAAGCATATTGTTTTCTCAGATGCTAGGTCAATATTTCATACAAATAAGACATTTGTTTGAAACACCAAGTCAATATTTCAAATATATATTAATTTTGCCGAGATGCTAAATCAATATTTCGCGCAAATAAGTAATTTTTGAGATATTAAGTCAATATTTAGTGCAAATCATCATTTATCTTAAATACTAAGTCAATATTTTGAGTAAATAAGTTATTTTTCAGATACTTAGTCAATATTTCGAGTAAAGAGTCAATTTTTGAGATACTATATGTCAAATAACTAAGTCAGTATTTCAAAATGCATATTCAATAAGGTTTGTCCAGACTTTTGACTGGCCTTGTACATGTGAGAATAAAGCCTATTCTAACTGTTGCTTTGACTACATCACTCACAAAAGCCTTTACTAAACATGAACAGTCAGACACAGTAGTTTGAACTCCCTCAGTCACCTAACACATTTTGTTGATTCTCTACAGGTAAATAAGGTAAAGATCCCCTACAGAGAAATATATTTAAATATTAATTTTATCTGCAAATGTTAGAACACTAGTTCTTTTCTGTGCTAGGTTTTACATATTGGGAAAAAATAAACAATAAAATATTTACTAAGACTTTTTGTACAGGCCACACTTTATGTTCATTTTTTCCAATCTGTTAAGTTCCACAAATACAATAGTATAATGGTATTATACTATTAGGAAAATAGCAAATAAACAGTAGTAGTGCATTTAATGTATTAACTCTATTTGTATTGGAAAATCTTTAAAACAAACCACTTGACTTGTGATGCCCAATGTTTTGCATATGACTGGAAATGTAGGAACAGTTTTTGAATGATTTATCTAGTTCACAGTTCTGTTTATCTTCCAAAAAAGAAGTGAGATGTAAAGCTATACATTGTAATATATTGCCCCAATTCCACTCTGTTATCAACACATCTGTTAATAAAAACAATATGTTAAATGCAAATTAAAGACACCAAGAGATGAAACATTTCAAATGTTATTTTGCCCTATTCTTCCTGCAAAACTGTTTTAAGGTGTGCAACAGTACAGGGTCGTCGTTGTCGCATGTTGTGTTTTACAGTTCTCCACATATTCTCTTTTGAAGAAAGATCAGGGTCCGACCTAGATGCTTCTGAGCCCAGAGAAGTCGGCGGCTCGTCTGGAGATGGTTAGAATAAGGCTTCCTTTTAGCTCAGTGAAGTTTTAACTGGCATGTGTGGATATAGCTATGTGTTATAGTGCTAAAGGTTTGGCAAAGTAACCTGACCCAGTGTGGTTAAATGGCTTATAGATGAATGATGGTTCTTGATGCGGTGCCATCTGTTTGATCAGTGAGCACAGTAATTCATCTTAGGCTTGCACCCTTTCTGAACTGAAATTCCTCCAGACTCCTTGATTCTTTTAATCGTGTTATGCACCATAGAGAGTGAAATAGCCATCCTGCATCCTATCTGTCTTTGAGGAACACTGTTTCTTTGCATTTGTTGACAAACTGGCAAAACTGGCTAGGTCTTTCCTGGATGCTGCTTTTCTGCCAATCTCATTTGCACAAATCACATTATTATTTAATTACCTTACCTCATTACTAGCCCTAAATTGCCCATCTTTTTTTTGGAATGTGCATTGTTGCGAATTGCAAGGCTGAATGGAAGGGATGGATGCATATTTACAGATGAATGCTCAGACTGAACATGAAATATCTTGTGTTACGACTGTCTTCAATGAGATACATGTAGAAATCACAATTTTAGAAATCACTGCTTTCTTTTCTTTATTTGCGTTTTCCATACCGTCCCACATTTTTCAGATTTGGACTAGTACAATGGTGGCGCCTGGGATGAGAGTCCCTGAGGGCAAATGGGAATTCTGTTTTATTCATTTAATCATAACACGATACATGGGTTAATCATTACCTCTTCAAGGGATTGTCCCAGTTCTGTGAACCGCATTGGTCCTTGTTGTCTGAGCCTCCCGGAACTCCTTGGCAGTCAGAGGCCCCTGGACTCTGACCCTAGTGGCTTGGTCATCAGTCCACCCCACTGCTCTCATACCAGCTCCTCTATAACCACATTATCACTCTCTTTGGTCTCTTTAATCGTATTATTCGTAGAGGTTTTTAACACGGTTCGTTATAATAGAGGTTTTACAGGCGGACATGGCGAACGCGGGGGATTGTGGGAGATGTAGTTTTCTTGGCTGGTTGAGATGAAATCAGCAGATGCTGCGTTGGCTTTTCCAGTTACTTTTCCCAAACTGCTCGCCGGCGCTGCAGGGACGCATGAGGGAGTTGTGTGTTCTTCGGACAGCCGTCTTTACCCTGCCTTGTGATCACACATGTTAACGGCAGAGAGTGAAGTGTCAGCGAGGATCTAACACCTCTGCCAGGCGTGAAGAGCGCTGCACTCTGTCTTTACAGTTAGGACACTTTTTATGAACTCGTACTGTCTGCGCGCCTTGGCTACTTTAATGGCTCTCTCGAAGGACTTCTAAAAACATTAAGAGGCAATTATAATGGACCAGAGCACGAGGAGATGTGCAGTATAGGCAGATCCGCTCTTCTACACTTGAGGTAACCAAAGTTTACTTGTTTTCGGAGTGCTGTGTGGTCAGTCGGGGAGCAAGCATGCAGCAGGAGCGTTTGCTGAAGGTGCTGGTCATTGGAGACTTAGGCGTGGGCAAAACGGCCATCATCAAGCGCTACGTCCACCAGGTCTTCTCCCAGCACTACAGAGCCACCATCGGGGTGGACTTCGCCCTGAAGGTCTTCAACTGGGACCACAGGACAGTGATCCGCTTGCAGCTCTGGGACATCGCTGGTAGGTTGGCACCGGCTGGAGAGTCCCACTTCTCCGCCAAGTTCTGGGAACGTGCCTTTGTGAGGCTGGATCCCTCTCGGCTGTTTCAGTAAAGTGGGATAAAGTCATGCATTGAAATAACCTGGTTCACATGTGCGCATATGTGGTTCACATGTGTCTTTACTTTGGATGACGTGCACATTTAAATACAGTGCATTCAATGCATTACATTTTCCAGTGACTCCCAGTAGCTGCTTCTCGCTGTGAAGGGGAAGTTCAATGTGTTTTAAGAATTTTACCGTAGTTGAGCAGTTAAGGTGCAGAGGTGACTACTAACTAGTTACATTTCCTCAAGTACATGCACTTCAGTAAAGGATTGATGAATTGGACTCTACTGAGTATATAGTAATACTTCCACTTCTACTCAAGTACATTAGTGAGTAAAGGAATCTACTTTTTACTCAGTTCGTGAAGTTACTAACTCCTTTTTGTGTGTAATTAAGTTCTGCTTTGTTATTGGAAACCTCTGTACTGCTTCCTGACATTGGAGCTTTAGCATTTTATTTTAGACCCAAATAAGCTTATCTGTGACTGAAACATACCTAATAGCATGCAATACCTCCACAAGCCGCAATTGGCTTGAAGCCGAATTTGGCATGAAGTTTCTGAATGAAGGCAACATCAATGTTCAGATGCTCTTGCATCAAAGAATTGCACAGTTGGGCCAGATTTGGTGGATGCCTTCCCTGGTACAATTCTGAGGAGAATTTCCTCTAGACTGGGATTTTTGCCACTGCTGGTAGACCCGTATGACCATATGCATGCCCAAATGCAATCACTGCTTTTTAACAATTAACGAGACATTCACTGCACTGTACCACCTCGTCTCAATCTATGAAACACCTGCAGGTATTTATAGCCCTGTCATCCTCATGCAGCACCATCTGCAGGAACCTGGAGTTACTACCACCTAAACACACAAGTCCACAAATTTTTTGTCTGGTGAGCTTTATACATACATAGAAAATTGAGCCTTACAGACCTCAGTTCCTGTGCTGATAGATGCTGGATGTTCCACTAAAGTTACTTGTAGTTTTCTAAAATTATACTTTTGTACTTTTACTTAAATCACTTTATTTAAACGCACTTTCAGTTATATCAGTTATATCAGCCGTTGAACCTGCATGTATCTTCTGAGTTTATGTAAGTAAAGATGATAATAGTGAAATACCACCCTGCATGTATCCCCTCCACCCCTCCGCCCCCCACCCCCGGCCATAAATGGATTAAAAAAATACATTTTAGGCCAGAATTCTATTTTGAAACTATCATGAAACAATTTGTTAGACACCAGGCAGCATATTTGTAACCATGCCATGTAATAGCTTTCTGTTAGAGGCAAATAAATGTTTCAGACGTCTGGTTCCTATCACCACCACTGTGAACAATCCTGACACAGTATGTTTCTCCATAAGAGAGCATTTCAAACCACTCTGAATGACTTTGTTTGCATCTTCTCCATTTAAATATTTAGCAAGTTGTAAAAATCACAAGGGTGCATTGGTCTTTTTTGTGGAGCTCTGTGTCATTAAATCACCAAAAAGCCCTGCAAACGTTTTTTCCATATATGGCAAAAGCTCTTCTTGTTTTTTGAGAATATCCCAAGTATCAGGCCTGTGTGAAAGAATGACTAAGCAAGCATGGGGTTACTGTGAGTAGACTGGACATTGCTTTTTGACAGTGCAGTTACAGTGTCAGCAGGGTTAATCTTTGGCCACATCTCCTTGGAATGCTTTGTTTAAACATTCCTCCTCCATTCTGAGTATCCACATGTTGGCTTGTTTATGTGCGTGTGTGTGTTCTCAGTGGGCTAAATCTCTCTCTGTCCATGCTCTGGGTACGCAGAGATGGAAGTCGCGTGGTGCTATCAGCTGGTGTTATAACTAAATTTATGTCATGTGAGAGAAAGCACTGCAGCGCTCACATCACCTACACACACATACACATAGGACGTATACAAGGACACACTCATCCAGGGCACAAAGCTGAGCACTTAATCTGATAGAGGTAATCAGATACAAGTAAACAGCCAACACACGCTGGATTGCGAAAATGTGATCATTTGACTGTAGGAGTGGATAATCACAGTTACCATGATAAGTGATGTCATCATAGGCTTTTGTGAGCTTACACAGGGGTATCATCAGTACTGAACTTGGATGAACTGCATGCTTCATTAAAAATAGATTTAACTGAGGTTTCCAAGTGGAGCCTTTCACTCAGTTTATAATCATTTTTATGATAATAATAACCACCTAACCGCAATCATTGCTAACAGTTGCTTTACATGTCAGTGTGTTGCCTCACAACAAACATAATATGAATAGGGTGCATTGTCATCAGTAGGACTGAGGCAAAGTCATGTACAACCCCAATTCCAAACCAGTTTGGGCGCTGTGTAAAATGTAAATAAAAACAGAATGCAATGATTTGCAAATCTCATAGACCCATATTTTATTCAGAATAGAACATATAGCACATATCAGATGTTGAAGGTGAGACATTTTACCATTTTATGGACATTTTTAACTTATTTAGAACTTAAAGGCAACAACACATCTCAAAGAAGTTGGGGCAGGGCCATGTTCCCTACTGTATACATCCCCTCTGCTGTTAACAATGGTCTGTAAATGTCTGGAAAGTGAGGAGACCAATTGCTGGAGTTTTGGGTGAGGAACATTTCCCATCCCATTCTTGTCTGATGTCAGATTCTAGCTTCTCAACAGTACTGGATCTTCTTTGCTGGATTTTTTGTTTCATGATGCTCCGGATGTTTTCTGTTGGTGGAAGGTCTGGACTGCAGGTCAGCCCCTGGACTCTTCTTCTGTGAAGCCATTCTGTTGAGCTGGATGCAGTATGTGGTTTAACATTGTCTTGCTGAATTATGCAAAACCTTCCCTGAAAGAGACGTGGTCTGGATGGGAACATATGTTGTTCTAAAACCTCTATATACTGTTCAGCACTGATAGTGCCTTTCCAGATGTGTGAGCTGCTCACGACATAGACACTAATGCAACCCCATACCATCAGAAATGCAGGCTTTTGAGCTGTGCGCTGATAACAAGCTGGATTGTCTCTCTCCTCTTGAGTCCGTCTGTGGCTTCCAAAAGGAATTTCTCATTTTGATTCATCTGACCACAGAACAGTTTTCCATTTAGCCTCAGTCCACTTTACATGAGCTTTGGATTGCACATCGAACAGTGATTTCCGGAAGTGTTCCTGAGCCTGGGCTGTGATTTCCAGTACAGAATCATGCCTGCATTTAATGCAGTGCGCCTGAGGGTCTGAAGATTACGAGGATCCAATATTGACCGCTGGCCTTGTCCCTTTCGCGCAGGGATTTCTCCAGATTCTCTGAATCTTTTGATGATATTATGTTCTGTGGATGTATATCTAAAATTTTTGCACTTTACATTTTTCTGAAATTGTTCCCCAATTTTTAGATGCAGATTTTCGCAGATTGGTGAACCTCTCTCCATCTTTGCTTCTGAAAGACTCTGCCTCTCTAAAATGCTCTTTTTATACCCGGTCATGTGATGTAGTTCCAATTTGCTTCTCCAGCTGTTTTTTATTAGTACCGCTTTTACAGCCTTGCTGCCGTCAAGTTCTATATGAGTTAATAATATTCATGAAGTGGTAAAATGTCTCAGTTTCAACATCTTATATGTGTTCTATGTTCTACTGTGAATAAAATAAGGGTCTATGAGATTTGCAAATCAGTGCATTCTGTTTTTAATTACATTTATTTACATTTTACACAGCGTCCCAACTTTTTTGGAATTGGGGCTGTACATAAAAGAAGAAAGCAGACAACACATTTACAAAAAACGGTTAATGTTTGTTAATTATGTGTTTTGTGGCACAGGGGGCTTACATGAGTATTGTCCACCCCTACCTTTAAGCATAGAGGTTCACCTTTTTCTCTTTTCTCTCTCACATTTTGCCGTGTTTCCAGGTCAGGAGCGTTATGGTAACATGACCCGTGTGTATTATCGCGAAGCAGTGGGGGCCCTGGTGGTCTTCGACATGACTCGAGCCTCCACTTTCCAGGCTGTGCTCAAATGGAAGGGTGATTTGGATTCTAAAGTCTCCCTTTGCAACGGACGGCCGGTGCCAGCAGTGCTGCTGGCCAACAAGTGTGACCAGCAGAAACACGGCCTGTGTGCCAAACTGCCCAAACTGGAGGCTTTCTCCAGAGACCACGGCTTCGTCGGCTGGTACGAGACATCAGCAAAGGTGAGGGATCAAACCTCTGCCTCTCACAAAGTGTGTCTCTGTGTCTACGTTTAGCAGTTAATGTTACCATGCATATAAGCTATACACCTCCACAAGCATGAATAACAGCCACGATTGGATTTGGCATGGAGTGGACATATTCCTGGATGTAGGCCCCATCAGTGTTCAGCTACTCTTGCATCAAAGAATTGTGCAGTTGGGCCAGATTTGGTAGATGCCTTCCCTGGCACGGTTCTGAGGGGAATTTCCTGTAGACTGGGATTTTAACCACTGCTGGTAGACCCGTATGACCATACACACTTCCATACACCTGCAGATTCAGCAACCTTCTTCACACTATGGTCTTTGGCACGCCAAAATGCAATCACTCCTTTTAGCCATTCATTAACATCTGCTTTGGAGCCATTTTCCATACATCAAATGAGACATTCACTGCACTGTACCACCTCTTCCCAATCTATGAATCCCATCATTCACACCTGGCAGGTATTTATAGCCTGAACAACCTTTGTTAAACGGCATCTGCAGGAGCCTGAATTTACTACCACCTTAAACACCAAAGGTGAGAGCTTAGTAGCATAATATTGTAAACAAGGAACGAGTGATGAGCATAAGTCTTTCTTTTTCATCAGTATTGAATGTATAACACAGATATTATTCACCTTAACTACATCAGTCAATCACATGTCTTTTCTCTTTCCCTCTCCCACCTTCTCTCTCTTTCTCTCCAACCCAATCTCTCTTTCTCTTTCTCTCTCTCTCTCTCTCTCTCTCTCTCTCAAATATCTCTTTCTCCCTCTCTCTCTCAGGACGACACAAACATTGACGCAGCCATCATG
The DNA here is from genome assembly GCA_034552555.1 of Semaprochilodus insignis. Lineage (NCBI taxonomy): Eukaryota > Metazoa > Chordata > Actinopteri > Characiformes > Prochilodontidae > Semaprochilodus > Semaprochilodus insignis. Next base: position 8,337,630 of record CM067482.1, read on the forward strand.
TGTCTGGTGGAGAACATCATGGCGAGTGATGTTGATAACAAACCTGCGGACTCAGATCCTAGTCGAGTGATCCTACCTGCATTTGACTACAACCTTCGTGAACGCACTCATTCTAGCTGCTCTGCCTGCACTAGACTGCGCTCACCTGCCAAAGACAACAGCGAATTTTAGATGAAAAGAGTTGCATATATGAATCAGTGTAAATGTAGTGCAGCTTTGTAGTTGGTTTATATATAATGAGACCCTGCTTACACCTGATCACTTTCATGCATCTTGAGTATCAGGCTTATATTTAGATAGCCACATAGGTATAATCACCCCCAAATCATTTTTAAACCAGATATAAATGCATTCGCTCAAACCTCTTCAGGAGGTGGCCTGAGATGTTTTTGATCAAAATGTTGAAGCAGTGTAAATATATCTCTCCATGATACATTCCACAACCAAAACCCCTCCCAGTACTATTGCGACTCACCCTAAGCAGTACATCACTGGGCATGTGATCCCTGTCTGAGAGGAAGATAATCATGGAGGCTACACAACAGTTGGATTAAACAAAATGCATAAGGGCAATACAGGCAGACACTACTGTGCAAAACAAACTGCAGACGAATGGAGGCTGAATGGATAAGCAATTGGAAATTGATTGCTGCATAATGAGCCAGTTTGCAAATTCCATCCCATGCAGCAATCGGATTTCAGTCTGGCTACCCAGGAATGCATTTGACTACCAAATTTAAAGGCATGTGGCTTAAGTCTTATTGGAATACAATCCAGACCCAATCACGTGAAGAGGTGTAAATGAGGGCATGTCGGGCGTATTAGGACAAACACTCACATTGTATGATGTCATGTTAGATTTTTATGATAGCCTATGTGTAGATCTGGCGTGTCATACTGCATTCCTTCTGGGCCACAGCTCTGTAGAGACTTTTGTCTTCCCTCATCTAAAGCTCTGAATTCAACTCACGAGAGTCTGGCTAATTAACTGATGAGCTGAATTAGGTGTGTTTAATGAGGCAGAATGCTGAAGTGCGCAGTGCTGTGGCCTGTGAGGACTACAGTCTGACGCATGTTTCAGACCTCGTCTTAAAGGAGCACTCTGGCCAAAATGAGAAGTGTGACCTTCACTATACCTGTTGTAAGCTTGTCTAATCGTCTACTTTTGGGTGGATACTTGAGGATGGGCTATTTCATTTTTTTCCTGCTAGGTAACCAATGTTAGGAAATTAGATAGATAACCTTACTGCTAGGAATCTGAATATCTTATCCAAAGATTAGCCTCTACATCTGGTTTTTGGTCAGAATGCACCTTTAAGTGAAGTGCTTTAATAAAAAAGAGCTTTTGTAAAGCTTTGTAGTTGTTTAAAACATCGGATTCGTATTGGAAAATAAAAAGTATTGGTATTGTGCCATTGCTAAGTAAGCTCACCGGACAAAAAATGAGTCACCTGTGACTGACACGTACCTAATAGTGTGTAATACCTCCACCAGCACCATTAACAGCAGTGATTTGATTTGGCATGGACTGGACAAGTTTCTGGATGTAGGCCACATCAATGTTCAACCACTCTTGCATTAAAGATGGACGCAGTTGGGCCAGGTTTGGTGGATGCCTTCCCTGGGACAACTCTGAGAAGAGTTTCCTGCACACTGGGATTTTTGCCACTGCTGGTAGACCCGTATGACCATACGCTTCCATACACCTGCGAATTCAGCTACCTCCTTCACACTATGGCCTTTGGCACATCCAAATGCAATCACTTCTTTTTGGCAGTCATTAACATCTGCTTTTTAACCCATTTTCCACAATAAGAATGAGACATTCACTGCACTGTACCACCTCTTCTCAATCTATGAACCCCGTCACACAACTTGCAGGTGTTTATAGCCCCATCGTCCTCGTGCAATGCCATCAGCAGGAGCCTAAATCTACTGCCATTTTAAATGCACTAGGTGACTAATTTATTGTCGGATGAGATTATAATATGCATATTACAAATAACAATTGTTATTATTATTATTATTATTATTGTTGTTGTTGTTATTATTATTATTATTTTTATTATTATTAAATGGTTATTGGATTATTATTGCATTGACCATAGTGTCAGGCAATGTGATGCAGTATCTTGAGGCATGTGCAACTTGTTAACTAACATGTTAACTAACATGACACATCTACCAAATGTGCCTAAACAGATTATTTTGTAGTTTATGAAATGTATGGGTCTGTTTATGTTTCTGTATCAGAATTTTTTGTCAATGTTCCGGAGATGCATGTGAGGACTGTAAAAACGGGCTGTAGATTGTTTGGCACTTAACAAAGGATCTTAACAAACACAGTGCAATGAAAAGAGAAACTAGTGTTTTAAAAGTGAGATATCTGGCTTTTGGTTTTTGCTAACTAAGCCACGTCAGACTGCTGTTGAGGAAGCTTCGACCAAAGCATTAACACATGTGCCAAAGAAACTATGTCATCAGTGTGAAATGCTGCATGCAGCACAGTCATCTCTGAACACTGTCTCACTGTTACACTGCAGTACAACAGCTGTGTGGAAAACGTGTGGTGTGTATGCATACAGTGCTGTGCGAAAGCCCCCGACCACCGTTTCTTTTAGTTAACTTCCACTTAAAATGAATTCATTAAGTTGTTCATTTTTCAAGAGATATGAGGCTTTAGATTTGATTTAAGATAAGAGACTTGCATAAAAAGGGGAAAGTCAAAGCAAAATAAGCTTGCAAAACTGAAGTACAAAGTACAAGTGATTAAGAGATACAGAGGAAATAGAACTGTGCCAGACCTGGCAGACCAACCAAACTGTCACCATCAGATAAGCAGTACTCTTTCATCTTTGAAAGAGAGAAGAAAATCAAGCTCCACTCTTGCATCAGATCTGAGAACATCAGAAAGTATGTGTAGCCACAAAGAAACTGGGACTGAAAAAAGGAAACCTTTAAATGTCTTTGGGGTTATTTGGTTGTGAGAGGCAGAAAATGCAACTTTTAAAACTGAAATTTGGAGGTGTATTAAAAACATCCCTGCAGAATTCTTTGAAAACCTGAAAGCAAGTGTTCTGAAAAGAATGGCCTCTGGGTGGACACTATTTCATTGTCAAGGCTTCTGTGTGATTTTCCATTTATTATATGTTTCTACTTTTTTCCCCGGCACTGAAAAAAGCATAACCTATATTTAATGTCTGTTCTGACTGGAAGTTACATAAATGGAAATGTGGTCTCTGACCATGGTAGCGACTGCACACTGACATACCAAAAGTCATGGGATCAGAAGACAAGAGGAAAAGGAATGTCCAATCTGTCTGGCACCCACTATGATGCCTAGTTCAAACTCCCATAATTCACACTGCCTTGCCATGAGCACGCTGGCCAATGCTCAACCTGTCTCAAAAGGTAACACCTCACATCGTATACAGGTATGGGCGTTCCCAGACTGTCCCCTGAGGTAACACTACTTCATAATCAATTTACATACTGCTGTTACATGACTTTTGGTAAGGCTGTGTATGTCTGCATGTTTCACAAAATGATATTCTGTGGGAACCTTGGCTAACTCCTAATAGTGTTTGTCTATGTGGTGTGTGAGTGTGTGCGTTTGATGCTGAGCAGGTGCGTGCCTGGTGTTTAAATGTGTCCCAGGCTGTTGATGCTGCTTATCTGAATGGTAAAAGTGCTCTGGGGAATCTGCTGAAGTGTTTATCATGTCATAACCCATATGCCACAGTCTCTCTCTGCACTCCACCACTTCCCTCCACTAATTACTGCTGCCACGCACACTCCAGCCCTGCTGTCCTCTCCGTCCCTTATAATTTCAGGATCCTTACAGCTGCTGGAATCTAAATATACACCAAACAGGTTATGCCTTAACAAATAGAAGGTGTTTTGGAAGGTGTGTTTCAGCCCGGCTAAGCTGCACTGAAACAGATTACTGACACAGTGTCATTGTCCAAAGAAAAACAAGTAACTCCAAAATGGCAGTTTTGCAGGAGAGGGCAAAAACCTCATTCAAACTGAATGTGCAGCCAGACTTTTTTTATGAGCGGTTCTGGGTCATTTCTGTTGGTCCATTCATCATGAAACTTCAATGTTCAGAAACCGGAAGCTAGTATGTTCAAATGATGCATTGACATAAAAATTGACAAACATGGAGATACATATTTTTCTTTGGACAGCCATGATATAGTACTGACAGCGTGCCCATTTGGAATTACCATGTGCAAATGCCTCCTGAGCTGGCAAAAAGTAGAGAAGCATGCATCTGTTCCAATGACTTTTAATAGCCAGTTCTTCCACCTAGACAAAGGTATCATTTGCATCACCGAACAGGCACTAGTACCACTGGTTTACTACAGAAGATGGCAAATCTGTTAGGTACCCCTATATATAAATCCAGTGTATTGTCCATTTTGTCAGACTAGAGAATCAGTGGTCAGGACCCCCACCGGACCCTGTATGAGCAGGTATTATTCGGTAGATCATTCTTAGCACTGCATATATGGGTTACTGTGGATTACTGGGCTAAGAATAGTTCTCCAACAAAAAATGCCCAACCAACAGCATCATGTGGGTGCAAACTGACCACTGATAAAATAACTACTCTGCTGCAAGAAAGAACAGCACAGACTGGCATGCATTCCATGCTAGTTTAAGATGGTCTATGCGTGGTATAGTGCTAGTTTAGCTGGTCCCTTTGCATGCATACTGGTTGACCAGCATCCAAAACACATCAAATGCTCGTCTGTGCTGTATTTTTTAGCAGGGATGGTAGCTGTATGGGGCCAACACTGGCAAACCAAAGGCTCACAATAAAAAGGAGCAGCTACAGACTGAACAGCCTGTGTCTCTCCACCTCCTTTTCCAACCCCTCATTACTCTCTCTGGCCATATTCCTATCCACACTGGCAACGACGGTGAAGCCTGTGACGAACGTGACGAGTCAGGGAGAAGGAGGATTTAATTACACGTATGGCGACCGAAGAAACATCTGAACTGTTTCACACGTTTTAATGCCTAAAAAAGACTGCCGCGTCGTTATGAATGATTGGCTGACAGGAAAGTGACTCTCTCCTCTTCTCTCTCTCTATCTCTCTCTCTCTCTCTCTCTTACTCCGAGCGAGAAATGGATAAAATTGTAACAACACTGGGGAACTGGTGACCTGGTAAGTAGTCTAGTCGTATTCGTGAGTGTGTGAATGTGACCTTTTTGTTAAAATGAATGTACCAATAAAAAAGCAAGCGTTTCATTCATTGTACATGTTAGAGAAATGCCTGTAGGCTGTTGTCTATACTTTTGCTCTCTTTCTTCCTTCTTCCAGCACTCCATACCTAATTCACTACTATGCTGAAGCAAGGAGCTGGACTTCTGTTTCTGATAGCATTTTCCTTCAATTCAGGTACTGACCTTTAAGCTAATGTCGAAAGTTGCCGTGTATCTTTTTAACCATTGTCTAAAAATGGATTCAACATATTTGGCTTTCTGTCCTGCTTCCAGCCCAGATCTCGGAGCACCCACCAGTCATGAGCACTGACCTCTTCCCAGGTGTAGTGTACACACCTGGACCCTCGTACCTGAGTCTGATCCTGTTGGCTTTCACTGTAGGACTGTCCGGCAGCATTTACCTCTGTGTGCTACGCTACATCTGCGCAGGATGCTGCCAGCCTATAGGAGTCGGGCCAGAGGATGACAGCCTGTCTGGGGTGGTCTGAAAAGGGAACTCCACCAAATTTGTTCCACATAGTTAAATGGTTAAGATGTAGACAAGGTTATTCAGAGTGGTTTGGTGTTAAAAGGCTCTATTCTAAAGAGACCAGCCGAGTCAGAATTGTTTACAGTGGCAGTGATGGGAACCAGATATCTGAAGAGTTTAATGCCTCTAACAGCTCCATCACAGTAAGTTAGGGTTACAAATACACTGCCATTGTTTTACAATAGTTTGGTGATGATGGTGATGGCCTAACCTGTCTTGTTAATCCATTTATTTCCATTTTATTTCCATTTTATCCATTCATGACAGAGGGGTACATGCATGTACCAATGCAGGTACCAATGTCTTCATTACATGTGAAATCTCAGAAGACACATGTGGGTTCACTGGTGGCTTGGGGTAGTATGTAATATCGCTATATTAATGCTGTGTAGATATTGTGACCCTGGTTCCTGTAGCTTTATCTACAGTAAATTAGTTCACATCAAACCACTCTGACTGGCTCTATTTACATTACAGTAGTGGAGTTATGCAATCTGTGGAATTCCCCTTTAAGGAGCCAAAAAGAGTTTTTTGGAACAGCGCCATAGAAGAACCGCTCTGGGACAGAGAAGCATTTTGATTAGATGTAAATGGGATGTGCATGTGTGAAGAACCTTTTCAATGTTTAAAGACCCGCCGCATAATTGCTCTGTACCAATTAAAGCCGAGAACCTTGTAGGACCCTTTGTTTTCAAGAGTTTAAGGCTCTATTTGTGTGCAGTAGGACTAGCAACTGTATGCATTTGGACCCTTTTCTCATTCCTGCAGAGCCTGGTACCTGAATTTGAAGAATAGCAGTGGTGAGTGAACTTAAGGCTATGAGAGGACATGGAGTCTATTATTACAGTGCCCAACAGGAATTCTGACTATGGTTCTGATTGTTATTTGTACTGAGAAAGGCACAGTTGGTGCCGCTTTTATTCCTTTGTAAGTCTTGGGGGTGAAAATGAAGTATATAGCAGCACTGAGGATGACTAGTAATGCACAGTGACGGAGGTAGTAATGATGGAAATTATGGACATGCAGTTGCAGCACATTGTCTTTACACCTGTGAGGTGTGTCATGTATACATATTGTTGAGATCTTTCGCGGGTGAGTGGCCTCGAGCATTGTTTGATTGACAGGTTGCCCTCTGGGGAGGTGATCTGCAGGCTGTAGCTACTGTTGCCATGAGGAGCCTGTTGCCATGGCAATAGTTCCCTCTGCCTGCCTCTAGATGGGGCTGCTCTATTATCCATGTAATGATCAGAATTAGTCAGTCATGAAATGGACTGATGAACACACTGTAGTTAACAAGCTGTACCATTCCCACATTTGTATATGTATGTATGTATGTATGTGTGTATATATGTATGTATGTGTGTGTTATGTGTGTGTGTGTGTGTGTGTGTGTGTGTGTGTGTGTGAAGAAAAATGAATAAATGAGCAAATGTAAATGAATAAAAACAAAAACCTCTTGTTGATATCGGTAGTAACATGGTTATGATTGTCTACATGTCTACATAAATTACAGCCGAATTAATTCATTTTTGTGACCCACCTAGGCCAGAGGCCTGTTTGATCAGAAGTGGGTGGCCTTCAGAAGTTCTGATATCATTGTGGGTTCACACCTCACCTAACCACTTCCTTACATTGAGACGGTAAAGGCACTTTTCACACGAACGCATTTCCTGTCACATATAGCATGATACTCATTTGGGTCTGGTCTCACAGTAAGGTCAAAGGTACTTGCTGCTGAAGGAGTCATGCATAGTTTCTTTTGGAGACTTTGGAACATATAAAGTTCAAATAAAAGTATGTATGAATATTCCTGCACTGTGGACATCTGTGAAGTAAAGCTCTGAAATCTGCCACAGAAATGTCATTGCGGCTAATACATAACAAAAGTAGGTGTGAACAAAATACACACCGTCGGTTGACTCAGGGCTCCTTTTGGGGTGATCATAAGTGCTTCATTTGCTTCCTCAAAACAGGAAATTGCTTCATTCTGCCCCGAGGCTTTAGCCAATGTGCTCAGGCAAGAGCAATATTGAGTGACATGAGAGGCGACTCACAAAATGGCAAAAGTCACATAGTGGAGCTTTCTCTAAGAGTAAAGCCAAATATCATAGCTCTCCAGACGTAAGTTCTCCAGGCTGCATGTAAAGTATCTGAAATGTGTCGTTGTATAAATTTCTTTTCTTTGAAAATAAATAGATGTCATGCACATTTCATTTTAAGGAAAGTAAATACACATAAATCAGGTAGGATCTGGAATGTAGGCTCAGGGCCTACAGTTTATTGCAAAGGGGTCCTATGACACGCCATCACATTCCAGTGGAACCACCTTAAAAGGCATTTTGGCTTTAAGTTGTTCTGTAATTGTTTGTAGCGCCGGATCACCTGGATCAATTTGACAGAATTCATGATATTTGTATTTTTGTGTTTTCGCCCCTCAGTGTTCTCTCACTACTACACCTAGCATGCATTATACAGTTAAGTCACACAACCACCTCCCAGCTGTCTGGCTTCCTTCTGCATTTGCCACTTAAAATAACAAAATCCCCATGAACCAATCCAAGTGTTCATAACGTATTAGTCATGACACTGGTAACTTGTACGTGTTCCCAAAGTTTGTAGGTTCCAGTTTACCATCCACACTGTGCATATATGGAAACTAAGCACAACCGCCTGTTTTGAATTCAGTGCTTTTGTGATGTCACAAAAACAAATGTATTTACATATTCAGCCTCCAGCAGTTTAACTTGGCCATTGATTCAAATAAAAAGGAGTGTTTTAACCTGGACAGCTTTTTGAATGAGGCACCACACAGGGCAAGCCCATGTGAACCGGAAATCATTTCCCATATATCCGAGTGGAACGTGCCAGTAGATGGACGATGTAATTCAAATTACTATGTTGTTTTAGAGGCAAGCAAAATCACTACCCTGCTGAAAAACAGAAACTAAACAGCACAGACCCGCAGGCATTTAATGCTGGCACTGTGCACGTCTGGTGCCGGGTTTGCTGGTGACCCCAATATGGTCAGGCTGGTTAACCAGCATACCAGCATCAAAACACAGCATGTGCTGGTGAACAGTTATACTGGTTTATGCAGGGTACAGCCTGGAAAAGACTCCTATTTATTGTCTTGTAGATGTGCTGTGATGAACTGTGCCTAATATGAACGGAGAATAGGGTTAAAAAGGGTGATATGTTGTTGTAAATGGGCATGTAAACATGAATTATGACAGTTTTCAGTACACAAACCCGCACAGATGTCGTGTCTGTGGTCAGAGACCGAGATAAGATAGCAGAAATGCAGCATATTGGCCCTTTAACGTCTCCACACGGGCACTTCTCCTCCGGCTCGGTCCAATCAGCCCCTCGGTGTGATGATCACCTGATTTCTGCGCAGCCATTTTGTCTACAGCTGCTCCAGAGCGCTCCTCACAAACCGGAATAACCAAAAGCCGACAGTACGAATGGTGTCGGAAGGGAGCTGACAAAAGCGCTCCCCGCCGTAATTTTCGCCAGCCATTGATTTAAACCCATTTTTCCAGTTTTCCTCTCTTGGCGGTACTACAGAGGGATTACATTTCGCCTGAGTCGGACGGGACGTTAGCATTCAGGGGCTAGCTAACCACTTTCAGTAGGATTAGACGCGTAAGCTGTAGCTAGCTAGGTTAGCTAGTTTTGGATTGCAACTTGTCGAAAGCTTTACACTTTCAGTTTTTCTGTCTTCGTGCCAGACGGATTTTCCGGTTATAAGACGACGTTTTTTAAAGAAAAAAAACCCCAATGTCATATATGTCAACGAACTGTGAAGATAGTTTTGATCTTAGCTAGCTAGCTCCCCAGCTCAGTGGTGGTATTCAGCAAGTTAGTGTTCCAGCTTTAACAGAGTTTGGGACGGTGCAGACAAGACAGGGCAAGTTAGCTGGTGACCTGGAAAAAACTAACCTGCGAGCTAATTTAGCCTACAAACGCAACTAATTTCAGCTGGCCGAGTAGTTAAACTCTTTAGACGCATGACTAACATTACAGTGTAAGTGGATTAGCTTTACTTCTAACCGGGCAGTTCGTATTTTGTGAATAAAACAGATTAACGTTACTTGACAGCCTTTTCGGAGTAAAGCTGGCTAGCTAGCTTGCTAATGCGCTTATCCTCTACTGGTGCTGGTTTAGGTTGATGATAATGATGTCTATGCATTTTTCTTCTACCAGGAAATCCATGCCAGCTTCTAGCTAATGTTTGTTGGTAACTAAATCATTTGTAGTTGAGAAAGGTAAACAGCTTTGTTTGATTTGTGCTTCTTTCAGGTTCTGCTTTATTATTTGTTCTCTCTTTTTGGGTCTTGGTGGTATATTTCTCAGTGTCCTCTGATCTGGGTTGACGGATAGCTAGCTATGTCCTTTTGTAATATTCCTATATGCTCAGATTTCGGTATTAGGACCTGTACTTGGTTTGAATGCTGTTATGGTTATATTAGCTAACAGAAGCTAAGTTAACCAGTTAGCCGGTTGCAACATAAGCACTTGCGACAACGTTTGTACTAGCTAGGTAGCTAGCTAGAGTATATTTTGTTACGAAGCTCCCAACTCCTATACACGGATACCAGTATCCTCGGTATTGGTAACCAGCTCCATATTACCTAGTTAGTTAGCTAATTGCGTTTTTATAAGTCAGACTCGGGATCTTTTTTCTACATCAGTCAGTTAGCTCGCCCGCTGACTGCGTTTGTTTGAGAGCCGTTTCAGCCGAGTGCTTGTTAGTTAATTGTGGTGGCTTGAAGCCGAAGGGAAGATGTCAGGCCAGTCCATCACTGATCGGATCGCGGCGGCACAGCACAGCATGACCGGATCCGCGATCAGCAAAGCCGTCTGCAAGGCCACAACACATGAAGTCAGCGGACCCAAAAAGAAACATCTCGACTGTGAGTAATTAAGAGCCTCATTACTCTGTGCGCTATAATGCAGACTGTCCTGTGCGCTGAGAGCGTCACGATGTCATGGCGGTATTGAAAAATCGGCCGTGTGAGTGAATGTTCACAGCTGTATCGAAATGTAAAGCTGCCATCAGCTCTCTTCTTTGGGTTTCCTCATTCACTCTCCTTCATGTCCTCTTTCTGGGAAACCGCTATAAGGATCAAGACTAGGCATCTGAGTTAGGACTGGCCATGTGTCAGAACATAACATCACCCTAGTCTTATGATGCCAAAAAATAAATCGCAGTATTCAGTTGATAAGTTGGTGTAGACACGGGCTAGAAATACCACATGTACAAATATCAGACGAGTGCAGTGATTTTGTTTAGTGCTTCACATGTTGTTACAGTAAGTTGTACCTTCTTTTTATTATGCTCATCTTCTGTGTTTATATTTTTATTTTTTGGATCTACTAGAGCAGATTTACATGCTTCTGTTTTCCAAAAGCACATTGCTTTCCCCTCGTACTGTATATCCGTATTCACCTTCTGTCTGGATGCTTCATTAGAGCCCCTGTGTCTTTCAGCTCCGCCTTTCGATGAGTCCAGTGTGCTCTGATTGGTCAGCTCACCCAGTTTGTTCTGATTGGTCTACCACTAGAGAAGCATCCTGCTAGGAGTTCAACCAAAATGCCACTGTTGCTTTTCTTGCGATGCCACTGGTTCTGCTCTCTGATGCTAAGTTGAGAATAATAAGATCCACATAGCAAGCTAGACTGTGGTAGCACGTTTCAGAGTGTATGTATTCTTTCTTTCTTTCTTTCTTTTTAGGCTCTTATTGTCGGTAGGTGAGCAATAAGGATTGTAAGAAGGATGTCGCCTTGTAATGAAGGAAAAGGACTGGAATTTCAACAAGGTGTTTCAGGCAGCTAGGAAAAGTGGTTTCTATGAGTTTCTCCTTCTGGTGTGGCCTTTGGGCTTAATAAACTTGCAGATCATTTACATTCACAAAACCTGAAGGGAAGGGGAAAAACAGAAATGCGTAATACATCCCGTTTACTAAAACAGGCAGTTAGTCAGTGCTCTTTGAGTACTGACCATGTCAGCAGTATGCTTGGAAAAGCTTATTGCGGTGTAATTTGCAACGATAAATATTGTCATATTGCCCACCCTTATTAAAAATCCTCTCTGATTTGTGTTTGTGGCACAGTTGCATAGATCACTGATTTGCACAAGAATAATTTTCTTTGAAATAAATAGTGTGTTTTGTGTGTGTTGTATAATGTCATAGCTCTGTAGAATCTTGGTATTATTAGCACAAACAGTTCAACATTTGATGTAGGGCAACTGTGATTTAAACTACAATTATTTTCTGGGAGCTGAAGTCCAGACCTGTTATTTGGGATGTTGTTAATTGCGATTTTGATATAAAATTGATCAGTCTTTTATCCCTATCCCTACCGCATGAGGAAATGCTCCTTTTCCTGCATGGCTTACTTAATGTTGAAAATTGAGTTCCAGTCTAGTCCTTTCAACACATTGGATGCATTAAAAAGCCTTGACGGTCTACAATCTCAAGCATAGTGAGTGGCATCTGCCATGCTGTTGTAACACGACTCGTGCTCCTTAAGATGGAAAGAATTTAAAAAAAAAAAATGAAGAATTAAGTTTGTGATGCTTTGAGTCTAAGCTACTGCAACAGAAGTGTGAGAAACTGTGAAGGTCATGGCAGACACACCATTCACCATACCAGTGAGTCACTAATGCCTCCAACAAACGCTTTCTACGATTACAGGCTGATGCACACTTTCATTCATTATATGACAGTTACATAAAACAAAAGTAGAGCATCATAGGGGAAATGAACAAGAGCTGAGATTTGGGGTGGGAGTCTTTATGCACCTCACAATTCAATTACATTGAGTCCCAAATGTGATCTGAAAATGATTCATGTATGTATTTCTGATGGTGCATTCAAGTTGTCTCTGTTTGAATGAAAAATGAGTTTCTTACCTGCAGGCCCCATTTGAACACTTTTAGGAGGTGAATGGTGAAGTCCATATATCCACATTTTCAATGCACCATGAGTCATCAGCGACACTTTATAAACATAATGAATAGTATCGAAAAAATGACATTTGAAATATCTTGGGCAGAAAAATCGCACATATTGGTTTCTTCCAGCATTTGTCCGTCTTTAAAGACTGCGTTAACTGAAGTTGAATTTGCATGTGGCCTTCAATCTATGCACTTGTTTTGCCTGTAAGCCCTACGACTGTAGGTTTTCATCAGAAATGTTTGGAGCTATTGACAGTTTTCAGTTGCACATAAAACTGTGTAAAAGTCCTATAATGATATTTCGGGCATCCGTGAAGAACCTGTGCAATCTTGTTGCATCTAAGAATTCATTGTTCTCACCCCTAGTTGTATAGCACTGGCTGGTTTGTTGTCTGACAGTTTGCTTTGAGCATTTGCTAAAGGAAGAGTCACTTTCTGTTTCAGTCACCTGTTCTGTGGTCTAACGAGTTGGTTTCATTGTGCTGCTGACTTCATTGATTTTTGTTGATTGTGACATTTAAGCCCTGTTGCTAATGTTGTCATACCTATGAAGCAAGTCACATCAACTGTTAAATCTATATACTTCCTTTTTTTTTTTTTTTACCTAAACACAATTCACTTTATCACGGGTCATGAAAGATTGGAAGACTAAAGCGTTTGCGAAGGAGTGCATTGCTTTTTCATCAGCTTGTGCTAATTTGGCATTATTGTCAATTATGGCTGTCAAGTCTTTTGAGTTTATTGCTCAATCCTGGTGTTGTAACTGTATTAGGAAACTTGTGTTGCATAACAATCTAAATATTAAGTCAGCAGTTCAGTTGCAACATTTGCTTGACTTGGTGTGAATTTGTTTTCCCTACTGACACTAATTCTGTGTTCTTTAATTCCTTAAGATGGACAGTGTTGCAGTGGAGGACACTTTACAGTGGCTGTCAAATAGTGATAACATTTATCTCAAAATAACCTAAACATTGTTTGTTTATTGCTTTTCTTTTAGTCAAGCCCTCAAACCTTTTGGCTGGAATCTGTTCAAGTTCAGTATTTCCAAACATTTAAATGCACGTTTCCTGCTTATTTGCTAATTTTAACATGTGCTAGGCATTTGGGTCTATCCTGTCCTGTAGATTTGGTGGAGAGTGGGTGGGGCTTATGCTATGCACCCAACTTCACTCAAATGACTGGGATTTTTTTTCTGAAGATGTTTCAGTTCTAGGGGTTGGGTTTTTGTTTAGGGGGCTTATTTTGTTAGAGAGCTAAAATAGTCTGAGTCAAACCAGTATTGTACCTATGTAGATAGGTACACAGTAGATCTTACAAAGAACATGGCTTTAAAGTATAAGTACAAGTATAAATCACTTATACTCAGTTCCAGGAACTATTTTTGTGTTCTCGTTAGTGTTAGAGTTTTTTTTTTTTTTTTTTGGTCTCAGTGTGCGGCTTACTTTCCTGTTTGACCAAAAAGTGCAGAGCTTTTCACTGAGTCAACAAACAGATGTTACACTCCGACCTCTCCCACACTTACTTTGGGTAGAGGTCTGCCTTTTCTAGGCCCTTATCTAGGACCCGTTTTCTGTACAAAAATAAACCCGTAACATTATAGGATAAACCCCGAGACAGCTTTCAGATCAGTGTAAAAACTGTCTCTGCGTCTGCTGATAGGAGACTGACTTGGTGGAACATGCAGTGCTTCTGTATCTTGCATGCTCCAAGCGTCGGGGTATTTATAGCAGCACAGGGCCTTTGGCTGCTGCTGGCTTATTTAGTACCACGTACAGTTCCACCTTTTCTAGTATATCCTAGACCTGTACCATTTATACTGGTTTTTGTGTATAGGCAGGAAATGATGTTAAAACTGACTAAACTGCATCCGTCTAGAGTACTGAAAAAGTAACTGAAGATCATTTAATGATTTGTGTTTGTCAAATAGGGGATGATGTGTTGCTGTACGTCATTGCTTTCCACTGCTGTTGACCTCTACATCATGATGACTATAATGGTCAGAATACTAACTGGTTGATGACACAAAAAAGGATGAATTTTGAAAAAGTAATTTGTTCCAGTATTGCAAACCTGTTGATATAAACATAATCCTGTTATTTTTTTATTATTCTAGTTTTGGGAACACTGTCATAGTATTAACAATCCACCATATACATAGGCTACTAATGCTAACATTAGCAGTGTGCCCTTACAGTGGTTGGGGGTTTAAACACAACGCAAAATGAATCACTGAATCAGTGATCCACAAATCATTGTGTGTTTTCTATTAATTAAAAATTGTGTTTTTGAGAATCGATACAGGATGACAAAACATAATATTGTGATCCTCAAGCATATCAATATTTTATTATTATGACACACTCATATTGTGACAGGTGCCTAATGTTAGTGATTGTATCACTAACCTATAGCACAGATACTGAAGGTTGTGCCTGGCCATTGTCCATAAACAACCCTGCTTTAGTTGGTCATCTTATGACAGAGAGAGAGAGTCAGTTTTGACACACTGGTATGTTGCATGTGTGTATATATAGCCACATGACATTTCCATGATGGTCAAATGTGGTAGTGTGGGAAGATTGTTGAAGATGGTGTTGACCAGGCTTTGAATAGGAAAGGTCCTGTCAGCTTGGTGTGACATAAGCTTAATGGGAGCCACATTACAGAAACATGGTCCTATTTAGCCATTTTAAATTTCAGAATGTGTACCCAAATTAAAGGAATGTAATTATGCTGGTTTAATCACATTTTGTTTTTGAAGTGCAGGGCAATTTTGTTGATGGTTAGTGTTCTTGGTTTTTCAGTTGTGTATTAATTTCATAAACAGTTAGTAATGCAATCGTATTTCAAACTGCTGCCAAAATAAATGTCTACTCATATTTTACTAAAACTGTAGTGTGTTTTAAAGAATAAGACACCAAATACACTCATCGTCAAAGAATAGTTGCACCCAGAGCGAAGGATCGAATTGCAATACTATTCGTAAGGAAGATAAAGATTACCAGGAACAATATATGATGAAAAATGTGGACTGATATGGGCAACATTTATTTAGCTACACATACCATTTCAGTCTTTGGTGACGCTGACGTGGTGTTAAGGGCAGTCCTCGTAACGCTCTGCGTGCGTGTAGTCCTGCGTCGTGCAGCTGTCTGTGAATGGTGCTGGCACTAATACGATAACTCATGGAGGGCATCATATTTCACTGAATGTCTGCAGTCGTGACTGTTCGGTCAGTCAAGTACAGCGCTTAGACCCGTCCTTGCCTATATCACATGCGTCGCCGAGCGTGAAACTTGAATCATTTGCATATCTCACAATGTGAAATCTACTCACCAAGTTTCATTACTGCAACTATTCTTTTGATGATAAGTGTGCGTTAGAGCAAATTTGAGAGTGGTCTTGATTAGTGAAGTAGAGTCATGTCACGAGTAAGGCGCAAGTCTGTACACTGTTTAGAGAGTACATTGTTGAGCAGTAGTTCGTTGCTGTAGACAAATTACTACCAAATTAAATCTAAAACAAGCTCTTGGATAATCTGGGAAAGCCAGATAATTTGGACCAGCAGCATTTAAAATTATTCACTTTATTAAAATATGACCAATATGATTGGTAGAGTTACTTTCACCACAGGATATCTCACTACAGCAGTTTATCTGGAAAGTATGGCTTATGTAGATGACTGTAATGCCCTGCTGACTGATGTGCAAAGCCAAAGCACAGTGGACATATTTGTGGACATTTAGGAAAGTGAATGTTGGTTTTCAGGCAAGACAACAACTCTTTCTTAACCCCCAAAGTGTACTGCACAAATATCTCACTACTGTGGAGGCAGCTGGATGCAATTGTGGAGACAAAGGAAGAAGGAAAAAAGCAAGAGAGGAAAGGGAGAAAAGAGTGAGTGGTTTAAAGAGGCAGTGATGGAGAGAGCGAGGCAGAGCAGGAGATGTGAGAATGGGATTTGGGAAATGGTTGTGGTATTCCACAGAGCTGTGTTGCTGAGCTCACTGTGCAGGAATCTTGCTCTGGCCTTTCACAAAAATGCCCTCGTCATCATATTTGAGCTTGTTTTGCATGGAACCGAGGCGGTCTAGCTCACTTAAATCTTCAGCTTATCCAATACAAGAGTGACCACAGAACTGTTTCCAGATCAGCAAGAACAGACTAGTGAAATCGTCTGGAAAAATCCATATTCCCAACTCGCAGAGAGACAGCAGAGTAGGAAGGGGAGGAGGGGTAGACCAAGACGGCAAACAAGCCCTCAAAAGGAGGAATCTAGCTATTTTAAGCCATCTGTGGTTCCAGGGCTATTCCCAAGGCACCGAGAGCACAGACTTGTACTTGGAAACGCATTCTCTTTGGCATCCCCTTTTCAAAAACCTATTGAAGCAGACAGCTGCTTAGAGTCAAGCCGCTCATTAAACTCACTTTTGTATGTTCTCATATGGTTGATCTGCAGGTAAGGAATTTATTTTATTTATTATTAATATATTTATGTTTATTTTTGCAGCACAAATGTGTCCCAACAGTTCTGGGAGCTTATCTCTGCAGTCTCATCAAAAAAAAATTATAATAAATAAAAGTGCACACATAGCTTTTTAAATCGAACTATTCATTTCTGTCTCTTTTTTGTTTGTTTCGGAGTGCTGACAGTTTTGCACATAAAATTGGATGTATTATTTACAATCAATCAGCAATCAGGTGTGATTTTTGTATTGACAGGCTTTTAGCATGTGATCTATAATGATTATTAAAGGTTCTGACAAGTTAGTTGGAAGCTGGCTCTGAATGTTTTGTGTAGCTGATCTGTGGTCAGTGATTAGTGATTGTGATAGACCGTAATTAGCTTCCTGGGATGTCTTGGTTCCAGAGGTCAGTGACAGCTGGGGAATTCTGGTGGACAGCTGGACCAGGTGCAGGCCGTCTGGCCACCTGGTCAATTTCCGAGGACACGCAGACGTGCCACAAGCTCACTTGCTTACTATTCAGAGATAGTGCGCCACAGGCTTCTTGCCAGCCTTCCTGTTCTTCACATTTCACATCTTGATTGATTCCCTAGTTCAAGTACTGCTGAGGAGTGTCACAGTCTTTGGTGCTTAAGTGTAATTTCACACATTGTTCAGCTAGTACAGTGTTTTAGTGCTCTGACTTGCACTAGGTGAGCTTTTCTTTTAGCTTTGCTTAGTTGAACTTTAATGCAGTTTAGTGAAAAATCACATTTTCACACTTTAACACTGTCTGCAAATATATTCAAAAATACTGCGGTCACAACATTTCCTTTTTTTGTCTTTTTGTTTTTGCGTGAGGTAAGGTGAGTAAAGCTAGTAGTTTTTACAATTCCATTATTCCATTAATTTTTAAAAACATTTTTACATAAACATAATCACTGATCTTCTCTTTATCACTGTCATTATATTGATGTGAAATGGTTAATTTTACAGTAACTTCAGTCAGATTTCTTTACTGTGGTGGAGAGAGAAATTGTCTACAATGCAAACATAATCATTTTATTTACTGTTCAACATGACTAGTGAATATATGTTGCCTTCTAGTTGTTGATAAAGGTAAAACAGTAAATCTTAAAGTAAGTTTTCATAGGCTGTTTTGCATAATAACACCCTACAGGACTTCTCCATCATTAATAACTGTATTTAAAAAAAGGTTTAGGTTCATTATACTACTGTTTCAAACATTAAATCAAGCAGAATGTTTTATAGTCAGGTCCATAAACTCAACAGTGGTGCATGGCTCTGAGATATGTGGATATGAGGATATGAGAAGTAGGCCTAGTTAAAATGTGATTAAAGTGTAAACTTTCGGCTTTAATTCAGTGAGTTTAACAGAGATGTTACAATAAACATTTTTTAATAAACGTCTCTCCATTTTTACAAGGCTCAAAAGTAAATGGGTAAACGAACAATTATAACTGCAATTATTTGTAATGCTTGGATGCAAATCATTCGCCTGGAACCCATGGACATCTCCAGATGCTGAGATTTCTCCCTGGAGATGTCCTTCTTTTACTGCAGCTGCTTTCAGTTGCTGCTTGTTTGTGAGACTTTTCTGATTTCAGTTTTGTCTTCAGTAAGTGAAAAGCAGGCTCAGCTGGGTTGAGGTCAGGTGACTGACTCGGCCATTTAAGAACATTCAATTTTTTTGCCTTAAGAACATCTTGTGTTGCTTTCGTGGTATGTTTTGGATCATCGTCTGTCTGTACGGTCCTATTCTAGGTGCCGTCCTGCCGGTTTTGCAGCATTTGACTGAATCTGAGCGGAACATATAGCTCTGTACACTTCAGAATTTATCCTGCTACATCTGTCAGCAGTCACAATCACCAATAAACGCCACTGATCCAGTTCCACTGGCAGCCATACATTCCCTGCCTCCACCATGTTTCAGAGCTGATGGTGGTATGCTTTGGCTCCTAAGCCTGGTAGAAGTTAATCTTGGATAGTCTTGTCTTGAGAGAAACCCTCTGTATTTAGATCATTAAGGCATAATGAGATTGTGTAATCTGACATTAACTTGACTAGATTTTCTTTATTGTAGAAATAATTTTGCTATCATCCATCAGTTTGCTTTTGGAGTCTTACAGGCCTTTTGGTGTTTTTGAGCTCACCAGTGCGTGGCTTGTTAATAATGTACCAGATTGTTGATTTGAGTTGAGTTTTAGCCATCTCTCTCACAACTGTATTTAGTTTTGCTTAATCATTCACCTCTTTAACAAATATGGAGTTCCCATTAACAGCTACCAAGTGTATATTCAACACGTGGAACTCCAGAATTTTTTTAATGTCCTTTGTCATAAAATAACACACCTGACCATAACACTGCTTAACAGACAACTGTCCAGTTACTTTGGGGCCTGTGAGAATGGAGGGACTGTGGAAAAAAATGTGTTGCTTACAGACCTGGCTGTGTGTAGCCTTATCTGAGTTGCCTTTGCTGTAGGCTCTAACATGTCTGGTTTTACCAGAGTGCACTGTTCTCTAGTTTCTCTAAACCTGAGCATTTTGCATCAGACCACTTTGGATGACTCTTTACTTCTTAACAATACCATTACACTGACAGTTTTACAAATTCAGTGGAATTTTCTCTTAACTGGACGTGGTTATATGGTATCTGATGCTGTATGATGTCATGTTATTTATAGGATTAGACCAAACTAGCAACTGTCTTGAAGGCTGTCCTTATTTTGTCCTTACTTTTAATCTCTTGTGTACACGCACACACACACACACACACACACACAGACAGTAGTAATTTCTGTGATTCCATGGAAATTAACAATCTAAACTGAAGAAGATTAATATTTTATTCATAATGTCTGCAATTACTGTGCTGGGATTTTACATCGGTTGCATATAGCATAGATGTTGATATTAACAGATTAAAATAAAAGCCTAAACATTATGTCTGCTTTGGGTTGATTTCCTTAATGTTAATTACCTGTCGTCTGTACCCTCTCAGGCTGTTTTATGTCTTTATAATTTTAGTTTTAAATATTGGTCGATTCCTGTATTATTGAGACATTATAGTGATTGGGAACAGTCACATGTCATAACTGATACAGCTTCCCATCCTATTCTAATTTCTTCTGGCTTTCAGCTGCTGCTGAGGCTGTGCGTAATGTCTTCCTGATGGAGCAGAACTGACCCTTTCCTTCTCAATTAGAACCAACTGCTATTTCCCCAGATCCTGTCCTTAAGCTATTATAAAAGAACCTGCAAAACTCATCTCAGAGGAGAATTAAATACAGCCAGCCCCAGTTAAAGAAAAATATACTGGAGGGTTGTGCTGGGGGATGTGGATGTTTTGCTACATATTGTCTTTTTGGATTTGTTTCATGTATGACAAATGCACTGGTTCGATGCTGACCTGCATTATTTTCATCTATTTACACATACTTTTGACCAGTCAAGCTATACAAGTAATGTAATCAAACGACCACAGAAACTCTTGCCATTTCCATATTGCTGTTATAAAGCTTCCATCCTCCCCTCTTTCGTTTTCCTCTGACTAGTATCAGGAACAGCCTGGTACGAACAGCCTTTTGTGTTGATCTAACAATGGGGCTCTCATGCACCTACACACCGCCAGTCTGTGAAACACAGGCAAAATGGTGACCTCGTGACCTTAGGGGTCAGACCCAGTCTGTACGGAGCTGTGATGACCTTCTGACATCATGCTGGTAGTCTAGCTCCTGATGGTGCCTTTATTCTGTTCACTCGTCACGCACTGCTGAGCGTACACCTCCGCATGCTCTCTGCGGGAGAGCCCTGTGTGCTGACAGGATTCACGCTGTTCACAATATGTATGTGTGTGTCTGCGGTGCAAGTGTATTAAAGGAGTGTTTCCTTTTTAGTCAGCAGCATAAATGTGTTTGAGCCTACTAGGGTATAGTACTGATCTGCCATACTGAATAGGTCTGGACAGTTAGCTCATGTAATGAATCAGATATTGACTCATTTGATACTGTTTCATAGACCAAAAACATGGTTCATGCAAGGATGCAAACGCAGGTGGTTTGAGCAACACACACACTTTTTGTGCATTGTTCTGTTCAGAAATGTCCTAATGTGATTCATAATGCAGGACAAGCATTCTGAGTATTACAGCAAGATGCCCTATAGCAATAGCCAGTTCTGATGAAGTGGTCTTGTATTGCCAGCATGCGCTCTCACCTGGCTTGGCGGACGACCAGTTGAGTCTCACCAAAACGGCTCCCTTAATAAACATATATGATACATTGTGTCTTTTCATTCCAACAGGACGAGTCAAGCTGATTGGACTCCTCTGCTGTTCATGTTTGGCTGTTGTGGCTGTTGGAATGACAGAGGATAAATTAGGGCAGCATACACTCTTTCCCCCTTGAGTGCTGAGTGTTTTAACCGCTACAGAAATGTGAGAAAGCAGGTTGAGTTTGTAGAGAAGGGCTGTACCTTTGCGTTGTCACTTGCGTTTGTGTACTTTCATTGAGCATCTTCTTTTCAAAACTTAAAACATTGCTGCATTGTAGCCAGTGTTTAATACAGGTGTGTATTTTGTGCATGAATCCAGTAGGGCTAGACCTGAAAATTCAACTACATGAATGTTCATTAAATATTTATTCTATACCATAAAAACCACCACTCCACCTGTATTTAGGCTCTTCAACATAACAATTCTTGGATGAATAATTCTGAAACAGTCTAGCATAAACATTTCTTCTATTTGGAAAAACTGAACTACTTGCAGCATACAGTAAACTTGATTAGCACATTCTTATTACTGTTTATAATTCTTAATTGTTCTGTTAAAATGTAGAAGTTAATGTAGCAAACAGTGCCCTGCTGTACTGGACCCTCACTAGTGCCGTGATGTATGCCCTTCGTAACTGCTTAAGAGTTAGCTCACCTCTGTGAAGTGCTGGGTAATCTGTACGTGCACTATGCTATTACTCCTTAGCTCACCACTGAGAGAGGCTACTGGACCTGGTAGACGTAAAGAGGCCATGTGGAAAGGGAAGCAGCTAGCTTGATTTTAATTTTTCTGAGCGACTTTCTTTGTGATGAATGCACTTCAAATGATTCAAGGGACGCTTGTGTGACATGTATGCTGGCTAGCTTGCATAACATCTCTCTAATTTATTGCAACAACTTCTAGATTAGCTGACATGCTCAGCTACATTAGCTCTTGTGGTAGCTTGCATACTTAGAAAATCTTATAGAAATACAAAAGTTGTTTTCCTTGAAAAATTCCATTTGTAATCTGTAGTGTTTATTCTGTCCACCAGATTAAATTATTAATAACGTTTTTTTGAAGCTCTTTTTTAAATTGACACCACTTCAAGCTACAGAAGAACAGCATTGCAATAATGAAAGCACATGACTGACAAAAAACAAAGTAGTAGATTGGGTCAAAGTATCAACATTCAACTGTTAGTTTTGTAAAGAATCAGACTGTTCAAATCTGCTTATACAAATGATGCCCCATATGCACTTTTGAAGTATTTGCTGCTGAAGTGCATCTTGGTAAGTGCAAGTTGAGTTGCCAGTCGGTCAACAGTTATGACTTGAGGTACTGTAAACAGAGCACTAGTTGTGTCCGTTGTGTCCGTACTTTGAGTTCAGATATCTGTATCAGGCAAGAAAGTTTGCTATGTGCATCCCAAATGTCTATATGTCTTGTTTTTATAAGAAGGAGGATATGAGTGGTTATTTGAGTGTGTGCATTGGTGTGAAATGCACTGCCTTGGGCTGGAGGCTTATCTGTGTTTGAGAGAGAGAGAGAGAGAGAGAGACAGAGAGACGAAAATCAGAGACTGGTGGATTTGCGCAGTGTCTCAGGGCTTTGGCCAAGGCTGGGGGAAATCATCCATGCATCATCACTCCTACAGGATTACCTACAATGTTAGTCAGTGCTATAGTACACATCTTTCTGCCTCTTTCTGCTTCTGTCTTGTCTCTGTCTCCTACCCTCTCTCTTATTCTTTCTTTGTATCCCTGCTTCACTCTCTCTTGGTTTACGACAACTGGCCGCATGATCAATAACATCCAAATGTGGTATTGTAGTCTTATTAAGTCGGCACATCCTCTTTTTTTTCCTCCATTTTCTCTCTCTTTTTTTTTTTTTTTCCTCTTTTTGTCTCCCCCCCCCCCCCCCCCAAGGAGCCAATCAACTCTCTGACTCTACACACCGTCAGAGAGAGTGAGAGAGCGAGAGGGGAAAAAATAGGACTGCAGTACAAGGCCAAAGAGAGACAGACAGGAATGGAGAAACCACCTATAGCTAACGTTGTTAATTAGACGCCTCTTAATTCTTCACACTCTGGGCTGGGCTGTATGATTTTTAATAACTTGTGAATATGAAGAAATGGAAGTAAAAGGTGAAGTCAGTGTTTAGATTTAGATGTTTGTGCACTGAATGATGTACTGTTGTATTGCTTTTATAACCTGGAGCATGCTGTTTCCTCAGTCACCTATACTGTACTATTTCTTTATAATTTACAGGGCACAGGTGCTCTGCACGTTTCTGCCTTCTTTTTTAATGCGTTAGTCTGTTTAACCCTGTGCTCACTCTTCTGGGTGAAGACTGTGATCAGTCAATTTTCCAACCGGGAGCTGCACTAGTTTAGAGCTCCTCATTAAAACAATGGGCAGGCCCAGAGGACCCTCACAGACGAGTCCTACTGAGCTTTGCGTGTGTGTGAGTAAAGGTATTTCTCCTAGAATTGACTACAGGAGAAAAGACCTTGTGTATCAAGGGACACTATAGATGATGTTCCATGAAGATTGCCCTGTTTTTTACACAGTAGCTTGTAAGTACCTGTTGTGTGCTTGCTGATTATTGTCAGTGATTATTGTTAGTCATCAAGTACTTTTATTTATATTTACTTACATATCGTAGGTGGAGATTTGCCTTATTTTTTCCTACCACATTTGTCATGACCTGTTCCACCTGCTTGCTTGGTGTCCCTTAGAGAGGGGACAATACCATGTTTCCAGTATTGATACTGATATTGAGTATTTCAACTGAATTGCTAATTATTGTGCTCAAACTGCTTAGATACTTCAATGCCCCACAGAAGAAAATGCACATCCCACATAATGCAGTGTGTGTTAGGATGGGATATTAGGATATTACAGGGTCCTGGCTCCTCTCTCTGTCTCTCTCTCTTATTTTTTTTTATTTTTTTTATTTTTTTGGTTATATTCTGTTATGTTAGCTAGCAAATGCCAGCAGTGGCTAGTGTCTTGCTAAGTGGAGGATGGAGGGAGGGCCAGCCAGCCCACCCAGAGAGACAGAGGTTGGTTGTGCTCACATGGCTGTGGCACCACAAAGGATAGAATTTAATCGCTCTAGCTAATTCTTAGACAGTTGCTGTACTAGGCCAGTAATATAAAGTAACATTTTGATTGTTTTGGTGATAAAGTGCAGTGGAGTTTTTAAAGAAGCAGTATGTCTGTCAAATTCGTTCTCCTCCCAGTCCCTCCTCCTGTCTCTTCACCAGTTTGTTTCCTGAAGAATTGTTGCAAGTTTGCACTTGATCCCCTGATCCCTCTCCAAGAGCATCTCCAGCAGTGGATGTCGATGCTAACTCTTGTTTTGCTGCTGTAATTGTCATTTGTTTTCTTTCTTTTCAAATGTTTTTTTTTTGCCAAAAGCAGTGCCCTTCTTCTCCTCCTCATGTCTATTGTAGGCAGACTTGAAACTGCAGTGGCTTTGTACCTCTTCAGATACAAAGTGGTATTACTAGACAAGATAATTTTAGATAATTCTGGAATGTTTTAAACTAAAAATCTTACCAATTACTCCTTAGGATAAACAATAAAATAAGCTTGATTAAACAGTTACAGTTATAAACATTGTCTTTAAACGTTTTAAAATTCGCTTTATTGGAAAAAGAGAAACTAGAACACCTCACTATTAATAAACTAGTACGACTTTTATTAACCATAAAACCCCTATGTGGTAAAAGATGTGTACATGTGTGTATCTGCCTATTTCTTATATGTATGACAGGAGTTATTGCATGATTAACATGAGTGAATGATGCTGGGTTATATGTCTTCTTTGTGTTAATGTTTTTATGAACGTTTGAGTGGATGCACATTCTAATCGTAATGCATCTGAAGTTGTTGCTCTCCTTGAGCCTGAGCTACTGCATCAATGACGTGCGTTGTGCATGCTTTTTATTCTAGACCTGATCCACTGCACCAATGAGATGAACGTGAATGTGCCCCAGCTGGCCGATACTCTGTTCGAGCGGACAGCCAACAGCAGCTGGGTGGTGGTCTTCAAAGCCCTCATTACCACACACCACCTAATGATGTACGGCAATGAGGTGAGATGCACACAACATTATGGACTTCACTGAGGGGACACACGTACTCCAATGCACTTGTGATGCTGAAATGTGCTCTCGCTCGCTCTCTCACTCTCTCACACACATCCTAATGATATATGGCAGCTGAGAGAGCAGCCTATATGTGGTGGACACATTGCTTAATAATGCACACTGACTAAATAAGCTGGCCCAATTACGGTCTTATGCACACTCAGTCCACCTTCAGCAGAGTCTGTGGGAAGCAAACCTGTTTTTTTTTGCATTTTAAGTCTTTAGAATCTCCTGTAATTATGTTAATCTTGGTTTATGGTAACAAATCAATTTCCAAGTAGGTTGGACTCAAAACGGTAATTAAAACTGTTGTGTACACACACACTTAAAGACCACTGGTAACTAGCAACCCCATGATGCATTGTTTGTGATAAAACAGTGCATTTAATGCTGGTGCAGAACCATTAATTACACCACGGAGTACAAGCGTCATTCATAGGGCGTTGGGCCACAATTGTAGTAAACACTCTAAAGGAAGCTGAAGAGCACAAATCATGGAAGACATTATTTCTTTACATGAAGGTTTGTATGTAGTATATAAACATGGTTAAAGTTTATCATGTTCTCTGTCTTTATTAGAAATAGATTAAGTAGGAAGTTCTAATATAAAAAATAGACCCATATGTGGTGAAAGATGTGTGAAATGCATGTGTATTAGGCTCTGTTTCTTGCTTTAAGGGGGACCTGTGGTAGAATATAATACGTGACTGCACTAGTTGGTTATGAGCAGTGAATGTGTTCTACCATGATGAGAGTGGCTGCATGTTCAGAAGACCAGTTACTCCAAGTCAATGGACCAATAGAGAGTGCAGTTGAACACCCACTTTTATGACCCCCTCTTAAAAAGTGCTGAAAGAGAGATTTTGGAACTAAAAGTAATCCTAGAAGCAAAATCAACAAGGGGAAAAATTAAAGCGAAGACTGTCAAAATAAGTAATACATTTATTTCAAATTTGGTTTAACTTTCATTATTTGTGTTTTGAATATTTTGCTTGTGGAATTTATTGTTTTATTGGGAGAGTCCGGCACAAAATCAACTCTGTTGCACTGACCTGTACAAGAAATGTACAAGTGCCATTTCTTGTTTTTATAGACATTAAAATGATTTGATATTGGCCTGTTTTAATCGCTTTTCTTTTGTTCTTTTTTTTTTTTTTAACTATTTCTGTGTTTTGGCCATGAATCAAGAAATAAATTTTTTCATCTCTGTTGTTTCAGTTGCAAATCTTTTTACCTGCATTGCTGCCTAAACCTGAAATGTAGTGTAGGATGTTTAGGATGTTTCGCTAGCACTGTAAAAAACTCCAAGGACAAGCTGGAGGACGTCTGCGGGCTCAGACAGTGGCCCGGCAGTGGAGGACACACTGATAAAGTGCTGATCATAAGGACACGCTCGTGCGAGGGGGGGTGTGTGTGTGTGTGTGTTTGTGAGATGCTCTCCGAGTCACTCCCACCAGTGGCCCAGATACTGAATGTACAATTTGCTTTTGTGACGCCACTCGAGGGAGCGAGGGATCGGGGGTGGCTTGGAAAGATAAATGGGTAGAGTGAGCATGAGGGGAAAGTGAGGTAGACTGTGTGTGTGTGTGTGTGTGTGTGTGTGTGTGTGTGTGTGTGTGTGTGTGTGTGTGTGTGTGTGTGAGAGACAGGGGTGGGGTGGGGAGGGGAATGGAGACCGGGGGGGAGGGAGACTCGAAAGATGCTGACAGTAGAATGATGGAGGACATGACATAACTTTGAGGACCAGAGAGAGATCGAGAGAAAGGAAAAGAGCAGAATTTAAATCAGTTGCTTGGTTTTGTTCTATTGGGGTTGAGTAGTTGACAAATTGGTTGCCTCAGATTGGGACGCCCCAGCCCCTTCTCTGGCAGTGTGGGCTTGACCTCAACTATCGTAGCAGCTGCTGAAGCACTCTGGACTGTGTAAGCAGTGTATAAGCTCAGACAGAGAGATATTTTACCTTTTGTGTTAAAAGTACAGCCAAAAAGGTGAGCTGCACTTCATGTTTTTTGGCTTAATTTGTGTTAATTCATAGCATTGTACAAGCATGTCATCGTTTTGTTAGTAGACTTTACATATGCGGCTCTGTGTAGCATGGAATTTGGATGTTCTCACAGTGTCTGCGTGAGTTTCCTCAGGGTGCTCCAGTTTCCTCCCACAGTTCAAAGACATTCAGTCAGGCGAGTTTGAGATACTGTATTGCTCCTAGGTGTAAGTGTGTGTGTGAGTGACTGTAAGTTTGCCGTGTGATGGCCTGGTGGCCTGTCCAGGGTGTTTCCTGCCTTCGGCCCAATGAGAGCTGAAATTGGCTCCAGCCCCCGCCACCCCCAACTCAAAAGGAAAAGCTGTTTAGTTGATAAGCGAATGATTGAGCTTGGTGTATTTGCTGCCATTTTGTTAAAGTAATTTATACACACACATATATATATATATATATATATATATATATATATATATA
>CM067482.1:8366094-8379256 GCA_034552555.1 Semaprochilodus insignis
GAGTGGTTTGGTGTGAATTTGGAATTGTTAAATGGAATTGGCTTCCTCTTTAACATGTGACAAAAGACCAGCTGCTCATTCCTTTCTACAGTCAAAACAATTCTCTTCATTTTTTAAGCCAAGCTACAAGTCTTTATTTAAAGACCGAATTAAGCAAGTGAACACAAGATGAGTTGAGATATCCATACATTCAAATAGCCACACCCTGAAACAAGCTGACGGGAGTACAAAGTGAAGATAAGGGAAGTATATGTGGGTGGAGGTTGGCTGGGTGTGTATGTGTGAAGATTGGAGGCTAATGCTGTTCACTGCCAAGGAGTGTTGACAGCAGTGGGGGTGTGTGTGGAGACCACTTGAGGGTATGGCTTGTGTTGGGAGCTCAGATAAAGTGTTTGCATTACAAAGATAAATAACTGCCTGCTTACACTGTTTAATGAGAGCTTCCACACGCGCACACATATAGCAATGGAAAACAGGCCTTCAGGGTTGATTGTTAGCTTTTAATTCAGTGGCTGGGGTGGATTTTAACAGCCCTCACAAAGACATGGAGCTGCTGTAATTCGGAATATTGACACAATGGAAATGCTCTGGGTTGATTCCGATTGGTTTACTCTGGGGGTTGTAATTTGCCTGTTATTCTGAATATAGGCTCTGCTTGTGGGCCATGTAAATGAGTGGACTTATTTAAGCATTCCTGTGGCGTAATGATTTTGAATACTGGTGCCTCCTCTTTGCTCAGAAAGCCCTGTTGTTTGCATAATGGCTGCTGTGTTTGAGTGATGTGAGCAAGCCAAGGTAATAATTACCTTTTTTAATAAACACACACTTCGCCATGCTCCCCTGATCTCCCTCCCTCTTTCCCCCTGCCAGTTCCTCTAGAACAGAAATGCTTGAACTGAGCTGAAAACAAATGCCTCCTGCCTGCTAATCAATACCTGTAAGCAGGGGAGAGGGATAAACAGCATGTGGGGAAGAAAACATTGCCTCAATTAAATGAACTGGATCTTTGACATTTGTCCACAACTCCTAGTGAATGCTTAGGTGGCTGTGCATGGTTGTCTCCCATATTCCACCTTCAAATGCATTCTTTCGTAGCAACTATTGTAAGATGGCATAAGTTTTACAAAGGTTTAGGATAAATCCATTCAACCCAACCCTTCCATTCAGGAAGTTTAATTCTCCTGTCTAGAGCAATAACATGCCAGAGCTGTATGACACAGGACTGTTCACTCAGTATTTTGCCATTACTGTGTTAAATTTGGGCTGCATTGAAATCACAGAAAGCCCTGGTAGATGTTGCTTAGAATATACACAGAAAAAGGCGCTCGGTCTGTTAGATAAACCGATCTAAACTTACAGACTAGTCTTCTTCAGCTCATTTACAGTGTTACAATTACCTGCTAATGAATTTACCTGCTAATGAAGTAATCAACTGAGGCTAAGTGTGATTAATGATGTTAAATCAACTTATACCAGCATTACTAAAAAAACAAAACAAAAAACAACTTGTGGTGATAACTGTGGTAGGCACCATATGACCACAGTATTGCAGTAATGTGGCCACAGCCCTACATACATTGCACTATTTAGGTCTAGAAGCTAAAATTTCATAACTCGTCTAGTGTACTATGTAGGGAACAGGAAGCCTTCTGAGATTCAGCTCAGCTCAGCCCAGTCCAAGTTCCCACTCTGTTTAACTACAACAATTTGAGGAAATACCGTAATGCTGTGCTGTTGTTTCGAAATGTTGCTACATATGCAACAGGATAAATCAGACCATTGCCTTTCATCTGGTAATGGAGCCTTAGCTGAAATAGAACAGCAATTCTTCAGGAATGTGACGTGGCTATTAAAGTTTTGCTTTGAAAGTGAGCTTTTCTCTCTTTGTTGCATTGATCTTGTCAAGTGGAAGTGTTGGGGGAAACGAATTGGCCTTTTGCTTCATTATTCATGAAGACAGATTTCTTTTCTTTATCCCATATCTCATCTCAGCACATAGGCTACAGTGCATATTGTGCCTTTAAATAGCCACATCCAACAAAATATGCCACTTCCCTGAATGAATTGATTACTCTAAGAATAAATGGTCTCCTTTTTGCGCTGCTGTTTTTCTGCTGGTTTTTATTTATACAGCACTAGTTGCCTGTGCTGTATCCATAGAAACCTCAGAGCTTGAGAGAAAAGAGCATCACTCTGTGCATGCGCGCACACACACGGCTGTGATCCTGAAAACTGGGTTCGGTTTTGGTTTTATTAGCGACATGCGGATCAAGACTTGAGATGGTGCTAAAATATGAACTGGATCAGTGTTCTCTTCTTAAGGGGAGACGAACTCTCTGCCATTCCAGCATTCTCCATTCATAATGAATGGCATTTCGATGCAGTCAATATCCAAGGTTTATTCTCATGTTAATTATTAACAGAGGACAGACACCACTGCTCTTACCAACTTACTTGTCTATATATCGGGCCTTTAGTATTAAGGTTGGTTTTGAATAAGTTCCTTCAGCTGTTGGTGTTAAAAAAAAAAAAAAAGTGGTTGAAGTATTGGGGTTAAAATTTGTTTTGATGAAGGTACAAAGGCAGCTGCATTAGTTGGTGCTATTGATTTGTGTGTTGGTGCTTGAGGGTTCTTCCTGCTGCTTGTGTCTTTGAGTGAAAGTCCTCCTGATCCAGAAATTCATTCTCCAGTTTGTGCTTTCAGACCTGGAGTCATGTTTAGTTTTATCATGCACATCCATTTACACCTTTTCTCGTTACAGTCTGCTGCACTAGATCACTCTATGCGTCACTGGGGCTTGTTTCTATGTCATTAAAGAAATGAAGAATCTGTATTTGTAAAAACCTGGGGAATTAAACCATCTTCTGTTTGCTATGCCACAGAAGCTATCTACCTTGGCCCCCCAGTAACCTATGACTACAGCCTACATAGTTTGGTTCGAATTTTGCCTTCTTCTGCCAAGCTTTATCCTATCTTTCGTTTAGATCCTCATTGTTACCAGCTCTGTATAAATGCAAATCTTTGTTAATATGTAAACATGTCATGGATTCAAAGAAGAGAAGGGGAGAGACATGGTTTCCAGTCTTTTACTCTTAGTTCTGTCACTTTAATTAGGTTGAAAGTAAGACTGACAACAGTAGTTTTACTTGGTCAGTGCTTTACTGACTGTTGTGATTGTCAGTTTTAAAATTTACATGAAACCTTATACACTCATCATCAAAAGAATAGTTGCACCCAGAAGGAAGTGTCTGACTGCAGTGCTATTCAGGAGGAAGATCAAGGTTACCAGGAACAATAACCCATGCAGTTTGACTATTCTCACACAGTTCCTGAAGATTTTGTGGTAGGGTTGAGTGACAACAGACCCTCTGGCTGTGTGACGTGCGACAACAAACCGTTCATGGCTGTTGGGTCAGGCAGGTGCAGCGATAATGCCCATCCTTGCGTCCGTGACACACATGGCCTACCGTGAAACTTGAATCATTTGCATGTCTCACAATGTCCAACCTACCCACCAAGTTTCATTACTGTTGTTTGATTTCTTTTGGTTGTAACTATTTGTGCAGCTATACTTTTGATGACGAGTGTGTATATACCTCAAACCTACATAAATATCAGATCAAGGTATGGTGAACTTCTGTTAATTCTTAGGCTTTTGTCAGTTTCTGTTAATTGGCTCTTATTTTTCCTGCTTTTAAGTGTTCTTCAGAGTGCTTTGTGCTACATGTTTGTCATGCTGAAGGTTCAGTTCAGATACATCTGTTTGTTTCCTTTTCAGATTTACCAGTTTAACTGTATTGCTGTAATAAATAGTCTGTGTAATGTGAAATGTTTCCTCAACTCAGATCTTAATTCATTAAACACGCTACTAAATATTTGCACTTTATTGGGACGTTTTATTGCTATGATTTTTGCCTATGTACAAACTCCGTATCAGCCATTATGTTGATCAAACTCTACCCACAGTTTTTACTGATTGACTGAGTTTTGCGGGTATATGAATCCCTTGATTTGATCAATCAGTTGCTTCACAGCACAGTTAAAGTGACCCCTACTGTCCAGACCGTCTCCACAGGAATGCAGCAAGTCTAATATGTCTGGTTTCCAGGCCACAGAAACTTTAATTCCAGCTATAGGGCACACCTCTGCGTGGTATGTGGTATTTATGCAGGAGCAAAGTTAATGCAGTTTAGAAAAGACCACCATACTCTTTAGTTCTCTAAGAGCTTATATTCTCTGGTTAAATACTGTTGCCCTTTTTCGCTCAGCCATATGTGCCTTTTGAATCACTGTTAAAATGAGCATTGGGTGGCTTTTTACAGGAGTGTCAAGTGGTGTGGATCAAGTTTAAGACACAACCTTTCCTGGTTGACCAAGTGCAGAAACTTTATACAAAGTGTAAAAGAGAACTTAGCTCAGAGCTAATCACATGACCCTCCTTAACATGCTGTAGAGCCACTGAAGTACTTAATGTGATTCCTTTAGGTCAGAGTAGAAGGTTCAGTTTTTCTAGCAGAGACCACTTTTCTCTGTGTGAACCTTGGTTGGCTGAACTAGCCCTCTGAGATTTCTGAATTTCTGCAAAGTTCAATAAACCCAAGTTTTCTTAGCCTCAGGTTATTTCAGATGGCCGAGTTGCATTGCCTTACATTGTAAAAAGCTTCTGAGCTTTCCCACAGAAAAAAAGGCTCAGAAGCATTTTAAGAAGTTTTAACTTGACCCTGAAATACTTTTGCCCCTGGCAGCAAGCCTTTTTTTTTGCTTGACTGCAGATTGGTCGGCAAGTTTTCCTGCCATTTCTCTTTGCTGTTGAAAATAAATGAATAAAACCAGCTTCTTTCCTGTGCTATGTACTGAACTAAAAGGGGGAAATTTGCGAAATTATTGCTTTAATGTATGTGAGAGAGGGTGTGGTATGTGATGCTGTGGCTTATTAAAGCCTTTGGATATTGTTAAAGCCTAAGGATGAGCCTTTGGGCTGTTTCTTTTGGCTTCTTGGTCTCCACATGAACAGTGCTGTCCTGCCATGAATCCCCCAAACATGCGGCCATGATCACACAGTGTTCCATCGAATCCAAGCAAAGGAGGCACTGTTATTTGGGAATTCCCAGCATGCCTTTCCTAACCCAGTCTTATGATCCTGCTGTGAGTCTGGTCTTGCACATAGTTATCCAACCTGTGCTCATTTTGGCCAGAACAGGGAGTGTTCTTTTATCTGCAGTGTTGTACCATTTGTCAGCTTCTAGATTAAAGCACTGCTCTGTATTTCACGTGTAACTAAACATCAGGCTGAGTGTTATGATTATAATCAGTCTTTTGCTTTGTCTCTCCTTGTCTTTGTCATGCAGCGTTTCATTCAGTACCTGGCCTCAAGGAATACTCTCTTCAATCTGAACAATTTCCTTGATAAAGGTGCATTGCAAGGTATGTAGAAACAACACCTAGTCGGTACAAACAAAGCCAAAAAAAAAACCACACACCCAAAGACTATATTCAACCACCCGCTCACCCTCCTACTCTCATGCTCTTTCACTCTCTCAGGCTATGACATGTCCACCTTTATCAGGCGCTACAGCCGGTATCTGAATGAGAAGGCTCTGTCCTACAGGCTTGTGGCTGTGGACTTTACCAAGATGAAGAGAGGGTAAGTAAATCAGATAGCTGGGCATTGATTCGTTGATTCAGCGATTCATTGATTCAGCGATTCGTTGATTCAGCGATTCGTTGCTTCATTCATTCATTCATAAAGCTGTCTAGACTTAAAGCACGCAGAGGTGAGATGGAAGTGATTGTAATAGTGCTGTTGCACTCAAAAAGCTGACACGTTCTTGACTATAGTGTTCAGACTCATTCTAATGCCAAATGACTTTCCTAATATGCATGTTCATATTTATTATGATGTCCTCAGCATGAATGATCAACAGTTCCTACATTTCACAATCATGCGTGACACGTGTAGGTTAATTGCTTCACCAGTCTTGCAGGGATTTTGTCTCTGGCTTTTGTTCTCACCTGGCCTCTTGCAGTTCAGTCACCGTTTGACATTTGAGTGCAACATCTAAACCACTGCCAAGTGCAGCCACGTACTGTACAACACCCAGTGTTGTTGAAACAGAGCTAGTTATGTTGTCTTTGTAATGAGGCATTCAGTTGGTCAGTGTTTCGTACTGGTGAAGGGTCACTTATCATGTGTTGTTTTTTTTTTTTTTTTTTTTTACCTCTAGTTACATGCAACTCTAGTTTAGCTTAATCAGTATTACCAAATTATTCAGTAAGCTTGGCTTGAGTTTGAATGTATATTGTTTGCTTCATAACTTATTTCATAAATCATTTTGGTTTATAATTTTAATCAGTTTGGCAGCAGTAGCTTTGCAGTCTAGGCAGGCATGCCTGTTACAGCACTAATGAGGTTGCCTTTAAAAGCTGATCAAGGGGCTGATTATTTAAACGCTGTGATTTAGATGGTGATGAAGGCTTTGCCTTTCAGAAGCTCAGTTCAAGCTGGAGTGTAACTTTGCATTGTTCAGAGCCCTGTTCCATTATCCCCACAAGCTATATCCCCTCGTTTGCGTTCACATTGCAGTGTGCAAGAGAACGTCGCAGACCCTTCTCTAGCTCCCCTGATTTTCACTTTTATTGCTCTTTTCCAAGGCTAGATGCAAATGTGAGAGAGTCTTTCTGCTCCCCATAGAGAGGGTGGAGAAAGTGTTGTGGAGCGGTGCAGAAAAAAACAGCCCTGACTAGCCATTCGCAGCATGTTTGCAGGAGTGTGCCTCTCAGACAGAGGAGATATTGAGCTGTGGTGTTCGTTTTTGTTTGTTTTTTGTGTTTTTGTTTGTTCATATGTGTGTTTGTCCGCTGTGCAGTATTGATGGAGTGATGCGCACCATGAATACAGAGAAGCTGATCAAAACTCTGCCTATTATTCAGAACCAGCTGGACGCTCTGCTTGATTTCCAGGTGCGTGTGTGCACGTGCATTTGTACGCACGTGTGTGTGTGTGTGTGTGTGTGTGTGTGTGTGTATATGTTTGTATGTCTGTGTGTATACAAGTATAAAGACACTCTGTTGTCTGTATTGTGAGTACTAACAAGTGAACACTTGATGTTTCTACTTACTAGATAAGCAGTAAACTGGACTCTGTTATCTCTCTTCTGTGTTTGTGTGTGGATTTGTTTATGTGTTTCTCTAGGCCAATCCTAATGAGCTTACTAACGGTGTGATCAACGCTGCCTTCATGCTGCTCTTCAAAGACTCCATCCGTCTGTTTGCTGCCTATAATGAGGGGGTCATCAACCTGCTGGGTAAGCCTCCCTGCTATGTCCTGCTCTGGCTCTGAGGAGTGGGTCCTAGGTATAACGTGAGGCTGTTTTCCACCACCAAGATGCTGGAGCCGGTACCATTCTACATGTTTCCAGAACAAAAAAATGGTTCTGCAAGTTGTGCAAGTGGAGGCCAACCAACTGACAATCAGTAGTTTGTATCTTGTTGATGCTATGTCCTGCCGAGACACAGAGAATGATAACCAGCTGAGGTTTGTGTTTGGTTCGTTTCCAGGCCTCCAAAACATCGCAGTTGGCCCTGAGATCTCTGTCCTGGTTTGCCTTTCTGTCCATTATTTAGTGCCAGTCGTAATGCTAGCCAGTCACTTGTCGTGAAGCTGTATTGTACAGAGAATTGGCAGTGACTAAATTGTGGAAAACGTCCATCTCTGGTCTAGTACCAGTGAACTAGTGATGGTAATGTGGGGTAATGTCTTCACCACATGAAGCTGTTAACAGGAAGAGATGCCCTTCATGTATTTAGTAAAATGAGTCATTAGCGACCATGGGGAGAAATCAGCATTTTCCTGTATGATTCACAAAGAAAACACAAGACAGGGCGACGGGCTTTCTTTTCTAACAGGTAATAGTTAATGTAGCCATTTAACGTGATTTCATTTCCTTCCTGCTGAACTCTGACATGCACTTTCATTTCTCATTTGTAATGGTAATGTTTTAGAACTGTACTCATGTAGTTAGGTTATTGTACATCCTGGTTGGTCAGTTATTGCATGATCACTTTTCACAGTTACACAGTTTCACAATTATATTTTTACGTCCCAGCAAACAAGTAAATGTTTTCAGTGCTTGGATTTGTGTTTTACTTTTTATTTTCAAAATGCAGAGCTTTTAGAATTTTATATTTTGCTCTTTATTCAAAGAAGAGGTTAGTAAGACGTCTTCTCTTTACACATTAAAACAACTCCGCTCTTGCGCTACTTCTAGCGAGAGGCACGCTGTTCCAATAATAATTAAACACCATATCCTCATGATGTCCGTCGGCTTTATTCAACATTGCGTTTCATGTCCATATCTTAAACCCTAATCCACAGCTAGAAAGTAGAATCAGCCAATTTGGATGCAGCCAATGAACAATAAAAGACCATTAAATTGTTAATTGCATGATTTATATGCTAATTAGTCATAAGCTTTATAAATTTGTGATCGTGATCATGACCATTACATAATCATTGCTCTAACGTCATTGGAAATGCAGGCAGATTTAAAAAAAAAAAGATTCCGGCAAAGGCACCAGTACGTTGACGATGGAAAGAGGTCTCCTCTTTGAATCTCCGGTGATATATTCTCTCTCTCTCTCTCCACTTTGATCTGTTCTCTTACTTTTGTTGGAAAGTCTATTCTATTCTCACTCTCTCAGAAATGTGTGCTATATTCTCACTCGCTCAGAAATGTGTGTTCTCTTCTCACTCTGAGAAAAGTGTACCCTATTCTCACTCTCTCAGAACAGGCTGTAAGTATGTGAAACTGCATCATGTTGTCAGAGCGGCTGTTAAAGCCTGACAGCTCCTGTGGCTTTTACCTGCCACCTGCACAGACTCGCACATGCTCGCTCCGTGAAGGAGCTTGTGTTAGCAGAGCCCTGCCAAACACCATTATCGGCGCTGACATAGTTCAAATGTCCAGAACAATGTTTCTTTTTCCTCTAAGCTGTTTTTAGCATAATAGCCTAGTCGTTAGGTTTTTCATATATATATATATATATATATATAGGACCTGCTAAACGTCTGATCCTCAATGTTGACAGCTCTGTACAAGCATTAGATGTGCTAGATGTCCTTGAGAGGACAATTTGCCTCCTGCAGCTTCTATCTGGATCTTGGCAGTGCCATCAGGCAGCCACGCGTGTGTTTTGACAGGCCGCTGATGTGGTAATTACAGTCTTTGTCTGCTTCAAATCGCTCGGCTAATGGCTGCTTTTTCTTGCTCCTTTCTCTCAGAAAAATATTTCGATATGAAGAAGAACCAGTGCAAAGACGCATTGGACATCTACAAGAAGTTCCTGTACAGGATGACCAAGCTGTCAGAGTTTCTCAAAGTAGCAGAGGTATTGTTTTCTTTCTTATACAGGTACGCACAGACACACATGCACACACATAAGGCCTTTTTCTTCCTCTCGTGGCCTTTTAGAAGTCCTCAAAACTCAGACTCCAGTTGAACTATGACTCACGCTGGCATGCAGGGCTGTTTTGCAGACACAGAAGTCTTTTTGCCTGATTCAGACAGGGTTTGAGATGACTGTGGACTGCTTTAGGCTGTGTGGACCTGCAACCCTGAACCTCCTAATAGCAGAAAGGCCTCAAGATGGCCATACCCTCCATCTCCCAAGTTAGTGTGTTTAAGGGGTCTCAGCATCAGCAGCCTTTTAATAATGAGACTCTGTCTCCTGTGAGAGAGCTTCTGCAGTGATTTAGAGGAAGAGTTTGATCAAAGGTTTTACTTTTGGTCACCGTCACTCTCCCTTTCTCTCACTGTATCTCTTGTTCACTCTTTCTCTGTTGCTGCTTTATGCTTGCTTCTCTCTCATTTTCTCCCTTTCA
The DNA here is from genome assembly GCA_034552555.1 of Semaprochilodus insignis. Lineage (NCBI taxonomy): Eukaryota > Metazoa > Chordata > Actinopteri > Characiformes > Prochilodontidae > Semaprochilodus > Semaprochilodus insignis. Next base: position 8,375,976 of record CM067482.1, read on the forward strand.
AGCGCTCTCTCTCCCCTTCTCCCTCTCCCTCACCCCTCTCTTTCTCTTGCTCACTTTCTCTATATCTCACTCTCTCCCTTTCTCTCAACGTTCCTTTTCTTACTTCCTTCTGTCATTCCTTCCATCCGTCTAGTTACAGAGTTTTGAAGTGTCTGTATGTGTTTTCGTGATTGAGCTCCTCAAGGCTGCCAGTGATGGCCTTCCTTCTTCCTGACATTGATGAATTCCTGTGCTGTCTTACGCATGTTTGCTGCACTTCCCCTCTGTCGTCATCTTCACCGGCTGGGGTCTGGCCCCTATGCCGTCTTACTTTATTTGCCTCTCCCTCCTCACTCCCCCTGCGCCCTCTTTCCCACCCTCCCCTCTTATCTTGTTGGCTGCTTTTGTTTTGATGCAGAGAGCATCGCTGAGACGTGACTTTAAAATCAAATCTTCTGAAAAGAATGTCTGTCATTCTGTTTTTCTCTCTAGAAACTATCGTTTAAGAATCGATCATCATTTGCGTCCGTGTGTGTGTTGGAGGGTTTTTTTGTGTTTTAAATTGCTTTTGAGTATTGAGTCCCAGCACACCGGCCCCCATGGAATGTTCCTAGCCATCACAAGCGTTATCCAATTCTACATTCATTCCCATCTTGGTCTGAGTGTACTGCAGCATGTCTGACCTCCACATTTCAGTTGATGTTGTTGTTTCTTTATTTTCTGTGGTTTGTTTTTCTGTTTTAAAGTCATTTGCATGGTGTAATGACCCTTTATGTTTATGTTTTATCCCCTTCCCTTTGTTGTTTGTGTTCGTTTGCCTGTTTTTTTGTTTGTTTGTTTATGACACAGCAAGTTGGGATTGATCAGGGTGACATCCCAGATCTCACTCAGGTCAGTGTGCATTTCATCTCCATTTCCTTCTCCTGCACTGCTTAAATCACCCCTTAATGTCCCCTGTCTCAGTGTGCATTCTCTCTCCCCCCTGTTATGCGGGTTCTGTCTTGATCCTCACAGTTTGAATGCTTTTTTTTTGTTTTGTTTTTTTTTTTTGGAAAAACCATATTAATAATCCAACAGTGCATTTCAATTGCTTTGTGTTATGTGGCCGTTTATTGTTAATATTTTTGAGATGACATAAAAATGATTAACAAAGTTTATTTGCATTTACTGGAAAAAAAAGTAGTTCCCTTAACATGTCTATAGGAGCTGTTGCTAGGCTACAGGTGGATAAAGTGGAGTGGTACAGAGAGATTTAAAGAATGCAGCCATAATGCTGTAATAGGGAGAGGCTTTTTTTTCCCCCCAACGGCCATTGTGGTACGACACGGGGTGGTGAGGTGCGATTTTAGGTTAATTCTGCTGCCAAGTGATCCATACTATACCCGTGCTGAATTTGATTAAACTTCATGCTAGGGAAAGGTGATCGTGAAACATAGGTGGAGATAGAAATGACCCAGACCATTGTTTGGTCAAACACAGGCGTCACTGAAATTCCGTTACAAAATAATTTAGATATTACCCAAGACTACTAACTAAGCCATAACAGTCTGTACACCGCCTGAATAGAGAAGACTCAAATATGTACTCATATATAACACACTCATTCTGAGGATGAATTGAAAAAAACTTTCTAAAGCCGAAATGAGAAAAAGGGTGGTGGAGCTGCAAGCCACATGATTCCATGATGGTCTTATTATTGCAGTTATCATGATAACTTATGATTCCCCCTGCTCTTTTTACAAAACAGTGAACAGAACAGACATTAAAAAAAACAAAACAATCGCAAATGTAATGACAATTCTGCTTAAATAAAAAAATAGGTTAAATTCCTCCATATTGCTTGTTTCGATGCAGCACCTATTCATGGCAGCCTACATCCTCTACAGTTTCTACACATAACTGTAGTGGATGGAAACATTAGTTTTGTTTTTTTTTTGTTTTTTTAACTGCGCATAACATTTTGTGAAGCATTTGAATGGAGTCCAGCTTGTAACTTGTTGCAAGACACTTACTGAGGAGAGGCAAAATCAAGAGCGGCGTTGTTCCTACTACTTGTGTTTATTTTAACTGCAGCATTGTCTAAGGAATCTTGTGACCACCACAAAATGTCCAGGTAACCCTGGCCGCTTTTACAGTTTTCCTCCACAATGGGACACAGGTACCCGTTCATCAGGATCGAATTAATAACCGCGGTAGGTCGTACCACACGACCTGGAGAAAAAAGCCTCTAGAATGTGAGCTGTGCTAACTTTATCTTGATGTAAGTTTAAACACGCTAGGCCTTTGTGCAAGGTAAACTGCCTTTTAAAAGAAAAAAAACATATGTATATATTACCTCCTCAGTAACAGGTCATGTATTGTTCTTTCAGACCACCAGAGGATCTTGCCTTGTAGGTGATGGTTTATATACACTGCTTGTATTGGGCATGCTCTGTGCTGCCACAGTGTTTCAAAATTTCCCTTTAAGCTGAGGTTAACCCACTGACCCAGCCCATGCTTAGCTGGAGTTATGCCCACTTTGCATGATGCCCTCACACTCTTGCACCTGAGTGTCAGAGGGTTTAAAACACTGACAAAAAAACAGAAAAGATTATTTTATCTAACAATCTCCTTTCAGTCCAGTCTTTTATAAGGGGGAATGGTGTACAGTGGCCATTTTGCAGGACTGTTATAAAGTATTCATGTAACCTCACAGTGTCCTCAACAAACATGCATCAGCATGCATTATTTAACCATAAAGTCAAAGGATTTCCCAGTGTCCTGTTGCTGTCAGAGGTTGTCTTTGGTGTAAAGCCAGTAGGGAGAAAAGGAAAGGCATCTTAAAAGCTGGTGGTTTATTTGGACTTTGTCCCTCTGTGAATTTGACACCTCGTTAGGTAGAGTCCTCTTCTGTTTTGCTAAACAAATATTTCATATATTTTTTTTTTTCTTGTCTTGGATCATTATTTTTCGATCTGGTGCTCATGTAAAGGTGTAAATGATTGATTTGTCATTAGTGTGAACACATTGGAAAGGCCTTGCATGTGCACGTTTTTTATCGCATACTCCAGTGCAGACCCGAAGCAGGAACTTGCTGGTTGTACCACATATGGAAAATATATCCAATTTAATTAATATGAAAGTGACTCAAACCTGATTCTAAATATGCTGTGTTCACACAGCACTAAAAAAGTATTTTTAAGTATTAGTTTTAGTATTTTAATAAAGTATTCAGTAATGTGAATATAGCTATTTTCAGACTGCAGGTCATGTGATCCAAATCAGCCTTGGTGGCCCCTATTTATTGATTGATTGATTGATTG
>CM067482.1:8379343-8395037 GCA_034552555.1 Semaprochilodus insignis
CTCTCTCTCTCTCTCTCTCTCTCTCTCTCTCTCTCTCTCTCTCTCTCAAGCTTGTTAATGTTTTACTACTGCGATGGCATGTTGCAGCCAATATGTTGTGAGATTTAGAGATGTGTGTATCTCTTTGAGAGACAGTAAATGAGAGAATGTATGTGCATGCGCATCTGTAAGTACATTTGTGGCAGATGGAGAAAAATTATTATATAGTCCTGAATGCTCTCTCCCGACTCTTAAGATACTTTTCCCCTCTTTCTCTCTCTTGCAGGCTCCCAGCAGCTTGCTGGAGGCTTTGGAGCAGCACCTGGCCTCTCTGGAGGGCAAGAAGACCAAGGAGTTCTCTGCAGACAGCAGGTACACACACTTTTAGGTGCTGTGTCTGATGCACTCCAGATGGAGGCTGCCCTTCAGAGTTGGTCTAGCATCACCCTTCAGGAGTCGGATCATAAATGTAGTATATCCAGCTCCATGTCATAAATAACCAGGAGCAAAGTGCAAAAGTGTCCCCATATTCAACAGTCCAGTGCCAGAAAAGTCCCAATTTCTGTGTAAATGTTACAATTTCTTGTAAACGTTATGAATCAATAAAAATTGACTTTTACATGTAATATATTATATCTGAGTGAGTTTCAGTATTGCAGTTATTAAGTGGCCGAGACTTGGCAATTTCAGTTTGCTCTGCTTAAATGGCCTCATCCATAGATAAAATGGATCTGTGTTAGATGAAAAAAACAGCTGCAATTAATCAACTCGAGCTTTCAGAAGTCCCAATTCCTCTTTTTTTCCCTTCAAAAATTTAACAGCTTTGAGTCTATACAGTACTGCAGGATTTAATTGTTAGTCATCTGATTGTGTCAAGTTTCTTTTTGTCTTTTATTAATTTCCCCCTGAAGTCCATTTATAATATTTATGTGGCTTTGTGAATCTTTATTCTTTGTTGCAACACCCTTTTCCATTCCCTTTTTATCTTTTAGAATTAAACTGGGTGTTTGTGTTATTGTGTTTTAGAGACCTTTGTTCTGTAGAGACCTCTGTAGAGACCTCTCTTCTGATTGACTGCACTGCATTGTGCCTGTTTCAAAAAGCGTTATTTCGCAATGCCTCACATCACAAAAGCTGTGAATTCACAACGGACTGTTCCTGTAGCTTGGTTTTCAAATATGAACTGGGGACTGAAGATACTCAGTTTTGTATAAACAGTGCCCATGAAACGTAGAGGATAAATGGTTGCTTGAAAACATGAACCAGCATAAGAGAGATAGCAACATTTACTTTTAGCTACCATTATTTCTGAATGTTATTTGCTTGAGAGAAATCAGGAAATTGGTTTCAGAAAGGGCGACATCTTTCAGCAGTACATTCACTACTTGAACCTACAGTCCTAAAGGGATGCTTGGCTGATAGCTTTCCTAGGTGGTCACTTAATCAGTTGAGATAATTAATTTCCTTAAGCATCCCCACCACGCCAGTTTAGGATGAAATAAAATTAATCCGCAAATGTCATGGGAGATTCATGCATATTCTAATAATGTAACAGGTGTGAGGAGGAAAGTTTATGAGTTTAATCAGGTCATGCAGTGCTGTGATTACAAGTGATTTGAGACCTCTGCACTGCACTGTCATTAATGTGACCATAGTAATTAAATCAGTTTAAATCACTGTGCTGCTTCCAAGACTCTGACCTCATTTCACCCCGTGTGTGTGTGTGTGTTTGCAGAGCCACTACTCTCTCCAGTGCTGTGTCGTCACTCTCTAACACAGGAATGTCGTTCAGTCGTGTAGATGAGAAGGAGAAGCAGCAGGCTCTGGAGGAGGAGCAGGCCAGACTGCAGGCGCTTAAGGTGGGGTGTCAATGGTCCTCACTCTTCCTTTTTTTAATTTTTTAGTTTTTTTTCTTTTTCTTTTTTCATTTAGTGTAAACAGCCCAATCTCCAGTATAACTATAGTCTAACCAGTGTAGTAAACCGTTTACACAAAAACTGGGATGACTTCACAAACAACATGTGCATGTTTTATATTGTATGTATTTTTGTTTCCAGTATTTTAAGCTCTGCAAACAAATCTGAATTGTTCCACTAGAATTGGCAGAAAATTGCCATGTTTGAGCTTGTTGTCTGTAAAGGATGTCTTATGTTTGCTTGTAAACTCAACAAACCAGACAAATGTGTAATACAGGGTATTAGTATTTCATGTGAGGGTATGATTAAACCAAGTCTGAAATCAGGGTGGGCAAAAAACTATGTTATATAGTAAAAAAAGCTCCTGTCTTATATGTGAAAATAAGTGCTTGGGAAAAGTCTAAAAGAAGTAGATTTTCACAATCAGCTATATTTCTATGTGGCTGTATGGCAGATAAAATCTTTCTGGCTTAACTTTTCAGCTGTGGCACTTACGCATAGCCCACTGACAGATATTAGCACCGCCTGCCAAACTCTGTCTAACTCAGGATGAAAGTATCTGGCTGCATTTCAGCATGGCTGTAAATATGCCATATATATATTCAGTGAGGAACTCTCTTTATCTAATAACATAGACAGATTGTGCAGCCTTGGTTTTTACGGATAAGTGTAAGGACCTGCAAAGTCCAAACCCCCTGTTGGTAATTTGCCTGTTTATCTGCCTGCTTCCTCCTGTCCTCATCAGTCACAGCACAGTACCCTTGCCAACACTACATTTCCTAAGAGAGCACAGTGGAAACTGGAATCATGAGAAAAGTGCATCAGGATTTTTTCAAAGCGTCAAGCCATTTATCATTTTCACATTATTAATGTGTTAAAACTGGCAACAAACATTTACCAATTCATTAATTTGTTGAGTATGATAAAATTGTATGCAATATTTGTAGTATTTGTCATGTACAATGTAAATCACACAGAAAGCAGAAATGTGTGAAACATGAGATGCAAACACACACAACAGTTTTTGATTGCTGTTTATGTTCATGCTATTCTCTATTTTCATCATGTAATTACAGATTTTGATGTAATACAAGTATATTTTATTAAGCTTGACTGACTTCAACACTTGGCACTTAAGTAGATGTCATGCCTCCTTCAAAATCCTGCACAGCGTTTACTTGTAAATGTAGTTGTGATGTAATGCTACAAAGCTTTACAGCAGGTCCAAATAAAATTGTCCTTCTCTTCTGAGGAATGTACATGAGTAACTGATCTTGGGTCAGGGCAACATTTACTTACATTAGCAGCTCCTACTGACTGGTCGTGTGCCAAAACATTTCTGTGCTAACGTGAGACCATTAAATTAACATTTAGCAAAGATCTTTCAGACTTTTCTTCATAGTCGGTTCATCCACTGTGTGGGCTTTTGTCTTGGATCCAGCACCTTTTATGAATCTTATAAACCACTGATTTGCAAACAGGTACTCATGTTTCAGAACTGGTCTCAGATCTCTTTGTGATAAGGGAAGATTCCGCTCTTCCTGTGAGGTTTTTAGAACAGAGACTTGGCAGGATTGGAGCTGCGTTGTTGTGAGAACACTCCGTCCTTCACACATAGGTAGTTGTGTGCGCGTGTGTGCGTGTGCATTTGTTTAATACAGACGCCCTCGTCCCGTCAGTGATTAGCCTTAGGCAGCAAGAGGAGGGTGAGGTTAGCCAAAACTCCTTTGTCCTGTCTAGAGGCTTCGTCATCCCATATGGGACACAAACACACTCTCAGCAGGCACAGGAAAGCTGGTGTCCTGGAATGTACTCTAGATTTAGATAGCACCATTGCTTGAAATAGCACCTGGAATTGGGCAAATATTCAGAACAGCTACGTTGCAAACTGTTCATATTGCTCTCCAGTGGGATTAGTTTGCCAGGCATTTATATTATAGCTTGCAGTACTTGTAGCAAGCTTTTCCTGACAGCTTGAAAGGTAATCATTTAGTCACTCAATTTGTAAGCACAGCTTTGTCATAAACAAGCTTCCCCCACCCCCACTTCTGAGAGTTGCAAAGGGCATTTTTGGCACCGACTTTTATTTCGGTCAGATTCAGGTTGTGGCTGTTTCAGGCTATTGGTTGTGTTAGATACATTTCACCTTGTGATAGTATGCCGAGCTGTATTACGGAATCTCAGCTTAGCCCTATGGTTTCATCTCATTTTCCAGCTTAACATGCTGATCTGGCCATGTGTACATGACAAAGTTGTCTGAAAAAAACTGAGAAGAAAAAAAATGCATCAAGTTTGTCCATACGGTTGCCCATTTTTATAGGTTACATCTTGTCATGGATTTACAAACTACAATTTGAAAACTTTTCAAGATTTAATTTGGTGTAAGCTGAGTGCGTCTTTAGGCACAATGCCAGCTGTTGCCGTAAACTAATAAGCTATGTGCAGTTTTTGCCTTTTCACTTTCTGCAAGGTGGGATAGTTGCAAAATTTGAGTTGAGTAAAAGTGTGTTTGTGTTTCTGCAGGATCAGCGTCTAAAGGAGATCGGCATGCAAACTCCCTCTGCCTCCCCTGGTACTCAGTCTTCGAGCAGTGCCAACAACCACAGCGTGGCAATGGACCCCTTCTCCAACCACACCTCCACCCCTGCAACCAACAGGTTTGTAGCAGATGCGCACTGCACTACTCAGTTACAAGATTTTTTAAATAAAAGCTGTTCATTAACCAGACTACTGCCTCACTGCCAGCCCTGGTTGATATGGAAAAAATACATTTCCAAGCTGACCTTTCTCAATTAGGTTTGCGACTATGAATGTTCAGCGTCCAATCAAGGGCCACATGTATATTTTTTACAGATCTGATTTGATTTGTTTTTGGCGTTCTTATAGTTCTGCAAACATCTGGTCTGTCTCAAGATAAGGCAAAGACAAAATCTGATTTGAGGCACTTGTAAAGTGAACATGGCCTAAAAGTGGTTGTAAACTTCTGAAAGTGTGTGTCAATTCGGCTTGTTACACCCTTTCTTACTTTCTAAGATTTATTTGCTCTTTGCTGTTTACGTCAGCAATATTCTGTGTGCTTCAAGTTAAGTACAGGACAGTATGGATTGTGGTATTTCTGCTTTTGTGGTAAAGTGCTGTACTAGATTGTTAGCTACAGGTTGTCTAAGATTGCTGTTTTTGCTGTCCTTCTGCCTCCACAGCATGCCTAACCTCACCAGCGACCTGTTTGACCTCCAGCCAGCCTTCATCCCTGCCGTGCAGAGTACTCCCTCCATATCCACAGCCACCAGTGCCTGGGGAGGTACGGCTCTTATTCTGTATGAGGACACCCTGCGTGCACTGGGCTGCTGCTTTATTCAAGGCCCAGGCTTTGCTGACTTCCTTTGACACCGTGGCTTTTATATCGTTTAGACTTGGTCATCGTTCTGATAAATAAATGATGGCGCACCAGTGGGATTGGAATAGGATGTTCAAATAACCATTAGAGAATAATAATGGTTGCTTTTGTTAAATGAATGTCACAGTGGCATGAGAAGTGGGGGATTTAAAACAGCCTGAGTGGAATTTAAAAGGCGGTGTTCTTATAGGGAACATTTTGCCCACCTGTGCTTTTAAATAGTCAACTTCATGTTGTCTAGTAGTGTGTATTGGAGTCTGTAGACTTTGAGAATTTTGGGGTTCTTTAACACCATGTCCTCTTTTATTTCTTCTTGTATTAATATATTTGTTCTTTCAAGCACTGCATCTCATTCACCCATCCTTCTGTCCCATCCATGTTTTAAAATGTGCCTCTGGTAGATGAATGGATGGAGTGACTGCAGTGTGTGTGAGCAGGTTGGCTGTTAAAGGCTTATAAATGCTGAATGGTAGTAGTCAGACTAATCGAGAAGTGAAATGAGGACATTGTTGTTGTGGTGAGCAAGGGAGGGAGGGGGTTTGGTTTGTAGGTCAGCATGTGGTAGAAGCAGAGTGAAACAGAATGGCCAGGGGCAGTACACTCCGCCACTACAGCTGCCTGCTCCAAGTCGTCCTGCCACACTCAGACCCACCAGCTGCTCTACAGTGACCCATGTGCTCACTACTTCCAGCATACCTGCAGCACACACACACACACTAGGGCTACTCGATTAATCGTATTTTAATCAATCCTTATTGCAGCATATGTTGCATATGTGGATAGCCAGCAATGTTGTTTTAGAAGTTGTACCTAATTTCAAAGCGGTGTGTGCTTTCCTGAGCCAGGCTCAAACCCCAGTTTCCTACATATGCTTATTTGATTGTTTCTGACAACCGTACAGTATGCAAAAAATTCTGCTCTTGTTGTGCACCATGTCAGAGAGGCACCATGTGGCATACCATGTCAGATCGTCATCATGATGTCAAGCAACTTTATAGAACATTATTATTGTTATAGTATTTTTATTGCATTTTATGTCCATATCATGCAGTCATAGTGCACACAGGAAAGGGAAAGAAAATGAAGTGGTATTTAAGGGCAGGTCAAAGAATAAAAAAGCAGAAGACTGTTCCTCCCTTTTCGTTTCTCACTCTGTGAAACATAATGATGGGGGAAGTGGAAACCCAATTAGAGACTATGAAAGTCATGTTTATGCTTGGCTGTTGAGAGAGCCGTACAGGGACAACAATAAAATACTTCGGGATCCAAGACTAAGTTTTGTTTGTGTATGTGTGATTTGTTCTCAGGTCTGGAGAGTGGTGCTCCACAACCAACTGCTCACATACCCACCATGAATGTAGATTTTGATGCTGTGTTTGGAGCTCAAAGTGCCAATAATGATGTGAAGCCAGCAGCTGGTAAAATCTTCACTGAAGAAGCTTAATTAAGCATCTAACCCACTGCTGCCTCTCTAGCAGCAAGCTCAATAACTTTTGCTCTGTCCAGCTAACCTCTCTGCTCTCAGTTCTCTTTTTCTTAGGCATTGTTTTGGTTTAAGGAGCAGTTTGTATGATTTTTTTTTATTATTATTTTTTTTTACTTAAAACATTACATAATGAGCTAAAACTATATAGAACATGCGGAAATTACCACTTTGACTGTATGTCAGATGTGTATGTATATTTGACCGTCTATGTATTGTATTCCAGCTATATCTACTGACATTAACTTGCTACCTGGCTAGGCCTTGACCTGTTGTGTCTCGTAATGTCACCTTGTACCTTAAGAGGTAGTGGTGAAGTTACTATTGTCCAGTCAAATTGCAAAAACCGACAGTGTATTCTAACCTTTTATGCTCCTAGTGGGATCATTTCAGAACAGGTAGTCAAAGAAAGGAAGAGTAAAAGCACTTCGTGGCTGAATCTCTTGGCAAATCCCTGCCACTGTCTGCTCCTAGCAAGAGCCATGTTTGGCAGCCAAAAATGTTATAAATAGAAGCAAAGAAAGCATATACGTTGGGTTTTCTTTCCACTCCTGCAGATGCTTTTGGCGGGTATAGAGATAAAATTTGATGCGTAACTTGTTATATTTCTTTTAGACTGGTAAGGAGTGAAGTGGGGAAGAGGAGGGATTGTGCATTTTCTCGTGTTATGTTGCCCCTTATTATTTGCAATGTTGATTTCATTAGGTTGCATCATCTTACAAATTGCTCCTTGAAATGATTAACATGCTTTGTTTGGCAGTAAAAGTTAAACTCGTTGACTCTTGAGTGAAGCATATTTCAGGTTTGATTTTGATTCTGAGATCATGATTCAATTTTCAGTATTTGATGTGTGAAAGTCTATTCTGCAGTTATTTGAGAGCATGCACTGCAAAACCCTGCCTATTCCCCTCTCGTCACACTCTGATAGAATGCACCTAGTTTGAATCATTTACTGTTTACAGCAAATGAGAGATCCTCAGACGAGTCAAATAGGCATACTGGCGGTTTGGTTCTAAATGTGCCTTTTTGGTACTGTATTGAGATGTGGTACTGTATTGACACGCTCTTATTGGTGAACATACCTGCTTGGGTCTAAATAGCACTTTTTTTGGTTTTGGTGATATACACCTAGCTGGAAATATCAGTTACTCCTGCACAGCCTGCTGAGAGCTTTGAATAAAGTAGGATATACCAGAATGTGCAATTTTAACAGCAGCCTCAAACTGGTGAAGCTTGTCCATCTACAGACGCCTGTCTGCAGGCACATGATAAAACTCCTGTCTTCTGCGGGTAAAGCTGCTTTTAGCGCTCTTATCTCCATTGAGTCAAAATGTCACTTTAGTCTATATGTGATGGGGATTTTAGGTGTCTGGCTGCTTTCAGCCTCAGCTCAAGATGCGTATGCACAATTCGGTCTGCAGGGTTGCAGCACTGCAGGGTTGCCCCACTGTTAAGGGGAAAGGTATGGTTAATGAAACCCTCTATAAGGATTCTGATCATTATTTTCCACATTAATGTGTGGAATTGTTTGAGGAAATAAGTATTTTATTGAAATAGTCAAATCTGTTGTCTCAGTTGTTGTAGCACTAGTGAGTAAGTGCTGGAGTGTTTCTTTCATATTGAAGAGTCTTCTCTAGATAGCTGGTGGGATACTTGTTAGTCTGCTCTGTATCTGTGGGGGAGGTGGCAGCAACTCTTCTTTTTTGTTCTTTCTTTCTTTCTTTATTTCTCACTTTGCTTTCTCACTCACTCTATTGGGCTGTAGCCGTGAACAGTCTGTTGTCATCCTTCCATTCTTCAGTTTGTGTGCACTCGTTAGCAGTTTCAGAGAGAGAGAGNTGTGTGTGTGTGTGTGTGTGTGTGTGTGTGTGTGTGTGTGTGTGTTATTAGAGGGTGGGTGCTGACTCGCACTTTCTCCGTCTGTCAGACGCCCATCACTTCAGCTTCATCCAAAAACAACACAAGCTCTCGCACTCCCTCCTCCACTCTCGATAACAGCACTTTGACACTCCTTATCTCGCTCTCCTCCTTGTATCTCTCCTTCTCTCTCTCTGTCTTGCCCCCCCCCCCCCCCCCCTTCATCCCTGTCTCTGTGCTCTCCCGGGCTGTGCTGACTGTGTGATGTGGTGAGTGAACTCGTTTTTATCTCACTCCCTCGGTTCCTGCTGGCGATGCAGTAAGTCGCACTGTTTTGAATGTGGCCTGTGTCAGCACACTGTCCACCAGCCCAGAGTCTCCCCTTCTCCCTCTTCCTGTATGTCTCCTGTGTGTGTGTTTTTTTGTTTTTTTTTTTCTCCTTTTTCCTCCCCTAAAAATCCTTCATTATCTACATCTCTCTCTATCGTTCTATGTCTCTATTTCTGTCCATCTCTCTCACTGTCTCTCAGTAATGTGTAGGTCATTAGCTGAATGGCTAGTGGTCGCTCTCTTGTTTACAGAAGGAATTACTGAATTACTCAGTGTGATTGAGTGTTTGAAGGGCAGTGATCGCTCCTCTGGGCAGTGCTTACAGGAGCTGTATGAATCAGTTTAATGACCACGGCGCTCCTTCACTCACAACTCAATGGACTGGCTCTCTATAATACCTCATAACAAACATTAAACAGTATAATCAAATACTTTTACACACTTGAGGTAGATATATCTACATGTAATATATGTGTAAAATGTAACACTTATTATTGTAGCATTATAAATGAATAAAAAATGTATAAAATACAGATTGTACAGCAGCCCTGTGTTGCCTAAACATCCTGTTCTTCTGGAGCACAATGAACACATCAAAAATCGTTTTGTGACATCAGTCGGATCTTTGCATCTATCCAGTGCTGAGAATTTTAAGCAAACATCTGACATTGTGACTCCAGTATAATCCACCATCTCCCTAGTAACAATTCAGTGTGTCATGTGTATTATTATATCATGACTAATGAGTTAGCTTTGGCTACCGTTGGAAAATGGCAACATATTAACAAAGGGCATGCTTTCAGCGGTTGTTACTGTGTTAAATGATGTGTTGACGTGAGTACACCTGTTACATACTGAATTGCGTGCATGTGTTTTGAAGGTTTCTCATATAGTATCAGTGTCATTTACAGATTATTGAACCTTTTGAAAGCTGTTGCTCTTGCTTCCTGTGAAATTAACATCTCTGTTCTTCTGTCATGCGTTGTCCTGCTCTGCTGAATCGTGTGAATAATACTTCTGTAAACATGTCTTTCTGTCGGGCTGTCTATTTCTCTTGGACGCTCCCTGCTCTTCGGTATGCTTTCTGAAGATAATGCTTGTTGTTTGAATAATGCTACAGTCATAAATATTTTACAACTTGAATTCTCCTCTCTTCTCCTCTCTCTCAGGTTTTGATGCATTAGGAGACTTGCTGAAGCCCACTGTTCCGACACACAGTCAGGGTCCGGTGATGCCCCCTCATTCAGGAGGAAAGCTGCTGGCCAATGACCTGGACTCATCCCTGGCCAACCTTGTTGGGAGTGAGTTTGTGTTCTCCTTTCGTCTGTCCCGTTTTCCCTCATCACCTTATTCATTTCTTTTTTTAATTTGTGTTTTCTTGTTCAAACAGCACAGGATGTTGTTCAAATTTTTGGCTTTGTTAGGTCCTTTTGTTAAGTTCTTTACGTATCAAAATAAACACAACGGCGAACCTGAGAAATCAACAGAACACTATCAACTTGAATGATTTGTTGTATGTATTTGTGTGTTATAGTTTTTGAGTAACGGGTGCATGCATACTGAAAACAACATAGAACCAGATAACAAAAATATTAAGAACTTAAATCAATTGTGCGTATTTCATTTGGGATAATCAGGTGTCTCTTTTTATTTTGTTTGTTTGAATAAGTAGTCACTCATGGCTGCAGTTTTCAGCTTCTCTGGTTGTGGTGATGACATTTAAGTGCAGCACTGACAGTCACTGAGATTTCACAGCAGTGTCTTAACAACTAACTGGCTTAACATCTGTCCACAAGCCTCATTTACATTGCTGATGGCATAAGCCAAAGCAAAGCAGCTTTTAGATACAGAGACCTGGTGTAGGCATAAATCAAGGTTGTCACTGTTGATTACTAATATAATCAAGTAGGGCTGTAAAGGTATACCTATAATCAAGGAATCTGCCAGTTATTTTGAAAATGGAGTAAATGTTGTAAATACCTTTTAAAATGGATTTAAGAATAATAAAACTGTGTGGTTTAAAAGAACTACATTATTGGGATAAAGACCAGGATGACACTAGAAGATGCGTTTTGAAAAAGATAAGTATTATTATGCAACAGAATCTAAATATAAGTGGGCATGTCCAATATTCTCTGTTTCTTGCTGTAAAAGAGAGCACTAGGCAAATTAAATGCATTATGCAGACTACCAACTGATCACTTTTGATCAAGAGCGGGTTAGTGTTTTTGACAACCTCAGCTTAAACATGAGTTTTAACAACAAACCCAATGATATTGTGTCTTTCTCAGGTCATTTATCCGATTATACGTGTGTATCTATGAGGTTTGAAAATCTTAGTTTCTGTTTTGCCTCCAGTCTTTCTTGACACTGGAGTCTGACTGTTGTAGGAAGGTTTGAGTCAAATAACTCGACTCAGTCACTCATACATGGTAGCCATATGGAGTATGTGTGCAGTGGACATACAGATGAATGAAATAGCTTCTGGTGATAAAGCTTGGAGAGCTGCCAAAACTGGAAGTGTAACGGTTTTGTCCTGTGTTATTAACAAACTATTTCTCTCTTGCTCTCTGATCCCCCCCTTCCTTCCTTCACTTGCTGTCTTCCCTTTTGACATATGTCAGATTTGCAGTTTGGAGGATCCTCAGTTAAAAAGTGAGTAGCAACTATAAACAGCTTTTGTGTTTATTTTTTCTTCTGAGGTCTGTCTGTCTGTCTGTCTGTCTGTCTGTCTGTCTGTCTGTCTGTCTGTCTGTCTGTCTGTCTGTCTGTCTGTGTGTGTGTGTGTGTGTTTGTTTTCATGTATTTTCAAGACAATAATGTCCTGACTCTACAAGAAAACCAAAAGAAAAACGGGGCCATCCCCAACAACACATTGACTGATTTTACAACATTCTGCCTTATTTTGTTTAAGCTGAAAGGGTTTGACATTTCTTGAAGTTACTGAAGTTTTGGTTCAGCCGGAAGTCACATTTTAAGTTTAGTTTTAGTTTAACTGTTTTTTGGTCTGAGGAGAGTTTTTTCTTCTTCAGTTGTTTGGCTTGTTTTTTGCTAACTACACTATGTGTGCTATTTAAAGCAGCAGTTAAACTTTTTTCTCTGTACGTATAGAAATGATAGCTTGCTAACACAGCTGGTGTCTTGTTTCTAATGTGTAAGTAACAAGCAAGAAATTTGGTTAATTTTAAATAGCCATTTAAATCTTGTTAGCTGTTGCTTAGAAACAGTGAGACGTGCAGGCCAGCGCACGCTTTGAAAAACGCAGTGCGGACCACCCCCCCTTTTGTTTTGTACTGGAGCTACAAGGATAATGTCACCTAAAAGATTTTGGACGACAGTCTGCCATTATTTGTTAGCTACATTAGGCTTGTTGCTTTAGCACTAAATAGAAAAGCAAAATTTAGACTCCAAACACGTAGTTGAGGTTATTGAATTTGACGAAACTATACATTTTGGGTTAGGATTAGGATGAGGGCTACAGTTGGGCATGAAAAATCCATATATATAAATGTGTAATATATATGGATAAATATATATGGATGTAAAATATGGTGTAAAAACATTGACATGGTTTGACCAACAGGTAAATGTGTGTTTTTGTTTTAGGCCGGACATGCAGTGGACACAGCCTGGGGAGAAGAAGCTAACTGGAGGCTCTAACTGGCAGTCCAAAACCATGAGCAGCACGACTGCCTGGAGCCCAGCACCTATGCCACCTGCTCCCATGCCTGTACCCCACGTGGTGAGCACACACACAAACAAACTTCCTTAATGTGGATTTGTAGCATCACCTTTGTAGTGAATAGCAGTACTTCATCTTCACATAGAAACTGCCAAATGGCGGAACCGTGCAACCTGGCTCAATATCATTTGGCTTTATATTGATTGCGATATGCCTTGGTCATCCTTTGTTGTGTCAAAGTTTAGCTTACATAAACATTTGGTGCCACTGAGCTATTGGGGTCTCCAAACACCTGAGTACACATACTACATCTGTTTAAACACCTATAGCACAAAGACATCACTAAAGCCTGTAATCTGCATGCTGTTAACTAATGATACAATGTGCAACGTTAGTATTTTGATCTTGGCGATTATGATGTTGGTGTGACTATGATGTTAGTGGTGTTGTGCATTTCTTGATCCCTCCATGGACACAGATAGAATTAGTGTGCTGCAGTTTTATGACCTGACCACTGTGTAAACTGATGTACATCACTGTCTGTTCAACTGTGTGCTTCAGACTAACCTTTCGCTTTCCCTCCTCTCTCGTTCTCTCTCGCTCTTTTTCTCTTCGCTCTCTTTCTCTGTACTGGCTTCCTCTGTGGTCAAATCTGGCTCATGGCATTTTTCTCATGTCTCACGTTTTTCCCTATTTCACTCTGTCCTTCTCTCTCTCTCTCTCTCTCTCTTTCATTCTCACTCTTTCTCTCTGTCTCCTCCGTGCCTAACCCAGCAGAGTGGAATGTTCTATACTGGTTATGTAAGTACCCAAATGTAACAGAGCGGCCTGTATTATAATCCCTGGAGTATTGCTGCAGAATACTCTGACACTCACTTTCTCTCTCAGTCTCTCTCTCTCTCAGTCTCTCTCTCTCTCTCTCTCTCTCTCTCTCTCTCTCTCATATACGCGCACACACGCACATGTACAGTCACCCTCGTACACCCACCTCTGTCACTCTTGCATTCAGTTAAATAACATGCACTCTCCCACTTTCTCTATTAAACTGACCGAACTGGCCCATCATCTGCCACTGTGGCAAATAAAAGTTAGGGCTCAGGCCACTTAATGATAATGGACAATTATTAAAAACGTGTGTAAGAGTAAGTGTTAATAACTGTAAATGTAATTTAATCCTTATTGCTTCTTTTTTGTATCTATGTATGTGTGCTCTGCCCAGTGCTCTAAGGCCACTAATATACAAGGTTCATATTTAATTGCTGTAAGGACTTTTTACCCTAATGTGACTGAACTGCAAGTACTGAAAACTTTTCATGGCAATTTGGACATGGTATCAATCAAATACTGTATGTAGGAGAGCCAGATCCAGTGTGTAATAATGGCAGAAAATTAAAAAAAGACTTTGTTTCTGCTAGTCATATCATTTGGCACTGTGTCAGTCCATTCTGTCATTGCAGCCCTTAATGCTGTTTATCATGGAAATTCATGTCACTATAAAGATAACAATACAAAACAATTAATTGTGCTGCCTTACTAGATTCTGAACCTGATTTGAGCAGATGAGTCTTGCTCTTGTGCTCCCCCCCCCAAGCACCACCCCCAACACCGCGCCCCAACCCCCCGTAGACACTCACTCTTGATTTATAATGGAACTCTTCTACATCCACATTCTACACTCTGTGTGGAGCCCTGTGGACTTCACCCAGCACTTCCGTCCTTTCTCATGCCCTGTAGAAGCAGTAGACATTGTGAGATTTCGCTGTATATGTGGACGTGTGTGTCTATTGTCTCTGTTGTTGCTGTGTTCTAACACCTGCATTTGCACTGCACTGCTTCTGTCCTGCTCGCTCTAGCTCCTTTTGGTCTGCAGCCTGACAGTCACTTCTCCTTGCCAGCAGAGTGTGTCTATAGTATGAGCTTGTGACTTTAAAGCTTTGTGACATGCAAAAGTTCTGTGTCCAGAATGGAAGTAAAAATAAATGAAATGTCTTGTTTTCTATAAAATGCTGGTATGTCAAAGCTTTTTATCCCTATTCAGCAGTAACGTGCCTTATTTAATCTAAAGTCATGGTTAATGATAGTTGCTACTTTGTCAGTTTTGTCAAAGTTGTGTTTTAGCTGGATTAGTTTTGCCTGGGGAGTTTCTGTTATTTTAGAGACTGCTCACAAGACCTACAATTTCATTCCAGGACAAGTCTGACAATAAGTATTGTGGAGTTGTCTCAGTAGTTCTGGTGCCTCTCTCATGAAGCATGTTCAGTTTGTACATGGTTCCAGGCTGTTTCACCTCCACAAAATCTGACAGATGTAACTTTTTATTTATGATGCTGACTATCCACTTTCTCTAATAATCTTTGATTAGTTTTTGAGCCCATTCATATGATGGGATTAGATTTATGACCAACAGTCAGTTGAAACTTGGAGTGGTCAAGCAGTTTATTTTCATATAATTAAAGAGAAATTGGACTGGAGGGGTCTTCTGTCATGATGCTATACCTCATAGATTTAACAGCGGTTAGTGAATTAAATAGTGAAATAAAAGTTACTTTTGAGTCACTTTTTTGCCCTCTGATTCAGCTCTGAAGTGATTTTACGCCCCAAGATATTTTCAAGCATTTATATGTTCATGCTTGATACGTTCAGAAGTTCTGTAGTTTGAGAAAGTTGGAGATGTACTTAATGACTGATTCAAACAGCAGCGTAATGCGTATTGCATCACCAGCTTCTTGCCAATACATAGCCCTACAAATCGTCCAGTGAAGCACCTTAGAAATTATATTACAGATTCTACTCTGATAAAACTAATCCAGTTCCAGCAGTGCTTTAGTCTGTGTTTAGAGCAAAAGGCTGGGCTCAGGCTGGTCCTAAGAGTACCGGTGATGAGAGGAATCTTTCCATTACATGTTTCCATGAGCATGGAGGACCAATAATGGTACAGTGGAGATCCTGTGGATGGTCAGTCCTTAGATAACACTTAGAAACTGTGTTTGAAATGCAGTGCTCATAATGTGAGGGCTGTTCCTTCTTCTTTTTTTTCTTTTTTTTTTTTT
>CM067482.1:8408303-8437591 GCA_034552555.1 Semaprochilodus insignis
CATACACAGTGGAAGGCAGGCCAGGGGAAGAGACAACACAAAGATGGTGAGTAAAAAAAGTAAAACAATATGCAAATAGATGATGACAAGAGCCAATGGGAAAGACAGCTCTACTAACAATATTATACTTGCGTTTAAAGCGAGTTAGTTATGTTGGTTTTAATCTGTGGTATTTTGTAGCCTTGAAATCTCATATTATTATTTTAATGCAATGAAACGTGCTTATTTTTTACTGTGAAAATTAAATAGTAAAAGTAATTTCACCATAAAACAATTATGTAATGCAAACAATACCAGTGCTTCATTTCTTAGAGTGCACTGTTACATATCTGTCTGTCTTTCTTTGTCAATGTAGATGCATGTCATTATCACCCTGGAGTGCCCATCTTCCACGATGCTCTAAAGGTGAGCTCACAACAGACCAGTGCACGTTCACACACTGAGCCTAGTCTTAATACATGAATAACATTATCAGTGCTTTTTCCTCCTGCTTATTGTTAAGGCCAGTGGTTCTCAGCCCTGCTCCACGTATTTTAGTCTTGGCACCTAGACGTTGATTTGGAACCATTAGTTTAGTTAATACTGTAACATTGCAACCTAGTAGTTTCATTATGCTCTCTCTGCTTCTCCTCAGGGCTGGTCCTGCTGCAAGAAGAGAACTACAGACTTTTCAGAGTTTCTCTCCATCAAGGTAAAGGATCCCCCTCAGACACACGGCACATTTTCCGCACGTCAGTGGAAAAGTGGCTTCCTTGGGCATCTCTCTGTCAAGTCTTCAGATTAGCATACTTCAGTGGTGAATGTAGTGATGCAGTTTTACACAGAGCTTTGTGTGTCACGTGGCTGGCAGGGTTGTGTCCATGGTCGCCATAGTAATGAAAAGCCAGAGGAGCCGCTGAGGCCAGAGGTGACGTCTGATAAAGGCGAGCAGAAACACCACAACAAAGAAGAGATCATCTACCAGGGGCCTAAGTCTGCTGAAGCCCTGGAGAGAGAGAGACCCAGGTATACACACACACACACACACACACACAGGTTTTTATACAGTGCCAGAATGTCAGGTCATTATGTCCCTTTAAAAAGAGACGCTAACCTTCACAAAAGCAGCTACCCAAACACTTCTTAACGGCTCTGCAAATGTCATTATGTCATAAAATGGCTAAAGGAGATATTTCTGAGGAAACTAGATACATGATAATATGCTTGCATAACGAAAACCAAGGTCAAGGACAAAGAAGTAAAAGCAGGAGTTAAAAGTATTAAACAGTTTAAAGAAAATAGAACTCCTAACAACTGTGCAATGCCTGGTACCAAAACTGTGGGTGGACACAATAATAATGAGCAAAACCTGATGGTGTGTTCAGTTGTTGGAGTGCCTGTGTAATGTTCTGCTAAAGATGCTTTTATACTTTGTTAAAGGTGCCATATAATGTTACATTGTCATAGCTGAATAAGGAGAGTTCGGTACACAGAACTGACATACCGTGAACTTCAAACACTGTTGTCTCCTCATTCAAATACAAATCCTGCATTTATAAAATAGGGCAATAAAAAGGGCCAATTCTGAAATCTTAGGCTGTTATATCACAATACTGACTTCAGACAAAAAGATGCTCCCAAAGTTTACATACACCAGCTCACGTTCCAGCCCATTAGGACACAGCAACGGAGAAGCAGCTGGAGAAACAGTTGGAACAGCAAATATGGGATTATATGTTCAGAAATCTCCCTCTTTCAGGCTGTGGAGGGAATGTCTGCACTTATCATACCCTTTTCAATGAACTGTTAAAGGACATGGTTTTTCTTTAAATGAGGCTGAAACTGGCTTCCTATTCACCAGGTCTTTAATCAGATGTTCCATTCCACCTTAAATGTGCCAGATTGTAATTGCAGACCCATTTAAGGTGGAATGGAAAATTCACAAAACAAGCTGATAATAAGAAAGCTAACTTGAGCTCCCACATCTTTCACAAGATCCTGGACAACTTTAATTACTTGCTCTGCACATTTCACTCCGGACAGTTTATGAAACCGTAGAGAGTACCGAACAGCTTCACTCAGTGTTTAACAGTGAAGAAACTGAAGAGAGGAACAGTTCTACCTTTATTAGCGTCACAACAGCAACCTGTAAGTAGCAGCCGTGCTGTGTGATTTGATCCACTTTCTGACTATTGAAGCAGATCTTCCTAAACTGAATGTTTCATAGTAAGGAAGAACTTTAAGTTTACTTTGTGTTGTTGCCTGGGCTCATTTTATTTGCCTGTCTTTGTTTGTGTTGACATCTTGCTTCTATGTGATCATTGCAGTGTCTAACTGCAGACAAGCCATTAAGAGCTCATCAAATTATTTAGTCACGTATCTTCTATATAAACATCAGAATACAGCTTAAACAGTATGCTAAATAAATGCATTCTATGGTACCTTTAAATATATGAAAGGATGGATAGTGATTTTTGCACAGTACTGTATGTTAATGTAATATTAATTTGTCCCATATATGTCATATCGTATGATCTGTGTGGAATGGTCTTCTTTCAGCTTTAAACAAGGAAGCATTTGTCTTTTGTTTAAAAAGAAAAAACACACTTTACAACCTCAGGAGATGCTCCATATCGCTGCCTTTAGGTATCTCTCTCTCCATTCCTGTCACGTACACTCTCTGTCTCTCTCTGTTCTTCTCTCAGAGACTCTTACAGGCATAGACAGACAGGAACAGGACACAAAATCCTGTGCAATCCTCTACAAATGACATTTCTTTGTTTTTTGTTACGGTATGAAATGTAAATTTTGTGTATGTGTGTGTTCTTCCAGCTCAGATGAGCCCAAGACCAAGCTGAAGGTGAAAGTGGCACCTTCTCTAGCTCAGATACTGGAAAAAATGGAAATCATTGAGAAAGAAAAGGAGAAGATAGGTGAGCTGCCTGCTCTCTCCACACAGCCATTACAGACACATTAACAGCCTGATAAAGGACAATGTGAAAGCTCTTACCGTAACCTTTCGCCTGATGATCCCTACAAGGCTAATAGCATCTCCACCAGTCCTACTCATGCAACTTTTTTGTCCTGCATGATTTCATGTTGTCCCATAAATGTGTGGACCACCTTCTCAACATGGATTAACTATACACCACCCAAATACTGTCTGGTCTTTCCGTTTCCATTGATGGACAGGGTGGAATGAGGCTGATAAATCTGGCTTCATTTCTGGGTTACAGTCAGTAATTCTAAAGTGTGCTTATATGGTACTTGTTTATAATATAATGATCAATGTTGTAGCTACAAGGTAGACAGAACTAATAAACTGGGAGCAGGGTAAACAAGCCCTTCAGGCTCCCCTGCATCAGGAGGCCCAGGGTAGTTTACTGTTCGATGAACTGCAATGCCCCCAACCCCTCATATAACTCACGAAGGGCTGGATAATTAGCTAGAGCAAGGGAACTGTTCAGGGTTGTGCTCATGGCTGGAAATTCTGTATCAGAGATGTAAATGAAGTCTATGAGAGAGCTTTCAGTAGTACCATAAAGGCTTGTATCTGTTCATGCATCCTAGAAGCTTTAATGTCGTCTTCTAATGTTTCAAGATTAAGAATCAGAAGATGCAGGGTGCTACTAGTCAGGGTATAAACATTTATGGTGAAGTTGCTCTATGCAGTGAGGTTCTAAATTATGCCCAAACAGTCTGTATCCATAGGACTCCATTCAATACTTGGTGTCCTAGCTTTTGTTCTAGTTGGAGTAGAAAACAGTGTGCTGTGTATTTGAAGCACTATGAATAACCATCACCCAGTTTATGCAGGCCTTCTGCAGTTCTCCTCTGCCCTGTTGATTTGCGGTTTTATCCACTGCAGCACCATTGTAAAGATGTGACGATTGCAAAGATTGCAATCTGAGGTGGAGACACACGTTCTTTCCTTTTTCTCAGTACACTTTGTTCACTACTTCCTGTCATGTGACCAGTCCCTCTGCTCTCCCTTTTCTGCCCTGCAGAGAACCAAGGAGTCATTGTCGGCACAAAGTGCAAGAACTCAGGGTGCAAAGCAGTAAGTGTTTCTGGGAGTGTGTGTGTGTGTGTGTGTGTGTCTGTGTGTGTGTGTGTGTGTGTGTCTGTGTGTGTGGGTCAATGCATGTGTCCAGGAGAAATCAAATATCATTTCTGTTGAGGTTTGACCTTGTTTAAATCCTTATAATGAGCTCTTAAATTAATAAAAGCTCATGCTTGTAAAGCTCATGCACATCCCTGGAGTCAGGCATCAGCGAAATTCCCTGCGTTGATCATTGATGTATTATTTACAATGATTTCACTGGAAATTTAAAAAAATGAGCACTTATGCCCTCTAGTGGTGAGAGTGGATGCAGCAGATTACATTTAGACCTTACATGTTATGCTTTCTTGATTTACTGCATCAGGGTATAATTGTGGATTAAATACAGATTTTAAAGCATTTGGTTAGATGTGATTGATGGCCCCAGAA
The DNA here is from genome assembly GCA_034552555.1 of Semaprochilodus insignis. Taxonomy (NCBI): domain Eukaryota; kingdom Metazoa; phylum Chordata; class Actinopteri; order Characiformes; family Prochilodontidae; genus Semaprochilodus; species Semaprochilodus insignis. The sequence continues at coordinate 8,412,775 of CM067482.1, forward strand.
TTGCCCTCCGAAATGCTTTTGGATCTTACTGAATAAGGAGGCGGAGGAAACAGATTTGACTGCCTGTCCAGATGAGCACATTAGTCCTCAGAGACATTTATTGTTTATACCAGTGTTTCTCAACCCTGGGCTGGAGGCACCCTGTCCTGCACATTTTAGTGGATTTAACACACAGTGCTTTAACGCACTCCCTGCAACTCTGAAAGGGCTTGTTAATGAGCTGACACAATGAATCAGGTGTGTTGGGAGGAGGGAAAGCACTAAAATGTGCAGGACAAGGTGCCTCCAGGACATTATATCGGCATTATATCTTATATGGCAATATATCAACATTGATGTTATATAGTGATACTGACTGAGCCATATATGTGGGATAGCTTTCCACTAAATAGTGCTGATTTGTATTGGTTTTTAGTAAATTCTAAGTTTTTCCTTCTTTCTAAAAAGTCATTAAAAGTGATTTGACATGAAACGATTATGTTGGCTCTGTTCCATTTCTTAAAGTTTATCGGAGCTAGGGGCTGCAATGTCTAGAACACAAATATAGCCATTTTATGTACTATTTTAAACTACCAGTGAACTTGTACATGTGTCTTCTTAGGTTTTATATGTAACATTGATAAAAATGAAATTGTGGTAAGTAAGTTTTCTTTGGGCACTATTTTACCTTACATAGCCCTGCAAGCAGTTTGCAACATAACCCCTGATATTGGCGAGTCCCATGTTGTCTGGCTACTCCAGCATTGGCTGGCTGCTAACTTGCTTGCCATAGCAGTGTTGATAGAAGCTTCAGTGTCAACAAATGTTTGGTTTAATAATTATTCTTCGTTCTTTTCTGGTCTGGTTATGTTGTTTTCCATACATTAATTGAGATCTTGTGTGTTCCCCTTTTGTCCTTGTCTGGAGAAATGAGTAATGATTCACCTTTCCCACCCATGTCTTGGGAAAACTGGGTCAGTTTTCAGATTTAGAAATGTATTATGGAGCACTGTAGAGTTTTCCCGAGGTTTCCAGGGTATAGTTACAAATGGCAGCTGATTAGGTGCCAAGTGGGTGAACCAGTTTGCTACAGTGCCACCATGAGGCAGACCAGTGCTGCAGCTCCAGTTAGTCAAGAGAACCAAAGACAGAAACTCAACAACAGTGGCTGAAGCAAACAGAACAATGAGCTTCCCCTGAATTTTATGTTACTAGCAGCCCCATAATTTTGATTTTCAGACATTCAAGAGGTTGATCCCCACTTTATATCTTAAATGTTTGAATTATGTAGAAAAATGGGTGAAATCCTGCTTTCATTTGCTCAGTGATTCAGATTCATAACACTAAAGGGCTACTAAATTATAGGTTTCCTTTCTGGGAATCTGTCTGGTTAATTGTTTCTGTTTGGTTCATTTTTAGCAACCTATGTTCATTACATGTATCAATGCATATGATACCATAGTAGCTGACATGCTTGGAGAATATTATGATACTGAATTGTATTACTACCACTCAACGGTATACGAGACATAATCAGAAAGGTGTCTGGTTTCACAGTCCTGTACCTGTACTCACCTCGGTCTTTCAGAGCTAATGAACAAACCCTGATCTACAGCCTGTCCTGTAGCCCTCCTCTGTTTCTCATGTACACTACAGCCTCAGGCCGTGTAGCCTCTGGAGAAGCCCTGCTGCAGGATTAAAGAGAACTAGTCTCATTATGATTAAGGCTGCAGGTTCATATGCCTAATGGGAGCTGATCTCATCTCAGCTCCTCCTGCTGTTAGAATATCCATCTGGAAGTGCAGGATGATGGTTAATAGCCCGAAAGTAATTAGTTGTATGTCTGAAAGGTCAGTGTGAAGAAGGTCCTGGCTGATTACTTTATGAACATGTCCATTAGCTTACACTTGTCACAGGTTAATTGCTTTAGGCTTGTGTTCTTCCTCACTCCACCTTAATCCATTCATGTCCAACAGCTACAATACTGATTAGTCTGAAATGGTGAAATTGTGTCTAATTCTACTTTCAGTGAGCGTCTAACAGTACTCGTTTGATTGTTTATGATGTTTTATTGCATGTAGTTTTCTACCGTGTGACCAAACGACCAAATGACAATTTTACATTGCTTGAATTAGAAGAATTGGTTAAAAGGAAATTCTTTAATTTTGTATGTATATATTGCTGCTGTTGTAACAAGACCTTGTATCTTTGTTTGTGTTGTTTGTCAGTTTTTGACATACATTATGTATAAATGTTTATGATGAATGGGTCAAAAGAAATAACACCCTGCATGTACCTCAAGGCCAAAACCTTCTCAATTCTATGGTAAAACAATGTCATCAAGCAGTGCATTCATAACACCCTTCAAACTTGTGTTTTCATTTAATGGATGTCTGTGTTTTATGTTTTAAATGTCTAGTTCCTAACAGGACATTCCTCTAGAAAGGAGCATTTGACCTCAGATCACTCTGAAATTTAAAAGAATTAACTTTAAAATAAACTTAAGATAAAATTATACAATTAAGGAGAATCTGTGGAATTTGCCAATGCTGGTGTTTTTTCCCCTATGGTCTATCTGTACTGTACTATGTGTATGTTCATGTATTGAGAAAGTATAATAAGGATATTGCTGCCTACAAAGGCTGTGAACAGACAAGTTGAAAATATAAGTGATGTTTGAGCATTCTTGGGTGCATTAGTTTCTCAACCTCTCCATCTGGGTAAAACTGCTGAGTCACTGTATTGTTCTTCGAGGTGCAGAGATGCAGAGAGCGAATGCATTTGAAAATCACTGATTTGCTGTGCAAAGTATGTGCAGGTGTAGGCGGGGGCAGACAGTAGGTGATTTATGAAAATGACTGATGCACTTTGGTGTGTTTGCAGCTTTACCAGAGCCCAGAGACAGATGCTGAGACCTGCAAATATCACCCTGGAGCACCAGTCTTTCATGAGGGGTGAGATTCTATTTTTTATATATTTGTTATAGTCGGTTTCTCTCTCATTTCTAAATAAACAATAAATCATTTATCTTGAAGTTTCCATTATAAATCCTCTTGATGCATATACTAATGTTATATAGGTCATTGGGTTAACTGTTAAATAGCACAGTTCGTTCAGTTTAGAAGCATTCTGCCTATGTTGGTATCTTTGATAACAGCATGTTTATGACATTAACAGATCAATAATTATCACCAGTTGCTAAGTAGTGTTGTACTTTAACACATATACTTTAACACATATAAAACAAAAACTGAGTGCATAAGGACGTTTGTAATGTAATATTTGTCCAGTAGCCCGTTCGGTCAGATTCTGATGAAGACTCGGACAGCGTCAGAGCACTTGATTACTTCAAGTTCAGATTCCATCATTGCCCCGTCCAGCCTGATCTGCAAAGTAATTGTGGTTTTAGGATTTCATTCCAACGAAACAGTCAAATTTGTTAAAATTGTTGAGATCAACTGTTTGAACAAGTGGATTCAGGGGTGCTCCTGATTTGTTGGAATGAAAACCTGCAGCCTTACAGACTCCCTGCGGTTAAGGTTGGAGACACCTGGTTTACAGACTGGCTGTACCAAAACAACATTCAGGTTAATGTGGCAAATTTCTAAAAATCTGAGCCAGACCTGATACTGCTGTAGTTTTATGGCTCTATCCATAATGCAAAAAGCTACTATTTTTTGGCCTGAATAATGTTTTGGCCAATAATTTTCAGAAATGTTGTATAAAAGTAATAGAAAAACAGATCTATACATAGTATAGAAATAATGTGACCAAATCACAGCCATAATATTATCCGTAATAACATTTCCACTCTTGTTCTACTGCCTAATTGATATTGAGGTTGATATGTTGATATCAGGCCTGTTTTATATGGCTGTCTGGGCTAATTAAACCAGTGATTTACCAAATGCGATACTCTGGAGGTCTACCTTCCTCTACTAACCCTGACTGAGCATGTCTTATCCAGATTATCAGTCTACTTAATGGGTGGGTCTTCTACCTGCAGGAAGGTAGATCCCCAGCAGTAGGGTTGGTGACCATTGTAGTCACTAAGCATGGTATGTCAGCACTGGCTTTAGTTTATGTTATTAATAGACATTTGTTTTTGGTCATATTGGAATATATTGTTTATTTTCTGTATTTACTGTGCAAAGTAATTCTAAATATAGCAAAAGGAATATAACCCAGAACAGTTTACTGTAGACTATAATGCTGAAAGAGAAGATTTAAATAAATATGTGTTCCATACAACATTCAGATACAAATACTGGAGCTGCTGCTGCATAAAGACCATCGACTTCAATGCTTTTCTGGATCAAAAGGGCTGCTGTACAGGCAAACACTGCTGGACTCAAAAACAGGCAAGACATTTCTCTGCACCATGTATGTGTAGAACATAGCATGCTGTATTTGCTGCAGCGTACCCTGCGTATGTACTTAACAGGAGTAGCAGACTGGTAATATATAGTGAGTGCAAGTATGATTGTCCTTACATTCAAAAGCGGCACACCTAGTGAGTCATATCATATATCATGTCATATATCACATATATATCATGTGATGTCATGTCATGTATCATATCATATGGTCATGACCTTTCAGAAGAAGGTTTAGCATACTCAGTATTTTTTTATTTTTCAGTTATTAGCTAGCATAATTAGTAAGAATTCCAAGACTATTAAAGGCTAATATTCCAAATGCAGATAGAGAATCCACTTTGCCAAGTCTAGGCTTTTGGGTAAAAATCCTTGCTGCTGTGTTTTCAATGAATATTTTAGCCAAGCTTGCTAATGTACCTAACAGTAAATAAGAACTAAAAGGAGTTTGTTAGCAAAGTGGCATTTGCATTATTTATGCCTTATTCAAGTATTTCATTAGAGAAGTAAGCTGGGGCCGAGTTTCTAGCCCTGTGCATGAGCCATTGTTTTATTGCCCTTGACTGACAGGATAAGAAGAAAGTGGCATGTCGACATGACTGGCATCAGACTAGCAACCAGGTGGTGGTCACTATTTATGCCAAGAATGCCAACCCTGAGTATTCCTATGTGGAGGCCAATCGCACAGCGGTGAGTTCATGACCTTTACATTTCCGCCAACACTCCTCCTTTTTGTGATGTCTGCTTCAGTCTGACTACTGACATTCCTTGGCTTTGTCCAGACTGGCAGCTTTAATCTAGTTTTAGGAATGTGAGGAGCAGGAGAGATATTCTGCAGAAGCCACGTAAACTCTTTTTTGTTCATTCAGACTCAAGGCTAATTCATGTTGTAGTTTCAAACCCACTTAAAACTGGGTGTCTGGAGATGTGACTGAGTCAGATTTCTTAAGTCGTCATGTGTTTTCTCATTATTCGGTGGCCAGTGCATCTTAAATGTGAAATAGGAAAATCATTACTATAAAACAAATGTGGGTATATATGCGTTGTGTTATGTTTTGGGCTTGCAATGTGGACATTTAGTGTAAACGCTGGATTTAAATGCCCACATGCCTATGTTGGTGATGTGAAGACAGAGTGCTACCCTACACACGGAGAGAGTGAGATCAGTCATGCTCTCTTGATACAGATGTCTGTGGCATCACTAGCCATTCATGATCCTTCGATGATGAGGCCAAACGTTTATCCAGTTGCCCCACCTGGGAGCCCAGTTTATAAAGTTTCAAAATTCACTACCCATCAATCCATATATGGAAACTAAGCTGCTAAATAAAAACCCACACAGTCAATCAGAAAAGAGCCCAATTCGTAGAGGGTTAATAACTAATGTGTGTAAAAAATATTCTGGAATGTCTGTGATGTCCTGTTGAGCCTTTCAAACTACACAGTTATTGACCGCACATTTTGAGGCCAGTTTCAGACAATATAAAAATGCTGTGAATATAACAACACTATGGCAGTAATGAATAATCCCTCTCTCCCTCTGTTCTGCTACAGCTGACATGCCATATTCAGTTTGAAAATGACAAGGAGTTTCACAAAGACATCCACCTGTGGGGGGTAAGAGTTCATTCTTTCTTTCATTCTCCAATAGACATGTTGTTCAGTTGCACAGAATAACAGAATGACTGTAACTTAAAAAAATGTAAAATAAAGTAAAATCATATGCCAATCTTCTATAACTGGATACAAATGCAAATGGTACATGTAAATGTAGAGGAGCACTAATCCTGTTTCTTTACAGCCAAACTGACGGGCGGGCGGCTAGGCTTATTTTTCCCCCTAGGCTTGTTTTTATAATTCTTATCTTTTTAAAGCTTACACTCTGTGGGCTAAATGAATAGCAGTGTAACACTAGTCAGTACTTTCTACTTCTGTTTACATAAATCATCTTATTCGCTCTATAGATCCATTAGTAAATTAAGTACCTTTTTACATAACCTGAAAAGGTGCCAAACTATATGTAAGGCAATTGGTAATTTTGCACAATGAATCATGCATAATTAAGACATTCTGGTATATCAGCATGCGTATGCTAAACTTAATCATTTAATTACTCAGTCAGTTACTGTAGTGAAATAATAACTAAAGTAGAATAATAGGAGCTTAAACACCACAGCTTGAAGTAGAAGAGCTGCAGTGGAACTGCTCAGTGCATCCAGCATCTATCAGCAGGAACTAAAGCTTTCTGGGCTCTGTTGCTCTATTTTTGGAATCATTTTGATCTAAAATAAAATGAAAAGTGATAAGCAACTGTATGAAAGTGGATCTGAACGAACAGTAATTTATTTTCCTATAAACATACTGGAGTAAAAGATGAATTAAACATTATTAGGATAAGACCATCTTTCTAAATCAAAGCCTGAAGTCCCTGCTCATCATGCTTGAATTATAAGTAGCCACAAGTTTTCTGTTCTCGTCTTAGTGCGGGAAAACATGCTGAAGTTGTTGTTGGTAACTGACTGTAAACTGTACGTGTGACGTGTGTACGTGTGGCTATCGTGTGTCTTTCAGGTAGTGGACGTAAAGAGCAGTTCTGTGAATATGGTTCCCTCTAAAGTAGAGGTGACCCTAAAGAAGGCAGACCCTGTGTCCTGGGGGAAGCTGGAGGACCCCAAACACAAACCCGAGCCAGAGGTGATGGATGACATCACTGCAGAGCAGGACGACATAAAACCGGACTGGTACATCTCAGACGATGACATCAGTGAGTCGGACTTGGATGAAACGGATGATGAGGAGAAGAAGGAGGACAAGGAGAAGGAGGAGGACAAGGAAAAGAAGGGGGGCAAAGAAAAGGAGGAGGATAAGGAAAAGGAGGAGGACAAGGAAAAGGAGGATGAGACAAATGAGAATGATGATGACGGCCTCCCAGTGTTGGAGGAGGCCAAAGATGTTCCTCCGGAGAAATAAGAGGCCAGTTGGTGTCTACATAGTGATTAGACTGTGATTCCTCTTTTATACAACACTTTAGATCGTTGATTATCCAAACAAGACCTTGTACAAAACAGCATTTCTGTTTAGATACAAGGTTTCGTCTTGACAGCAACAATATACTGCATCAGTCTAAATGCTGAAGTATGAAAATGTTCAAGGCCCCATATCATGGAAAACTGAATTTCCACTATTCACTACCCATACAATCCATATATGGAAACTAAGCTGCTAAAACAATAAAAGCCAATACAGTCAATCAGAAATGAGCTCATTTATCATCTATCAGTCACAAAATCAGGCTGTTAAATTGAAAAGCATAATGAGAGGGTGGGAAATGGTTGTTTAAAAATGAATAATAACACAGATGTTATAAAAGGACCTTAAGGGAAAAATTTAAATACAAAACGAATGTAGGATATGGGCTCTTTAAAGGCTCTTTTTCTTTTTTTACCAAACAAGCTGCTGTATGAGTAATGTTTTGTGTTGGAAGTCTTAAATCAAGCATTCTAAAAATGAAATAAAGGAACAAGAGTCATCTTTAATACCTCCTGGTGTGAAATGTCAGCAAAATGAGCGTGAAATGTTAAACACAGTGATGAAGAAGTGTCACACAAGGCAAGGAGCGATTGCCACACTTTATTTTTGCTTCAAATTAACAGCGACAATCCTGGAGTAGAGGCGTTCGCAGCCAAGGGACGGACCTAGAGTCATGGAAGCTACCCATATGGCACAAAAACATAACTTTAAATAATTCAAAAAAGATAAATAATAAACTTCAAGAGTAAACAATAAACAGTAAGCAGTAGTCTTGCCATTCGCTGTAATTTTGGGGAACCAAAAAAAGTAGGTGTGAAAGTGTCTTTTTGGTGCCCCTTGTAAAAGGAAACAAAGAGAAATCAGTTTTTCTTGTGGGTCACAGAACCACTGCCCTATTCCGTGTACCTTTAGCTTTGCTAACACTATTGTAATAGTTTGACACTTTTAGGAGACAACGGGGACGATTCTCTCCAAACAGTGGAGTTTGATCACAAACAGCGAGAATCTTCATACAAACACGTAGAAATATTACAGTCCAGCTTCTGCACTTAATCGTCCATCAAACGTTCTTTTTTTTCTCTTTTTTTTTTTTTCCTTATTTCATTCTTTCAAGGAAATACTGTTACACTTTGGCTCACAAATATCGATTGGAGAATATATTTATGCTTCCCTTTTTTTTGTCCTCAGTTCTGGGAGAAAACGTACATCGTACCGCATATGCTTCACCCTAAAGAGAATTTTGCAGACATTTTGTAAAGGCTAATCATGAGCCGTACAACACGTTGACAGCCGTCAACTTCAAACTCAATGATCGTCTTCATTTACTCGAAGAAAGTGAGCAGTTTCCACGTACAGATTATATAACATTATTACATAATATGGAAATATTCAAACCTTATGTGAGATTACGAGATCCAAGATACTTGTGTAACGTTCATTAAATCTGACAATATATTATTCTTCTGTTGCACATTTCTCAATAGATTTGCCATAAATAGGGATACACTGTTTTTGTAATTATGCTTCAAAACAGAGGAACAGTTTCAACACACGACGTTCAAGTTTGCTTCCGAAAGACCAAGTTTGCGTTCCTCTTTAAAGTGCAAAGGCAATATGAGAAAATACATTTTGAAATGTACGACACTGCATGATTACCCCCCACCCCTCAGCCACCCCCGACCCCCCCATCACGAGATTCCTCAGAATAATAATAACTAAAATTAAAAATTGAGGAACTTGGCACAAGTTTACGTCACTGAAAGCTTCTAGAACAACGGCTCACCTGGCACACGAGTGGTACAACAGCACAACTTTGCCGACAACCGAAGAGAAAAGTAAAAAGTAATAATAAAAAAAGAAAAAAAGAAAATCTTGCGGCTTTTGTTTTTCCTGCTCAAGGATTGTGGGCTCGAAAGGCATGCAGAAAACATCAACCGTCTTTCAATAGATACAGACAGAAGTAGCTACTATGCAGTTCTGCAGATTTTGACAGATAATACAAGTCCACGATACATTCAAGATGCGTTTTTTTTGTTGTTTTTTTGGAAATGTTTTTTTTTTTAGAATGTCCTCTGTGATAGATCACTAACATACAGAGATCTTGTTCTTGTTCCTTTAACGTTGTTCAGATGCCGGCAACAGGAGAAGACAGTACCTTTCTTTCCTTTTTAAAAGAATGGATTTCCAGTTTGTGTCTCATGGCTTTAGATGTGTCAATAAGGGTAAAAAGCAAGAAGGAGAAAATAAGAATGAGTTAAAGATCAAACAAAAAAAAAAAACAAACTCTCATGCATGAAAGATGGACCATGTGAACTCACACTGGTTATAGGAACCAATAAGGAAAGTGGGAGGAAAAGAGAGGATTCTGGGAGTTGTAGTCTATACCCAATGTCTGTCAATCAGCATCACTGAAACCACCAGCAGGCAGAGAGCGAAGAGAGAACAAGACGAGAACGTCGACAAAAACGTTGCCCCTCAAAGCTGCTCGTACACGCTCAAGAATGTGTGCGCTAGTCGACTCCGAACGTCTGTCCCTCAGCAAAAGGCAGCTTCCCGTGGCAAAGAGTGTCAGACAGCACCGGGATACTACAGCAGACCCTCCAGCTCCTCAATTGCCTGCAGGATCCGTTTCACATGCCCCACCTTTGATATCCCAAGATCCTGAGACAGAAAGACAACAGACATTCCATTCAGAGACTCTTCTTTCAAAGGAAACTGGTTCCAGTCATTAAACGCTCATCTGGAGCATCTGAAAATAGTGACCATCCTAAATTGCAGCTTTATCAGCCATTAAAGGAACAGTTTCATACAGTGTTATATACTTTATATGTTATCGATCAGCAAAGACATGTTCAGTGTCTGAAGCATTTGCACTGGAGCTTTCAGGCTAATGTAGCTAACAAGTAATGGAAGCTTATACCCCACCAGATTAGCACTGTGCAAACTACATGCTGGTCATAGTGTGTCATATACTTTGAGAAACCACATGAGCAAGGCGATTTAAAAAGGGGAAATCCACTGATTTTTAAAAAATATTCTATTAATAGGTCCATAAATATTTGGACATTTGCAAATCTTTTGTTCGTTTACCTATCTACCACAGCACACTGGATAAGAAACATGAACTAAAAGTTGCAGATTTTCAGCTTTAGTTTGAAGGTTTTTACATTCAAGTGAACAATGGATTAGTGTAAAGAATTACAACCGCTTTCTTATACAGTCTGCTAATTCTAGGGGCTCAAAAGTAACTGGACCACTGGCGGCTTGGCTCTTTCTTGGCCAGGTGCATGTTAGTCCCTCATTATTTCACTTAGTAAGTAAGCTGATTAAAGGTCTAGAGCTGACTTCAAGAGTGGCCTTTTCATTTGGAATTCTTTACTGTTGACTCTCAGTATGAAGTCCATATTCATCGTTCAGCTCCAATATGCAGATATGCTGTTGTAGATGGTTAAAAATATCAATAACTTTGCCCGGGTCCAAATATTCAGAGTGCTGCTTGATGTAGACTGTTGAACTGTAGAGAAACTTGCAGACTCAGATTTCTGCACAGTGGTGATGCGAGCCATCTGCCACACATTATTGCCTTTTAATTACAGTATTTATCCAAGATGACAAGTTGAAGCTACATGTCTTCTGAGTACTGAGTTGAATTATGTCAGTGTTCACAGATTACTGTATGTCATACAGTCAGGAACCACTTAAGCAATCTATCTATCTTAAAAAAAAGAAAAAAAAAAGATAAATGATGGTATGCAGTAGGGCTGTACCCGACTCGATTTTGTCAGTCGAATCGGATTCGCCCGTCTTGACCGACTATTCGATTATTTGTTCATGTTTTTTCTCCATATACATTATCTAGTAATCAGTAAATCACTTGGCATACGTTTCAGATCTGATGTCCGCCTCAGTCAGAAAGTCAGCAGAGTCACAGTAACATAATTTTGAACTAAAAGAGACGTGGCATATGATGAACGATCTGAACTGGAGCCTGATTTAATTACAGAATATAGCGTCCGGCAGCAAGCACGTAATTATGCTAAAAATGAGCGCTTCTAGCCTGTCTTTTTAATTTCACTTTTAACCGCTTCTTCAGTAGGATGACCCTTCGTCTTTCATCTCTCATAAATAATGAACTCCTAAATAAAACCAAATTAGTCAATATTTAAATTATTTTTAGATGAAAAGAAAAACGGTAGACCTGAACTGTTTAATTATTATATGACCCGCGCTGAAATAATTATTTCTCATTTATCGGCAGGCATATTAAGTGACTGTACTTATCTTTAAATAAAAATAATCTTAGCTGTAAACGAATAAATAAAAATATCCGTAATTTAGGTCTAAATTAATGGAATTATAATAAAACAAACGTCTTTGGTCCGTTTTTCCTTCACAGCAAACAGCCATTATGTCTAAAACGAAAGTCAACTCACTCGTTTGAAGCAGTGTTCGATGTCTGACTAAATGACGAGCAGAATTAGCTTTAATTTGTTCGGATTCTCTTCTTCAAAAGCTCCTCCAGACTTTTTCGGAGACATCGTTCCACCCGTGTTTCTCAGCTTCACAGCTTTAGCTCCCTTCAACGGTGAACCGCCAGCGCACGTTGTCACGTGGATTTAATTTTTTAGCAAGCATGCGCCATAGCCCAGTTAGAACTTAAATATATATTTATTATTCCCCTTTTAATAATTATTAAAATGTCCTTTTAAATTCTTAAAGTTCTTGTGCATTTTGTAAGCTTTTGTCTGTTTTACGACAAAAATAAATAAATAAATAAATAAAAACTCGTCACTGTTGTCAGGCGACTTGAAGGTTCTCAGTCGACTCCAAGGGTCTCCGACTGACGATTCGACTCGTCGACTTCTAGAGGGCAGCCCTAGTATGCAGGTTTCACTGTGTTATCTGGTAACAGCTTCTGTAACTTACACTGCAGTAGGCACATAAAGCTAATGCAGAACTAGAAAGGCCAGCCTCACACACCAAATAGAGTAGACCCCAAAGGTGACTGAGTACCATTGGTACAGTTTAATAGCGTTCTTTGGGTTGAACATGTTTAAAAGACTAGAACACTTTTAGCAAAATATGATGGTGGTAGACTCAAAGCCTGGAGAAGAACTCCAGCCAGGCTGCACTAAAGGATCTGTATAGCACAGACATGGAAATGTCAAAGTCAGGGGCTGTTTTTCTGACAATGGTGAGCAAGAGTACAAAAGCAGTCTGGATGTAAACCTACAGAGGTCTGAAAAGAAACTGCTCGAACGCTAACAATCTGATATGCACCAGCTGCCTTTCGAAAGAGTACAAATGAGGAAGAAAATGACAGTCTTGACATAATCTGCTTAAAATAAACGCCACTTGCTCGGAGACACTTGTTTCCCAGCGTACAATGTTGTGTGATACACATGGCCAAATCCGTTTTTAGACTCTGAATAAACCGGCTGGTTAACTTCACGTACAGTAAGAGTAACACTGTTTTGGCAAACTGTTCCTTTAATACAAGCTCAGTCTCATGTTGTCAAATCTCATGTATAAAGAGAATAATTCTCCTGGATTTGAATGCATGTGTGTAAAGGGCAGCTAACAGAGAATGACCACCCTGTTGTACCTTCAGGTCGTGTCTCTGGAGCTGAGTCAGCTGCCAGCCCTGGATGTCTCGGGCCAAAAACCTCTCCCTGTACTCCCCTAACCCCAACGAATCCAGCCATGTGCCCACCTCCTCCGCACCCCATCTCTCCACTAGCCCCCGAGAAGACACACACATACACATACATGTACACATATGCACAACAGAAACATAAAACAGACCCAATAGCACACAAGCTTGCACAAAGACTTGATGGTACGTATGGAGTGAAGGTGTGAAGTTGTGGAAGTTTTTAAGTTTAGATTTAGAGGAGAAAACTTTAATTCAATCATTCAGTGTAAATAGAAGCTGATTATGGGACCAGATTTCTACATTTAACAGCCTTCACTCCATCAAACGGCACCTTGAGACAAAAATATACAACCAAAGGTGACAGAAACCATATCAAGCCACAGAACAACATAAGGACTATACGGGTGGGCTAGAAACCATCAATCAGAGTAAGACTGATGATTAATAATCAACTTTTGGCTCTCTGATCTTAAAGCAATCAATCAAAGTGAAAATGGTTCTTACACGATTCCCCCTTACTTGAACTTTAGACAGTCATCTGAGACACTGTATCTGTAGTTTGCTTCGTTTGCTTAGTTTTGCACTGGAGCTGTGGAGCTGTGGAGCTAAGTGGCTAAGAAGTAATGAAACCTTATGGCTCCCGTATAACGTTGTGTAAGCTGCATCCTGCTTGTGTGAGCTGTTGAAGAAGAATTTCACTAAATATCAAACTATCTGCATAATTCATGTCCCAAGAAAGAAAGAGTGAAATAATAAAACGTTTGTATGAAACTGAGTGTTATGATAAACATCCAGCAAAGCTTAAATGAAAAATATAAGATATAAATATGAAAACGTGTGGCTTAAAAACTGCTGATCATCCCTATCTGAGAACTGTGTGGGCATGGCTAATGAGCAGCTTGATTGACAGCTCTCTGTCCAACACTCCTAGCTCATGCAGGCCTAACATCGTTATCCAGCTTTTATATGATGGTAACAGGACGAAAAAAGTCACGGACGAACAAACGTGCAGATGCACCAACGGATGGACGAGGCAATGTGTGCAGGAATAACAAACAAACGAACAGTGCTGGTGATGGATAAAGGAATGAACAGGTGATAGGCAGCTACAGACAGGTGGTCTAGCTTGCTAGCTTGTGGAAACTCAGGTTTCTCTGAAACTCTGTTTTGTGTGGGTGGGGCAAGAGACGTCAGCCTTGGTTATGCTTACTGAAGTGTTATTCAAGATTAGAACTGTCCAATTTACATGGAGAAATATGGTAAGACATATCGGCCATTAATTGGTCACTGGATTAATCTAATTAGAAGGAAAACAGATTTAGTGTCTCGGGATCTTTAAATGATCAAGATGTAAGCGGAGACATTAAAAACAGTTTGATTTCAGAAAACTAGGACAAATTACTGACTCTTACTGAACTGTTCACAGTGGTGATAGGAACCAGACGGCTGTTTGCTAGGTGTTTTGTGCCTCTAAAAACTACCTGAATCATCTAAATGAATTTGCTACTAATATACTGCTTGATGCCTTAAACACTGTATGTTCATGATAGAGGCACGCACAAAGCCAAAAAGCACCTAGATGTGTATTTTTTCTCTCGCACATTTACCACTGCTTTATCATTGGAGAATCTGTAGATTCACCGGTCATTTTGGACAGTAAATAAAATGCACTGTACACATGTTGAACCCGGTGCCTGTCACCACAGTTTTTTTAAACAGGGAACCATCAGACCACTCAAAATGACTTTGTTACATCTCAAAGAGTGAATTATGCAGAAAACATACTGACTTATGTGCTTTCTCATAGGTATGTTACATAATGTAATCCATTAAAATAGGCTATAGGCAAACAATTTGCGTGACGCTAATATGTGGTTATAAACTTCCATTACTTGTTAGCTGTATTAGCCTCACAGTTCCAGTGCAAAACTAAAGAAGCTAACAGATAGCAGATGAACTATATAGTATATGTGTGAAGGGAAATTTTTGAAAACTGCCAGACTAACATGGATGGAGGACAACTAAATCAGCAGTCTTACTCTGAGATGCTAAACACATGAAAAACACACAACAATAAACAAGGGAAGCTTAACACATACCACAAGATCAAAATATAAAAGGCTAGTCAAGCATTTCTCAGCCTGTCCTGTGAGTCTGACCTGAGAGAGAGCTGTTGGAGCGCTGCTTATGCAGCTTCTCCCTATCCTTCTTCACTTTGGGCATGATCTTCAGCTTCATACTGCTCTTAGTACTGGTCCGGGATGAGTCCTATAGAGAGAGAGAGAGAGAGAGAGAGAGAGAGAGAGAGAGAGAGGGGGAGGAGGACCATATGAATGAGGATGTGAACTCATGTAGAGTGTTACTATATTGTATGTTAGTTAAACATCTAAAGAACAAAATCTGCTATCAATAAAAACTGACAAATAATTTACCATCAGTATTTAAGGCTGAAATGAGTTTACAGCTTGTAATGGCAGAAGCAGTTATAACACACTGTATGACTCATTCATGTCCATAACTGGTCAATGTGTTCTCTTAGCTTTCCTGAGCACAAATCTGGAGAACTTCTTCAACTCAATCAAACCGTGCAGATAAAAAGTGAATTTTATCACCTCATTTTTGTTCAATTAAGTCTTTTGGTCACAAGATTTATCAAGCTGGTAATTAACCTCCTATTATCCTAGTTCACCTTAGTTATTGTGTAATAAAGCTGTTATGAACAAGGATGTTTTGATGTCCTGTAACAATAGCATTTGTAGACAAAGGTTGTGTTCTGATAGCGACTACATAGTCTGGAAAATAATTCATCTTAGATATTCCCTTACCCCAGATCACGGTTTCTAAACCTGAAGGCCATGGCCTACCAGTGGGCCATGAAGCACCCTCTAGTGGTCCGTGGGCCTGTACTCAGGTGGAGGCAGTCATTTGTAGTGGGCCAGGAACATCATATATAGCTATATCAGCTTTATATTAATGTAAATATATGTATATTAATGTACACATATACAAATAAAAACATCTCCGTAGCAGGCTAATTAAACATCTTCAGTTTGAGACAACATAGCCGCTGGCTAGCTGCTGATGGAAAAGTTTCCTGGGGTGCTTACACAGCATCATTTTACTTAAACCAAATTTCTTGGAAAAAATAGATTATTTGATTAACATTCATTTTATTATTCACATTTTAATAACTTAAATTATATTCCCAAAACAACTGAAATATTGAATAAAACATCTAAAACATTTTTGGTGTCTACATTAGAATATTTAAGTCCAGTGTATAAGTTATTATTGCTTCTGTTTTAGGTTTATCTTTATATTTGTTACTAAAAGTTGTTATGTTAATAAAAGTTGACTTTAGTTTTCTGGTGGGCCACTATGCTTTGTACTCATTATCCAGAAGGCCTTGGGGTGGAAATGGTTGAGAACGCCTGCCCTAGATTACTGTAGTTACTGCTTAATAACAAAGTCATTAGCAGGAAGTTACCATTACCGGCTTGATGAGGTTTAAAGGGAACCTTGACTATTAGGACTTGCATGTCTTAAAACAGTGTAAGCATGTCCAACACTATTAAATATGACATGCAATCAGGTCAACTTCTATGCCATTTCCTAAATGACCATACTACATGTAGTTGGCAGACACGAATGGGTTAACATGTTTTATCATTCGCAACAAAAGTCTGACTGAATTCCAATGCTCCAGACGTCCCATCCTGAGCTGTGCACCACTGAAAAGCCACAGACTGAAAGGTCATGCATTTATTTATTTATGAGGATGAGCTCCTCGTTAATATCAGACCTCCTCGGAGCAGTGCATGCTGGGACAGATCCAGTGGATGTCCTCCAGTTTGATTAATTCAGCGCTGAGAGAGTTGAGTGTGGAGAGCAGCTCTTCCTCCTGAGGAGCCTCCAACTGCTACACAACACGCACACAGACAGAGCACATTTCAGATATTCTGAAAGAGCATTATTCATGCCTTTCCTGCAGTGAAATGAGCAGTAAGAGAAAGTAAACAGTAAACAGCCAACAAACACAAACATCACAGTAAAGATGTAGGACTCGCACAGCAGTTCTGATAGCAGGTCAGGCAGAAATGAAGTGATTGGGCACAAAAACGACTGACATTTTCTTTCACTGGAGCGTGTGGATGTGTTTGAATGTGTTGTGACGAGAAGTGGAAAAAGCTTCTCACCAGCAGCTTTCCTTCTAAAAGCATCCGAGTCTCCAGCTGCAGCACTTTACTGCTGTTTACAATCTCCACTGCTGTGCTGCGACTCAGACACTGTACAGAGAATACACACACACACCCAGTCCAAAACACTTAGCGTGACCCTCTTCACATCTCATACTGTTAAATATCACAGCAGATAAAACTTCACTGTTCTATAACCACTTCATAACCACGACACAAACAGCTTCATATTACTCAATATTTTACCAAGAACTATTCATTTATACATTGTAGCTTTAAACATAATAAACTACACACCAAATAAAGTCTGTATATTTGTAATATTCAATGTTATAATTCTTTTGTGGCTCAATAAAGATAAATATCAAACAATGTCAATATCAATTACGTATTTTTACTAACAGTTATAATGTGTACATTATATATTTATATAATACATACATATATATAAATTTCAAATATCACGTACATATTAATAAGTGATTCATTGTCAATTGTTTTGGGAATATAATTTAAGTTATTAAAATGTGAGTAACAAAATGAATGTTACTCAATACAACTTTAAAAGGAAATGGCTATATTTGAATTTTATAAACAAATGACAAATAATGGCAATAATATACTGTAGAATACATTATTATAAACTAGGCACCAAATGTGTATTCAAGAAATGTTCATTACCTACAAGTAAATCATACAGTAATCATTACTATGTATAAATGTATAATAACTCTAAATAATAGATTCAAATATGGTAAACTAGTGTACATATAGAAAAAAATGTATAGCAAGAATAATTTTCCCCACACTGCCACAATCACCGTCCTTAAGTGTTCACCGCTATCGTCAGCAGACCATTTCAAATGTGCTGCATAAGTGTGGGTGTGTGGGTGGGAGGTTATCTACAGGACACACACGCATACACACTGCAGTCAGAGAGCCTGAAAAATCTCATTAAAACTTCACCATCTGAAGCTACAAGAATGCAGCTCCACATGTTCAGGAACCATACGGGTGGTTTTAAGAACAGTAACAGTGGGGAAAAATATCCAACCCACACACCCACCCACACACCCAAAACACACACAAAGGGTGTAGAGGGTAGTGTAATGTGAAACAGCAGTGTGTGTACCTCAGGGCTGGAGGGCTTGGAGGGAAATGCCTCAGACAGGACGGCAGCACTCGCGTTCACTGCATGAGCCAACTCCTGCTCCACCACCTTATGAGTCTTGGCAACCTCCCGTATCCTGCGCACACACACAGTACGTAGAGTAAATCCTTTCCTAATGTCATCAGAATGACGGTTAAAATCAATATTTTCAATAAATGTGAAAACAACTTGAGAATGTTGAAAATTTAAAAATATCTAAATATCTATAGAAGCTTAACTGTAACATTATAACTGTTTATCATTACACATGTTACATACACACCACACAAACCTGTTGATGAGTGAATCGGCCACCAGGCCGAGCTGTTGGACCTGAGCACATTCCTCTTCAGTCAGATACTCCATGGACTGCTGGGAGTTGAGGCGTGGCCGGGTGGAGCGGCAGCTGTCGTACTTCCTCTTATCCTCCCACGACTTCAGCGTGCTCTCAAACGCCTACAACACACAAACGCACACTGCAGTGCCGGACCTGGTAGATTACTAAACTGATACCCATTTCTGAATATCTCTTAAACTGCAGGGTTTTTAATGCAAAACTTATATTAACCTAATGTCCATTATATAGTTATGAGAGTGAGGACCCACATACAGAGCCTTAGTCTTTAAGGGGTTAACTTTTAAATGGATGGGTATTATTCCAAGAGTTGTGTAAGGATGGGTGCATAGTTTGATGCATGGTACTGTACTGAACCACCAGGGGAATATTTCGGTGTGGCTGCAGCTAAAGAACATGGGACCTCATGTACACACTAACACCAGTTAGCACCTTGGTGGAATGAGCCAGTGGCTGAAAGCACTCCTGTCTTTGAGAGATCATCAATTCTGTTTAATATGTAGTGTCGTGAGTGAGCCTGTACTTATCTAACACGAGTCCCAATTCCAGTCCTAACGACCCCACGCTATGCGTTTCATCTAGCATGTCTGATTCGACTCATTAACTAATTAACAAGCTCCATGTGGGCTGAGTTAGAAGTGTTGAGCAGGGAAATCCTGAAAGTGTGCAGAGCATGGGGACCCCAGGAGTGGGACTGGGAATGCCTGATGGGAAATGAACTGATCTACAAACAACTACCAGGATGTAATAGATGTTCAAATGTTTATCGGCAACAATAAAAGAATAAAAAAGCATTGCTGTCGAAGACAAAACTATTCATCTTTTCATGTTTTTTTTCAGATCATTAAAATGTGGGTAACACCTTATACGTATATGTATATGTTTATGAAAATTACTTTGAGAAAAATCCATTAACTTCCCCTCATTTTGGGAAGTTCTGTCCCAAAAGCAAGGCTGCGATAATATAATATAATGACTTAGATGTATTATATGGACGTTTAGGCTCTGAATAAAAGGCCACTAGGATTACCTCACACATGCATCATACATAGGACTTTACCACTGATAATTTATTAAATATCTCCTGCTTAATTGCCCAGCATTATGTTGCACATTCACATTTGCACACTTTGCACTTTAAACTTTACACTGTCCACCCCCAAACTGCAAACTACCGCAAACTATTTCTATACTGTGTATGTAGTGTATATATATGGTAATTACAATCCATTCTTACTTTTTAATATATCTTATGCTATTTAACATATTGTTCTTCTAGTTACCTTTATGCCTTTATATAACATACATATTATATTCTCTTTTAGAGAGTGTCTTTATTTTTTCCTGTTGTGTCATGTGAGCAGGTAGTTGCATTTTCACTGCTTGTTGTACTGTGTATGACTATATACATGTTAAACTTTGATCTGATTTCATTTGGAGTTAAAGAGGGGAAACAAGGTCACTTAAAGGATTAGCATGTTAACCTGGCACTAACAATCTCCCGTGACTCGGAACCTAACTCTGACTTCATCATCGGCTTTATTATTAGCGACACAGGCACCATTTTCATCATCAGAATAAATTAATATATACCCATAGAGGACATAACAACTAAACATGCACACACACACACACACACACACACACACACACACACACACACACACAGACAGAGTTACTGACCCGGTCTCTGGTGAGCATCTGGGCGCGGTTTTTATGGATGATCTGGACAATACCGGGCGGCTGGATCCAGGCTTCTCCATCCACCTGCACAGGAACTCCCTCGTCACCTTTAATGATGATCTTAACTTGCCGACACTGCACACACAAAGACGCACAGAGACACACACACAGCTTAGCATCTAAGTTTGTTCAGACACTGTAAGAAAGAACTTGTGTGTGTGTGTGTGTGTGTGTTCACACCTGTGCTATGCGGTGATGTTGTAGGTTAATGACGCGAGACATGGCCATCTGCATGCTTCCAAACACCGCCACCACCTCCAGCTTCTTATCATCAAACGATGGAGCTCCAAAATTCTGCACCATTCATCAACAGTGAGGATAAAGACAAATAATATAAGATATAAGATCATATATTATATACTATTTGTGAGATAATAGCAATCACAACAACAATCAATTTATTTTTACATGACTATTTAAAAAACAAAAAACAAAATTGAATCTAATTTGAATTACACAGACTGTTCTTTGACTGATATATGTAAATGAGCTCTGTTTTGACTGGCTGTGCTGAATTGTATCTCTTTTGGACAGATATACTTAATGTGGTGGTTTTGTGATGTGACAAATGATAATAAATATATGGGCTGTATGGGCAGAAGTGAATACACTTTATCAAGGCTTATGTTTACAGTAAACAATAAGGTGAACAACAAAAAAGCACAAGACAGGTAGGTGCAAAACAGGGGGATGTACATATCAGCATAAAAGAGATGCAGAAGAACAACATATGTGCAAGAAGAAGGTATAAGCAGTAGTTTGCAGCAGTTACCAGCGGTCACTGAAGTGCAGGTATAAGCTGACCACACAATTTAATATAGCCTGTTGGTGTACTTCTCTATTGCTCTGCCATATATCGCCTTTCAGATTGTTTTTTGGCGTGGCTGTCAGTCACTCAAAGAAATATTTCCTGGCCTCAGGTCTTCACAAAGCAATAAATACCACCCTGCCCTCTTCCTGTAAGCTGACAAATGACTTTCTATTTGTAGCTGTAGGAGGAAAAGAGCAGGGCTTATCTAAGCCTTTCAACTGTGGCTGTTAGGCTCTGTGTGAAAGTGTCTTTATCAGTGTGTGATCAGTGAGTCTACACTGTCAGTTACAGTAAAGCTGCATCATGCGCCTCAGCTCTGCTCTGCTCACATGCACTTTTTATAATCTTTCTTTCTGCATCTCTTCCGAACAAATCCGCTGAGACAAAATGGCCCAAAGCACATGTTCAGCGCAGGCAGAGTAAAGGTCAAACAATCCAGCCTCCACAAGAATCATACTAATCCTCACAGCTACTCTCCGCACTACACTCACTTCTATATGTGTATATCGTATACGCAGTATTTCCACAATGATAACCTACAACACAAAAAACATCTTTATTTGTAATGTAAGTAAATGTACTGCGATTTTATCTGAAGCCGTTTTAGAGCATTTCTGTTCGTCTGTTTATAATGGTTTCACGCAGGGACAGCTGCTTGTAAAGGACAGCCACTGAGCGCAACTTACGCAGAAAACTAAACATCTCAAAACATCAAGAAACTTCTTTTTCTTGGATAGCAATGATATACAAATGCATATTTAACACATTAATAACTATAATGACAGTAATAATGCACTAATATGCTAAATTATTAACGCAGAAGTGCAGGCTGAAGCCTAGCTGCTCGTGTTGCTCTGATAGAATTTGTGATTGTGGCCCTCTCAGTTCAATTAATCAGCTTTTAACTGGCTTTAGAAGTGATACCTTCAGTGCATTCAGTAGACTACACAGGACAGTGCTCATCTGAGAACTATGGATAAATCAACAAGCAGCAACCTAACTAAAGCAATATCAAAAAGGAAAAATCTTTCATCATGGTCACATTTAAGCCATGACATGGACATAGAATAAAACCGTATAGCATTAACTTCAATTAAAATGTTTGTTTTTTCCTTCTCCTGAAAAGTTTCCATTTTAGTGATTTTTTTCTTTGGACTGCAACAACACACATACAGTTGTATGCAAAAGTTTCAGCACCACCAGTAAAATGCTGCTTTGTTGATCTTCCTATTTGCTTTCTAGTTAACATGTTGGTAAAAAAAAGCATTCAATATAAAATGTACCATAGGTTTTACCAGATATTATCTATAAATAAACAATAATTGTGCGTTAAGATGTGCAAAAGTGTGTTCCATGTAGAGGATGTGTTAACTTAGAAAATGAATAAAGCATTAAATCTGACCAGCAGACTCACATTATCCTCTTTGGTTCCTCCCCAGAAGTTGATGCCTCCTGCATAGCTAGGGATGTTTAGCACAGCCAGACCCTGAAGACTGGGCAATGACATAGGCACTCCATCACACTGAGAGAGGAGAGAGAGAGTGAGAGAAAGAGAGAGAGAGAGAGAGAGAGAGAGAGAGAGAGAGAGAGAGATTATTCAATTATCAAACTAAATGAATTATCATTAATAAACATAATCAGATCAAGGTCTAATCTGGGAAGTGGAGTGAAGTATACATAATGCATTTATTCATTCTTCAGGAAGGTCACATGGACATCCTCACTTACACTCACCGGCCACTTTATTAAGTACACTTAACTTGTATCTACACTCACTGTCCATTCTATCAGTTTGTGTACCCCAGTCAAATTACATATTTTGAACTACAAAAATAAAACAGACCATGAAAATGAAATATTTTATATAACTTACATGACTTTACATCTAAAGGGAGGAGTGTCTACTAGAGCGGACAGTGAGTGGACACAGTTTGACTGCTCTCTCTCTCTCTCTTTCAAACACACCTCTAGTTGAACTCTCTGCTCCAGGTTCTTGTAGGTTTTCTGAACCAGCTCTTTAGTCCCCAGTACGCCGTACCACATCATGTTCTTCGTGCGGCTGCTGTAGATGGCAAAAAGAGACCAACATCACAATATCAGTACACACTCACAATCAGTACTCTGCAACACATAGGTAGTGATGTACAGACCAGGATCATGCAGTACCACCACTGCTTATTGGACAGATGTTTATTGTACCACTGTATCAACCATGTGCCCAATCATTTCTCACTGTTACCCCTATGCTAATGCTAAAGCACTGGTCAGTACCCAACAGCACGAACTCATAGAATTACACAGAATAAAGTGTCTGCATGACACAGTTATGTAAAGTTTGATGTAAAGCTGATGCATTCGGCAGGGCTGTATGGGTGCAGCAGAGTTGGTAGATTATCCAACTGCACCTGCACTTCTTAGGGTGTTCATCCCTCTTGTTGTTGAACTCCAGAGAGATCTTGGCGTCCAGGCCGATGCCAAAGTAGTTATTCATCACACATTTCTCTGTGCACTGCCTGTGTGTAGAGAGAGAGAGAGAGAAATGGAGGTAATGGTTAACATCTGCTATAAACGTACAGGCAAAGGTAAAGCTATTTACCAGGACAGGTAGCATTGATCAGTTCAAAACAACACTTAGATTAGAATAAATACAAATAAACAATACACTAGAATAGAGGTGTGTGAGTTAGCTTCACCGTTTCCATAGATAGCGAAAGTGACAGAGAGAGAGAGAGACAGTTGTAGATAGATGGACACAGATAGATAGACAGATAGATAGATAGATAGATAGATAAGATAGATAGACAGATAGGGAGATAGATAGATAGATAGATAGATAGATAGATAGATAGATAGATAGATAGATAGATAGATAGATAGGGAGAGACATTGTAGATAGATAGATAGAAAGGCTCAGTCTGTGTGATGCAGTACACAGTTTTATGGCCAGCTGCCAAGTTGTCAGTTATATCAGTGATGCAGAACATCATGTTTCATCTCCTCTTATCCACGGGTACATCTGTAAGACCACTAATCTCTCACTCAGAATGACTGCGTGTGTATGTGTGTGCTCTTACACAGAGTCATCAGTGAAAGGCATTGCGCTGTTGCAGCCGTCTGGTTTCTCCAGCACTATGGGGACAGTGGAAGTGGGACTGAGGGCACTTTGACCTGAAAGAGACAAAACCTGTAAAAATGCTAACGGGTCTTTACATAAACGACAGACACCATCAGACCTCTTACACATTTACCTGTGTTTACAGGGCTAGTTTATGAACTTACATTAACCAGTTTATCAAAAGAGCACTAATAGTCCAGTCAGACTTTGTTGATTAGATGTTTGTCATTGTTGTAAAAAAGCCTCAGGTTATTAAGTTACATCAGCATGTTCACATTGAGGTCTGTCACTCACGTGGCTCTGCCTCCTTAAGATCCTCGCTGCTCCCTCGTTTGATTGATGACAAGGAAGACATCCTCTGCACCTGTGTGTGTCTGTTCTGCTCATCCACCACTGAGGAGACAGA
>CM067482.1:8437646-8495688 GCA_034552555.1 Semaprochilodus insignis
GAAGGAAAGAGATAGATAGATAGATAGATAGATAGATAGATAGATAGATAGATAGATAGATAGATAGATAGATAGATAGATAGGGAGAGACATTGTAGATAGATAGATAGATAGATAGAAAGGCTCAGTCTGTGTGATGCAGTACACAGTTTTATGGCCAGCTGCCAAGTTGTCAGTTATATCAGTGATGCAGAACATCATGTTTCATCTCCTCTTATCCACGGGTACATCTGTAAGACCACTAATCTCTCACTCAGAATGACTGCGTGTGTATGTGTGTGCTCTTACACAGAGTCATCAGTGAAAGGCATTGCGCTGTTGCAGCTGTCTGGTTTCTCCAGCACTATGGGGACAGTGGAAGTGGGACTGAGGGCACTTTGACCTGAAAGAGACAAAACCTGTAAAAATGCTAACGGGTCTTTACATAAACGACAGACACCATCAGACCTCTTACACATTTACCTGTGTTTACAGGGCTAGTTTATGAACTTACATTAACCAGTTTATCAAAAGAGCACTAATAGTCCAGTCAGACTTTGTTGATTAGATGTTTGTCATTGTTGTAAAAAAGCCTCAGGTTATTAAGTTACATCAGCATGTTCACATTGAGGTCTGTCACTCACGTGGCTCTGCCTCCTTAAGATCCTCGCTGCTCCCTCGTTTGATTGATGACAAGGAAGACATCCTCTGCACCTGTGTGTGTCTGTTCTGCTCATCCACCACTGAGGAGACAGACGGGGATGCAAGGGAAGGAGTTGATGTTGGCAATATTAGCACTACTGTTATGAGCCATGTATATGTATTGTTGCTGTCCAGTGAAAACCACGCGTCTCTTTACATTAACTTGCATTACATGCTAAGACAGTTTTGGCCTTCTCCTGAAAAGTTACCATTTTCCTTCTTGATGATAAACTTGATCAATTTATATATGAATGTTTCAAAGATTTATAGATTAAATGAACACATTCATTCATTATACATGCTAGTGCACTTGGGGAAAACTGCTATTTTAATAATTCTGCCCAATAAACTTAATGTATTCACATTTGAAGGCTGAGTGATAATCTTAATTGCACCACTTGATAATCCCAATCAATAAGCCAGCCATGCATAAATAATTCAGGCCTGCTTTAAGTATGAACGGAGCTTTCTCTGACCTTTCTCTGCTTGCTCTATGATCTGCCGGAGGGCTTTCTTCAGGCTGTTTGCTCTCAGCATCAGCTGCTCTCTGGATCTGAAGGGTCTGGGGACCCCTGGAGTGTCTGAGCCGCATCCATCACCCTCCTGCTCGGGCGACTGGGAGCCGGCAGGCACTAGCTGAGCGTCAGCCTCCTCGCTCAGCGCCCGCACCAAGGAGTCCAGCTTTTCATTGAGCATTGCACACTGTGGAGGACAGAAAATAGGTGGGGATAAAGGTATGTAGTGGGTAAAGGGCAGGCTATATGATGATATGGTATTGTCATTGTGATAAAGTACTTCACAGTGTGACTTTCTAAGTATATCATATGTCATGCGTCAATACACCAAACAAACGTACAGGCCATAAAACCAGATTTAGACAGAGCGGATTCATCATTCATCATGCAACCCTTTAAAAACCCCTCTCAGGAATTAGATGGCTGTTTATAGAGTCAGTGAGGACCACACAGGCAGCGTGAGAGGTGACCTACTGCAAAAGCTTTAACCCACCAAGGCCTGAGTCTAAAACTGCAACTCTCACTATCACACTACCATGAAGTGATCTATGTCGTTTGATTCCGTGGTTTTCAGTTATGACATTTACTGAACACAAATAATCAAAACAAAACAAAAATAGTGTGAAACAAACACTACATTTACCGTGATCAGACAATGA
Source organism: Semaprochilodus insignis (assembly GCA_034552555.1). Lineage (NCBI taxonomy): Eukaryota > Metazoa > Chordata > Actinopteri > Characiformes > Prochilodontidae > Semaprochilodus > Semaprochilodus insignis. Next base: position 8,439,502 of record CM067482.1, read on the forward strand.
AGAGGACTCCGCAGATGTATTGTAGACTTGTCTAAGACTAGATCACTGCAAACGCTTGCACATTTTTATGTCACTGTAGTTGATGCAGTCAATGACGGTAAGCAGGATCTACTATCACTCAATCAGCACAATAAAACACAGAGAGGTGGGAACGTGCAGATATGTGCTGATATTTTATGCAGCCTAAGTATGACGTACACAGTGATGTGATATACACATAATATGCCGGTTTGTTATTTGCTGATATCTGCTGATGCTCTTTTTCTGGGCAAACTTCATATAAATAACCTGAGCAGCGACCAATCAGATGGTTAAAAAGCAGTGAGGTAACCTACAAGAGGAGATTTCAGGGAATGAGCAGAGCCAGTTTAAAGAAAGTCAGGCCAACTCTTATTTCTTCCATCATATAAAAACAAGTGAGTGAAGTAGTCAGTGTATACATTATTACTAACGGTTACTGTGCATTGTGAAGTACACATGTATGTGAACTTGTGTGAACTTGGGCTTCTTCAACTCCAGGGTGTACCTCAATAAGTGTCGTTTATCTACACAATGTTGTGTAAAACCGTGAACAAGCATGTTTAAGTGTGTGAAGTATGTTTCTGGCTTAAAGGTTTACGGATGGATGTATTCAGTATTAATTGGTTGTGCACAGCAGGTGCAAACAACAAATAAACTAAGCTTTCTTGGCGTGTAGTTTATTATTACAGACTACAAAGTGCTGGTATTACAGAGGAATAAACAGACAAGCTGAATGTGCCCTGTAGGCTGCATTGTACAGCCTATTGCGCTTCAGCCTGCTAATGCCCACTGTACCTATTACACAAGCACTTATACAACCTTACTCCAAATACATCACACACATACGTGCCACACACTCTTTTACCAACCTACACACATATACACACTCTTGAGTCCTCTATAAGCAACCCACACATGCACACACCCTCACGCACTTTATACAATTGTACCTTTTTAGCCATCGCATCTGCCTCCTCTTTATTCTCTGTAGCTCTCTCATAAGCTTTACCAACCTCGGCCACAAAATCATTCACTGTCCCACACAGGAACCTAGAGAAAGAGCGAGGCACAGAGTGAGAGAGAAGGAGAGAGGGGGGGAGAGAGAGAAAAGGATGAGGATTATTTCCTGGAGATACAAATCTTTGTTGCTGTTAATACATGACTTTTAGCTTTAGTGCATGTTACTTAACCTTTTATCTACTATAATTGACTCAGTAAAAGTATTATATAAGTTCTGTTAATATGACAACAAGAAACAGACATGTGTGCCTATTTAGGGGTGTTTAGGGTTTAATGGGTAACTTTAGAGGGGCAGTATCAAATACAGTTAACATTTAATGTAAAAACAAAATGACTGTTCTCAAACAGATATGGACAAAAACAGATGCAATTACAGCATTATTTCATTTAGTGCTATCAAATCCAGCATCTCCCCAGTGGTACCTACATAGGCTCATTAAAATCTGACCCAAGAACAGCTGACAAACCAGTAAAATGGATCAACATGAGGAACTGGAGTGTTTTGTGTGTATTGAACTGTTGAAATCCGGACACACAGAGTTGTGTACCAGACAGAGTACAACACAGTTACACAACATCAATTCCATTCACAACCTTCCTCTAAAACTTTCAACATCATTTATGAGGTCATCTGTTTGGTAACCCTTCACAAACTAAGCTAGTGACATTAGCTAAGGTAGCGTTCCTGTTGCATATTGTGTCATTCTGGCTAATATTGATATTTGAGTTTTAGAGTAAAAGTTCATGAATAGACTTTCTCATTTCCTAGGGTGTACCTCAGGGATCAATTACGGAGTTTCTGTTTTTTACTGTACCTGTTACCTACTGAAAATCAAGCTTTGTGTTGACATATTCCAGGAAAATGCCCTCAAACATTCCATGTCACCACTTCAAAAAGAGAAATGTGGTTGATAATGTGTCTACATACAAATATCTTTGTATAGCATTAGACAATTATTTGATATTTAATCCACATATTCTGTATTTTGAGATAAAGTTGACTTTGTTTGTCTTGTTGAAACTAAAAGAAAGTTTCTGTTACTGTACCTGCAACTGATAACAGTGATATCGTTCACATGCACGCACCTTTGTACTGCTTACGCACATTAGACGCTTTTTATCATGGCACTTTAAGATGTAACTAACTGTTGGATGGTTGCCCAACACTGTGTTTTATGTTTGTAATATGTTTTTTTTATTATTGCGAAAAGATTTTTATGTGTTGCTGTCTATCTTGGCCAGGAAGCCCCTGTAAAAGAGGTTGTCATTCCCAGTGAGATCTTTCCTGATACAATGAAGGTAATAATAATATTAATGGTTTCAATGCTAGTCAGGCTGACATTAGCTGAAAGGTCATGAGTTGGCTGTGTGCTATTTATTTATGGTTCTAACCACTCAAACCACCTCTGAGCAATGCATGCTGGTACAACTCCAACCAAGCAATTCTGAGATTATTACTGTTAAAGCTGCATATATGTATAAATAGCTGCCTAAAGAAAACATCTATTTTCATTCATTCGTTTCAGTAGAGATTGAGCAAGTATGTAAACTCAAGAAGTCTTAGTTAAACATCTTGTGATCTTGCATAACAATCTGAAAGACGTCACAGCTGCTGGTGACACTCCCGACAAACGGGACCAAACACGCCACTGATAACAGCCCAACCCACCACTCATCTAAGCAGAGTGAAACATACACACACGGAGGATGTGATGTCACTAAGCTTACGCCTGTACTCACTTAGCAGAGGATATGACATCACTGTGCTTGTCTGAATCCAGGATTTTTGTCAGATGGGTGGCAACGGAGTCGGCATAGTGAGTAATCTGGATCAAAGACAGAATAACACAACACATCCAAACTAAACCAGATGAAACAGACTTTGGTAAGAAGTGCATATGTAATCTGAAGTAATGGCTTTAAAAGCTACCTGTAAACTAAAGTGAGCAGTCTAAGGAACCGGATATGTACCTGGAGTGGAGAATCTAGTGGATCATCCTCCTTCACGATAGCAGGGGCGTCCTTTGAGGGAACTTCATATGTCATTATACTCCATCTAATCATAATACAATACAAACACATGATAGTGAAGAGTGAGAACTCTCTGATCTCAGTGCTATTTGATGTAGTTTGACTATTTTGGTATGTAGACAATAGACAATAAAACTAACTTCCGGGAAACTTTATAGATTTATAGATTTCTATAGCACACACAAGGTCTTAGGCACCTAAGCACATTATTTAAACCATTTATCTTGCTGACAAATGTTCTTTCTTAGAAAACACTATATAACACGAGAAAAGTAAAATGATAGAAAGTAAAGTAGACATCGCTTAATCCTAGTTCTAATACTCATGTTTTTCTGAGCAAAGAAATGACCAAGTAATTGAATTACATTTAAGTGTATTTGCACACTAAGATATGTTTGAATATATCCTGAAAATTTTATTTTGGCCAAAAAATATTATTGCATGTTATAATAGTATATATATATATAAAAATGATGATGTTGATTGGCCATCTTATGATCAATGCACACTGTTTTTCAAATAAAGCCTAGACTTTGATACAGATTTTTAAACAAATGTCATTTTGATACCTTTTAAAATATAAATCCAAAACAGATGTGACTTAAAACAGAACAAGAAGCGTAGACTTAAAAGGAAGTGCCGATATTAATAACACAATTTACACAGCCAATCATCAGTTCTGATTTTGTAGCAAACATTGGCTCACAGCGCTGATAAGAATGCACTATATAGGCAAAAGTATGTGGACATACTCTTCCTAATTACTGAGTTCAGGTGTTTCAGACACACCCATTGCTAATAGGTGTAAAATAGTAAGCACATAGCCAGGTGTGAGCAGAGGGCGAGCAGCAAAATTCTGGTGGAGGATGGGTAATAGTCTGGGGCTGTTTCTCAGGGTTTGGGCTTAGCCTCTCAGTTCCAGTGAAGTGTTAATGCTACAGTTTACAAATTATAGGCTTCCAAATTTGTGGCAACAGCTTGGCATGTCCATTCCTGTTCCAGCACGACTGTGCCCCTGTGCACAAAGTGAGTACCATAAAGACATGGATTGAGAAGTTTGGTGTGGAGGAACTCCAGTGGCTCATCCCCCCACTGGACACCTTTTGGATAAATTTGAATGTCATCTGCAAGCCAGGCACTTCTCATGTCGAACCTCACAAAAGGATGGATGGGTGCAAATTTCCACAGACACACTCCAAAATCTTATGGAAAGACTTCCCATGAGAGTGTAGGCTGTTATAACCACAACACTTTTGCTTACATTATAAACTGAAGTGGGTGTGGCTTAAATCAGAAATGAGTGTGAGGCAATGGAACTGAGTATATTTACTGCCCACAGCAGTTTGAAGACTGATCAAGATACGCTGCCGTTAATAACATGCACACAGAATGTACATTAGCCAATCATTCGTCTAAATTTGGAACAAGCATGATTATTGGCTGCTGATAAAACTGAATACTTAGCTATTGAAATGTGTTACTAAATGACACTGTTGTTTGTGATGTTGTGTGGCATTGAAATAACTCAGTCTGTAAATGAAAAGTACTAAAGTTCTTAATAGGAACACCAGCTTAATAATGACTTGACTCTCTCTTTAGGTGTGAGTGTTTATGTTTACCTGTCCAGCATCTTGGTGGTAGCTCTTTCCAGTTTCTCCAGGATCTGCAACAGCTGAGCATCATCATCACACAGCCCACCCCAGCCCAGCACTCGCGCCAGGTCATTACCCGTACCGAGGGGCAACACGCCTAACTGACACTGCAACACACCCCAACACCCACAGTCAAAAAGATGTTTGTAGTTCACATCCACAACTCATTGTTGTCTCGTTTATATATTTTTTAAAGCTTTGTTTCCTTATTATAAAGCAGATTCATCTCTCCAGACCTGTTTGTGCAGTCCCAGTTTATCCAGTTCTGACAGCACCCAGCCTACACTGCCGTCACCCCCACACACCAGGATACGGAACGTCTCAAACTTCTGGAACAGTCGCAGTCTGCACACACACACACACACACACACACACACACACACACACATATATAAGACTCACTCACCTACTGCTAACAATACACAGTACTTTTGTTACACTGTGGTGACCCATGGTTGAATCCCCTGTCAGTTCTTAGTTATGTTAGTAGCTAATCTGACACATAAGGACTTGTAATTAAGTAACTACTATGTAGTTACAATGTAATTGCTATGTAACTAATATGCATGCTAGTCTCACCCCAGCTGTGGTCCCCCGTTCATGAGGTCAAAGACCTGTGCTGGGTTGAGCAGCTGTTTAAACTTGCGGAGAAACTTCACTCCCTGATTATCTCCACTCTTACTGTTCACCAACACCAGCAGAGGACTGGAACACGATGGACTAGTGGCTTTCCAGAAACCTGCAGAGAGAGACAGAGAGAGAGAGAGAGAGAGAGAGAGAGAGAGAGAGAAACAAAGACAGGGATGGAGAGAAAGAGAGACAGAAAGATGAACAGAAAGAGTGAGAGAGAATACAGAGAAAAGGAGAGAGAGAAGACAGAAAAGGAGAGACATAAAGACAGACAGAGTGTGTGAGAGAGGAAAGAGTGAGAGAGAGAGAGTGAGAGAGAGTGAGAAGAAGAAAGAGGAAAAGATAAGATAAGAAAGATAAGAGAGGGAATAATAAGCAACAGAGAAAGGAGAGAGGGAGAGAAAGAAAGAGAGGAGAGGGAAAGAGCACCAGAGAGAGAGAGAGAAAGAGAGAGAGAGGAGAGGGAATATAAAGAGGAGAGTGACAGAGTAACAGGTTATTAGGTTACAGTCTATTTACTACAGAACAGAAACCGTGCCCTCAAAAATGTGAGCGATGTTTAGAGAACTCTTTCACTGTGTGTTTATAAGACTACTGTTAGACATGTCTGGAATCTAATCAGCCTTGTTCTTCTTGGCCACTTGACTGTGTGGGCTGAACAAACAGCTCTGGAACCAATAACCGACTGTACATACTATTGTCACCTATGAGAACACAGGAGCACAGGAGGGAAAGGAAGCAGAGTCTATTTATACTTCTTCCTATCAGTGAATATTGCTCTCAGTGGCTGGAACGTATTTCACTCATCTTCCATGTTTCTCTTCTGCTTGGAGACAATTAAGTGAGATGCGTGGTGCTGATGCGGTTGCCTCAGCAACCCTCACCATCAGAGTCGATGCTGTTGAGAGCGGTGGGAGGGATGATGGACACTTTACACTGACCCAGTGGGCAGGTCTTCCCCAACTGCTCTCTGCAGCTACTGTGCACCTACACACACACACACACACACACACTGTGATAACCTACATCTTCTTTAGGGTTTCGTGGTAAATATTTTTAACAGCAAGTCGGAACTAATTGTTTATCTGACCTGTCTAAGCTCTGCCCACAAATGCTTTCTTTACTGTTGCTAGGTTAGACAAGCTTTAACAAACTTTGGCAACTGTGGAGCACAGACGTTTGTATACCTACACTTACAGATCTTGCTTTAGATCAGCAGTCACCAACGCTGGAAATGTGTCTGCACTTCTAACCCTGATCACACGCATCTTATCATGTAAAATGTATAATTTGTATCAGGCGGGTTACGCTTGGCCTTTAGCTCAATTCTGCAGGAAGGAAGATCTGTAGAAGCTGGGATAGGGACTGCTATTCAGAGCTTCAGAAAGCCCCCATGATTAAATCTTCTAACCTTATGTACAGAAACTGTTTTTGGTTGTCATCTACACATTTCACCACGTGACCCTTTTGATTAATCTAGAGGTAAATGTGGACTTTCTGTTTTTGCCATAATTCTGGTACATATATCTAGTACTATAGGGACAAATGACAGCTAACGTCAGGCTGTAATTTCAGCCATGTCGTGGTATAGTGGTCTAGGCTATGCTAGTGGTCTAGCTAGCAAAAACAGCAGAAGCCAGTGAACTTTCTGTCTAGTCTATAAAAAATGTTTACTTTGTAAAATCTTGATTACACAATGTATACACCTAATCTATCCTGGCTTTATACAGTGACATTTAAAAATGAAGCAACTCCTGCAACTGCAAACGCCTCAACTTGTGAAATTAAATCACCAAAAATCATCATGTGCTTACGTTGGAGGACATAATTTCAAACAAATGTGTCATGATAAAAGTTTCTCAAAGTTAACCATTTTAACGTTAAATCTGTTTTAACTAGCCAGCCGCTTATGTCACTGCTGACCCTTCTATGTAAGGTTACTGTAATCTGCGTAGTTACATTATTCTTTTCCTCCGCAGTTGCTCAGTTTTACAGAGAGCACGGATTCCTGCATTAAATTCCTGCATTAAAGGATTAAAATGAATGAGAACAAAACGCTGCTAATATGCATATGTAAGTAACACAGATGACTTTATATAACAAGAATGACAGCCCATAAATTGTCTGACTATTGGTGTATTTACTTGTGTTGCATGCAACCTTATTTATTAATGAATTTCTTTGTGAAACTATCAAGTTGCACATTGTTGCATGAAACATTCATCATGTAAAGCATATGGAATTATACAGTGTCTCTAAACTGTTTGGAATCACTGTTTTCAATAATACAAAACCAGTTGCAGATACATGTTTAGCAGTGTGATACTACTCCATAACATTCCAAGATGCAACAAATCTGTAGGAAGCTGTAAGAAAGAAAGAAATGCTAAATGTGTCCAAAATGATAACCACAGAGTTACAGATTATTTCTTAATCCCTGAAAAATTTGTTGTATAACATCTAAAAGGAATTCTATTTCAAAATAATAAAATTATGACAATAAAATGACTAAGAATTAAATGAAAAAAATAACATTAATATAAATATAATTTAAATATAATTACAGGACCTTATTTACTTCTTTACCTCCTCACTGTTCTTTCTGAAAAACCTTGAAATACTGCAGGAAACAATTAGCATTTCCATGTTAACTCCAAAAAGTATTACCAAATAATATAACAGAGAGAATAGTGGAATATGAGAAGTGACTCCAAACTTTGGAACAGTAATATATAGATAATACTTTGATAATAAATACTTTGATAGAGTTGTGCTCTGCAGTTCCTTGTTAGGTTAAACGGGATTCATGTTGATGTTCCATTACGCAGCTATGAAAGCGTGCGTTTGAGCATAAGTAGCTCAACTGAACGCATAGCTCTATATACAGTGCCGAATCACAAGCACTTACGATGGCTTTGCACCAGAGGCAGCGCCAGTCCTGCAGTCTGCGCACGCTGCCACAAGTTCGATCACACACCACACACTTTGCACTGACCGGCAGATTCCCCTCCAGCCACTGATGAGGCATAGACACCTGCGCAGGGATACAACACACCAACATGCATATATTTAAGTGACTTCATTCACTAATGAAGCGAATGAATAACGGAAAGAAGGAAAACAAAGCTGAAACAAACTCACCCCGTCTTCATCCTCGATGATGTCGTTCCCTATGGACGCCAGTGTGGTCCACTTACAGTTGTTAGTGGATCGGACGGCACAGCGTTTATGAGCTTTAAATTTACACACTGTAACACACACACGCACACGCGCACACACACACACACACACACACACAGTGGTAAGGAGGCATGCACTCTATCAGTCACAACAATTCACAGCATTAACAAGCAAATGCAGACTTCTCCTTAATTCTGTCTGAGAGTTTAAAATGATGGGTTACACACTGATAGAGAGAGAAAGATAGAGGAATAGAGAAGTTAGACAGAAAAGGAGATAAATGTGTAAACAAAGAAGCAGGGAAAGATAACTTGGTCAATCTGAAAATAGGAAACAGATGACGGATGACAGAATAAACAGAGTTTCTACAAAACGATATTATCATCATACTTGAGACATACAACATTATACATACAACATGAGACCTGCAATATGTTAAGAAACATGAAATTACACTGTGTTTATAGTATTATGTATTTCATTTGAATGCAATTAATTGAGCTGTTTTGTGTCAGACCACAACCTCACATCCCCGCTGTCGTAACTTTACAGGAGAAGAAAAAAAAACTTTATTTCTAAAGTAAATCAATGCAACCAGATTTTTTCCAAGTCATTTTGGGTCATTTCCTTCAGTCCATTTATCACTCAAATGACATCAAAAACTGAAAAATGGAGAGGTTTGGTTCTGACCTCAGCATTATGCTTTGTTCATCTTGTTTCCCTGAAGAGAAACAGAAGCAGCAGACAAAGCAGCATTCCAGTGCTACAGCCCGGAGGTGTCCAGGGGTGTCCAGCCTTGTTTGCATGAGGCCAGAGCGGCTGCAGGTTTGCATTCCAAACAAGCAGGAGCAGGATAAGATTGGACACCTCTGTCCAGGTCTATCCATAGGCCTTAATACCGGGGGCCATCCGGTATGAAAATTTGAAGGGTTCGTTCTGATAACTGATGATATCAGCTGATAGAACTTTATTATTACTTTTTATATGTTTAATTTATACTCAGATTTTATACTAATAGATTTAGGTAAAAGTGCTTCACTGACAGGCGGTTTTCAACTCACAATTTTCTTTAGCTCAAAATAAACCACAGAAACTTACAACAACAGAGCTAAGTAATAAGCTCACTGGACAAAAAATGAATCACCTGTGACTGAAACATCCCTAACAGCGTGTAATACCTCCACAAGCATGAAAAACTATTCAGTTTGGGACGAACTGGACAAGTTTCTGTATGTTGGCCACATCAATGTTCAGACACTCTTGCAGCAAATAATTTGGTAGATGCCTTTCCTGGCACTATTCTGAGGAGAATTCCGACGGAATTGTTGCCACTGCTGGTAGACCCGTATGACCATATGCATGCCCAAATGCAATCACTGCTTTTTAACAATTATTATGACCTGCTGTGTGATCTGTTTTCCACATATCGAACGAGACATTCACTGCACTGTACCACCTCTTCTCAATCTATGAATCCCGTCACACACCTTCAGGTATTTATAGCCTGAACTTCCTTGTGCAACAACATCTGCAGGTTGTTACTACCACCTTAAGCACGCAAAGTGACAATACATTTCGTAGAGCTAGCCAGAATTCTTTGCAGTTTAGATTTTTTGATTTTTTTGTATTCCATGTCATTCTCATGCTAAACGTGACATGCAGATGCATTGTTTTTGTTATTGTCGAAACGTACTGCTGTGATGACAGAGTTAATAAGAGCCTGACTCGTACTGGGCTCTCCGGTGGCACAACCGTCTTGAGCTTATTGGCAACATTTTCACAGATATAGTTAAAACCGTGACCAATGTACCTCAGTCATGCTGTGATGCATACACATACAAATGTTAATAATAAAATAATTAAATATCAGTAGTAAGGTATCCATACAAATTTTGCCACCCCAGGTATCACAATCCACTTTTTCTTTGACCATTAACAATAAAACACATTAAGATGTAAGATATTATAAAGGGTAGTGACAAAGTTGTTTGTGAGTGTTTACCTTCGCAGGACAGGCCATGTGAAGTGACCCCGGGAAGCGCCTCCCTGCAAACGTTACAGAAGGTGGGGCGAGCATGGGAACAGGCATACCAGTTATGCATCCCAGAGAAGTGCTCCATGTTAAACTGACTCGCCTGAGATCAGAAACACATCAGTAAAAACTTGCATCAGTATTCACTTCAATAAAACCATATCAATATACGCATCACTATACTTAAAACCCTCAATGACACAAAATATACACATGACGCATCACCTTGGTTTCACCACCCAAACACATAAAGTATGTAATTAAAAGTGATCATGGTCTAAGAACACTTGATAAGACCACTTGAGTTCAATGAACCATAGAAGAAGTAAATCACAAGCACTGGGTTAATGTTCACTGCTAACTGTTGTGTATTAGCAAGGATAATCAGTCAAGGGTCAGGACCTCATACGTCTCCCATTTCTGTACAGACTTCAGAGCAGTGATCCAGTCCTCCATCTCTTTTCTGCTCTCCGCACATAGCATCAGCTTACGGAAAGGAGTGATCACCTGAGAGGGAGTAGGAGAGACACAGAGAGAGTGTGTGTGCAAGCATGTAGTCAATTAAAGAGTGAATATGGATTAGTGATGGTCCATGGATCAATGGCTGTATGTACTCACTGTAAAGCTGTTGTTGATGTTCTTGGTGCTGGTCTCTGCAACACTGGCATCTGAAAGGTCCACCTCGTCGAATATAAGAGACTGTAACAACACAACAAATCAAAATTAGCATGCTTACACACACACACACACACACACACATGTTCAGTACTGGGCAGGCTTCTAGCCAGTGGTCTAGTCTGAAGTAGTGGATACGCATGGTTAGGATAACAAGCCTTGCTAGTACATATCAGGTATCTAAATCACTTAGTTAGGCACACACACATATCCATTAATGTTACAGTAATAGTGTTTTTTATGACTTACCTTTGAATCTTTGGCATAGTAGAGAGTTCTGCCCCTTAACTTGAAATACCTTCTCTTCCATCTCTGAAAGGAGCTGGTCTGCTTCAACAGGAGACCCTCCTTTACACTCTTCTACACAGAGAGAGAGAGAGAGAGAGAGAGAGAGAGAGAGAGAGAGATACTGTTAATGGTGCTAGATTAATCTCTAAGTCAGTGTGGCACATAATGTAATGTGCATGAGTCGCTATAAAGTAACCTTTCATTTAGTGATGCATGTTTTTAGATTCTTCAGCTCAAGTTTTCTGTCTGTAGAGGTCTTATATACTATCTACAGCACTTAACCATGTGATACAAATTAAACAGCAGCATAATATCAAACAGAACACCGTGATGAGAAACACGATTTCTAGTACCCTCAGCATGACAGCCAGCAAGTGTTAAACGAGGAATTTCCTTGTGTGCATTTCTTTCACATTTGGATCACATATACGAGAAGGGGGAAACCTGTGGAAATATGTGGAAATCCAGAGTCACCCAGCTACATTCCTGTGAGACAGAGAATTTCCTCATTTCCAGAAGGCACAAGAAGTACCTCAGAACCACCTACAACTGTAAAGTCTTGTGTGACATTTTTAAAAAAATTTCCCTTGAGTGCCGGACTGTCAGCGCCAGCAGATTTCTGTTTGGTAAGTAATTCCACATCGCCAGCTGAGCCTAGAGGTTTGACTGTGGCCTCCCTCAGGATGCACACCAAGAGACAGCATAAAACACAAGTGGCACACAAAAATACATATAAAAGTCACAGCATACTATTCGATATATAACAGCAGTGTTACCACTGCATTGCAGAAACTGTTGTCCTAGCCAGATAGTCAACTCAGGGAGCAGCATTAGGTCACAAAGATCCGCACATAAATCATAAAACTTATCTTTTTTTAATACTTCCACCTTTTTTTCCTCCTAGGCTTTTTTTTGTCCCCAAAAAGGACTGGCGTGTGACACGACGGTGTACAAATAAAAACAGTTCTTCTACTTACAGCTCATAACGCTGTTCGTTTGTACGTCAGTATTACACTATTAGTTTTTCAGAAGATATTTTTGAGGAGATTATATTGAAGATAATCCAATTCCATAAGGAAGGGGAAAGCAAAAGAAACCAGAGTTAAGAAATTATGAAAATGTACAGAGAAAACAGGGCCCCTAAAAACTCCACTCTTGCTTCAGGTCTCACTCAAAAAACATCCAGTACAACCATCCACTGTGAGAAGACAACTCGCATATCTGAGTCCTAAAGAATGTGTAGCTGTCAGTGAGCCAAGAAAAAGCATTTACAAGTCAAATAAAAGAAGCTGCTGATGCTCTCAGAACAATAGGCTGACCACCACAGAGTCCAGACCTCAACATCACTGAGTGTGTTTTAGACTACTTGGATCTTGAGACACAGAAAATTCAACCAACCTCTAAGACTGAACTTTGCAGGTATTTATAGTTGCTCACTGATCATTATAATCCTCTCTTAAATATTGTAGTTCATGGCCATTATGACTGGAGATTAAATTAAAGGATGGTCTCTGACCGTATACGACTGTATGCAACACAGAAGGCAGGACACTGTTTGCATGGATGAATAAGCAGTGATGCAATCAATATGTGGAACTGGATGAACAGCATGATCAGTAAGCTAAAGGTAAGACAACAGGAAAATATCCTGCTGTAAGTCTGAGTAGCTGCGCTGCTACAGATAAGCTGTCATATATATGAGGTTTGAAGAGCCTGTACAGGATCCTTGAGAGCTGGCTCTCAGAAGTCTTTGATCTCTCTCATTTTACATTCTTAGCAGTGCAGCAACACACACACACACACACACACACACACACACACACACACACGCACACGCACAATGACGTCAGACGGTGACTCAGAGTTCGTTTTAAGGATGACGCACTACACTCCTTTAATCTTTGTACTTCCTACTCTTTTCTCCCTTCCATCGCCTCTCTATTTCCCTCTTTGCTTCCCCCAGTTTTCTCTCTCTTGCTCTATCTCTCTCTCGCTCCTCATCCTCTTTGGCTTGTCCTTCACGTCCCCTCTGACAAGATACAGCTTCCAGAGCGTCCTTCACTGAACGAAAACTACAAATCCCAAAATGCCATTCTCCAAAGCCGATTAGTGCCGTTTATCTGCCGTTGCATTAGGAAGCCATGGGTAATGGAGGGTAGCGGTGATGTGAGCCTGTGCATACTGATGATTTGGTTTGAGAATTTAATCCAGCCTCTGCAAGTGAAGACTGTCATCTTACTTACACTGCCCACAGGATGCTGTTGGCGGGATAGTTTTGGTTGGTGGACTATTCTCAGTCCAGCAGTGACCCGCCACCCAAATAATACCTGCTCTGTGGTGGTCCTGTGGGGGTCCTGACCCTTAAAAAACAGGGTAAAAAGTAGGCTAACAAAGTATGCAGAGAATCGGATGGACTATAGTCTGCAACTATAGAACCATGAAGAACCATTTCATATGTAGTGGAGCTGATAAAATGGACAAGGAGTGTAGATAAATCGGCAGTAAGTGTATGTAAATGTGTTGGTTTCTGTCACATTACCAAAATAAAGACTTCCAAACAAATTGTTTCTGCAGTTTAGTGTGCATATATGGACTGTGTGAACTGAGCAGCACATGATTTGAAACTTACTGTTTTGAAACGTACTTGGTCAAAAATGTGTTTTTTTAATATGATATGGGACCAAAAAGCACCTTTTGACTATCTGTCTGCTGAATTTGTATCACACAGTCGACCTTTATTTCCCTGCTCTTTCCAAGAGCGGAAAACCAGTTCACTAGAAACTCTCTTGTAATAGAAGCTAGCGGGCAGGTTCTTCAGCATCACTATGACCAATTACACTGATGGGCAAGAGAGACTGTGAGAGATGCTTTACACACCTTTCATGGCTCCTGAGGCAAAGATCCCTCAGAAATGAGATTCAGAGAAGTGGAAGAGGCAGGAATGGGGCGGTTAATGAGTAAGAGAGATGACAGAACGAGAAAACGAAGGAGAAATCTGTAATTTTTGCTCCCTAAGCAGAGATCATGCAGAGAATCGTCTCTGAGGCAATGAAGCACTAAGACAGTATTACAGCATGAAAGCAAAATAACAGCCCCACTGCAGGCAGGACTAATCACATACAGAGAAAACCCAATCTAGCATCCACCTGGGAAATACTCTCGCAGACGTGAGTCATCAGACACGACGGGACTGAGATAAAGACAGAAGGAGAAGAGAACTCATAATTAGAATATTAGTAGACTACCAGAAGAACACAGTCAAGTCACATTATTATGACCACTTCCTACTTTTGATGGCAGTAGAGCATAGCTCATAAAGGAAGTCTCGTTTTCGTGGCATTCTCTGGGCTCACTCATCCATGTGGTAGGCAATCTCAATCAATTTGGGTATGAATACATCCTTGCAGATCACGTACACCCATACATGCTGACTGTCTTCCCTGGCGCGGATAGAATCTTTCAGCAAGACAATGTGACATGTCACATGGCTAGAAATGTCCAACATTGGTTGGAGAAGCATGACCAAGACTTCCAAGTACTACCCTGGCCCCCTAATTCCCCAAACCTGAACCCAATTGAGCATCTGTGGGAACACCTTGATTGTCGCTTTCGCTCTGTGGATCCTCCCCCACACACCCTCCAGCAGCTATGGAATGCACTGCAGTCCGCATGGCTCTAGATACCTGTGACAACCTACTAGGACCTTATTGAGTCACTCCCAGCCCGTCTAGCTGCTGTCTGTGCTGCAAATGGTGGTTTCTCTGGATATTAGCCGGTGGTCATAATAATGTGACTCGACCGTGCAGTTGTCTCTGTTTCTACAGTTTTCTGAAAATAAAATAACACTTCTTTTTGCACCAAACCTGTACTTTTTAACATTATGGCTCATTGTCACTTAAATAGCAAATCAGAGTGCAACTTCCTGATAGTTTGGCCAGGTTATTGCATTAAAGATTCTCCATCTATGTGTGGGCAGAGCATCTGTGGCTGAGACTAGCCCGGCCCTAACTGAGAAAACAATGGACTATTCTACCAGTGGGCTTAACAATTAAATCATTTCAATACTTCGAATTTCAGAAAACTGACACTTTGGTTTACACCAGCTACCAATGACTCACAGATTCAGTCTAGAAAATTGTGTTAATGGTGTCCAGAAAAAAGATATAGACAGTGGCTTTAAAGCAACACTATGCAGGATTCTGAGACCTCTTTCGTGGAAGTATGTGTTGGTTGTGCTTTGGACCCCCACAACCAGAGGAATCTGATATTTGTGAGCGTACCCTCAATCATAGAACTTTTCATTTACTTACTCTCGGACGTAAGTTTCTTAATAATGTTGATTATCAAATCAGATGTAGTTTTTGAGGCTGTGTGTGTGATGTTAATAGGTAAAGACATTTAACGTGGTCTGAAAAACTCCCACCATATCCGCCCTGGGACTTGTATTTGATTATTTCAGGCTTTACAGGGTGACTCACAGTGGTGTGCACACATACCGTATTTTAGTCTGTTAGTTTTTTCTGTTTGCACAAAAATAAATTACACAGTGTTGCTGTGAACACGTTATTACAGTGTTAACTTTGACAACACTAATCAATGTCATATGTCTATCCCACATATCACAGTACCAACAGTATACACACTAGTTGTAAGTATCCTTCAGTTTATTCTGTAGGCTTCCATAAAATCTGACCCTCAAAATCTGAGACTGGTGGTGCATAGGTGCATTTCTACAGAATGGCTACAGTGGCTTATAAGCATAGGCCTCCAACAAACCAATCACAGCACAGCTCTGTTTTAGAGTGAGACTCATTGTCTGTTTGTGATTATAAAGGACTGACATGGTCATCACACCCGTTCCGATCACAGGTCGGCAGAAAACAATCACCTGAGGATTTCTTTCTGATAGCCTAGTGTCGGCCAATCACTCTTATCTTTCATTCACCATGGAAACACCAATGAACTGTCTGCAAACATAGCCACCAGTCATCTAATCAGTGTACCACGGAAAGGTGTGGTTACATTATACAGAGACTGTATAGGAGCGAATGCAGGCAAAGGGCATTTTAAACAATCCAGCTACACTTTCATAATAAAGCATCCCCGGCAAGGGCAAGTCCATGAATCTAAATGACTGAAAGATTTCTGAGATTTCTGGACTGCTTGGCATTTTTGGCCATCAACCACTCTCTTCAAAGAAAAGACCAATTAAAATGACCAATTCATTAAAAAGACGATTGAATTCTTCATATATTTGGGACCAAATTCAGCCCTGGGAAGTGACAACCCTGCATATTTCAATATTCATAAAGGAACTGGACTAGATTTGGACTGCACCTATTACTGTAGGCACAGGAATGAATAAGAGCAGAGTATGCAAGTGGGTCATGGGCAAAAATAAGGACATAGTGCTTGCTGGAGCAGCACGGAGGGGGGCATACAGTTGAGTTGTTTGCTCTCTGCTCTGTTTGGCTAGTTATCAGTTACACTTAACATTTTATTACTATGTAAGAACAATTAAGTATTCAGCTACACATTCATATCCATCTTTTGATGCAGTATACTTTTACAATGCAGTACAGTTACACTCATCGTCAAAAGACTGGTTTCACCCAGAAGGACGTGTGTGATTGCAGTGCTATTGGGAAGGAAGATAAAGGTTACCAGGAACAATAAATGATGGCAAATTTAGACTGCTATGGGCAATATTTATTGAGTAGTGTCTCTCAGTATGGGGTTGGGCTGCCTTGTTTGCTAATGCAAGATGCCAGACATCTTGAGTCGTAGAGGTTCCTAATGGTGTCCTGAGATAATCCATCCCATGCAGCTTAAATATTCTCACACAGTTCCTGCAGATTTAGTGGTAGGGGTGGAGGTGGAGTGACTCCAGGCATTCTGGAGTGGCACAACACTATCGCAGCCTTTGGCGACGTGGTGTTAAGGGCAGTTGTCATAACAGTCTGTGTGCATGTAGTCCTGCGTTGTGCAGCCGTCTGCCAGTGGTGCTGGCACTAACATGATGACTCATGGAGGGTGTCACCGCTCTGCAATTTTGGCTGTGGGTTCAGTCAGGTACAACGATAGAGTCCGTCCATGCCTGCTTCACATGTGCGGCTGAGCGTGAAACTTGAATCATTCTCATGTCTCATGATGTCACCCAGTTTCATTCCTGCCGGTTGATTCCTTCTGGGTGCAACTATTTGTGCAACTACTTTTTGACGATGAGTGTATAATGCGGTATACATTCTGATACAGTATAATTTTGATGTAATTTACTGGTAATGTGGTGCACTTTCTGATACAGTACACTTTTTGATGCAGTACACATTTTAATACAGTATACTTCTGGAAGCAGTGTACTTTTAAATCAGCATATATTTCATATAACATGTTTTTAATGCAGTATGCTTTTGAAGTAATATACAGTACACTGTAATGCAAAATATTGTTAATGCAGTATACCTTTTGATTCAGCACACTCTTAATGCACATTCCGTTTAATCTGTTAATGGGCAATACAATCTTAATGTACTAAACTTTTTCATGTAATATATTTTTGTAATATTTTTCATGTAATATATATATGTCTTTCATGCATCATATTTCTGATGCTGTATCATTTTAAATGTTTTTAGGACTATGTACATGTCGAAGCAATGTACACTCTGATGCAGTACAGTTTGTTATGATGTGTATATTCTGAAGCAGTATATTTTTTGCAGCTTAATCTGAATTACAGTCTGAGCAATTAGACCCAGCGCCCACAGCTACTCTCTCTTCCTCAGCTAGTAATTAACCTAATGAAGTGATTAGATCCCCAGCTGTAACTCTGTGTGTGTGTGTGTGTGTGTGTGTGTGTGTGTTAAAGAGAGGCAGCTTGTAAGGGGATGAATATTGATACTGCTCTCAGCGTGTTTGAAGAGTGAGAGAATTTATTGCCATAGATGTCCTGCAAGAAGCCAAAACAATCTCAACTTCCTAACTCCTGTTATGTTCTCAGTTTTTATATTTTTATGCTATTTAAAAACGTCAGCTGGTCTTTCCATTCCATAAAGATTCCACAATGAAGGAAACAACAGAAATGACCCAAAGTTACTGACTACATTAGCCTACATTAAAGTACAGAATAGATTTCTTGTATAGTTTCTGTCTTTGGAAAGTTTGCCATTTTATCAGGTTACCACTTCGAAAATTTGTTACAACAGTGATAATTCACAGTTGTATGCGTTTGCTAGAGTCTATCCCAGCACTCCTTAGGCAAAAGGGTCAGAAAACACCCTAGACAGACCACCACATCACAGGGCAGACACAGAGACATACAGTCACATACACTCTAACCAAGGGAGCAATTTAGCATCTCCAATTCATCTGGCAGCATGCCTTTGGACTGTGGCAGGAAACCCACACAATCATGGGGAGAACATGCAAACTCCACACAGAAGCTAGAAGAACTATAACCTGCTCTTCACAACCTCATAAGAGGACCCCATCTGACGGACATCTGACTCTGCACACAGATGTGTCTGAGTGTGTGTGTGTGTGCGTGCGTCTGTATGTGTGTGAGTGTGAACTCAAGGGGATAGAAATGCTTTTAAGTTGTAAATGGGTTCGGTGGTCTAGCAGGGGGCCCATGAGGCTAGAGGATAAAAAAGCAAGTGAGGTCTTGAAAAGCTAAACGAGTCATCAGCAGTTGAACATGTCCTGGAGGGCTGTCCTGCACACCAGCACGCAGGTTCAGTCAGTGAGGCTGAGGTGTGATATATGAGTGCATTTAATGTTATATAATTGAAATCATTTATCTAAACATGGTGGACTGCGTTTCTACTCTCTTCGTATTTCCTTAGCCCTAAAACATCAATCAAACAACAAAACCTGCTCTTTAACCAGGAAGCCCAAATTTCGCATACAACTCTGTACCGATTCTGATACCAAGAACATGTCAATAACTGTGAATGAAACAGCTCAGTAGCTTTGCTGCTGGGAACACTAATCTCCGTGTATTCTCCTTTCTGCAAGACAGCACTAAGATCACTGTGTAATCACAAAACCACAGTTATGCTAGAGTACTTTCAACTAGAGCACTCTTTATTGGGATCACAGGACACTTATCCTGCTTCCAGCTGAGTGAACAATTGACTCTGAATTAAGTAACTGACCACAGCAATGGTAAATTGCCAAAATTGCACACACATACATGCACAGCAAGTGGAGCAGTTATAACACAGTGTCATAACTTGACCAGCCGATGAAACAATAACTAATATGCTAATCCTAATCCTATGGAAATCCGGTTAATCCAGCAGTCAGGGTTGGATAGAGTCATGGTTTCTGCTTTTTAAAAACGTCTAAAATGTTTCCTGTTCATATACCTAGATGCAGTGCAATCAATCAATCAATCAATCAATCAATAAATAAATAAATAAACCAACAAGCCCATTTAATAATTTATTTGAAAGCAAGACATAAAAGTTATTTAGAGTCCCAAATTTAATCTATCAGACCATAAAACTAGAGATTTAATCTATGGCAACATTCTGGATAGAGAACAGTAATTCACACTATATAACAAACCCCAAGTCAAATTTTCATATTCTTATACATGGAACTTAAGTATTACATGTTTCTGCACAGTTTCCATTTATTAACTGAGTTTCACACACTGGTAAGCAAAACTACAAAACTATAAACTGCACCATGAATTTTTCACAGGCCAAATTTCTAATGTTTTTTTCCCTCAGTATATTAAATTTAGCAAGTAAATGTGCAGCAGTGTGCAGGACAGAATGTATTTTCACTAAGCAAATTAACTAAACTTAGTTATTTGCTTAGGAAGCCCGAACGTTTGCATACAACTCTACTAATTCTGATACCAAGAACTTTAGAAAATGTACCAACAACTGTGAAGGAAACCGGTTCAGTAGCTTTGCTGCTGTGACCACTAATCTCAGCGTATTCTCTCTTCTTCACACTAGCACTGAGATCACTGTGTGGTCATAAAACCATTGTTATGCTACGTACTTTGAACTAGAGCACTATTTATTAGGATCGTAGAGCGCTTCTCCTGCTTCTAGCTGTGTGAACATTACTTCATAGAGTAACTGACCGCAGAGGTGTCAAACTGCCAAAACTGAAAAAGAAACCCTCATTATGAGTTTATGACAAGACTTCCACAATGACTGCACACGTGTGTTAGTTCATTTATGAAGCATGTGGGAGAATGTGTATCAGAGAGAGAGAAGGAGAGGGAGAGAGATAAACTGCAGACTCTCTACGTAGTGCTGTCAGTTTCTGCAGGCTTTTCATTAATGCTGCAGTAATCAGATCAGCACTGAGAGAGTTCTGCCAACTCAGATAAACTCTTAAACACTAGCACAGACACACACAAGTCAAACAGCACACCCACTGCAAATATCACACCCGAGTAGGAGAGAAGAGAAAAACCGACATACATCTATATACATACAAGCACACTTAATTATACGCAGTGTTGAGATGTGTTGGATATGTCCACTGTGTGTCATATATTAAGGGTGCAGCAATACACTTACAACTGCTATTGTATCTAGCTCAGAATTTGGTTCTAGATACACAATTCAGTGCACAATTCAGTGTACTAACAATAAAACCTGAAAAACATGGAAGAACAGAAATGACGTCTTATAATAATGTTGCTGACACTAGATCTGGAAGGCAGGAGGAGGGCTGTAGTGAGATGCTGATTGGCGCTGATTGTTTATTAAATAGCATAATTAACAGACTGTCCATTCTTCACAAGGCACATTGAGAGCTTTGCTTCACATAACAGTGTCATGGTGTATTATTCTTATGAACTGTATATACATAAGTACCTCTATGTAATAACAATATGGTAGTATATGTATAAATTATGTCAAAAAATTGGACATACAAGATTTGCTGCAATATATATATCGCTGTCCTAAGAAAAACAAGTATCTCCAAAAAGGCAACTTTACAGCAGAGGCCAAAAACCTGATTTAGCTTTAAAGGAAGTCAATGGAGCCAGACTTTTTTCCAAGCAGTTTTGGACCATTTCCGTTTGTCCATTCAATGTGAAATGTTTACACAACGTAAATGGCAGGTGCTGTGTTCAAATGATTCATAAAAGTAAAAATCAACAAAAATGGACATACATGTTTTTCTTTGGACAGCAACGATATATACATATATATATATATAGTAGCTCTTATCATTGACTGATCCAAAATTATTTGGAATAATACTTCCTTACATAAATTTACACTGAACCTTAAGAATGTTTTATTTTCCCTCCGTGTGGTTACTTTTTGGGGGATGGTTTTGTTCCACTTACGGTCACATATAATGTATCTACGTGTGATATGTACGATGTGGATTACATATCGCTGCTGCTGTTTTTGAGGTTTTGACATAATTTGAAAGCACCTGTTACCCTTTACACTAACAGTAAATATACAGACCACAAGAAATGGCCCAAAATGACATGGAAAGAAGTCTGGTTCCACTGACTTTTCCATTAAAATTCCATTAAAATAAACACATGTTTTTTCCATCTCCTGTAAAGTTAGCATTTTGGAGATACAAAGTTTCTGTTCAGAGAGCAACAATATGTAACTTACATGTAATATTTAATAAGACTTCTATGCCTAATCCTGATCCTAGTCCTTGTAATTGTAACATTAGCATTCAAAGAGAAATAGTTTCACTCTTTCAGTTTTAAACAAAGAGAGGTTTTGTGGAATGCCATACTTTATACTTGGTGTTGATGTTGTAGGCTAACCTGGCTCCTCTCTGCTTTTCCTACAAAGTCAGGACGCAAGAAACACACACACATGAATGAAGGTGGACTACTGCGTGATAAAGCATGTTGCGGTCTGTGAAGTTCAGTTCTAACCTGTGTTCTCGCTCCAGCGTCTCCTTTTGTAGTGGAGTAAACGTTGTCAGAGCAGCGCTCTAAAAAGTCCTCCTCACTCAGTCTGCCCTGGTCACTCAGGACCAGTCTGCCACAGCTGAAACGCAGCGGCAGACAACACACACTGCTCAGACACAGCCTGGCCATGGCTCACACGCAGCCGTCCAGCCAGCTGCGTTTACCATGAATGCACTTTTCACACTGACTTCCTCCTCCGTACAACACACACCCTCTTAAGACCAACACTTCCTCTTTCAGGTGAGCAGGTAAGGCTAAGGATCCTCCTAAAACCTGGGACCGCCCACTGGGACACACTCACTCAGACTCAGACTCAGGTGTGGAAAGGGAAAGCCTATAAATAGAAGCAGGTAAAACCGGTTGAGCAAGCTTCTTAGCTCAGAGAGCAACATGATATAAGGCGAAGAGACTCTCTGATTGGCCCATGGCAAATGTCAATCAAATGCTCAAGAGGAGGATAGATTACATAGGTATGCTCATTAGGTTAAGACAATAAGCTAATATAAAAGGAAATGTGTGTGAGTCATGTGGTTCTTCAGAAACATTTCATGGTTCCACATACATATGCCTCTATTATGTACATTTTTATACTCAGCATGCAAGAAACTAGCATTCTGCTATCTCTGAATTACAGTACTCTTCCAGTATCTCTGACAAAATGCTATTTTTTTATATGGGTTGATGTATGTACATTGGACTGATTTGATTTTAATCTAATGTTTGATATGAGGTCTTATGAACCAATATGAACAGGGTGTGGAAGAGGTTAGAGGCAGCAGTAATAGGAGAGAGCAAATAGATCAGAAAATAGACAGAGAGAGTGAGCGAGCACAAGGACACACAAACACACACACTCGACCAGACAGACAGACACACACACACACATGCGGGCGTGCTGAGACGGCTGTCTGTTTGGTCTTGTCTGCTCCCATAAGCCTACAACTGAGTCTAATGAGACGAAACATCATGTTCATAACTGACAAACACACACACACACAAGCACAAATATCATTAGAAAGAGACAAATACAGTGCAAAAAAATAAGAAATTCAGAAACTAAAGAAAATCTCTCTTTCCACCTCAGAGTGGTCGATATAGCAAAACGATAACAGTTCAGTACTTAAGAACATTTTTTGATGCAAAATATATACAGCCACACAATTTTCTGTGGTTTGTGAACAAGCTGGAACGGACAAACAGCAGTGCTACTTTTAAAAAGCGATTTAGCTGTTGTTGATAGAAGCTCTAAAACTGGTCTCAATCTGTCACTTTATGATCCATGTCGTTAGCTGTTCACTGAAATACTGTCAGTGTCCATAATATACTTATAAAAGAGTTTCTTCCTTCACTGTTTTCTTCCTAATGAGCTGATATGAATGCATGTGCTCACGTAAACAGCTCTGCTTGCCTAACTTCCATAGTAGTCCATTCACTCCCAGTAACACAAAGTCCGGCCTGTAAACTATACGTTCCCTGAGCCGGTTTGTTGAACTGGTTGAACTGACTAAATAATCTTTATAAGCAGTATGTAAGATTCATATCTGTATTATAGGCCTCTGAAGTGTTGTCATTGTGTAGTTGGTGTCATGTCCATGTAAGGAACTCCAGGTCTAAACTGGCTTTTGTCTGTGAGAAAAATGAAAACAGTTGCTATTGCGTTGCTACTGTGGTGAACAAAAATGTTTCAAACTTGATATGTAATGTCCAGTTGGTTCATGTCTACTCAGAATGTCGCTGGACCCTCTGAATTTGAGATAGAGTTACAATATGAGTATTACCAGATCCATGCTAACACTGTTGACATCATTAGACTAACTACCTCAATAAAATGCCCCACACATACCAGAAAGTATGGTACTTCCCATCACTCTTTTCCCATCTCTGTAAATCAGAATACACCTGAGGCAATGAAACAGTGATGGTCATTGTCCATGTCAGACACTAGAGGGCAGCAGTGTCAGGCACTGACACACAGAGAATACTGCAGTCATTTATAACTGCCTGCTCAGTATCAGCTCTGCTACACATGCACGCACACACACATAAACATATATACACACTCAATCATGCGCCGAAGGTCGCCGTGCACACACACACACACAAACACACGCGCACACACTCATGTACATACACGTCTACAAGCAGTCGCCACTGACACCACGAAAAGGTCCATGACAGTCTGATGGCACGCAGGGTTGTCATAGCAACAGGCCAAGTTCTACACTGGTCCCCTGATCGGGCACCAAGGCTGACGAAGACAAGACCTCTGGTGCCAACAGGGTTCCTGCATGGTGCACTCAGGGCACGCTGCCCGGCGGTAAAGAGCTGCCCAGTGGTAACGAGGCGGCATGTCACTTCCTGAGTGAGTGTGAAATGTGTGTACTCAGAGCAGTGGCAGCACGGCAACGCCCGGAAACATATGGGGCTTAGCGGGTTAATCCCTTTCTACAGAGCCCTGAGTCGGCACCTACAGACACACACACACACACACACACACACACACACACACACACACACTCACAAACAGTACATATCAACTGTGTGTCCCAACAGAGTGTGACAGCTTGAGCACGCTTATTACCAACAATAGGATTCCTATTTGAGCTGTAATGTGTCAGATAAAAGTCCATACTCCATCTGCTCCAAATCCTTCAGAACTAAAGATAGACTGCATTAGCAAAGCGGAAATGGAGTTTAAAAAGGAAGTTCTGGGGGTGCTGTGCAATATGACAATATTGTCTCAGGTGCTGGTAGAAATGAATCCGGTGCAAATAAAAGGATTGCGTGAAAGAACTTTATATTGAAGTCTTGCGGTGCATGCGGCAATGGCAGTCAATTATGCAGTTTGGGAACTGTTCTCACATAGTTCTCTCATAGCCAAGCTAACTGCATTCATCATGTAGTCCACCAAGTAGTCTGAACACTCTCAAATGAATCCATATGTGTATGAATTAGGGGCCTCATGATATACAAATCATGCCAGCGTTGTTTAGTTTGCGGCTGTAATGCTGTATGTAAAGCCAGCTATGATGCAGGACTTTATTGATTAGCTACTAAAAACGATGACTCACCCCAAAAATTCAGCCCAATTCAGAAGATGAGGCATCCCATTGCATATTGTAATGTCAGGGTAGAGTAAGAACACATAGTGCTTCAAATGCAGTCCTCAACCAGGCTCAATTCTGTCTGTCAGTTTGCCGCTGAGTTTGCCTTCCATCCACTGCCATCCACTTCTACCACACATATAGCCACATACTCTACTCTGACCTGCACTCCTACCCCAATAAACAGCTCCACAGCCAAATAAGCACATTCACACAGCTTTAAGCCAACAGTCTCAACTGTTCACATGATTTAAGGCTCTCATACTGCATGTCCAGTGTTATCTGTGCTGCTCCACACTTACCACTCTGCATTGCCATGCCTCCATTAATTTCCATGGCACAACAAGCTGGTTGGTGGATGCTACAATATCTCTGCTCTGTATCCCTTTTTAGAATGACGTAATTAAGGTAAAAGTCACATTTTATTTTATTCACCATATTTTTCATATCTAGAACTGAGATCTGAAACATGCGCTTAGAAAGCTTGAATCGAAATTACAATCAGAACTCTCATATCATTTTGTGTGGGGGTGAACGTTTCACTGTTTGGACAGTCACAGCTAGATTTGGTCAAGATAACATGTGCAATCATTTGCTAAGAGCTAACCTGGTTTAACGTGGCTACAAGAACACAGTTTAGCTTGTTAGCGCAACACTTTAGTTACATTCAGCATTATTACCTGTTTACATTTATTCAAGTGTACAGTGTAACTCAATGTTATTTAACCAACCTACAATCCAATTCCATTAGGTTCAATCTTTACCAACGCAAAGCTTGTGCAACATTTGCCACAAAATGTCGGCGGATCAATTGATATTAATTTTAAGGTAACAAGGTCTCTATACGCTGACTCAACAGAGGGTGTAGCATAATTAAATCAGTTAATTCAACAACATATTTTTTGAAGCGTAAGCCAATCTCTATTTCTGTTAGTTCAGCGAAGCCAGCAATTGTCACCTTCTCACCTGCTGCACTGTGCAGGCTGAGGGGGATTCAGTGGAGATTCAGTCTAACTGCCACTCATAGAGCAAAACTGCACACTCACATCTCAGAGTGTGAAAACTCCCTGAGAAACTCCTCTTTCAGAGGAACAGTTTCAGCAGGGAGTCGTTCCAGCACACTAACACATTTCAGCTCATCTATAGAATGTTTGTTATGTTATCATATAAAGCTGCTGTTGGAACAAAGCCTCGTGTCTCCATTTGTGTCATTTATATTGGGTCCAAATTTCAAGAATAGGCCAAAAATGACATGGATAAAAATCTTGATCCATTGACTTACATTCACAATTAAGGTAAAGGTACCTTAAAGAGACGCATTAACATAAAGGATTACCATTAGGCCCTTTGAGTCCACAAGCTGTGACGTTCATGGTTGACTGCACTGTTTTATTTATTTTCTTATTTGTTTGTTTGTGAGTAAATCTGCATACGTTCTTTTTACCCTGACATATTGTTCCTGTCTATTAAGGCGACACAACATGGACAGAAAACGTAATGTTCCACAAAGCTGTTGGATGTGAAAGAGAGGATGTGAGAAGTGATAGAATAGCTGTTATAGAAATAGCTGTCATTAAAATAGTGTTCCTCCGACTGGACTCCAAGTTCCCTTTAAGAATGTTAGTAACAAACAGCAAAAGATGCTAAAATTATAAAAGCACCATTCACTATTGAGTAAGGCGTGTAAAAAGCTATTTGACTGATAATGGCGTCCCTCGTGGGGGATTTGTAGCCTCAGAAACATGATAGAGTCCCATGAGGAGCTTCATTCTAAAAGCAGGCAGGATTCCCAGAATTCCCAGATATTCTATTTGTGGTTGCAGTCACGCTCCAAACATGAATACACATGTACATTTGAGATGTCGACACAGGCATACATTAATAAATAAATATACATTTAATTACTATAAAAACTCTTTATGATGACACAGATCTGATATGAGCAAATTCATTATTACTTCATATATTTTATCAGTTTATGCTGCAGTTTAGTCAACAGTAAAAACACTTTTAAACATTTTTACAGGCTACTGGTTGAGGATAGAATACACATTCAAGCACAGGGAAGCACTTGTTGGGGTTCTGATGGTGCCAATCACCAATGTAATTACATTACTGTGGCACTGCACATTTGATCTGTTTTGTGTCGTAATAATGATTAAAAAAATGCCCATCAAGTGTCCATCAGTCATGCAACACACTAGGTACTGATGACTACATGTTCTGCAATACTGCTTTATTCCAGTACTGTGCTTATTTGCCTTGTTCAGGTGATTGTTGGATTGATAATTAAACTACTATGTGAGAAGTCAGGCTTTTTGGCCAAATAAGAAAATCCAGGGAACGCTCTTAATTAGCATTTTCTATCGCAGTGGCTCCCACCACTGGTTTTGGAGATCCACCTCCTCTACACGTTACGGTGCTCTACCAGCTCACAACACATCTGATCGAAATAATACCTGATCTTATTAATAAGCCATTCCTGAGTCATCAGAGCACAGAAAACACTGAAATGTGAAATGGACAGAGGGTTCTGCATGACCAGGGTTGGGAACCTGTCTGTAAATATGACTGTTTCTATAAGAATGCCAATGTCGCCTCTTTAGAACTCAACTGAACCTTTCAACCAGATGTTCATACTAAAATAGTATGTCTGAGCTTTGTCAGTATCCCATATACTCATGCTGGTACACTCCAGCTACGTTTTTGTAAAAGGTATAAAATAGAACCTGCACAATAATACAGAACCAAAGAAATCCCGTAAACATGCCTGTAGAGAAGTAAAGTGCGATGACACTTTGGGAAATGGAAAAGAAATCCTCCATATCAGTACAGACAGAAAAAGATAAACACACACACACACACACACACACACACACACACACACATAAAGATGCAGTGGTCACAGTGATAGCGCAGCTCCAGCAGAGGTTTCTAATCTCATTGTGCAGAGCTGTCCACAAATCTGGCTCTGATTCCACATAATCCCTCAGCCATACTGAGAGAGAGAGAGAGAGAGAGAGAGAGAGAGAGGCAGTGAGAGAGGGAAAAATTGAGAGATGCTGGTAGTGAGACAGAAGAGAGAGTCTGTCTGTAGGGTTGACCTCCAGGGTTTACATTTCCTAACTCCAACTCCTCTGAAGAGCAAAGATGGAGGGAGGCGAGGAGATGCAGAGAAGGAGGAATAGAAGACAAGAAAGAAAGAGGAATGGAAAGAGAGAGGGTGACATTCTGACTGCTGATCTCCCTGTCCTTTTAAAGCTCAGCCTGTGACTGAAGCAGGGATGGAGGATCCATACACACACACACACACACACACACACACACAAATGACATGAAATAGTTCTAACCTTATAATTACGTGAGCTGAAATGTAAGCACTGAGAGCACAGCTACGCTGAGATCACATCTGCCTAAATTGGATGAAAAGATGTAAATTGCTGCTAATCTATGAAATCATCTCCAATGTTTAATGTCCTCACCTTAGCATTCTTTATGGAAGACCAGCGGTAAAATATCCAGAGCACGAAGACAGAACACAGAATACAGAATTAAGGCTTTTGATTTAATTTACCTCAAATAAATACTATAAATGCAATAATGCATAACTAAAGTATTAAAAAGCAATATTTTACATCATTTTAATCCTCAAAGACACCCTTTTTTCACCCTTCGATTTATAACCAATACAAAAAAAAGATGCACTCAGATCTAGTTTTTGTCACTGACCATTGACCATGAAAGATAGTAAATGGAAGACTAAAGACACAAACTGCCATTAGACATATTGATATTCCAATAATTTTACACTTGCTAAATAGAAAAATAATTTTTTCCAATTTCTTTCCATTGCACTGTTAGAAGTGTTAGAAGTGTAAGTGTTCAGTGTCAGGTCATATGGTTAGAGACAGCCGCTGATTTACCAAAGAAGCTCAGATGATGTGACTTTCCTGTGACTTAAATAATGCCAACACTGAACTGCCTAAACTAGTGGTGTTGACGTCAGTACTGGCGCAAGTTGGCAACCTGGTGTAACAGCCACTGGGACAAAGTAAGCGAAGAAGACCACAGGTAAGCTGACCTCTCTTTGTGGCTCCAAACACACCCATACCTAGTATAAACTAACTTCCACATTCTTCACATCACATAGGGATACTGATTCAAGGTTTCCTTAGACACCTTAGGCGGTATTTTGCACACTGGTACCATAATGACACATTGTCATACCGGCAACTCCTATTTAGAGTAGAGAGAGAGAGAACGAGGAAAAAAGGAGGTAGAGAGACCAGAGCACGAATATTGAGAGATGACGCATACTCTGAACACCTGTCTGATGTAGAGAGGTCTGGTCTGAACAAAGAGGGTCTTGTACAGGGACCCACACGCGTGCTTGTACACTTTCTGGCACGGAGCTCAGTCACGACTTTCTCCTCGACCCTGAGTGAGCTGTCAGTCGTGCTGTCGCCACAGGAACGAGACCCAGCAGCCTCTTCCTGAACTTCACCTGAAGCCCGCTCTCTAAATCGCCACTCCACTAAACCACTTCTGAAACAGAACAAAACCTCTGGCACGCGGACGTCTGCCTCGCTAATGACTGAAATCAAATCACAGCACGCAGGCATCCGCGCATATTCAGCAGGACAGGAAGTGTTTTAACACTTAGAGGAAAGACCTTGAAAACAGCAGCGCAGTCACTCAGGTGCGTTCTGACCCACAATAGCTGGGGATCCTTCCAGAACAGCAGGCCAATTACATGCTGTACAAGAGCACTAAAGATCCTGCATTCCGCATGAGTCCTATACAAACCAACAGCAGCTGAAGTCTGGGAAGACCTCCACGCCTGACAGTCTATAAACGAATATACACATGCTGATTTCAGCTGCTGGTCTCTTTCCCCTTTTCAACTCTCGGCCTACAGTCGAAGTGAAGTGCCCCGAGGTCACCACTAACACTTACACAGAGGGTCAAGAAGAAGAAGAAGTGAGCTCTGGTACATGTTTATGCAGGAAAACGAGTGAGCATGCAAATAGGAGTGAAGAGAAATAAACATAAGTAAAGATAAGACATGAGAAAAAACAGAACTGAACAGACGAGAAGTGAAGATAAGAGAAAAAACAGAACCAAGTGGAAGAAAAGGGGAGAAAAATAAAAAGAAGAAGACCCAAACAGAAGAAAAGAAAGCAACAGAAAGAAAGAAACCAATCAGAAGAAAAAGAAGATAAAAGAACTAAGAAGAATAGCAAAGAAAAGACAAGAACAGGACCTAATCAGAGAAAAAAGAAGAGAAAAGAACCAAGGAGAAGAAAAAGAAAGGACCAAACATAAGAAAAAGAAGATAAAAGAACCAAACAGCACAGAAAAAAGAACAGAAGCAAATGAAAAGAAAAGAAGATAAGACAAAAGAAAAGAACTGAGAACAAAAAGAACCTAGAAGAAAGGAGAAGATAAAAGAATAAAACCAAAGAGAATGAAAGAGAATTGTAGTTTTGCTGTGCAGGGTAATCTCAGGTTAATCTCTGGTCACTGGTCACATGCCTGAAAATGGACTTCAGACAATACAGCCGGCAAACACAGCAGACTCTCAGAGCAGAGCAATCCACAGCTGTAACCTGCAGAACACATGAAACATCTCTCTGCCAGGCTGAGAGACAGCCCACGCTGTGTTTCCTCTGTCTCTCTCTGCAAGGTCGTAACGGAGAAGATCCATTAGAAAACAGAAACAGCTGCTGAGCCTGTGAGTGTGAACACATACAGTATAATTATTAATATAATAATGCTGCTGGAAATGTAAGACATTTGAGGACTACCTGGGAAACGTCTTTTTCTGAGAAACTGTAAACCCCTCAGATCCCTTTCTATCCTTTTCTGGGATACTGAGATATTGCTCAAAATTCCTTTTGTGAGATGATAAGATATTCCTGAAATGTATTTTTGAGAAACTCATAAAATTCCATAAAATTCCTTATTCCTTATTCATTCATTCATGTATTTTTGAGAAATTCTTCCATTTTTCTTTTTCTGGTTCTAGCAGCTTGCTCGCTCTTCCATGGAAGTGCATGGGGAGCGGCCGTGCAGATAGGCTATGGCAGGAGAGACTTTAATGTTGTGATAGTTGTTGCTGTTAATTCAAGTTGTCTTGTATGTGTTGCTCTGTGCTGAGCTGACAGGGGGTTGCTTGGAGGGTTGTGCACCTACTGTGAGGTACAGTCAGGTGCCCAGGCCTGTTTCAGCCAGTGCTGAGTGGCGATTCTACCGCTGCTGTGTTCAATAAAAGAGTATTCCCTTAAAGCGCTATGTATCCATGTGTTTCTTCTATGCTGATGCACACTATCACCTATCATTTCTTTTCTGAGATACTGAGCCACATGCACAGCTTTGCGCTGGAGAATGAGTCAGCTGATTTTAGGCTAGTGTTTTAAGTGTGCTTGGCTGGAAGTGACAGGCTTGTGAGTGAATCCTCCTCCACTGTCTCAGTGGACACAGCTTAGCGTGGTCTGGAGTAGTGGACAGTGTAAATGCAGGCTGCCCTGTTGCTGTAAGCCAGGTAAAGCCGTGTTGATTTACTGTGCACTGTTTGCACTCAGCTGCAGGATGCCGGTTCGCTTCAAAAAGAGCTTTGCTGTGACCCTTCTGAACTGCAGGATCAATCAGTGTCCACTGAGACCCCTACTGCCTGCTCACAACACAGACCCCTCATTACAGAGAGCCAGCTACAGCACGGCCATTGATCACAATGCCAATTAGATACACACGCATACACACACACATCAGGGTTTACTTTTTACATCTCTTGTTCTCACACGTACACCACACACGCATACACTGAACCACACCATCACACTTTGACATCTTCTTTTAACTTTACTCTCTATTTCACACACACACACACACACACACACACACACACACACACATCTGTACCCACACACTGTGGCTTTACCTTTTCTTTTATGTCTCATGTTTCATGTTGTTAACCAACTTCTGCCAGCAATTCTGGAAAATCATTCAATGGCCAACAGATTGGATGAGGTCAGTTTATATTCCAATACTAAAGAAAGAAGACCAGAGAGACTGTGCAAACTATCATACGCCCCTGAATACTATCACCACATGTGCTCAACCTATATGATGAACGTACACTCATCCTCAACACTGCAAATACTTGCACAAATAGTTGCACCCAGACGGAATCAACTGACAGGAATGAAACTTGGTGGGTAGGTTTGACAATATAAAACATGCAAATGATTTAAGTTCCACGCTCAGCTGTGCATGTGACATAAGCAAGGATGGGCTTTAACTGACTGACCCAACAGCCACGGTTACAGACATTAAGCAAGCAGTGATGCCCTCCATGAGTCATCCTGTTAGCGCTAGCACCATTGGCAGATGACTACACAACACAGGACAACATGCATGCAGACCGGTATGACAACTGCCCTTAACACCCTGTCAACATGGTCAAAGACTGCAATGGTGTCATGCCAGACTGTCATGGAGGGACTCATGTCAGCGCTTTTGTCTTTGTGTAGACAACCAACGAATCCGTGGAGGCACCGTGGTCAGCATTAAGATGAACAGTTTGCTGTCATGCGTCATGCGCCCAGAAGGCCTGATGTCACTCCACCTCCACCCCTACCGCAAAATCTGCAGAAACTGTGTGAGAATATTCAAACTGCATGGGATGGATTATCACAGGACACCATTAGGAACCTCTACAACTCCATGCCGAGACTTGGCGGCCCAACGCCATACTGAGAGACACTACTTCTGTATGTGTAGCTCAATAAATATTCCCCATATCCGTCTAAATTTATCATCATTTATTGCTCCTGGTAACCTTTATCTTCCTTCCCAATAGTATTGCAATTCCACACTTCCTTCTGGGTGAAACCAATCTTTTGAAGATGAGTGTAATAAGAGAAGCGGGACTAGATGACATGACATGAATTGGTGGAAGGATCATCAGTATTGTCCAATATGGGGGTGACACCTGAAGGCCCTTATTAGGAAAGTTAAAGAACAGAGTAAAGAGATGGGTATTCAGCTCAATATAAATAAAACAAAGGTTATGTCACCAGAACAGACAGCTAACTCTACCACTGTGAAGATGTAGAAGGGGCAGCCAGCATTTGCTTACTTGAATCAATTATTAACAACGGATCCTGTAGTCAGGAAATACAACACAGGCTGGCACTTGGATACTTGACTATTGAAGTCTACACTCCACCACCGCAATGTAGAACCGGTCTCACATCTCACGTTTTGATCAAAGTTTCTTATGGGTCCCAAGACGGAAGCATCACCAAAAAGGACATATAAACATAAACTCATTTCAATGGAAAACTTTATTCATATCGATGTTTAATATAATATAATTAAATTTGCCACATTTAATATGAGCTAACAAACCATGAAATGAAATTTGCTATGAAAACTTCATCAAAATTTCCTCTTGTTTTCAAATTTGTAAATACCGTTTTTCACTGGTATTAGCACAGTTCCAACACCAGTTCCAAAATGGATCATTTACTACCCATCCATACAGTCCACAGATGGAAATTAAGCTGCAACATTTTTGTGCCTGTTTGTGATTCACTGTTTCAATATTTCTAAGATGTCATGAGAAATCTTACTTACACTCTTACTTATTACTTACTTCATTACTCATATTCTCTTATATTCAGGAGTTAAACCAGCCTGTAAATTTCAAGCCACACATCACCTACTATGAGCGTGTTATAAGGGCCAGCAAGGAAGCCTTATGTCACAGAGACATTGGCCAAATAGCTTCATAGCTACCACAACCAAAGAGAACTAAAGAAAAATGAAACTTTAAACACCACACATGATTGCTGACATATTTAACTGCCTAATTATTGTAACAGCTGACAGCACACCATGGTGGGAAATGGCTAATTAGCCAGAGACTGCCCTTTCCCAGCAGGAGGAGTAGGTGTCTGGGCCAACTGGTTGAAAACTGTGGTTTATCCATATGTTTTTATGCATTATTGAACTTTACTGGTCAACTTTACTACTCTCCCTTGTCAGTAGGTGAGCAGGAGCCTACATCAGGAACAAATGCAGTTCAGATACCATAGCCAATCAGGTAATGCTGTGTTTGCATGCTGTCATAGAGACAACCTTATTTCGCACCTTATTAAAAAGTAGGTTTAAGGCTGCAATCATTGGCAGCGTGCAGCCATGTTGCCACAGTGACAGCGACCGGTGATAATCAAAGGACAGCTTTGGCGGTCATATGTATAGGCTGAAAATAAAGAAATCTGTCCCCTGAGGTGTAAGCTGTACTCTAAGAGCACAACACGAGTTACGCTTTCTAACACCGGTATCAACTGCTATCACTGGTACTGGTATTTGATGCCCCTTTTTTTCAAAAGACTTTTCCTAATGGTCCGTGTGACTGTATGGCTCATAAGTACAGTATTTCAGCTACAGTTTACTGCATCTTCTGGTATAGAGATTTGACTACAGCTACACAGACACACAGCCTGAGAGAGAGATAATGTATTAAAGCATGCAGTCAGAAGTGTATCACATATGCATGCCATCCTGAGCAGATGGAGACCCTCTACGCCTTTATATCACACCCACACGCGGAGTCACATGCTGAGCGTCCATTACATCACCATCCTTTTTTTTGGACTCCCTAAAGCGAAACACATCCCGGCTTCATTTTATAAAGTACAACCAGCTACCTGTAGACATGCAGGCTCATATTACCTGTCTCAATTCAATGATTCTACCCCTGTATTCAATTGCTCGTGGGTTCAGTGTCCAGTGGCGTCTGGATAGGTGTGTATCCCTATCTCAGAGGGCTCTATAATTAAGGTATCTACAGGAATTAATGAAAACTCATTTAAATACGCTACAGCCAATCTAACTATACAATTCAGTTATTTTACACATTGTGGAAAAGGTCTAGATTTAAGGTAACTACTAAAATGGTTAGTAAGTGTATATAATCTGTCTGGGACATTACATGGCCTCATGTCCTGGCACTGCATGAAACCAAACCCATGTGTGCGTGTGTCAGGTACCATCATTACTAATGATGATGATGAAGGTGAAGCTGCTTGTCCTGCCATTAGTGCTTCTTCCCCACTGAAAAACGACTGAATTCCTCCCCCACTGTCTCTGCCTCTGCTCACCGGTGGTTTTTACAGCCTGATGGATGGAGTGGGTGGTTCCCTCCCTGCCCCCTGCCCTGGCGGCCCATAATAATCAGGGACTGGCACTGAGGCGCCACCAAACTTTTTCCATTTCAAGTTTTGAAGCTCCGTCTAAAGGTAATTCATAACTACATCCATTTGCTATAACAATCAGAGAGCAAAAACCCCTGATTTATAACGTCATTATAATATCAATACAGTTAATAATACAGTGTCTTTGTGCACTCTGTGTGCTTGAAACTGAATTTCACTTGTGCAGTACATCAGCTGCAAGCATCTCAATGTAGGCTGATAACACATCCAACCCTGTCATTTCAAACAGCTAATTGTACTATACTCAGAAAACAGCTCCAGAGGACAACCACTTAGACCTCTTTTACGCCTGGTCACTTCAAGCATCTTTTGGATTATATCTGGATAGGTCCAAGCCACACAAGTGTAAACGGACCCAAGACGCATTTAACACATACAATTACAGTTGAATTGTTTGTATTCGACTAAAGCATAAGCCTAAACTGGCTGATTAGCAATCTTGGTTTATAACTGTCAACACTGTCAAGATTATGTTCAGATTGCCAGCCCAAAGATTATATCCAGCCACGTCACCAGCATGGCTACATCTGGACACACAAATTCGGTCTGATCACTTGCAAATACCAGTGTGGACAGACGTTTCAGAAGATCTGATTTAAGAAACAAATCCAGTTTGCCTGCAGTCTGAACACAGCTGTAGTACTGGCTCTGGACTGATGACAATTACTTACTGACAATTACTTTTGCAAGAACCGTGATGTGTCTTGACAAAAGCGTTTATTGCAACAAAAAACACATAACATGTGTAAACTAATGACTGTGATAAATATTCTCAGTCAGCTTAAATAATTGCGATCAGGCGATCCTGTAGTCAGATCTACTATTAGAACAATCAAATGTGTTCCATGAGGCTTTTATTAAGTTCTCAGAGAACTGCTAAATTGCATGGAAATGTTCATGAAATATGCATCATGCAACTTGCAACCACAGTAGAGAATTCTAAAGATGGTGTCTAACCCCACATACATGCAAATAAGCTTTCAAGGCCGTTAAAACAGTGTGTACAGAAAATAACTTCCATATGCTAAACCGAAAGCAGCCATTACCCATGCATCTGCAGCAAAACGTCATCGGTGAATTTGCATTAGAATGCATATCATGTATTTTCTTAGCAGTAAGCAGGGCATGATGTCTTAATTTAGTCTCTGGGGCTCTTACGCACACACAAACCAGACAACATTTGCATCCCGGTCTCACAAGGTCAAATTCATGCTAATGGCTACTAATGAAAGTGTCATTCTGAGCAGAGGGGGTTCTGAGCATGTGTGTTCACAGCCACAAATTAATGACAACCTAAACCTGTTCTGGTGTGTAACATTACATTGTCACAGTATGTGTATGTGTTCTAAGCTAACTAAAGAATGTGTGTAGAAACAGGATACAATCAGTGAACATCATTGCTGCCTTAAATGGTTTACTGAGTCACCATTATTCCCAGTGACAGGCATGTGGGCATAACTACCCCAGATCAGGCTTGTACCCTTGCCCCTTTTGCCCTCAGAAGTGCCCTTTCGGCTGCTGTATTTTGTATTTTATGTCTATTCTTCAAGATATGCTTCAGAGATGAAGCTCAGCTCAGCCTTGCCCCAGAAACAAAGTTTGTGGGTCAGCTTGGGCTTCTGGGAACTGCCTCTGGTGCAGTACAGACAAAATATGGAGATTCCCCCTCAGCAGCTCTGTCACTGATGTACATGTCAAGTCCTGCCTAAAGACTCGGGGAGTCTCTTTGAAAAAAGCAGCACATTTCAGAATGTTGTTAATCTGAGCCACATCCAAACGAAATATAGGCAGTAAGGGCATGCTAAACCAAGTTTCTGTTACTAATAAAATAAGCTTTATATAAGAGCTCTTATGGTACAGCTTCCTATGCTAGAGATTCATGTCAGTGGTCAGACAGCAACACTGCATTTATTGGCTTCTCTGATTACATGATTACACAGGTTCTCTTGATAAGAGTGTTAGCAATGTGTTGTAGATACATTTAGAATTTCATTAACGTTTGTGCTGTTATACTTCCCCTTCGAGCCCCTTCCCTCCAAAATGCAGGCAAAGCCACAAAAGGATGGATATACGAATTACTTCTCAATTTTAGCTTTCTGAAATAATCATGTGATCCTGTTAACGTTACAGACTCTACACCTTCCATTTTTGGAGCCGATATCGATCACTTTTCTGCGGGATTGGCCGATAACTGATAGTAATCAAGAGCTGGACTGTTATGCTGAGTTGTTTCATGTCACTGATCAACTTTAAGGATTTGCTAAGTTAGAGATATACCAGGTGATCACATATTTGGGCTGGAAACTGACCGATACTGATGTATGGAAGTATAGCCAATAAGAAAAAAATGTTTTTGTCACTTGCTGACATTTGAACCTGTCCATACAGAACATGAACTGAATGTAAATTAGCATTTAATGTAACTAGTAGATGTATGATTTGAATGGCATATTTATTGCACTTTCAAAGTGCAGAATGTTTAGGTGATGCTGGATTATCGATAGTGCAATTTTACTGCATTTGTAGCACTATAGAAATGAATGTTACATGTTTCCCTTTTCTTTCTTCATCATAGTGTAATCTGATTGATCACATGTGCACACAATTCCTGAAATAAAATAACACAATAGAAGAATATGTGTGTGGTAATATTTTGTAGTCAGACTAACATGCTCATGGAGGTTGTGTCCCGTGTCATGGGGGTGTTGGCGGCCCTGTTTGCCCAGTGAGGAGGTGCTCAAGTGTGGGCGTGAGAGGTTCTCTCCTATCAGCCATGCAAATCAGCCCTAGACACACAACCCTCTACAGCACTTGCATTCAGCCCTGCACACTCCAACACACACTCCAACAGAACCTCTCTACTGTCTTTCTGTCCTCCCACTCTCTCTCCCTCTCGCTTGTCATTGCTGTTATCTCATCAGCATATGCTTTTCATCCAGTTCTGTTCTATATAGTACTAATAGGCTAACTGTGGTATTCTGTTCATTTGCTCAGGTGCATGTCTTTATTACACCCTCTCTTTTTTTCATTTTCCATTCCTCTTTTCTTCTTTCCAGTCCACTGTGCTCTGCTCTGCATGCTCCTGTTTAGCATCTGCCCACTGAGATGCATTTTAAACAGTGGAGTGCAAAGTGACGAGAGAAAGATAGAAGACAGAGAGAAACAAAGAAATGACACAGGGTAAAAGTCTGAAGAGCAACTAAAGAGCTTAGAGAAATGTCTTCTGCTTCTTCACTCAGATGGCCATATATAAGTGGCCCATGCACTCATACAGTGACATCAAAGAACCAATACACAGGGTGTATGTGTGTGTGAATAGTTGTTATCATGGCTCAGAAAAGACTTGCTCGGAACTCCGATCTGCTAATTCTCATCCACCTCCTCCCTTTCAAAGAAAGACTGAATATGTCAATATTTTGGTTCTGCACATCTATATCAAAGTGAATACAAGAGAACTGCTAATGTCTTAAAGGGGAATTTTCAACAATATCTACATAGCTACATTTTTAGATGCTAATAAAGTTATTCAGATTGATTTCACCACACAGACTCAGAAACGTTCACCGTGGTGGTGATGGGAACCAGACATTTGAAGCATTTAATGCCTCTAAAAGCTACATCACAGAAAGCTTTTACACTAAAAACGCCAATAAATGCATTACCTAAAGGCTGACACACCGAGATCAGATTTTGGTCTAAATCCAGAGTGCAAAATATCCTATGGTATTCAGCTGGCTAAAACTCACTTACCATATGCTTGCATAAATGGCAACACAAAAGTCTGATTTAACCATTCTTCTTCTGGAAATGCTCTTTTCTAGTATGGTAATGCTGTTTCCACACATTAACTGAGATCTGACTTATCTCCTCTTTTGTCTTTGTGTTAAAAAATGAGCAACAATTCACTGTTCTCCGCAAACTCAGGTTTGTTTTTTACAGATTGAGTTTTTCAGAAGTGGCCCAGGCATAGTGAACACTGCTGGACCATAAAGGACCAACTGGATGCAACAATTTGCTACAACGCCACCATGAGACAGACCAGTTCTGCAGCTCTACTTAGATAGGAATGCCAAAGAGAGAGGCTGACTGAATGTGGGTGAAGCAGCTAAACAATGATCTCTCCCTGAATTTGTATTTGAGCCTCTTTTTTCCCTAATGACCAGCAGAACTTCATTTTAAGGCCCCCCCGGGCCTGCTGTATTTCGCACTTTGGCTGAAACTTATGTTTTTTAAGCACATTCATGGAAAACAGTACCCAAAGAAATCTGTTACATCATAATCAGCATTACATACAAAAATATGGAGATTTACTGGCCATTGTGGCTATACGATATTATAAACATGGCTATATTTGCACTGTAGACATTGTGACCCCTGAATAATGTTCATGTCATTTAACACAGGAATATAGGATGGGCCTTATATGCATCATGTATATGTATTGTAGCGTCCCACTACTGGGTCGCTCTGCCTAGGACGTGTGGGGGGTGTAGCCACACAGAGCGGCCACATGCACAGGCTCATGGGAAGCACCTCAGACGCAGTACGAGATACTTTAGTGCTGTAAAGAAGTTGTTGTTGTTGTTGTTAGCATTTACTCAAAATGCTAGCTTCAAGAGTCTTATTCTACCCTGACGCCACAGTATATTCACAAGTCATACAGACATGTAAGCAATTAATTCACACATAAAGTAAAAATACATATGATTTACATATTTACCCACCACCAAATGTAAGGGCCTATTTTGCCACATATCAGATATTTTTGTATATCGTTTTTTCACTTAGCCCTTGCCCAGGTGGTCCAAACACAGGCTATTAAAACAATGCAAAGTGGCCAATCATCAATCCTGGGTCTATTCAAATCCCGTGTGAGTCATTTGAATATTTGTGTGTACCGACGTGTGACTAAAAAAAGGCCAGACTTCCAAATATAACCCTCTATCTGCATGCATGATGTAATAACGTCAAATGGCAGGCAATTTCTTTTGCTTGTTTGTTACAGGCATATCTTCACATGCAAAAGGCGGGCATTTGCAAGTCAAATTCTCTCAGTGGAGAGCAGGGGCAGGAGCGGGCCCGCAAGGTGCAAAAGGAGACGCACAGTGTATGCCAAAGACCCTCTTACTGTCCATGTTAGTTCACAATACAATAACATCTCGCGGACTGTGTACTTTCCCACAATGTAAATGACTCAAAATCACTAATTAACTCCTTAAAACCTGACGGGCCTGCATGTAGGCCCACAGTTCCACACAGCATCATTTACATATGATAGTAGCAATCAGAGGTGTAAAAATGCACTGCTGCATTTGGATCCGAATGTGGTGATTCAACTGCATTCATCTGGGAATGTAAGAATCGGATATGTACATTTATTATAATTTTTAATAAAAACCTGCTTATTGTACCTTTACGTTTTGAACAAAAATGAGACTTTGAATCTGTGTAATACTGTATTCTGTCAGCCTGCAGGTCTAAGTCTATGGTGTCTGGCTTCAGCTTTGTGGCCTGGATTTAGTTGGGGTTGCATGCTCACTATGTTCTTCTTGAGGTGCATGGTGTGAAACGTCACGGGATCTTATAACGTCATACTAGGCTGGCATGGTCAGTTTGAGTTGCTTTAGAGGTTTTTTTGGTGTTCTTGTGTGGAAGTAGAACACTCTGAAAATACTATGGTGGTGTGGAGTAGGGCCACACAATATATGCGCAATACTCACATCGAACGTGCAATGTCTAGTAAGACAAATTAATAATGAAAAAGAATAATGTTTCCTAAATACTGATGTTCAAGTCATCTGGTGAAAATTTGGTGAGTATTTTTTGGTGAGTATTTTTTCATATTGCCATATACACTTATCATCAACAAAATAGTTGCACCCAGAAGGAAGTGTCGGATTACAATCTTCAGAAAGAAGATACAGGTTACCAGGAACAAATTTAGACTGATATGGGCAATATGTATTGAGGTATACATACAGAAGTAGTGTCTCTCAGTATGGCGTCAGGTTGAGGTTCCTATTGGTGTCCTGCGATAATCCATCTCCCAGACCTTGCTTACGTCACGTGCATGGCCGAGAGTGAAACTTGAATCACTGGTATGTCTCATGACATTCCTGTTGGTTGATTCATTCTGGGTGCAACAATTTTTTTGCTGATGAGTATATATGTAAAAAGAGCCAGATATGTTTGGACACGCCTAAAATCCTGCATTGCTGTGTAACATCAATACCGCTACATCAGTATAAACGATAGATCGGCCAGACTAGTAGACTAGTTTTAGAACAGTGATGGTTCTGGAGAGAACTGGGACTGAGGTTCTGGAGAGACTTTCACATTAACGCTGATGAAAGTGGACAAGGAAGTGGAAAAGCGTCCTCTTACTGCGAGCATCTTTCTAGAAAGTGAGTAAAAATAAACACAGCCTGCAGCCATGCTGCCAAGACACAATCAGAGAGGGGAACAGATAGAGCATGCGGCATGTGTGTGTGTATCCTCTCCTCCACAGATTGCCAGGGTCAGCGTGAGCAGCTCTTGTGTGTGTAACGCTCTCGTTGGCCGCCCCCTCAGACCTAACTGTTGTGTAACCACCAAATTGCAGCAACACACACACACCAAATACACTCAGTAAGTGTATGCATTTATGCACAAGCCCTCGCACACATTGACCACAGAACGTCCAGTCTGTGGGCCGTAAAAGATTGTGTTTGGGCAGGTGGGTGTGCTGGGGCGGATGTAAATCCAGCACCGGTTTAACTCCCACACCAAACTGGTCCTGTGTTCATCCTGTGGAACACAGCCTGAGAGAGAGGAAGGAGGAGAAGAGATAAAGGAGGGTGGGTTGATGTCTCTGCGTATTAGCCACTGAGCATCAGACTGGAGCCGGATGCACTCAGCTTGAGACCTACTGCCGGCACATAACGGTGCACCTCTTTTCTACAGCACAAGCTAATGTGTACCAAACCTATGGACCCTGTACAAGGGGGTTGAATTCTGATAATGTCACATCACTGCTTACAAAGC
This sequence comes from Semaprochilodus insignis, assembly GCA_034552555.1. Taxonomy (NCBI): domain Eukaryota; kingdom Metazoa; phylum Chordata; class Actinopteri; order Characiformes; family Prochilodontidae; genus Semaprochilodus; species Semaprochilodus insignis. The sequence goes on from CM067482.1 coordinate 8,482,368, forward strand.
TGCGTGTCTGTATTTGGTAGTTGTGAAACTTTTTAGCCTCATAATTAGATATTTCATCACGTCTGCTGCTGAATGTAAATCATCCAATATGATATACAGTATTGCAGCTTAGCGTCAAAACCTTGTATCTCAATTTTTTGTTCTGTTTTAATTTTTTACATCATTTGTAAATACCAAATGGCCTTTATGCCATGATGAATGGACCAATAGAAACACTCAAAAATGCTTGGAAGAAACTGTGGCTCCATTAACTCCTATTCAAAGTGACAAAGGATTTTCCCCTGTCCTGTAAAGTTACTATTATGAAGATACAAGGTTTTGTTCTGACAGTGATGATATGTGTATAGCAGTGGTGTAAGTAGTTTTTCTGGTGTATCTTTACTGAAGTATTTCCATTTTGGGAGACTTTATACTTCAACTCCACTACATTTCAAATATCTTACTTTTTACTCCTCTCCATTATGGCCAAATCTGTTGTTCCTTTTGGCTTATGTGAGCATAAAAACGTAATATGTCCAAACTAAAAAAGTGTGTAGCGAGCCCACCAATCAGGGTACAGTGGTCACTTTGTTTTGAACTTGTTTTGACCTGTTGGACAGAGCTTGTTTCTAGCTAATGGAAACTGTCCCCCCTCAGTGTTCTGTGCTTAGACATCAGTGTCAGACTAATTAATGGTCTTCTATTAACAGACTGGTGGACCGAGAGACACTACACTTACAACTGATTAAGAGTCTTGTTCCAGAAATGATAATAAGACATTAGAGCCATAATAAATCATACTACTTTTACTTTAAATACTTCAGTACATTGGAAGGTAAATACTTCAGTAATTTTACTCCAGTGGAGGGACTGGAGGGAGGAACTTCTACTTTTACTGGAGGAATATTTTATCTTGGGTATCTGTACTTTAACTCAACTACATGGTTTGTGTACTTTGCCCACCATAACATAAATACAAAAGTACAGATATTATGCAGTAAATATATTATGCGGTCACTCAATTCGAAGTCATTCATTTGGCCCCTGAACAGAAGTCGTGGCCCTTTAATGACTCCTAGACTCATCACTGAATTTATCCTAACAAGTCATTTAAATCTGAATGAAAAACAGCACTCCGTCAGCAGTGTCATACACATACGCACACACAGGATTAATAAGACGGCAGTGAAAGGGCCATTTAAAGGATCAGCAGGGCAAAACCCACCCATCCCCATGATGATCAGAATCCCCAGGACCACATCCTAGTGACCACACAAGGTTACCATAGAAACCTGCTACCAAGACAACAGTGTGTTGGATGCTACACAATAATCATTTATAATAGAGATCAACACAAAGGTCAGCGACTACAGCTATAACCTCAGCTGACTTAAGTAACACACTGAATTTACAGTATTGACATCTGTACTTTAAACATGAATGAAATGTACAGTATTAGGTCACTACAGTCTACAGGCACTCGGCAGTAATCATGGTGTACTGTATAGAGTATACACTGATTACCAGATCACTGTACATAATATGTTTTTTTCATGTGGAACATGGACATGATATCACATTTAAAACAAACAGATTCACTGCAACCTTAACAAGAGTAAAGGTCAATATCCACACTGCTGCGTTGATCTTCAGGGCGATGTAGGGAAATGCCTGCTGCAACAGGTTCTCCATGGACCACAGACATATTAGTTTCATGCAATATGTTTTAAGCAAGTGTGTGTTTGGGGAGACTGCAATATCAGGCCTGGACTGAAGAAGGCACAGGGCTAAATGGTCTTTCAAAAAGCGATACACACATCGGAGTTGCACAACCTCAGAGATTTTAAAGTTGACAGTTATGTGATGAAATCTCCAATGACGCCATGAATAAAACCCAGGAGCAGGGAAAGCCTTGCAACAAGCGACTTTAAGAATCCATGACAAAGCCAGACTCTGCAGGTCAGTAAAGTGTGACATGCCCTTTCCGGCAAGGCCTGGAACGCATTGCTAGCCTTCGGGCAAGCAGAGATAATGGACCCTGGAATCTGGCAATTTTGTATCCAACTCAGATGCACCCTAGATGACCTTCCCAAGACGCTCATGACGGCAGCAGACCAGAGATACTCAGAGTGCCATATCTTGGTGAAAATAAGAGCAAGCAGCTACAAACTTTGCAGGATTATAGGCCTTTTAAAGCTACATGACTTTCTATTGCAGACTTCGGAGACGCGAGATAATGAAGTTCTATATCTGATCTTTGAAGCACTGTAGATCAGAAAGGAAATGTTAGAACAAAGCTGAACTCCATACATCAGCAGAAAGGTCCCCTTTCAAACAAACCCTGGATTGCAATGCTAGCCTTCAGGAAACCACACAAACAAAAATAACTAGGATGCCTTCTCCGAGGTGTCCAAGAGTCATAATCACGTAATCAGCAACTAGTAAACATCAAGCTCAATGTGTCATCTCCGAGCAGTAAAGTGTACTAGTCTGTGCAACTCCGAATACACATACACTACTGTTTAAAGGTTTGCAACCACTGTGTTCACCCATATAAAGTTTCTTGAAGATATGTGAATAAAGCGATTCTACTGTAAAGCTACTACAACTTAATAGGTCTAAACTAATTAGCAGGCATGTGACTTACTTCATTATTTCAGTGTATCTCAATGGGAACGATGATGAAGAATTAAAGGACAACTGATGACCAGCAATGTGGTCAAAAATTACGGGTCTTGATTCAGTAGCTCTCATTAGCTAATAGTCTTTAACAAATATACACCTCTTTGTATCTACATGCACTGTCTGCTTTAGCTCCCCTAAGCAGCCTGTCTTGTGGCACCCTACAGTCATGCCACAGCCACTGAGCTCACATTTTTTCCCCATTCTAATGGTTAATGTAGACATTACCTGAAGGTGCTGGATCATATCTGCACAATTTATACACAAGTGACTGATTAGATAATGATAACAAATTGCTCAAACTGACACACACACACACACACACACACACACATACATACATATATATATATATATATATATATATATATATACATATATATATATATGCATAAAAGATGCATTAATATTATTTTCCCTGACCTCAGAGAAATCTAAGAGACAGTGCCTAAATGAGACTAACCCAGCTCAGATTGCTCTAAAGACAAAGAACAGGGTGTGTAATTTAAGGAAGCACGGATGTGGTTAGACAATGTAGAGCAATACACACATACACACACACACACACACACACACACACACACACACACACACACACACACACACAATGATACTCTGAGAAACAAAACTCTCATCTCTGCACATCTCTGGGGTTAACTCTTCTGTTCTACTTCTTTTTCTTTTCTTTCTTTCTGTCTTTTTGTGTCTTTATCTTTTGTCTCATCTCTGCCTCTGTTCTGTTTCCTCCACAGTCCTCACACTCATACACTGACTTAGGAGATATACATATACACATGCGTGTGTGTGTATGTGTGTGTGTGGGAGGAGAGGGTGATTCGGCCTTTCATCTCAGGGTGACACAAAATCCCACCCCACTCTTGTCTGCACCTGCACCTGCACTGTGTGAGTTGTGTGTTTGTAATGTGTGTATGTGTGTGTGTGTGTGTGTGTGTGCGTGTGTGTGTGTGAATGTGGGCTCCCTCTCTCAAACCTCTTGAAATGTACAAAAGATGTCTGAAAAAAGCAGTGAATGAGGTGGGCCACGGTGGCTCCGGCTGCCGGCTGCTCTCTCCACCCTCAGAGCTCTCCTCCAAAGCCAGATTGAAAAAGTTCGTGATCTCTCCTGCAGTTCACTGACAAACAACACACCAATCCTGCTGAGCCGTCTCTAATGAACCAGCTCACAGGCTGCGAGGCACTGCGAAGCACTATTCCAGCTGGATTAACCAGGCGAGGTTCTGTAACGTAAGCAGCATCTGCACTTGTATAATATACTTCGTACATACAGTAAGTCGTACATATCTGATATTTTCATGTGCACATCTGCCGAAGCCACATTTATTCCATGTGGGATTTGAGACTACATCAGCCACGATTAGCATTACTAAGAAATCCAAATTTTTCTTCTCCATTACAATAACATTTCAATTCATAAAAATGATAGGTCAGTGCCACCTAAACATTCTGCTCTTCCAGAATATGAGGAAAACATCATTAATTATGCGTTTGAAATATCAGCCAGATCTAAACATCTGTCTGACCCTACTAATTGTCATGCATATCTGCCAATATTGACTTGATTCTGATATCATCATACATCCCTACAACACACAAGTAACGGTAACAATTTCCATTAAGTATTGACTAACTAACATGAAGTGATGTATTAGTTAGCATGAAGTAATACATTAACCTAGGATAACTAATGTTAAGTAAACATACAACAACAATGCAAAAATGTAGTTGTTACATGTTTACTTAACATTAGTTAAGCACTGTAACCATTATTAATGTATTGCTGTATGTTAACTGATGTATTACTAAAAACATAAAAACACTACAAAAGTACTATAAACAATCATGTAACTGTTTTAGCCTGATACAGGGTTAGGACAATACCAGAGACAGCCTAGTTTGAAATGCCATACATATGTCTGGACATAGTGGCAAAAACCAAATAGCATATCTCAATTAATGGTTGATGAGGACCCCAAACTACCAGACTAGAAAAAAGAAGAATCGTTAAACCAAACATTTTGCTGCCATGAAAGCTAACATCAGCGCAGCTAAGGCGAGCTAGTTAGTAGCCGGCCAGTGCTGGAGCTGCCAGCCAACACGGGACACTCCTGAATACCAGGAGGTAAAATGCATCCAGCTCAAATAGCGCTCAAGATGAACAGCATTCTGATAATCCTTTCTCAAAATGACACACTTTTTATGTTGCTATTGAGAGGCGGATGTGCGTGGTGAGAGAGGCCTTGAACTACATTTCAGTCATCCGTTCGGCATTCAGACGAGAGGCAGCAGCTAAAGAAAAGGCATCACCACTTCTCTCCACTCTGAAGGAGGTTAAACTGGAAATGTGTTCATTCACCACGACAGCATACAAAGCAGATACTTAATCAAAGTCTACATACCTACATGCTGACCAACACACACAAATAACACAGACATAAAAACTTCAGAATAACAATGCATCCAACACGAGACACAAATTCATGCAAGGTCCTCGCTGTTTTCCATATTTGACAATAATTATAAAGACACAGAAACAAATGAAGGCCACAAATGATGAACATTCTGTTTTCTGTTAAATTTAGTCCCATCCACTGTTAATAAAAAGGTGATTGGTTTATTCCGTTGTTACATTTTAATTATGTAACTAGATCATGTATTACGCCATGTAAGGGTCTTCTCCCGAGAGTCTAACCAATGAAACTCTAGCTAGGAAAAATCCTGATTGGGCAATTTTACTGTGGCATTTCTCTTGTTCCATCTAAAACTTCAACATTACGAAACAGAAGTATTACTACATTGTGTGCAGTGTTCAAATACAAGCATGATGATTACATTAAATAAAAATGACTAACTAAACTAAATACGTCAGACATGGATTTCTGGTTCCTAGAAATCAGGCCTAGAAGGCATTGTGGGTTTTGGTATTCTCAAAGGCAGTGTTGCTTTTTCAATAGGCCTGAAGAAATCCCTTAGGCAGGTACTTTGTTGGGGAGGTTCTTTAAAGTAATAATTCCATTCGTATGTACTGTATGAAAGAACTGTATGAAAGTTCCTGACACAACAATGCTCTATATGTGATTCATTCGACAACGCAACATGCAAAAAAGCAAGCTTCTATAAACACAGAGTGGGAGAAGCAGGCATCTGTCTTGAAAACAAATCCTAGAGAGTCACACCCAAACAGAGCAATACACAAAGCTACCACACCTGATTTGACTTGGTGATTAAAGAATGGGCTTAATCAAATATGCTAGATTGAGGAAAATATTACAGTGTGCTGTGCTTTTAACCCTGCACACGCACACACACACACACACACACACACACACACACACACACACACTCTCATCTTTTTTTGGGCAAAAAAAGTGTCAGAAACCTCAAGAGCAAGTCTGAGATTACTTGACAGCTCAGATGTAAGCATGTGCTGATTTAGACATACATTTGCACCCTTAAATGGTGAGGTATAAGTGCTCATTACATCATTACTTGTTAACTACATAAAGAAGCCAAAGACGTTTTGGCTGATCAGCTACATTTGCAGAGTGAATCAAATGTACATTTGATGTGATTTTTACTGAACTAACTTTTCATTCCTTACAGCTCTGAAAGTGGGCTTGTTTCAGTGTAGGGGTAGTGTACTAGGTAGAGGCTTATAACTGTGGAGGAACATGTTCATCATGACAAAACACTGAAGTGTGTCCTCTTACAAGATACAATGTATTTTATTCCCATTTCACTGAACTCCCATTTGTGCATTACACACACACACACACACACACACACACACACACACACACAAACACACACACAAACACACACACACACACACACACACAGTCCTTAAAACACAGCCAATGACTCAACGAAATACAGCACTCTGCAGGTTCTTCCTCTCTTTCTCTTCTCTCTCATCAAGCTCCATGTACAGTGCTATTCCACACCACTATTGTTTTGGAACAAGTGCTTATCTGTTCTAAAAAAAGACCTACCTCGGTGTACTCAGCAGATTACAACACCTGAGCTACCCCTTCATTCACTCTCTCACACACACACATACACACACACACACGTTTAGCTTTTTCTGCTGCCCTCAGTAATGAATTAATGAAAATGACTGCCAGCTCAGACAGATGCTACCACATCACAAAACCTTAAAAAACTCCCAGCACTTCTCTCTGTCAAACCACCAAATCTCTGTTTACATAAGATCGATATGAGCCACAAGTGAAACAATAGTCATGTGCAACAGAACATGCCCCTTAACCATGGGCAGTGAAACCTGATGACCATGACAGAAAAAACAGCTCACTGGAGTGCCCCATTACACAGCACGTACAGTCAAATTTCCCATCAGGACTCAGTTTAAGGTCCTGTTTTGAATGTCAATTTCTTTATATCAGGTTTTGTTTTTTGTTACATTACTTGAAAATGTGAGCTGTCTTCTACACCATGTGAAGATATAGTGATAAATAGACCCACAGAAACAGTCTAAAATGGACTGAACCAATGTGTTCCTTTAAAGCTGTTGGAGAAGCAAAACACAAAAATCTTATTCAACCTACTGAGAACATGCAGCACGTATTTCGGAATTCCTTAATTTGGAGCTCATTATTAATTTATATGACATACACATCCATGGACTTAGAGGCAATAAACCAAACAGGATATGTGTAAGACATGTAAGATCTCAATTAATGGTTGGAGGACCCCAAACTACCAAACTGGAAAAAATAAGAACCAAACACTTTGCTGCCATTAAAGCTAACATCAGTGCAGCTATGGTGAGCGAGTTAATAGCCGGCCAGTGTTGGATTTGCCAGCCAACACAGGACCCTCCTGAATACCAGGAGGCATTTTTAGGTGCTGTCTCCAGGTAAAATGCATCTGGCTCAAATAGTACTTACAAAGAACTGCATTCTGATAATTAAAGGTTTATGCAATATGCATGTGAATGGTCACAGTGTTAGGACAGTGACCTGTAAATGAGCTAACATTAACATTAACATATGTTGCCATAAAATTAGCTGACAGATTCCTTAATTGGGCAGACCTTCTCCTAATTGGACATATGTTCTAGGGTATATCATCTTTTTATTATTTTATTTACATTTTATTATTTATTTTGCTTCCCTATAAATGAGCTAATGTTAGCATGGTGACAACTCTGTTGCGCTAACCAGACTGCCTAGTTTGGGGAAGGTATAACACCATCCAGCTGAACCCAACATTACAAAAACACCTCTAAACTCCCCACTAACCTTTTCTAGATCACTGTACTAGGAAATGTCGGTCCAAGCATTCACTTCTGTTTTTGTATACAATATTTATCCTTCATATCGTCCAGCAATATGCTGATGCAATTTCCCGCTAGAAGGCTTGAAATCTCAGGATTCTATTCCCACAAACCCGAAAAATCCGTTATTCACAGCAGTGGTGCGTGTCTCATTTGCAACGTAAGCACCAAAAATGCAAACCCTAGCAAATCTGTGCGTCCTTTCTTTTACAGCCTTGCTGCTATCCACAGAGACATCATTATCTTAAACATGTGCCCACGGCAAACGTCAGCTATCAGTTTAGAGATCTACGAATCAGGCAGAAATGATACTGACACAGGACTCTGTGTGTCAGTAATTCATAGAATTATTAGGTTGGGGAAAAAACTGGAAAGTGTTATATTCTGACCTGTATATTCTGATTCTAAGACCAAGATCATGACTCTAGCTCACAGTATGTGGGAACATTGCTCCTTTTACACTGAGTCTGCTGATTAAGGCAAAATTGGGCGACAGTTAAGAGGTTAAATTCAATAGGTTGAAAAGAATTTTCACTACAACATTCAGTGAAGCTTATCCAAACCAGCAACAGATGACAGTTTGAAAAGCACGATTTGGGCCGGCCCGGGCCTCAGGGGTCATGTAGTGGGGCCATACCCTACCAACCAATCATCATGCCCCTACTAGACCCACTATTTTCTTATTATTTGTCTAGAATAGCAAGTGGTCAAAAAAATTGCTGAGCTACTGGAATAAAAGGCTGTATCACTTCACATAGGATTGGTTTTGCATCACTTTGCATTGGTTGGATTACAGCTGTGCACTACATGTTGTGAGAAGACAAATCAGCAGATCTTAAGCTTTCCTTTATATGTTTATACAATCATCAGAAGAACAGTTGCACAAATAATTGCACATAAAGGGACTTCTCTGACGGGAATGAAAGTTGGTGGGTAGGTTTGACATTGTGAGACATCCAAATGATTCAAGATTCACGGCTGGCCGTTCATGTGACGTAAGCAAGGATGGGCCTTATCACTGTACTTGACTGACCTAACAGCCACAAATGCAGACATTATGTGAGCAGTGATGCCCTCCATCCTGTTAGTGCCAGCACCATTGGCAGACGGCTGCACGATGCAGGACTACATGCACGCAGACCATTATGGCAATTGCCCTTAACACCACGTCTACATCACCAAAGACTGTAATGGTGTTGTGCCAGACTGTCATAGAGTGAATCAAAATGGCAGTGGGTCATTTTTAGTGACGAGTCCTGCTTTTGTCTTAGTGGAGACAACCAATGAATCCGTGTGGAGGCACCGTAGTCAGTGCCAAGACGAATGGTTTGGGCTCATTGCAGTCATTCCTGCATAGCTCAGTAGCTCCACCGTCCCTATAGCCATCACCCATTTGGAGTTCTGAATTATCAGCTTTCTCTGACACAGCAACATAGCAGAAAAGGGTGAGTAAGACACAGCTGTCCTTAATGCACCAGCTATGAAAAAGAGAGAGAGTGGGGAGAGAAAGAGGCTGTATCATGTACGGAGAGACTGGTTTGCTGTCATGCGTAACTCGTCCAGAAGACCTGGGGTCACTCCACCTCCAACCCTACTGCAAAATCTGCAGGAACTGTGTGAGAATATTCAAGCTGCAGGGGATGGATTATCACAGGACACCATTAGGAACTTCTACAACTCCATGCCAAGACGTCTGGCATGTTGCTTTAGGAAGCAACATTACTTCTGTATGTGTAGCTCAATAAATATTGCCCATATCAGTCTAAATGTATCATCGCTTACTGTTCCAGGTAACCTTTATAATTCTTTCCAATAGCACTGCAATCCCACACTTCCTTCTGGGTGCAACTATTCTTTTGATGATGAGCGTATGTAGTTGATTCTTTCCTGAATGTATATACAGATCTACTGAGTTCTTGCCCCCACATTCTTTCTGCTGCTAGGATGTGCTACCCCCTGGCGCTCCCAGGAACCCTGTTGCTTTCGGATGTTCTCATGATGTAGTTCTGGTGCTGGGTCTGTGGACAGGTCAGCTGGAATACAATCTTGTCACATTATGATACACTACAAGGAATATTCTCATATTAAAGTCCTGTCAGAGATCTGAGATAATGATGGTGTCAGCTTGCAGAAAAAGTTTCAGTGCACCTGCTACCTGTAATTCTTTTTTTTAACTGGGGAAGCCCATCTAGATACCAGAGTGAGTCATGCTGGTAACACAAACATTCCTGGACCTCTCAACATGACACAGGAGGATGATGATGCCTGGCTATCCACTGTATGCTGTGTATTTATACACATGTGTGGGTGTGTAGGAGCGGGAAAAGAGGTGGAACAGGCAAGGGAGGGAGAGACGAAATGACAGAGAGATCCTGAGCACTTCACTGAAACAGAGCTTATGTAAGTGGCAATGAAACGTGGAGGTTCAGGTGCCTCTCTCTAATAGAAGACCTGCCAGTGCCTAAAATTGAAATATGATGCATTGCTGTGGAGGCTTGGGTCTTATTCTCCATCACAGCTGACAGTAGGCACCGCAGTGGAGAAGGGAAAAGGAGAAGGCTTAAGGGAGAATCGCGGCGCTGTTGTAGGTGAACACGCGTGTATGTTGTCCTAATAAGATTGAAAGACAAGATTGGATTACAGTCATCTTCATGCTGCACATGTGCCAAACTGTTTGAAAGACAAGGCAATCTATTTATGTACCCATACTGTGCACAACTCCATCTACTAATGGTACAGTCTCTCTCTCTCTCTCTCTCCCCACTCTCTCTCTCTTTCATAGCTGGTGCATTAAGGACAGCTGTGTCTTACTCACCCTTTTCTGCTATGTTGCTGTGTCAGAGAAAGCTGATGAATCAGAACTCCAAATGGATGATGGCTATGGAGACGATGGAGCTACTGAGCTATGCAGGAATGACTGCAATGTGAACCCAACAATCAATAAAAACAACAGCCATTTATCAAACCGTTCAGAGGGGGGGATGCAGTAGCAGGATCGGCTCCTGCCTTAACAGTATATCACCAGATAGCATTACATGAACTGATGAGACCTGATTCCTAAACATGGGCCAACATGAGCAACAAGATCCACAATTAAAATCCACAAGCTAATCCCTCTCGCAGCCCTGGAGAGAACTGGTATTCCTGGCATTGCACTACTGGTCCATGACAGCTAATATAGATAATATAGGTTTAGTTAATATATTACATGCACCATGAAATGTTTGCACAGTGTACAAGTAAGCTGGTATCATATACATAAACAAACATTAATGCCAAAAAAAACAAGAGTTTCAAAGAAGTTGTTTGCAGCCGTGGTGATAGGAACCAGACGTCTGAGGAGTGAATGCCTCTAACTGGTCCCGCACATAAAGTTATTACACTAAATGGTTCAGTATATGCTGCCTGATCCTCGGGACATTGTTTTATGGTAGTTTAATGATAGAGCGTTTGCTTAAAGCTTTTAGTTAATCCACTTATTTTGCATCAGGAGGCAAAATAGCTCCCCAAAATGATTTCCCATTACCATCACCAACATCACATATATAAACTCAGAGGACATGTAGATCCACTGCTGGTTTTGGACAGTAATTAAGACGGCTATATTTGTGTTGTAGACATTGCGTGCTGGTTTCTATCGCCATCACTGTAGATAAATCAGAGACTGTAATATACCCCACAATTAATCACACCAGACCACTCCAAATGACTGTGTTCACATTGTAACGGTGGAATCAGGCAAACCTTCAGAGGAACTGGTGGAACTCCCCTTTAATTAAGCCTTTCCGAACCAGGTATAGGATGAATAGTACTGAGCTGCGACAAGAAAAGATTTGTAAAGGGTTAAAAGGCACTGATATTAACGTCATTGATAAGCATGAATGCTATTTGTATTAATTATAATCTTAGTGTATTATCTAGATGTTCTCCTGATAAACAGCATTTCAAACTAAATTTCCTCTTTTTCCCAAAATGAGTTTTGCCCAGTCCTGTGTGCGTGTGTGCGTGTGTGTGTATGGGGGGTCTCACTGTGTGTTTGTATAACACCTCTGAGTCTGCTCCGTGTGACAGAGCTGAGTGAAGTAGCTAACGCCCATCACACTCTCTCTCTCTCTTTACTCTTTGTTACTAACCAACTCTCTCTCTCCCTCCCTCTCTCTCTCTTTCTCGCACTTTGTTAAACTCACTCTTTCCACTTCTCTCTTACCACCTTTCTTTTTCTCTTGTTGTTTCCCCCCTCTCTCTGTTTCTCTCTCTCTCGCTCTTTTGACATCTTCCTTAATTATTTACATTTCTTCCCCTCCCTCTTACTATCTTTCTCTCTCTCACTCTCTCCACTTCTTACTTACCACCTCCTTCTTTCCCTTACCTTTCTCTCTCACTCTTTCTACATCATTCTTATTTACTTACCTCTCTCCCTTTCTCTCTCTCCCCACTTATTACCACATATTACTTTCTCTCATCTCTCTCTCTCTCTATTTCCACATCTTCCTTATTTACTTACCTCTCTCCCCCCTCTTTTCTCTCTCTTTCTCTCTCTCTCCTTTCCACATTTTTTCCATACCACCTTCCTCTAAGTCTCTCTCTCTTGCTTCTTCTCTTCCTACATCTTCTTACTGATCAATTCCCTCTTTCTATCTTTCTCTTTCTCTCCCTCTGGCTTTTCCTCCATTCTCTCATTGTTTCTCTCTCTCTGTGTTTCTCTCTTTCTACAGCATTCCTACTTATCACTTCTCTCTCTATCTCTCCATCTGTCTTTTTGTCTCTCTTACTTTTCCTCCATCTCTTTTTCTTCTTTTCCCTGTCTCTTCTTTTTCCAGATTCTTCTTACTTACCACAACTTCTTCTGTCTTTCTGTTCACTCTGCCCTTTACATTCCTTCTTTCTCTCTTCTGTCTCTGTCTATCTCTGTCTTTCTCTCCTTCTGACCTTTCCTCCCTTTCTTTCAGCCCCACCCCTTCTCTCTCTCTTTCTCTCTCTCTAGGCCTTCTGCAGGTTGAGAACTCTAAGTCACTTTGTAGCATTTCCCAATAAAGACACACTTTGGCAAACACCAGTGCTGCCAGACAAGCAAATGTCATTTATTTTTAATCCGTCTCTCTGGAGCCGCTCTCGGCACGACGGACGGCAGGATTCAATAATGTTACACTCTCTGTTGATTTGTTTTTTTTTTCTCTTGTCGCAGAGGCAGCAGGAAATAGTGAGCGCTTTCATACACACATCAGTACCTTCCTGTACATCTAACCACAGCCAGAAATAGAGCTGCAGTGACCTAAAAATGGACAAACTGCCATTGAGGTTTACCGACACTGCAAGGGGAGAGAGAGAGAGAGAGAGAGAGAGAGA
>CM067482.1:8495887-8569428 GCA_034552555.1 Semaprochilodus insignis
GGGAGAGAGAAAGAAAGAGAGAGAGAGGGAGAGAGATAGAGAGAGAAAGAGAGAGAGAGAGAGAGAAAGAGGGAGGGAGAGAGAGAGAGAGATAGGGATAGAGAAAGAAAAAGAGAGGGAGAGAGAAAGAAAGAGAGAGAGAGAAAGAGAGAGAAAGAGAGAAAGAGAGAGAGAGAGAGAAAGAGAGAAAGAGAGAGAGAGAGAGAGAAAGAGAGAAAGAGAGAGAGAGAGAGAGAGAGAGAGAGAAAGAGACTGATCTGAAAGTGATCTTAAAAGCCACTTCCTTTACTAGTCAAAACATGGTGATGAAGAAGTGCTAGAGAAATCAGACAGATCTGAAGGAGGTCCATCCATATATGACCTTTCTGGTTTCATATTACACAATGATTCTCCATAAAGACAAAAGAGTTCATGCTAAGGTCTTTCATCAGATGCCACCTAGATGTTTCTAAATTAAGGCAAGCACACTCTAATGCCAATGAATGATGTTCAGTACACTCATAACATAAACGTCCTAACCGGAACTTGACTTGTAGTCTCTATGTACTATTGTTGTACATTCTCTGTAAATAGCTATATTTACATCACAATACCTTTATACCTACTTATGTATATTAGTGACAAAATATTTATTTATGTATGTATTTATTTATCTATTTATTGACATTTGCTTATCAATATTTTCATTTATTTGCCAAACATTGTTTTACACTCTGTGCTAATAAACGCTGAACATACTAAAATGTTCCACTGCTGTTCTAATACTTACCTAGTATTTAACTATTGTTTTGAGCTGCTACTTTTGTACTTTATTTCACCACAGTAGCAAGTTTAGGCTTCTATATCTACCTACAGCTCTAGGAAAACCTTCTGCTGGTATTTGACCTTTGGAGGTTTCTTTGGCAAGGCAAGTTTATTTGTATAGCACCTTTCATACACAAGGGCAATTCAAAGTGCTTTGGATGGAAGTTTGGAGGAACTTTGGTATGGATTTTTAAAACTTTTACAAAGTAAACGCACACCTCATTTACTGAGTGCTTCATTAGGGACCTAAACGTGGTTCTCCTGTGGCGCACCTACAAACCCTGTTGGCACTTTTATTTGTAACATTGTAACTGTATAACCGTAAACTAGTTACCAAGCAAAGGAGCAAGTAATCAATCAATCAGGTCTCAAAACCCAAAAGTATTTAACCACCGTCACGAAGTAGATATGAGGAGACTATGTGGAGCTGAGACAGAGAGAAAAAGTGTTTAGGGAAGAAGGTGAAAGCAGGTCAGTCACCTGTACCATTCTAAATTATAGCTAGCTAGCTCCTGCTGTAGTCTGATCGCCTCTGATCATACATGCAGAGACCGTTGCTCGCTGAAACTTCGGCTTATAGCATAATTTACAATGCTGGCACTACAAGGAAAATCCCTGTTATTTATTTGATAGTACATATACTGTGTGAATCATATGAATGCTAGTCCCAGTTACAGACACGCCGCCCACACCTAGGTAGTTCACTAACCTGGCTACACTGTCAGGATTCTGCCAGTTGCATTCTGATTGGCTCTTCACACTTCCACATATATGCACCTCCGTGTATCATTTTGTACTGGTATGAAATTTTGTTGCTCTAGCCCAGTAAACAGTAGTCTCAGCCACAGATGCTCCGCCCCACTGTATACTACTGTGTTTCCAGAGGGACTGTTTATGTCATGACTCTTTTCAAATCTGCCTCTTTCTATACAGCTTTGCTTTGTGTATGCCTGGTCGCTTTGCATGTCAGTCGAAGTTTCTTTTCCTGCACCATGTTAAGTGCTGAAAGGTCCCTTGAGAGTCTGGCAGTGTGAGACTACTTGAGGACTCTACTGTTTTGTATTTCAGTGCACAAATAACCACATTAATCTGGTCAGACTTACAATTATAATTCACAACCATGCTATTAGATTCTATAATATTGGTGGAGTACAGCATTAATTCAGCAGTGATGAGTCTCCTTGTGCATGCAAGTGTGCCATCTGACTGCAAAATGAGTAGTAGCCACCGAGGCCATGACCTGACCTAATTTGTTTATATGGGTCAAAGAACTTTCAGTAGCACATCACTGTGTAAATCCAAATCTACCATGCACAAACAGCATGTATAAAGGTTTGCAGACACCTGCTCATCCAGCACTTCTTCTGAAAGGTATAGGGACTCCGTCCCCTTTCCTGCAGTAACAGGGTCTACTCTGCTGGAGGACTTTACACTAGATAATTGGCACACCTTAAAGTGGCTGAATTCAGGAATAGATCTAGATACATTTGCTCAGAATAAATGAGTCTTGATGGAGAATGGACCTTTTTAGAAGTGGTTCTAACACCAAAACGGATTCTGCCAAGGTTTCGATGTCAGGCGTGTAACAGTAGAAGAATCTGTGTTGGTGCTACAGAATAGAGAACCATTTTCAAGAAGAACCATATACAACACATTATCCATCAATCTGAACAACCATTTTACCAGGCAAAGAACCATATACACATGCAAACAGTTCACTGAGTGTTTCTATATAGAATCACATGGTCTCTACTAAAGAACCTTTAAGAACCACCCTTTGTTACATGAAAAAGAAACTCTTACAGCGGCATTCCAGGATTCCAGCAAAAAACATGTTATGCAGCAATACCCCTATCAGCCTCATCAGTTTGATAGAACTCACTGTTTTATTGTTTATTGTTTTCACGTTCCCAGCGTTATGCAAGTACATCATACAACTACTAAGAATCCCCATTGCTAGCCGGGCCAGTGAACTCTTACCTTGGTTGCCAAAACTAAACCGCACAGAAAAATGAAGATTTGGTGTCATTCAGTGCAGCATGGATGTCAGAGACATTTTTATCTTTTTATCCTGAGACAAGAAGCCAAAGGTAACAAATCTAGATAGCCATGTTGTTACTCTGCTAATTGTAGCTTTTTTTCACTTAGCTAATTGCAGCTCTTGCGATTATTAAAATTGCTCTCTCTTAAGCTGTAATTTGATACAAAAACAAAAGAGATTTTGAAAGCTGTTGTTAAATGTGTCACTGCTAGTGTAGTGTGTCTGGGTGTCAAAATATTGTGTTGTGTTTCATGCAAATGTCTAATAGTGTTGTAATATGGTATTTTCACCATAGTGTCCACTCCTAGGTATAGAAATTCAATAAGACACATGATTACTCTCACTCATCTTCTAAGCCACTTTATCCTTCTGTGTTGCAAGTGGTGCTGGAGCCTAACCCCAGAGTACCCAGAGGAAACCCAGGCAGACATGGGGTGAACATGCAAACTCCACATAGAAATGACCCTGGATGGCCCAGAGTCCAAAATAAAATAAAATAAAATTAAATTAAATTAACAGCATGAAAACCAGAAAATCTCAAAGACTACTACGGCATGGTCACATGCATGCCAGCACGCTAACAAAAGACTTAGTCATTGTAAAATGAGTGCCGGCTATGATCCCTGATTTTGTGCAGTGTGTATGTGTGATACTGATTCTTGCATTACCAGTAAGAGCATGCTGAGTGGATCATGTGTGTGCACCTGCTGGTTTATACGTGTATGATGTTGATGCGAGTGATAAACTGTGTAAAGTGTGGTATCGGCTTATTCCTGCTTCTACAGGAGCTGCACACAGAACAACAGGCTTTGATTAAAAATACTCATGAGAGGGAGGGCTCTTTCTGAACTGATCTTTCTCTCTGGATCTATCCTCCTTCTTTCACTCTTTCAACACTCTCCTCTAAAGCTGGTGGAGAGAAGGGGAGACACATGTGTCAAGCACCATGAGTCACTCTCTCTTTCTCTCTGCCTGCCTCTCCCTCGCTCGGTGCACTCAAACTGTCACTGACAGATGTGACATCTCTCTCTCTCCCTCTCCACTTGTTTTTAAAACCATCCCCACTCCTTTCCATACTGAGCTCCTATGCATGCAGAAAAAAAAAGAAATTGACAGTTTTCTATCTAGAGCCTCCACTTTCCCAGCATTACCAGACCTAGAGATGAGACAGTCTGAAATAATTTACCACAAATACTATACTGATAGACTAATTAGAACCTAGAGTTTTGTATATTTTATTAACACTCAAAACAACTCATTTATATAGGCACTAATGACCGTCAGCACTGTATACAGTACTAACCGTGGTATGCTTAATTGTTTGAAGCATGCGTTGTGCACAAACCCAGGAATTAACACTCTTGCAGTACCAGCATAAAGAGTGGTAGAACTATGTCACACTGTGATGTGATGTCAGCAGCAGACTAAACAAGCCAGGACAAAAACCACTTCTTCTGCTGCAGTTTCTTTTCTCAAGATATACAGCAAGAAGTTAACATGCTCATGGTTGAACTTCTTGTGCTAAATCAGAAGCTCTTGTGCTGGCAGGGGGTGTATCAGCTCTGACATGCCCCCTAGTGAACAGGACTTTAAATCCTTCAAATGGACAAAAAGGTAGCACCCCCGAGAACGTGAACAATGCTGCGTGCTGTGTACACACCTATACTTCACGGTTAAAAGCAAGTATAAAGGCCTATTTACCCCAAATCTGATTTTTACGGACGAAAACCTGGCCTTGCCTTGAACACCAACACAGGCATATTAATACCATCTTCACAACAAGGTCTAAAGGTCTAAACCCACAGCTTTGTAAGTAAAGCAGCCAACTTGACAAGCACAGTTAGTGTCTCCCATGTTGACATCCTGAAGGCCTTTAAATGCTTTGTGATATGACATCTGGACAGGGTTAGCTGTTAAGACCAAAAAGGGATGGGGCACCAAGTAACAAATGTCCACTATTTCACTTATTCAGAATGTAAATACTAACCAGAAACCAAAAGCTTGCTTTGGCAATGAATCATGGGAAAGTTCAGGAAAAAAAATGTGGCAGACCATAGCTGAAAGGCAGGAGAATAGCCATGAGTACTGAAGCAAGGGTTTAAATACTTTTTTGTTTTTTGTCCTAGTTTGTTTGTGCCCACAAAGAACCACAAAACCTTCACTAATGAACACTCCTTTTAAACAGAGTAGTAAAAGCAGACGTGGAGCCTCGAATATAACGATCAATGAATAGACGATGAGAGTAATGACTTTTGTTTTGTATTAATGCTAAAGTAAATGATCCAACACAGGATCCAACATCTGATCTTGTTTGCATGAAATTTCCCTAAAGTGTTTTAATGATGACGTGGGTCCCATGGTGTGTAATAATCACATTCTAAAACAGCAGCTACGAGAACTTACTCATGATGGACAGTTGGAGATAGTCAGAACTTACTGTTTACACGGTTAACACTCGGGTATATCAATAACTAATCAGAATCCTCTAACCTCAGGCCAGACAGAGTATGTGACACTGTACCGCCTACGGCAGCACTAATATCAGAATATCGGAACTGGAATCAATGCTGCTCTCATTATGAATCATTTTAGGGGAATCTATGTGCTGCTCACATTATAATCAAACCAAGAGAAAGACAGGATGTAGAGTGAAGAGGAAATAAAAAAAGAAAAGAAATGAAAACAAACAAACAAACAAACAAAGTGGCCCGTGTCCCACAAGAGGTTGCGTCCAGCCGTCACGGTACACGTGGCACACAACACTCTACACCCATGTTGTGCTTTTTTCAGGTCTGCACTGAAGCAGCACCTCTGGGACTTCCTGTTTTGCGGGTGGGTGCGCGTCACGAATAAGAAGAAAAAAATAGAAAGAAAAACCCACAGGGGATATTTTTGGTGTCACACAATATACTGAGAAATAAAGCAGGCGCAAAAAGAGGAAACTCAGAACAAGAGCTGCTTCCTGTTTCTGTTTTCTTCTTTTAAACTGGGCTGTGAATTAGACACAGAAATAGCAGAGGGAGAACTTAGACGTCTGCTAGCGTCAACTGAGCGAGCAGAAAGGCAGAGCAGCACGTTCATTCTCCTACAGTGCACATCTATGGACTCAGAGTCCCTCCTGGTTGAGCTCTTTGAAGTTCTGCTGTTTAGGATCATCACCTGCTGCTGCACAGGCTGCTGCTCTAGCCATCTGTGGCTTACTGAGCTGAGGAGGAAGGCATCTCTCCGTCCTACGAAGAAAACTCACTCCACATCCCTCCTTCTCTCATAACTGCATCACTGACATATTAGTTAGCATTCACCCAATACTAGGGCATAACAGTAACTGAATAATAACCCACATGTGTCCATCATTTCCACATGACAGAAATATATAACATCAACACACTTACGGCAAAAGTAAACTGGAAGGCAAAACTGTGTCATTGTAATATGGTAGCGCCAGTGTGAAGAAGAAGACGTGGGAGATGTAGCACTCAGACAGTGAGAACTGCTGCCCAGCGCTGGCTGAATTGGCTGGGAAGCAAGCAGGTCACCAACAGCCACGCAAGTAGTAAATAGCTGTGCCCAGTGCAGAATGACACAACCAACCCTGCCACACAGTCACAGTCTATTTATAAAGTCTAAGTCTCTCTTACTAACAGTCTGGTGCTTCCCATGAACCTTTGCGCATCCACATGGCATGAGCCAATAGCGGGAAATAATGTACAGATTTAATATATGGTTTGAATCGTGTAAGTTCACCTTGTTAACAGCCCCTTGACACTGTAGCATTGGCATAGTGTAAGAAGACATGGGAAACTTTGTGCTGTTAAATGCGTGCTTTTTATGGAACACCACAGCAGTGGACACTGTCACCCAGGGCTGCCAAACAGCTGAGATAGCAGTCAGATCATCAACAGCCACAGTGACACTAACGCTGCACCATAATCCACTAACCAGTCCCACAGACCAGCACAACAGTCCATCACAACTATCTGCAAGATTTAAGGCTCCCACGGCCAAACAAGCTGGTAGCGCGACGCTACAGTATTCATTGAGGGTTCCTTATAGACTGTTTGGACTACACTTGCAGACAGTAGTTAGGTTTCTGTTCACATACTTGTCAGCATATTTGAACATATTTGACATAAATAAAGGCTTGATGAAAACTCAGAAAGGTTTGTATGCTTGCTTAGGGTGGATGAACCTTTTGCCAATAAAAAGAAGTGAGTTTTTTTATGAAACTGATGTTGAGAGTTTAGCTCTATTGTGCAGAGTTAATGGAAATGCAGGCAAATTTGCATGATTTTCAGACGTTCGCTTGAATTTAATTTGACAGCTGGATGGAAACCTGGCCACTGACAGCTGTCACAAGGCACAATGTCTCAAAGGCATGGAACTTACGCTGTATTCATACCCAGTTGGTTTGCTAAAGAGATTGAGTTTTGTGGCATCATATCTTTTACATTTGGTTGGGCTGGTTTCACGTGTAGGTGTTTTTTGCATTCTATGATTGGTCAGACATTTGGTGGGGATGCAAATGCCCTGTTACTCACAACCTCAGATTCTCGATAAAGTGTATTATCATATCTATAATACTGCATGACTATAAAGACATTACTTGAGGATAGGTATTGAATATGGGACGGTACTTGTTTATGACTGATTGGTTTAACTTGCTTCAGTTCTTCAGTCAAGTTGCAGTTACGTGTTATGCTTTGGATTATCTACTCTACTGTTATAAGCAGCATCTTTTGCTGCACCAACGATATGAGCATCTGTAATGAGTCAAAACAGGCAGATTCTGCAGATAGTACAGCACTAGCGTGCATTGAGAAAACCACCATCAAAATGTGTTTCCACAGACAGTAAACTGAACTGCGGTTCGCTTGAAGGACCATGGTCCTGTTGAGTGGACACACGGGTCAAACAGACTGTACTAAAGAAAAAGTCTGATTAGGCTTCACTAAACAAGGCAGCTGTGAAACCCTTCAGTTACACTTATTGCCCAATACAGAAGCTGTTTTCTTCCTGTAGTGTTCTCACAAGACTTTGCTAACCATGCGTGTGTCAGTATAGTGAGGCATGCTGCGCTTTGACATGTGCTATCTATCTCCATTAGAAAAGAGATGAGACGGAGACTGACCTGCACACGGCGCCATTCGTCTTAGCACTCTCACACAAATGCACATACCCACTCACACACACACATCCAAAGAAGTCTGACAGTCCAGATAGTCTACCCAACGATCTGAGGCCTGACGCTGAGTATTAAGTAGTATCAGACATGCTAAACTTTCAGAATCATGCTAATCATGCTTCTCAGATGGTGTCCTTACTTGTCATGGGTGCATAACAAGCTGTTACAGCTTGTGCGTGTGAGACATTCGTTTTTTATTACGAGCATAATATGTTTAATAGGCTTTTCAGAGGTTGTTCTAGCTCTACATACTGAGGCTGGCAAAATCAACTTTCATTAAATGGTAAAAGACCTGGGAAATTCTCAAAAGGGCGTGTACAGAGTCCAATGTGTGTCATATCACCCGCTGCCATGTAACGTCGTCTACTAGAGATCATTCAAGGAAAGCAAGAAGTTAAGAGTTAAGCCTAAAGCCAACAGCAAACGAATGGAAACATGCCAGGCTCACTGTGGGCAGGCTAAAGCTGGTCGCTGCTCAATGTGGTTTATAGCTGTAGTGTCTATATGGCTCAGTTCTTTTGAATATGACTCATAAACACAGCAGGAAAGGTCCTAACACCCATCGACACTGCAGTGCAAGCTGTTCATTGAGAAGGATTGTATTGTGACGGGTCTGCTCTGTAATTCTGTTAATGAGGGGGAGGTAAATCTACAGGCTTAAAAGCCAGTGAACAAGAACAGATAAAACCAATCTTAAAGCCAGAAATACTCCTAACGCCCTTGTATAGGATGTTAAAGCCTAGTGTATTTATTTTACTGTGTGTTTAATGTATGTCACTTTGATCTTTAATCGGTTTATGGTACTATGTGTATTAGTGTATGATTTAATGAAATGAAAGTATATATCACTTATGTACTATTTAAGTAAATATGAAACAATCATCAGGGAAAGGAACAAATGCTTTTAAGTTGCAGTTTGTAAGAGTAAGAGTACTTTCTAAATTACTAGAACATTGTAGAACATTCTAAAAGACTAGTTTAAAACATTCAACAATTAACGAAACCAATCAACACAATTTGATGAAACAGGGCTGTAGTGCTACAGAGAGGTCTACTGAAGCTAGCATGTTAACCAGCCAGACTCCAATGAAAGGAACAGTAAACGTAATGATGGCTGAAGCTCTTGGCAAGCATCCATTATCACCACTGAATCATACTGGCATTTTGAGCAATTCTGGGCCATTTGTACTGGTCAGTTAATTATAATGTTATGAAAGGCTAGTTCAAAAAGGCAATTAAAAAAGTCAAATAAATAAAACAGGAAAAAATGTACATGGTTTTGATAAGACAGTGACACTATGATGAAATATGAATGACAATGCTAATCGTACATGCCTACTGAGACTGTTACATTTTGATACAGTATAATTACCGTATCATTGGATTTTATACTGTACATTATTAAACCCTAACCGTACCTGCCCCCGACAGCACTATCCCCTGCCTCTTGCTTAGTGATTAAGAACAAGCCTGACAGTTTATCCTGTTCTTTAAATGCATCTCTCTGTCGCCCACAGCTTCTTCTGAGCCACCCTGAGGCTCAGCGGCCACTGACCAGACAGTCCACTCACACGAGGGTGACAGCCTGACACACATCCGCAAACTCATCCCTCTCTCTTTCTCCTCCTCTCGCCTCTCCTGCGATACACTCCATTGCCTTAATGGACTGCCATTGCAATGATGGACGACACTCCTCTAATTAGGTTTTCAAGTTCAGCCCAGGAGAGAGAAAGAAAGAGAGAGCAAGGGATGAGAGGGAGAAGAAAAGAGAAAGAAAGAAAGTGAGAGAGTAAAGGAGGGAAAAATTAAGGTGGAAGATGAGATAGAGGGTGAAAGAAAAGCAAAGGGGAGTGGGAAGGATAACCATGTAGAATGGCGATGCACTGATTAGCCATGAAAAAGACCAAGACCTGTTAAATGACCAGAAAGAAACATCGAAATAAAGAAATAATACACTCAAAGCACACCAAAGAAGATGTCACCGCCAGAACAGAGCCGCTTTTATGTTTCTCCATTTATAATAGCTTTTCCTTTTTTACACAGTTTAAAATGGTATCTTCTCTTAACATGGTTCAAAAGTTTCATGGGGCACAGACCGATAGGAATCATCCAGAAACTCACCATGTAAGCACTAGGGCTGAAAGAGTAATCATTTTTATATCAAAATCGCAATGTGAAAGTGCAATTTTCAAATTGTAGTTATTATTAAATAATTATTATTATTATTATAAAAGTTGC
Source organism: Semaprochilodus insignis (assembly GCA_034552555.1). NCBI lineage: Eukaryota > Metazoa > Chordata > Actinopteri > Characiformes > Prochilodontidae > Semaprochilodus > Semaprochilodus insignis. The sequence continues at coordinate 8,506,153 of CM067482.1, forward strand.
AATTATTATTTTAGCCTATGTTATCAATGAACTCCTCTTCTCAAAGGTAGAAGGTAATAACATGGAGCTTGTAAACCAACTATAGATGATTTAGACCCATCAAAATAACTTGTGTTGTGTACTTGAACACAATCCTAATTAACAGGTAGTGTGTCTGGCAGGCTAACCGGCTGTGTTAAAGCCTCAAGCCAAAAACGGTGGACAAAAAGGGCCAGCTCTCAATTCATAGAACATTAATCCAACTTACCTTGCAATTGGTCAGAAAATTTGCAATTAGACATTTTGCTCATGTCGTTCAGCCCTAATATGCACATATTAAATATTAACTATAACTTATTTATAATGGTATATCATCAATCTGCAGATTCAAGGTTTTATCCTGACAGTGATGACTACAAAAAAGACCCTCCATGCATGTTCCAAAGAAGTAGCAAACCATATTAGACCTGTTAGAGCCAGGCCTTCAAATTTCAGGCCAAAACTCACCCCTATGACAATGCTAACTCCCGGTAGCATCTCTATGTGATTCAGGTAGTCTTTTAGCGCTAACAGCAATTCACTAGCTTTTGTCAGTTCTAGATACAGCCTAGACATCTGAAGCTTCTAAAAGACATTTCCTGTTTTACATTTTACCTTGTAGCAGTTTTACAGTGACTCCCTCAGTGGAGAGGCTGGTTCAGAGCTGCTGCCACTTTTTTCTATTACTAACAACCCACTGAACAGCCTGCCTCTGTATTCACAGTCAGTGATGTATCTGGGACTTCCAGAAGGCCTAGGGTGACGTTTTTCCATGATGTTTGTCCCACCCACTGTAAATCAAAACATAACTTGTTGATTCCTCTGTCATTTGCAACTATGCTGCTGATTATGTTGATGGTAAACAGACTAGGCTTTCTCTTCAGCTCCTGAAGTCCTTACTAATAGGAGAGTTCACTTAGTTGCATCTACCTAGATATCACAGAGGAAAACAATTCCTGATTGGCCAATTTTCTATTGTGTGTTTCAATAATTTACTCCTTGTGCTCCCATCCAAAACTCACACGAGTAGTGCTGTAATTCTCTCAGAGTGTAAATACAAGCATTATTCCATTGAATAAAAATGAAATAAATTATTACAGACATTAGTACACCGAAGGTCTAGAAGGCCCCGAGGGTTCCTCTCCGCTCAAAAGTGAGTTTAGAAAAAACAGTGGTGTGCTAATTGGACTAATTTGCCTCGAAATACATAGAAAGGGCCAAGATCTGTCCCCCACCTCCACCCTTCATCCATCAACACCCTCATTTCTCTGCAGTGGCGTGTGAGAGCAGCTCAGGTATTAGACCAGCAGACTCCACTCACACACAACTGGGTCAATGGAAACCAGGTTAGAGAGAAAGAGAGAGAGAGAGTGGGGAAGAGATAGAGATACTGATTCTTCTAATTACTGTTATTCTTTTACAGGCTAATTAAGCTGTGCAGTTTTGGTTGTAGTCTCCAGAAGGAGCTTTGAACACACAACTAAAGAAATCTGTATAAATAAAGAAATAAAGAAATAAAGATAGGACAAAAATGAGTCACCTGTGACTAAAACTTGCCTAATAGCATGTAATACCCCCACGAGCATGAATAACAGCTGTGATTTGATTTGGCATGGACTGGACAAGTTTCTGGATGCAGGCCACATCAATGTTCAGATACTCTTGTATCAAAGAATTGAGCAGTTGGGTCAGATTTGGTGGATGCCTCCCCTGGCACAATTCTGAGGAGAATTTCCTGTAGACTGGGATTTTTGCCACTGCTGGTAGACCTGTATGACCGTACGCTTCCACACACCTGCAAATTCAGCAATCTACGAATCCTGTCGCACACGCCGCAGGTATGTATAACCTGAACGTCCTTGTGCAACACCATGTGAAGGAGCCCGAAGTTACTACCACCTTAAACAAGGTGACTACTGTCCAGTGAGCTTACATAAAGATAGTTCCACATATTTTATTGAACAACTGCTGCTTACTTACCAAGTGTAGCAAATCAGAACATGTGGCATGTTCAAAAGTTGATGCATATTTTAGATTTTACGGTTTGTTTTTGCCAATATGATAAACACAGCAAATAAACAGACATATTTAAGATTCCTGTGGTGTAAACTTATTTTCAACAAAGCATGTGACCATTACTGTTATATGAGATGGCTGGCTTCTCTATTTGTTCGTTACATCGGTTACTGTTCTCATACTTAGTATTCACGAGATACGCCTTAATTTTTTTTAAGCCACAAAAATTGTAACCTAAAATAACCAGAAGAGGAAGCAGGAGCAAGCACAGTCATTCATGTAACCTCGCCTCAGAGCGCATCCAACTGCATCCCTTCTACATGGCCATGGAAGGTAAGAGTTCACATGAACACTGAAGATGAAAGATGCCTATAAGAAATCACAGTGTAAATTACTGGACAAGAAGAAAACGCTAAGAAAAAAAAGGTCTTTTTGCTGTAAGAGGTTGGTGGACCATGAAAGTATAAGAAGTGAATGAATGATGAATGATTGAAGAATCCTTTCTATATATATATATAGATAGATAGATATAGATAGATACATATAGATATATAGATAGATACAGATATATAAATATATATGAATATACATATAAAGGAGACAGACAGAAAGAACCCATACCTTTACATTCACATGACCAAATGCTATTAATTACATCCAGACAGTTTTTTCAAATGCTGACCTAGAACAGAGAGTTTTTTTTTTTGCTGCCTGATACAGTAGAAAAGCTTGCATTGTTCCAGGACTCTGATTTAAGGCTTCTTAGATACACAGAGTTGTCACAGCGCTCACCTTGGTTCTTCCGAAAATTGCTTCATATCACAATATATATCGCCAATGTCAGTTGTTCCCAATATGGTGCAGCCCTAATCTCAAAGCATAAATCAGTGAGTTAACCACCCACCACTCTCTCTCTCTTTCATACTGACCTTAGCTGACCTGTAGTTCTGCTGGTAAGCTTTTGTTCAAAACATAGCTCTCTTGACCTTTGACCTCTTTATTCGGACAACCGTGACGGAACCTACCCAAGCCTATTTAGCAACACAATCTCTCTCTACACCATAACACTCCTCTCCTCGGACTGCTCCCAGTGGATCCCCAATTAGCGCAACCCATATTTAATCTGCTGCGGCATGGCAAAACGAGCATTATCATCTCATTTCCAATGTAAATTTGTACTATTACTGGGTAGACATCTCTCTAGGACCTTGTCGTAATGTCTATCTTAATAAGAATCATGTACGGTATGTTATAAAACAGAGAAAGTGAAACTAACATCATTCTCTGAAGTTACTGAAAGTATTCTTATGTGAAACTAAACCGGCCATATATCTCTCAGGGAAGCTGTTTCAACATGCCCCTATATTGCACCATGCCTCCCTCTACTTCTCCTTTTTGACGTTATGGCATGTTCCTTTTCTGAAAGGGTGTTTCTACCTAGGTGAAAGCTTTTTTTCTACTCTACAGATAAACGATACACTGCAGCTCGTCTACGGAAAGAACAGATCCACTGATGATACAATAGCTCTGTCACTACACACTGCCCTCTCCTGAAAAGAGCATGTATGTGAGAATACTGTTTGTGGACTATAGCTTAGCATTCAACACCATCGTCCCCTCAAGGCTTTGGGCATCTAAGCTTTGGGAACTGGGTCTGAACGGTTCTCTGTGCAGCTGGAACCCTGGAGGCAAAGGTGGTCATCATCACCTCCTCCTCACTGACCCTTAACACCAGTCCCCCTCAGGGCTGTGTGCTCAGCCCTTTCGTGTACTCCCTGTATACCCATGATTGCACAGTCAGACACAGCTACAATGTCATCATCAAATTTGCAGATGACACAACGATTGTGTGCCTTATCTCCAAAAACAACAAGAAGGCCTACAGAGAGGAGGTCAGCTTCTGACATGCTTGTGCCAGGAGAATAACCTTTCTCTCAATGTCAACAAGATCAAGGAGCTGATAGTGGATTTCAGGAAGCAGGAGAAAGTGCACATCCCCATCAACATCAATGGGGCCACTGTAGAGAGGGTCAGTAGCTTCAAGTTCCTCTGTGTTCACATTACAGAGGAACATACATGGACTGATCACAACACATGGGTGGTGAAAAAGGCACAGCAGCACCTCTTCTACCTCAGATGGCTGAGGAGGTTTGCCATGAACTTCCACATCCTCAGAACATTCTACACATGTACTGTGGAGAGCACTTTTACTGGCCCCATCAGCACCTGGTATGTGAACTGAACTGACAACGAGCGGGAAGCTCCGCAGAGGGTGGTGCAAACAGTTCTGTACATCACTGGGGTTCAGTCCCCAAACCTCCTGGATCCATATACCGGATGCTGCCTGAGGAGGACCAGAGGATTCTAAAGGACTCCGACTACCCAAGCCACTGTCTGTTCTCACAGCTGCTGAGTGGGAGGAGGTTCAGAGACATAAAGTCCAGAACCACCCACTTTTGATGGATCCAGAGCCCCTCAGGCTGTTTTACAGACAGTAGTGCTGGTACATTGGCCAACACATTCACGGCACCTTTCACCTGAATCATCATCATGACCTCCACGAACAATCCCCACATCCACACCCCAATACAGACTTTTTTTCTGCACTTCACATCAAGCAAATTTGTACCTGGACATATTGACTGACATGTTGTTTATCTTCTATCCATATCTAGTATAATCTGGAATATATATGGATCAATATTCTATCCCCTATATATACCCTGCATCTCTTTCTATCTACATCAGACTCCCCAAATTGCATCTATGGAAATGTGTATATCTGTATATATCACAGCTTCTATTTCATAACTTTATATTACTATTATACACATTAATATTTCATTATATTTTTTCAGCAGTCAAAATATTTTAGACTTAGCCAACAAGATTGGATAAAACTATTGAAGTAAGTTCAGTGACTGAATGAATTACATGCTCTCCACACACCTGCAACATTCTGTTGCCTACCTAAAAATATGTTTCCATACAGGATTGGAAATCTCACAGTTTAAAACATAAATATGCATTCAGTGGTTGGATGCCCTGATTATAGCTGATCACTTTTTTACTGTCAAATTCCCAGATGACCAATTTTAGTTCATTTTTTATTAGCCTTTTTTAAACTCACACTATGTGGGCTAATGAAACACATTAGCATAATTATTGTTGTGCTTTCCATTAACTAAAGTCTCAATATAAATAGCATTACTTTCTCTTTAATGGATCAAACTGAACCGGCATTTCAAAATCGTATATGAAAAATTAGTTTCATATTTAAATAACATAAATAAAATGAAGTGTTATATCAAAAGAGGTGACTAAATTTTGCCCAGTGAATCATGTACAATTAAGCAACGATGTTTTGGGATAGGTGTAGCAGCAGCATTCAAACACAGAATAAGTTCCCTTAACCTGCCTTACAGATTAATCTCGCTACACAGATTGGCCAAAACCAAAATAAGAATTTTGCTGATTTCCAAATGCTTGTTTGGAGAATTCTGCTGATTCCCAACATGGTCAAATTCCTACATTAGAAAGACATTCTCGAAAAACAAAAACTATATACACAGAGCTATGCAAATGTTTTATGCAAAAAGTTGTTTATCTGGTCAGTAAGCATTTGTTTGCTCAAAAACCACTAAAACTACAGTAAATACAAATAACCTTAATACAATAAGTAGCGCTTTCATATATATATTAATGTGTTTGTTTAACCATTTCCAAATCTCTTCTCAAAGAAGCCCAGTATTCTTAATAGTTATCATCTAATACCTGGTTTGCCTAATTAATTATTTACTGTGTTAAAAGTGTGCTGGAGATGGAACTGAAAAATTAATGTGATGGCTAGAGGTGTTCAATCTGAGAAATATATCATTGCTATCACTATCAAGTATAATTATCATTGCAGCAACTGTCACAGTATAATTATGCATGAGACAAGCCATCTTATATTCAATGTAGAACTTTATTACATTTATGTTAATTAAATAAGCAACCGATTTGTAAAGACTTTCAATTGCCAATTGGGCCCATTAAAGAACAAATAATGTTATTTGTCTTCTAACTTTGGGTAATGAAAAGTACAGGAAATGTGCCACAGTTTGGCTAATAAAAACCTGCCGAAAAAACTAAAAAAAAGTTTTTGGACTTAGCATGATAGCACACATATAAACTCATCTGAGCCGGGATGGTCAGTATTATTAATAGTATACTCAGTAGCATTCTTTGCTGCACTGTTGTTTATATGTAGCCATCGTCAGCAGGCATCTGCTGCCAGGCCTACTTGTTCCTCTCCTCCTGTGTGATGCTCATTTTCCTGTGCTGCTGATAACAGGAATATGCAGGTTTTCTTGCTTCCTGTCACAACTATTAGCAGGGTTACTTCCTCATTCTCGCTGTTCTTAGCTGAGGGGTGGCTAATGAGGCTTCAGGAGTTCCTCTGCCTTTTCTCTCCCGCTCCTCCTCTTCCACTCTCGTGCTGAGCGACTGAGCTGGCAGAGAAAAAGGTTCACTTTCGGTGTAAATGTACAAACATGGCCTCTCCCTCTTTACTTTCACTTTACCCAGGTTCCTTATTTCCACAGCACAAATGAATGAGGGTACAAACAGAGAGAGAGAAAGAGAGACAGAGAGAGAGAGAGAGAGAGAGAGAGAGAGAGAAAGAGAAAGAGAGAGCACTGATCTTATGCAACTTTTCCCCATAGATAGAAGGACACAAAAAAGGTCGCGGAACAAAGAGAGATCGTTGATACACACACTAATGAATGGCCCCCTCAGAGAAAACCTGTTACTGGATACACGGAGTACACACACACACTCAGGCCCATAGGGCTGTGAATTGTAGTTACTGTAAGCAAGGAGCTATATAGCTTTCTTAGTATATTATTAATTTTAGGAAAACTGTAGTATGAAAAACACACCACCATATTCATAGATCGCAAATGCCAACAGTAGCGGTTCTTTAATGCTTCTGGTTTATGCTGGAGTAGAAGAGTCTAATGGCTCAAGATGTATTACATCAGGCTTTAAACACAACACAAAGTGAACCACAGTTTTCCACAAACAATTGATTGTAATCTACTGATTAAAAATCAATACTGTGCGATACAGTATCACAAAACATGACATCGTGATTTTCTTACACCCCTGCATGCATGCACACACACACACACACACACACACACACACACGTGTCTAAAACAAACCACTTAAAAACAAGGCTGTAACAGTGTCTCAAGTATAGTGCTATTCATAGTGCGATATATAAAGATGTTGCAGTGGTCCAAAGCCCAGTCATACTTTGTGACCACTGATGAGAACAATTCACATTGCAATAAGCGCTAATATATATATATACGTCAACTGCATGAAGAAGCAGTAACACTGGAGACATGAAAACCTGGCTAAACACACCACAACTAAAGACAGCAACAGATGTAAGGACATCTCAACTGGCAGTTTATCAGGCGGCCTACCTGCTTTTGTGAGAGAAAGCTGGCTGGTATGCAGTTAGTCAGTGTAGTAGACACATATTTGAGGTTGTATTTGGCTACAGCCTTGCCTCGCACGTGGAACGTTTTTGCTACGTATGTCTTGCTTGCTTGGCTGTCAGGGAAAGAGTCATGCTGCTGTTTCTAAACTAAGCATATACCGGTGAAAAAGCTAGTTCTACCTTCACTATAAAGGCCCTTCACTACACTGTTTTCCTGTCCACCTTAAACAGTGCAGCAGTTGCAGCTACAAGAAGCCTATTTCAGCTTTGTCACTGAGTTACACTGATTACGTAAACTACTTATTTCCAGCATATTTCATGAGCAAACCTTCATAACTACTTTGTTTCCTTGTTGTAGGCGGGAGGTTTGTCAGCACTAGGCCTAGTACTGCAGCAGCCCAAGGGCAAACCACACCTTTCATTACAGCAGAAAAGGCAGAGATGTCAGTTGAGCGGAAAGAGGAATGCCAGTAAGTGAAAGGATTGCTGCACTTAAGATCACAAACTGATTCTGACTGGATGTCTGTTAAAATTGGATCAACTAGTTAACACAAAACACTACAATGGTTAGAATAACAAAACTTGCAAAAACTAATGTGACATGAACTTCAGATGATGAAATAAAACTTATTTATAGCAACACTTGCATTGCTACAATACTGAGAGACAAGCTGCTTTAGACTGCACAAAATTAAGTCATTTTCCAACACGCTTTGCTATTTACAACTACTTACTGTACAGTTCTACCACTGTAACTCAATTCACAAGAAGCTGGACCTGTTTCTCCCAGAATACTTGATTTTTCAGCTGTTTTGGCTGTAAAATAATTTTATGTTATTTTTCTGTTTTTATTTACTAAAGTTTCTGCTGCACACTTACAGCACACGCTAAAGCACATACATATTCACTCTTTCCGGCCTGATCGATATGAACATTTTGTCAGCAACTATGAACTTAAGAAACCAACATTTTATGATAACCAACATATTTTTAGTGATGCAGTCTTATTAGAAAGTTTGAGTACCTTGGTCACATGACACAGTCTGTGAAATGATGATTTCTAAGTATAAGTTGATTTTCTAAGTTAGATCCTCTATAGTGAACACAAAATTATATTAATCTCAAATACACAATTACTGTTTATTTGCTAATAATATAACATATTAGTGTTAAAAAAAAGTAAAATGTGGTCTATGTAAAAGTTACGCATATTTCTATTTTCTAAGTTCTATTTTTTCAGATTTCTAAACAATAGAAATTGTGCATTAAAATTTATAATAAAAATAACTGCACAACAATGTATAAAAATGGTAAAAAATATCATATTTAAGTTTGTTCTCTGTTGACAACGTGCTATGTTTGTTCCACTTTGACTGGGGGTATTCAAGCTGTAAGTTTTCACTGTTAATCTTGATTTATATGACCAACAGTTGTCAGACATGATAGTACGATCGTCAGATTGCCAAATATCTTACAAATTAGCCAGGAATAATTCTTTCTGAATATGTTCTTTTCTTATATAAAGTCTAAACTCAATGAATCAGTAATCATTGCACATTTTCCATCTTTCAATGTCAGAATTAACACTGTGAAAGTCACTGAGGACCAGACCTGAGGAACAGATTATGGAGAAACAATAATGGATTTTGATAAGCTTGGGGTATGACAGGAAGAAGGATACTTCATTTGACCAGAGACATGAACTTACAAGATACAAATGTCACCTCTGACTTCAAGTGGATTTACAAGAGACATTATCAATGATTTATCTGCAGGAATGCAGACAAATCTGTGGAACACATCTGTCAGGGCTTAATGTAAACACATCACATATACATCAAGCAAAACATTCTAAAATGCACATTACATAAACACATAACACACATGTGCTCACATCCCACTTAAACCACACTGACCAACCCTGTCACCTTTCAGCACCGTCTGAAACACACTTGCACAGGTCTGCGGAGACCTGCCTGTCTGTGTGAGTGGGTGTTTGTGTGAGTGTGTGCGCGTGTGTGTGCATTTGTGTGTGTGGAACAGAAATACGACAACCCCATGCAATTCTAATTAATTAAATAATGAATAAATTAATTAAATCCCGCTTCAGCGACATGTCATGCTTGATAACATTTAGCACGGCCTTAACGAGAATGCAAATGAAGGGCAAATCACTAATGAGCAGGAGGTGCAAATGTGTGTTTGTTGTCACACAGATCTATGCACAACACACACACACAGACACAGAAAAAGGTGTTACCCATTACACATTACCATCAAGAAATGCTACAAACTTCAGTTCTACAATACAACATGAGCTTATTCAATATTCAGTTTTTCTGAATTTCTCAAGTAAGAAGCCATTATGACAGAGCCCGCTGATCTGTTAGATGAGGAATAATGAACTACAATTAGTCAAGTCAAGTAGTTTATTGTCAATACTTCAATATGTACAAGACATACAGAGGATTGAAACTGCGTTACTCTTCAAACAGAACTTGAATGTGTTCTCATCTGTTAAGTTTAAATCACAGCAACTTCAGTTTACTTTTATTAAATTTAGTTCTTTTTTGATTACTATTACAGTACAATAAACTCATTTTTATAACTCACCCTCCAACCTGAGGAAGCAATCAGCCTTGCATTGCTGATCAGAAATGATCAGAAATCATAGCACCTTTTCCATCTTTCAATTTCAGAATTAACACTGTGAAAGTCACTGACGACCAAACCTGAGGAACAGATTATGAAAAACATGAATGGATTTTTATAAGAAAATCCTGCCAGTTAGCGGAAAATCAAGGAGACTATAAAATGGTGTAACTAATTAATGGCTGCTGAGTTACCTAGGATGTTATTATAATTAATTACAGCTTGTTACTGTATGTGTACAGTAGAATATAATTATACTGCAGTAATCATGTAGTCCAGGTGACTGTGAAGCTGTTGATAACATGTTTGAAAAACTCTTGGCTTGTAAACTAGTTAAAGTGTGCTAACATTTGAAGTAGGCTAATGTTTTAGCTAATAAACCCACTGAAATCTACTTTTCTAATTTACAGCAACTGAAAAGAGCAACTCAAGCAGTCTTTCAATGCACAACTGATGCTAACTGATAGTAAACCGACACTTCGGTCATTTTCATTGATTTGTACTCATATGAATGATCCCCACACTACTACTGTACTCAGTAGAAGCTGACACATTTTTCTGAGGCTCCTCGGCCCCACTACAGTCGTTCTGTATATTACTCTCCACTTTCAGCTGCTTCTCAGAAGAGCAAAAAAAAAACCTCCAACTGCTTTACCGTCACTAAACGCTCTGAAGTGTTAATGAATGTGATGGAAGCGTGCTTGTCAGGGACCAAAGTGTTCATGTAATTGCCATCTGTGTAATGGCCTGATTTAATAAGTTCAGCTTCATTAGTTTGCTGATACTGATTAATATCCAGCTAATCTCATCTCACTGAATAGAGAGATGACGGGTCAGCATTACAATATGACCACCATTTACTATCAGTCGCTATGGATAGGCTAGTTTAAGGCCTGCTGTGAAGTACTTTAGTGAAAGAGAAAGTAAAACACTGGACAGCATTCCTTCACTAGTACTTCTATCTCTGATTCCTGAGTTCAAAAAACTGACCTGGGATCACTACAGCAGAATATTTCATAGATTTCCACATGGCTATAAACCTTTGTACTCAATAGTATAAAACAGTGCTCTCTTATGCAAATGAAAGGCTTGCCAGTCACTCTATAGCCGCACTGTACTGACTCTCAGGATGTTGCATGGTTGAGCACATGACTCATCAAAACCATCGAGACCAGAGTGACAGTGCATTAAAGAGGAATTCCATAGATTTTTCTACCCTTCTAATTAAGATCAGTTGAGATGTTAACAACTACACTGCACAACAAAGTCCATAAACTCAACCCATCAAGATCAAGATCCTACATATTCCATTCCTAACACTCGGCATACTGAACAACCCATACAAACTCTGTAATAGATCCCGTGCAATTTCACAACATGCTTAGGCTCTTGCAAGGGTCAAAGGTGAAAGGTCAGACAACACACAGGAGAGGAATGCCAGAAAAGATAAAAGGGAAAACTAAAGATAGACACGTCTTCCTCAGTACGGAGGTCAGTTCCATGTGTATACGTGTCTTTTCCAGTTTTGTGTTGGCTAAACATGGAACACCTGTAATTGTGGTGTATGTTTTAAGCGCAGTGTTACACCTTCATGCTGAGCTGAGACCAGCTCGAGTGTGTGACCAGGCTAACCTTTTACACCATTTTAAATAGGAAATACAAGTGTGACAACATTAGATATGAAGAGGTAAAACTGATACTGTGCTGTAATACATCATCTCCAGCTATAAAACCAGATTCAAAGTAAACACAAATGCGTAATACATTACAGTATATAGCACAAGCTATCTGGAATGCTCAGCAATATTGGCCACCCTCTGATACTGAGAGATAATTCCATAAAATCCCTAGAATTGGAAGCAACATTTGGAATGCATTTTAGCAGAGACTAGTTTTGCACCATTATTTAACATTAAGTAACATTACAATGACTTAACAGGAATAATACTGCAGTATGGGGAAATAGTGAGGCTTCCACAAATGAAACCTTTGTAATTGGGTAATTTAAACTCAAAATCAATAAAGCTTAAACATCATATCTATGCTGGTACACACGGACATGAAAGCACTGCTTATCAGTAACAGGTCAGAATTTTCATATGCCCGCACGCTTTGTGAGTACTCACTAGGTGCTGCCTGTCAGAAACACCTTCATCGTTAACACACCTCCAGAAGAGGAAATGGCCAAAAGAACTCGCCAGTATCAGAGCTGCATCTGGACAAACCCCCCCAATAAAAACTCCACACTAATGTTCACGTTCTGCACACGCACACACACACACACACACACACACACACACACACACAGTACTTCATATTGTTCTGTCATGTGCAGCCTAACAGTTCATCTAATGACCCATTTATACCCCATTGCCCTTTCCTGAGCAAACATCGACCCCGCAGTGAAAACCTCACAGCGCACACAAACGGAGCTGCTATCACTATGCCATATATTGATGTGCATGCAAGCTTTGTGCTGGATCAATACGTATCACATTGCAGCCATCGCTACAACGTGGATGCTTCTTCAGTTATGTATCCATGAGCCGTGATGAGTTCAGGGAGCCACGCACTGTGTTCAGTGATCTTTTCTGCAAACTCAAAAAAACTGTGTTGCAAGGAGTCTTACACAAGCCAGTTTTGCAAGTACAGGCCTGCTCCCGAAACACAGGACTTCATGATATGAATGTTGCAACAGTGGCACATGAGCTGATATGAAAAAAGCTGAAGTTTAGAGCAATGCTTCTCAATTCAGTATCACAGCCCTGCATGCACTGTGAGTCCTGACGAACCCAGCCCAAGAAGAGTTTAACCCTTTGTGATAATGTTGAACAGAAAGAATCTGATAATATGCTATTTTCTACATGTGTTCAATGCTGTCAACACTAAGCAGCCACTCAGTCTCTCTATTACTGCTCTAGCTGTAAAGCTGTGCTGGGGCAGATGAACCACATGATGACAACAGAACTTATTTCCCAGTGTTTGGGCTGCAACAATACAGCTTATCCTAACTAGGGATATGCAATGATTATTAGTTTCCATATTTATTCATGATTAAATCTCTTTGTTGGAGTAACTGTAGCTTTCTGCTGTGCTTCTGTTAATATGATTAAAGCACTGTCATGCTCAGTCTGCGAAAGTTGCTGAAGTTTTAAAGTCTTTTAAAAGCTGAATTTCAACTTTGTGCACACTACTTGCAAATTCTACTACTGCAGCGCATAGCGAGTGAGCTGCTGGGCCTATAGATAGTTAGAAGCATCTAACTGTGCTAGAAAATGCTAACATGCTATTAATGCATTAATTGAAAAGGCCTAATTGTAGCGTATTTCATTGTACTGTGTGCATGTTAGCTTCTGGCTAGTATGTTAGCTCTGGGCTACCATAGTAGCTTATAGCTGGCATAGCATTACATGGGGGCACTGTAAAACACAGTTTCTATCCTGCCTTGTTCCTAAGCAAACGCTCTGAATGGATCAGGCAGAACTCCACTGTGCTGTTATAAATACCCCAAAATTGTGCTTTATTTTTGCTGTATGTTAATAAACTGCAGCATTAACAGCTGAACATAAGGCCTAGTTTCAAACACTCCTTATGATATCATAATCTAACTGGTACTGGCTGATATTTGCTAAAAATAAAAATATATTATTCTACATACTTGAAGACATATTTATTGTACTCAAGAAAAGCAGAACATTTGCTGTGTGTTACTGTGCTAAAATATCTTTTTAGTAACCCTACAAAAAATAAATACTAATCTGGTTGGACCTATTCCCAATTTTGAGATGATAAAAATGCCAGATGATGTATCAGCAATTAAAGACATCTATATACAAAAAACCCGGATATCGGTGCATTCCTACCATCAAAGGATGTATAGCAATGAGGCAGCACCTTATCACACTGAAGCGAATCATTACTCATATTAACCATGACACCCCTACAAGTTACAGTTAAAACTGTTTGCAAGTGAACACGTTTAGGCTTTAGAGGAATACTGGCTTTAGAGTATTGGTCAATCTCAAACTGATTTCCATCTGCTGGTATATGCAGCATACAGTCAACTACCTGAAGTTACTGCCCACTGGCTTTTTCGGTGAAGTGGGTTTTGAGACTGTTCTTTTACTACATACAGGGCAGCCCAGAAGGACTTCTACTGTTAGTGGTGATATATGGCACCACACAGACGCACAGAGATTTGTTGCAAAGGTTTTTCTTAAACTCCTTAAAAAACATCAGCATGAAACACTGAACTGGCTTACACTGGCCTGGTGCTGGCTTAGCTGGTCTCCCAGCATGGCCATGCTGCTGACCAGCATACCAGCATTCAAACACAACATACGCTGGCGTTTCTAGTACCGTTGTGTGTTTGTAGGGTAAACACGTGGTTTAGAGATTCTTCTCCCCCCTCCCGCCCTCTCCCCCCTCTCCTCCTCACCTTGGCGCGGATCTGACCGGAAGTGGACACCTTCCGGATGAGCTTGTGACAGGTCTCCTCCTGCTCGCCGTCGCTGTCTGAGGACTCATCCCCCGCGTCCCCACCGCCGCCGTGGGGTTCGCGTACGTACAGCACGTTGGGGTTCAGCTTGGAGGCCATGGAGGGCTTCAGCGCCGTCTCCTCCTCACGGACACGAGCGTTCTGCAGAACACAAACACACCCCAGACAAAACACAGTAACGCTTAACAGCACAGCAGACACACGGGTTTCGTTTGACCGCTCTCTCGCTGCTGACTCTCAGTTTGCACCTCTTGTGCTGTAGTGGACGTCGTGTGGGGCGTGCAGTTACAGGGACGGTGGTTCTGTTGTGAAGCTACTACAGCAACAGGCTTTCGGAGCGGCGCCGTCAGCTGAACGCGTGCATTGCTCTGCTGTGTCCTTCAGCGCTGGCAGCTCCAGCATGCACACAAGCGGGGCTGCGCGGTGCCACCAAAGCACGCGCTTATTAGACTGTAATAACATCTCGACCAGCATGCACGAGATTAGGCGACATCGCGTTGAAGACGAGGCTCTAGAAGAATGCTAATGGATGCTGGTAGAGATGTTCAGTAACTACCTGTTAATGGTGTGCTTGTTTTAAACGCTTGTGCTGCTTTTTTGCGCAGCGTTCATGTCCAGAAATGCACTGCGCCCTATGAAGCCCGCGAGCCTCTTTTTAGGTTTGGGGAGTTCGTATCATTTTCCTAAAGCATCTCTGACTCAGCAGCCGGTCAAGCAGCACACACACACACACACACACGCTACCCGCCGACTTTCGTTACATAGCTTATCCTACAACACACACCGCAAGTTAAGGCGCGCGCGACACGGGCTTCTCCTGAGCGTGCAGATATGACGGCTACGAAACCCCTCGCATATGCAGCTCACGTTCAGCCCATCAGGCGCTCGTCTAGCGGCCGGGCTTTTGCTTTCGCCCGCGGACTCGCAGCAGCAAGCGCGCGCGCTGTGTCCAGTATGAAAACACCAGCGGAGCACCACCGAGAGGCTGAAGCTGAAGGCGGAGGTTATGTTACCTTTACCTCTGTATGGCGCCGTGTCTCGCTCGTGCTGACCGCGCTTGTTTATCCGCCGCTCGAACGCTGAGCTCCTGCACGGCTGGACGGGAGGAAAAGCTGAGAGTCTCTCTCTCTCTCTCTCTCTCTCTCTGTCGCCCTCTCTCTACCTTTCTCTCTCTCTCTCTCTCTCTCTCTCTCTCTCTCTCTCTCACACACACACATACACGCGCGCGCGCTCGCACGCATAGCGTCGGATCGGATTTGAAACTAATGGGAGGGGTAAAGAAAGAGAGAGAGAGTACTTAGTATTTGGTTAGCAGCATATGTGTATGTTGGATTCTGAGAAAGATCACACATATATGCTATATATTACATGTTATAACATGTAATAACCATATTACTACATGTACGACGTACTTATTAATAATACAAAATATTAACACCAGAATTCTGTGTATTATTTAATCACAATATTTGCAATACATTTAGCACAGCTCTGTTCAGAAGATTAACTAGAACTCTTCACCTAGGCTGGAGGATACTGTGTGGTACACTATTTAAACTTGACTCTATAACTCCAGAATATTCTTCTGTAATTTGCAAATAGTTGTAGAACATGCAGTCACTCTATAACTCTATACCATAAGAATATTTTGTAGTACCAAACCTGTAAAACTAGATAATACCTTTTAGTGTCAAGACGGCATATTCCTAAAATGTTTTATTCCTAAAAAGGTATGTTAACCCTTTCAACCCAGAATATCTTGTAGTACCATCACTCTATAACTCCAGAATATCTTGTAGTACCATCACTCTATAACTCCAGAACATCCCGTAGTACTATCACTGTATAACTCTAGAATATACTGTAGTACTATCACTCTAAAACATCAGAATATCTTGTAGTACCATCACTCTATAACTCCAGAATATCCTGTAGTACCATCACTCTATAACTCCAGAATATCCTGTAGTACCATCACTCTATAACTCCAGAATATTCCGTAGTACAATCACTCTATAACTCCAGAACATCCTGTAGTACCATCACTCTATAACTCCAGAATATTCTGTAGTACCATCACTCTATAACTCCAGAATATCCTGTAGTACCATCACTGTATAACTCCAGAATATTCCGTAGTACAATCACTCTATAACTCCAGAACATCCTGTAGTACCATCACTCTATAACTCCAGAATATTCCGTAGTACAATCACTCTATAACTCCAGAACATCCTGTAGTACCATCACTCTATAACTCCAGACAATTCTGTAGTACCATCACTCTATAACTCCAGAACATCCTGTAGTACCATCACTCTATAACTCCAGAATATACTATAGTACAATCACTCTATAACTCCAGAATATTCCATAGTACCATCACTCTATAACTCCAGAACATCCTGTAGTACCATCACTCTATAACTCCAGAATATTCTATAGTACAATCACTCTATAACTCCAGAATATTCCGTAGTACCATCACTCTATAACTCCAGAACATCCTGTAGTACCATCACTCTATAACTCCAGAATATTCTGTAGTACCATCACTCTATAACTCCAGAATATCCTGTAGTACCATCACTGTATAACTCCAGAATATTCCGTAGTACAATCACTCTATAACTCCAGAACATCCTGTAGTACCATCACTCTATAACTCCAGAATATTCTGTAGTACAATCACTCTATACCTCCAGAACATCCTGTAGTACCATCACTCTATAACTCCAGAACATTCTGTAGTACCATCAGTCTATAATTTCAGAATATTCGGTGGGACCATCACTCGATAACTCCAGAATATTCTGTAGTACCATTACTGTATAACTCCAGAATATACTGTAGTACAATCACTCTATAACTCCAGAACATCCTGTAGTACCATCACTCTATAACTCCAGAACATCCTGTAGTACCATCACTCTATAACTCCAGAATATTCTGTAGTACCATCACTCTATAACTCCAGGAAACATCCTGTAGTATCATCACTCTATAACTCCAGAATATGTAGAACTTTAAAATCTGTTATGAAAGATACAGGCAGTCAGTGCACTTCTTTTAAAATGGGAGTGATACAAGCTCTCTTTTTTTGTTATGATCTGTGCTTCTGCGATTTGTACTCGCTGTAGAGGATGGATTGTTTTCTTAGGAACACCAGTAAGGAGAGTATTACAGTGATCAGCTCTGTTTGTAACAAATGCCTGAATAAGGTTCTCTGCTTTGCTTCAAGATAGAAAAGGGTGCTCTTTAGTGATATTCTCAAATGATAAAAAGCTACTTTAGTTACTGTACTTAAAAACAGAGCCTAGAGTCTAACAATCAGGTTTGAAATTCATAGCTAAAGAAGCTAGTCTGTCATAAAGCTTTTGTACCAAAGGGTTTTAGTATTAAGTGGCAGTTTTTCCTTGATTTATCTAGAAAAATCTTGTGACATCCACTGGGAAATAACAGCTTGTAAGTTTGTCTACTGAGTGTAGAATTTTAGAAGGTAAGGAAATGTATAATTGTGTGTCATCAGCATAGCTAGGAAAGTTTATGTTATTTCCAAATGACATCATCTAGAGGCAACATGTACAAGGACAAAAGCAAAGGTCCTAAAACTGACCCTTGTAGTACTTCCCAAGAAATACTATATTTTTTGATTAATGATTTACCAACAAAACCAGAAACAGTCTGTATGTTAAATGAGATACAAACAGTTCTAAACTTCAGAATCAGTCATAGTACCACCACTCGCTAACTCCAGAATATCTTGTGTTGCCATCATGCTATAGCTTTAGAATTATTTTTCGAATATCACTTTAAAACGCCAGAATATTTTGTATTAAGTTAGCCCGGATTCTGTAACTTCACAATATTTTGTAGTCTATCAGCCCTAATTGTAAAAATCCAAAATATTCTGGACTATCCATAAATCTGTTACATAAGAATATTTTATAGTACATTATCCCTTGGCAAGGTACAGGGGGTCTTGTATTTCCAGGAAAAAGATTTTCCAAAAAAAAAAAAAATTGTTAAATCAAACATTGTCGCCACTGAAGCTAGCATTAGCACGGCTATGGTAAGTGAGTTAGCAGTTAACCAGTGCTAGAGTAGCCAGTCAATAAGGGACTTCAAGAATCCACACAGTGTTCCAACTCTCACACACTGGCCCTAACTCTATAACTCCACAACATTTTGTAATACTTTACCCCTAACTGTAGACACACCAGAACACTAAAGCTTCCCGCCACTTCTAGCAAGGAGCTGCGGACTGCAGGAAGTATGGCCACACACGCAGGCTCTTGGGAAACTCCACAGCTGTGGTAAAAGAGACTTAAAAACATGCAAATAGATGGGATCGATGGTTAAAATCGTATATGCAGTAAATGCTTTTTGGGTTATGTCGTGCTGGGCTGCTGGGCTGTTTAGTGGGGTAGTGGTACAGTGCTAGGGCCTACCATCAGGGAGAGTTGGCAGTAGTTCTCACTGCTGCTGTGATTCAAAAGCTCACATGTAAAGCATCCCACGTCTTACTCTACACTGATTCCACAGTATGTGTCATATATCAGCCCTAATTCTAAAGCTCCTGAATATTTTGTTGTGCAATAGCTATAACTATTGTACAGCCAGAATATTTCCTAGTACAATAAGAAGCCAAAATTCTATAATTATAGAATATTTTGTGGTATACTATTATTATGCATGCTTTTCAACTATACATGTATTCTGATACATATTTACACTTTGATTCTAAACAGTGACCCATCAAGTAGATACATGATATAGCATGAGATTACCCCAGTATTACCTACAACAGATTTAACCTGAACTGTAATTCTAGAATCTGAGATGTTGTTATGTATAATTTATTATATATACACACACAGGTATGTATATGTATGTATACATACAATATACTACCCATAACTCTATAGCTTCTCTATCATTCCCATAACTCTATAACTAAAACTATTTGTGGTGTGTATCTATGCACTATGTAACCATGTGACTCCAGAACATTTTATGGTACACAGCAGTATTTTAGTCAGAACTCAGTAGCTCCAGCTTATTTTGTGGTACACTAAATTAAGAAAAAAGGTGATGATAGTTTGCAGGGTATGCCACAGAAAGATACTAGATAGTGCATAGTTTTTGCTGGGAAGTAGCGTCCCTTAATCTTTAAACGACATCACAGAATCTGAACTAAGTTGAACTAAGGTCAGGATAAAAGCCAGTGGTGAGGAGAAAGGGGTCTAAGAGTTGACATGTTGCTACAAGTTCTCTCTCTGGACCTGACAATCAGAGTTCATGAGATACCAAGCATTGAGCTCTAAATACAAAACAACAGACAGTAACATAATAACATGGTCACGAAGTTCCAAAGAAGTGATTTCCAACCTGAATCCCAATTCTTTACAACGTTTGTTTACGATGCTCTAGGGATGGTACTTTTTTCCCTCATCCCTATGTGTTGTGTGTCAGATAGGAGCGGAAATGTGGACTGTCTGGGGGCTTGGTACATACAGTACACGTACTGCATATATAGTTAAGTATCATCCGGCATGTCTTCTGAATTCAAAGGGATTTGTTCTCTTAGCTTAGGTATACACCCTTTACTCTTCTGGGAAGGCCTTATGGTGGAACTTGATAGCATTCAGCTAGAAGAGCATTGGTGAGGTTAGGTATTAATGTTGGATGATCAGTTTCAGGTTACTCCAGTTCATTCCAAAGGTACTGGGTGGAACTCCATCACTCTAGGAAACACTACCCCACAGTTTACTGCCAAGGGTCTTTACAACCCTCTATCCAATGTCTGATATTGGGAATGGTGAT
Organism: Semaprochilodus insignis; assembly: GCA_034552555.1. Taxonomy (NCBI): domain Eukaryota; kingdom Metazoa; phylum Chordata; class Actinopteri; order Characiformes; family Prochilodontidae; genus Semaprochilodus; species Semaprochilodus insignis. The sequence continues at coordinate 8,526,657 of CM067482.1, forward strand.
ATTAGGCCCACTCTATGGTGGATTGGCGGCCTGTCCAGGATGTTTCCTGCCTTCCGCCCAATAAGTGCTGGGCTAGGCTACGCCATAAGCGGTGTAGAAGATGAACGAATGAATGATATTAGGCCCATTTTACTGGCAATAGGATGACTAATGCAACTGAGCACCAGTGCCAGCAATTCGTCCACCTTAAAGTAACTGATTTCATATTTTCAAGGAGTCGTTGGACACTTTTGGACATGTCACCCTTTAGAAGCCACTGGTATCCAGGCATAAGCAGATTTACAAATCCATTATTTTTTCTGTTCATGTCAGTACACTGCTGGACGTGTCCCCTTAAGACTATGCCTCCCTCCCTCTGGGTTTACTGAGAAGACTCAGCAGTGCTGAATGACCTCCCATTGAATTAAATGGAAGCAATTTAATCCAATGGAAGTAAATTGAACTTGGTGGGAGTTCATTTAGTCTTGGCGACTTCACCTGCTCTTCCCGAGGCCTTTTCATTTTGAACGCGCACTGATGCAGTGTTATTCCCAGTGTCGCTTCCCTGTTCTGTTGTTTTCTCTTCTCTCCTCCCTCCTTCCTCCGATGCACTAGTTGCAGATGGCTGAAGGCATCTCATGCTTTTTAAAAAAAAAAAAAAAAAAACACCCACTGGATGCTATGAAAAGCACAAGTCGATCAAGGCCACCCTTTATGCTGACCTGAGACCATTTTTGATAGTGGTTACAATATTAGAGCCGGGCTTTAGGTAGATGAAACTGCTTCTGGATCAGTGCTAAAGAGTCCAGTTTTACTGTACTACGATAAAGCATCCAACTCCTGGAATGAAAGATGAATTCGGCCTGTAGATCTCTCTCTCTTTCTCTCTCTGCATAATTGACTGTTTCGTAAATTAAATGAGTAAGGGGAGTCCTAAGCCTACTTTGCTGGTTGCTGAAACTCATCTTTGGTGCATTAATGGCTGCCTAGTATTCATCCCCATAATACTTCAATGGGGCTTTTACCACTCAAATGCTCTTTCACAATATCCACACTGCGGCGGTAAAGCGGCCATTATTCTGTGCCATTAGAAGACAGCAAAATTGCAACAAATTGCCTTCTGCTTTCATGGTCAATAGGCCTCATTAGAAGGCCTGATGGCTTGCACTTGTGGCTTTAGCAGATGCTTTTATTAAAGGCTGAAATATTGACCACTAAACTAATACAATGCTCATTTAACACCTTTTTTGCACCTCCTGGTGTACCCACACATACACACACCTTGTCAACCCACACATACAAGCTGCATCCCTAACCAACCACACATGCTCACATCTTCATAAAATGCCCATGTGCCTCTATCGCCATGCAGATATTTTGTCCCCACCAAGAGCTAAATACCCACGCACACAAACACGACCTCCTTAAGAGTGGCCTAATAATGAACGAGAATTCATAGAAAAAAGGGTGACCTGCCTGGTCTAATTTTTTTCAGTATATGAGTCATATTTCTCAGTTGTATAACATTTCCCACCTGTGGCTGGTGAAAGGCCCCACGCATTTCCAGCAGCCTCCACACACAGTGGCAGTGTGCACAGGTTATGGCTCTCTGCTGCCCCCCAGCGCCACTGCCGCGCACTGCAACAGTCCATTGGCACAGGTTACGAAAGGATTACCAAGCAGCTTCGCCTCATTCTTCTACACCCTCATATTCCACACAGCTGCAGCGCAGTATAAACCTCGTCAGGAATGAATTAGGCCCTCTCATATAAGACCGTATATAATATATTTTTTAATTTTAAAAGAGTGTTAAAAATATATATACAAACACACACACACACACACACACGCACATATATATATATATATATATATATAGTTTGTGTGTGTATATAAGTATATGAGTTTGTATATGAGTTTGTATATGTAAAACGGTCTTAATGGGCCACCACGACCACGATATTAAGACCATATTGAACCATGCCAATAATATATTTAATGTTTTGGACTGTCCTGGATATAGTGGATATTGTGCACGCGCGTGTTTATGCACGCCTCCTAATAATGCCTAATTTGCCACGAGCTAATTTCTCCATCTAATCATTGTTTTACAGCCGCCTGCTCGTTATTCCAGACCAATTAGCCGCATGAATACGCGGCGTGCAAACACAATGCACAATCAGATGGTTTGCAAAAACAGAGCGACTATGTGGAGATGCTGGTTTCCATGAGAACATGAAGCGAGGAGCCTCGCGTTGCTTGGATGATTCATTTAGAAACCTGTATGTGTGTGTGTGTGGGGGGGGGACTTTTCGGAAAACACCAGGGAAGCGCGAGGATCACGGTTCAACACGGTTCACGTTCTAAACCCATCATCCACACCGGCAGTCTCGCGCACCACCAAACATCACTCTCACAGCGCACGAACGCGCGCTCAGCGTGGAGTCTACACTCATTCAAATTAAGGGTGTTAATCAACTCAGGACTCCACAGCGAGCAGTAAAGGCGCGTCTAGATACATCAAAGCGCGATGGTGCATCGATTTGAAGGCGTCGATTCGACGGCATCGATTTTGGATTTTTGCTTTCGATTATAATTCATTATAGTAGGCTGATATTCGTGCACTTGTTTATTATTTATTTTGTTTTTTTTTTTGGGGGGGGGGTATATAATGAGGTTATATCAAACACCATTTAATTAGCTAATTGACTGATGAATTTTTAAAGCTTTGTAGCTTTAAGCTTTGCAGTAACTGCGGACACACCATGTATACATCATCTGTTTCACCAAAAGCACCTACTTTATACGCCCACAGAACAGTTAATTAAGTACGTCTCCTTGTATCTACATTGATTGTCCCTTTTATCACCTCCATGTACCCTTGTAGCACTTTGTGGTTGTACAATTACAGACTATAGTCCATCTGTTTCTCTGCATATTTTATTAGCACCTTCTCACTCTATTCTTCAATGGTCAGGACCACCACAGAGCAGGTATTATGTGGGTGGTGGATCATTCTCAGCACTGCAGTGACACTGACGTGGTGGGGGTGTGTTAGTGTGTGTTGCGCTGGTATGTGTGGATCAGACACAGCAGTACTGGTGGACTACTGAAGAGGTTGATTAGATGGAGCAGGTGTGGCACATTGTGGTTAGTACTAGATTCTGCCGGAAAGTAGCTACCATCTCTAACTAGACAGATCAACAAGGTACGAGTGTCTAATAGAGTGGACAGTGAGTGGACACAGCGTTTATAAACTCTCACACTACCATCTCACTAATGTGTCAGTGCCACTGCAGTGCTGAGAATGATCCCAAAAACAATATCATGTGGTCATGTGGTGGTCCCTATCCATTGATGTCCAGGCTACAGGGAGACTAATGTACAGCATTACGCAGCATCAGATAATTGGAAACCTACCACATGTACCTATGTCCAGTGAGTATGACAAGTGGCGCATCTGAATCAGGGCAAACTAACAGTGTCATCACAAACAGTGATGAATTTGAAATTTCTTGATGCATCGAGTTTGTTCCTTGAAGAACAGCAAATGAATCAAATGACTGTGAGCTCAGAGATTTACACCTATAATGAGAAGCATATGCTTATCCTCAAATAGCCTCTTATGTTGCCATATGGAGCTATAGAAGATCACACACTGCTCGTCAATCCAGGATAATACAGGCACATCAATAATGAATAGACCTCTCTCTCTCTCTCTCTCTCTCTCTCTCTCTCTCTCTCAGCCTGAGCACTAAGCAGGTGAAAGCCAGTGATTTGGGCAGGATTATCATTCGAACAGCAGACAGAAGAGGAAATCACTGTGCCAGAGCTCATGGCAGAGGAAAACAAAAACACAGCCTAGAAATGAGTGTATCCTAAGTGGAGCTCCTCTGGGGTCAGTGAGCCAGTGAACAGTCGCATGTTTGTGTTTCAGATGGACAGAGGGAAAACACACTTTATAGAATCCAGCAAATTTACTAGAAGCCCTTGTTTTGCCTTGTAGAAAGCCTGACTGTGCTGCAGATGAAAGGGTTGGCATGAAGCAGCTGGTCATTGTGGGGCTGTAATGAAGGCTTTTAGCATAGAGCGGCTGCTTCTGTGAATGGAAGGGCGTTTTTTATGGTGGTACTGGACAGAGGATTTAAAACAGTCACAGACATGTGCACTGCTTCTCTCATTATTCTGGATAGCAACAATAAAAACAACAACAATAACAACAGCTACGACAAGGAGCGCTTTAAGGGATCTGGCCTGGTCTGGGAAATAGAAACGAAAACAGGAAACCAAACAGTGTTTTTGTAGGAACCCAAAAAGCTAATCATCCTTAAAGGGTGAAACAGTGCTTCATCTGTTGTTAACATGCCTACTCTCCTCCTACAGTGGCGCTGCAGCAGTCTCTGGAGTAAGGTATTCTGGTTTGAAGACTAGAATAACTCTTCTGATGATGCATCTTGAGTGCTTCAGGCGGTTACTGCTAAGAAGACGAATATCACGCTTGTACTGTATTTATTAGTCTCTACATCGATAGCTACGCTAGCGGTCAGGATTTCTTTATGACATCATTCATGCTGGGCATTGTTCAACGACAGTTGAACGATGCTAAAATCATCCTGAATAGACTGAAAGATGCTCAGAAAATGGGATCAATGCTACAGAAAATAGACAATATAAAATATTAATATTATAGACATATTACATGTTAAATCCTAGGTTTGGTAAGAACGCCTCTTTAATTCTTCTCAAAGAGAGCTGATAAATTGAAATCTCTAACTCTATCCTCAAATACATAACAAGGAATCGAATTAGCTCATTATTCTAATTTATGTCTGACCACCAAACTATCAAATGTCTTTAGATCAATAGCATATTTGTCCTTATCAGTTCAAAGATATGCAGCACATTAAATATGTTTCCAACCTGATATTTAATGTTGTAGCATGTTCAAGAAATGATTTTACATGTTACTTCTAGGCTGTGTGTTCTCTAGAATTTATTTCGCTGGGTTGTTTTGCTAGGGACTCTTATGGTAGAGGACAAGGGAAGGACCGCCCAGGGGATATGTGTGTGTATGTGTGCATGAGCTGGGAGAGAGAGAAATGAGAGAGATGAGTGGAGTCAGAAAGTGAACAGCTAGAGAAAAGCTTTAACTGTGTATGGCGTGGCTGTGGCCGTCAAAGGCTGACTTGTGTGAAAACTGTGTCTCTAAAGAGATGGAGCACCGTGTTTGTATAGTAACAGAAGAGTATAACAGCAAGTTTGCAACTTCAATATTGCCACAGCCACCTGGGGAGCAATACTGCCCAAGGGAGCCGTGAGAAAGCAGTTGTGGGAGAGCAGCCCAGGCTAGGAGGTGCAAGTTTAGCTGCCGTTGCACGCTGTCTCCGGCTTCTGCCATTTTGGCAGAAGATCTGTGTGCAGATATAAAATTGCCTAAGCCCAGGAGCCAGTTTTAGCATTATGGTTTAATGCTTAAAAATACTTTGGCAAAGTGGTCTGGAAGGCTTTCCATGCACAATGTAAACTGGTTGCCAAGTTGTGTGAGTGGTTTGATGAACAAAAGGCCCTGCAGTTAACATGTTGTTGGACTAATGATGCATTAGATTCGATTACAGTGCACTGGTCAGGATGCTCCAGAGCTCCTTTGGTCTGTACTTTGTAACTGCTGAAGACAGACAGGGAAACAATTAAGAGCCCTGGCTAACAAAATTGAAACTTTAGCTAGACAGACTTATGCTCACATGTCACCCTTTGTACAAAGCAAGATTACCCCAAGACCAGTTGTCCAACTGAGCTGTGTGCCCACGCACCACTGGCCTAACCACACTTGCTTGGAGCTGGTTCTGGGGAGAGAGATGGTATTGTCAGCAGCTCCATGGTGCACAGATGTTACTAGCCTTGAAGTGAGAGCTGTGGAGGAGTCAAGTGAGTCACTAAAGCAGACATGGGTGGAGGAGATGACAGAATTGATCCAAGGTCTGGCCATAACCGCAGTCACACAGGCAGTGGCAATGGTGCTGGATGTGCGGCTGGCTGGGGTATCCATCTAGGGCTTGTCTCTTGGGGTTTGTATGGAGCAGGACACTGCAGGCCCCTGCATCCACAGCCCCCAGATAAATACTAACATAGGCAAAATTACCAGCACCAACAGAAAACAAACTGTGACTGTGGCAGTGTGAACGTTCATATCAGACTTCTACAGCATTTCCATCAATGCAATTCACTGATGGACTTGGAACTGACTGTCACAGTGGCCTAATCAGAAGTGGTACTTGCAGGATTTGAGCTGGAAGACAGAGCCGTCCATCGCTGCACAGTAACAAGGTGAGCTAACACAGATGAGGGGAAGGGCCTGGTCTGGACCTTTTGAGTAATGGGTTCCAAATGGACCTAGAGAGTGCCACATTGAATTTCAGAGGTGGCCATGGGGTGACGATGAAGCCAGCAGGTGTCAAGTGCTTAGTTCAATGTGCAGCATCAAAGCTGGTGGGAGGATCTGCAGGGGTGAGATGTGCTGTGAGGTCAAGGGCAGCACAGCTTTCCATGAGTGATGCTGGCAATGCTAGAGGAGCTGATCATGCAGAATGAATCTCCAGGGGTCAAGGGTAACACACCCAAGTAGCACCCTCGTGAGCATAGATGAACCAGAGAACACATGGAGACGAGTGCTGCTGTTGTAGTTGTCCTCAGTAAAGTTGTAGTTGTCTCCCAATAAAGAGCATGCCACGGATGGCATTGGGCAAGAGCAGGTTATGCGGAGGAGCCTCTGTGCCATGGACAGAGAGGACTGGCAGTTATGCTGGCCAGGACAGTCAACAGGCATACTCCAGCAGGCTCTATGAGGAGGTGAGCATCACCCTGGTTTAATTCAGAGACTTAATATTAAGGGGGGTGGGTGCAGTATGTTCCAGAAATACTTAGTTACTGGTTATACTGGTAATACTGGTTAGTTCTAGGTGTGTTCTCTAGCATTTATTGCACTGGGTTGTTTTGCTAAGGATGTGTGTGAGTGTACGTGAGCTGAGAGAGAGATGTCAGTGGAGTCACAGGGTGAACTGTGGTGTAGCCGTGACTGACAACAGTAGAAAAATTAGGTGCCTCAACTTTTGTGAAAGCTGTGCCTCTTTTAACAGCGGTGAAGGCTATTTGCCATTAAGTCCATTTCTGAGCCCTGCTGAGAGGTAGAACTGGCAAAAAAAGAACTGCATCTGCCCTTTTATTCCCTGCTTCTTTCTCTCCGTCCCCTATTGCCCCCGTCTGCACTGGCCTTCGCTGACCCCTCTTTTCTTTCTCCGCGGCCGTTGTCCATGTCTCTATGCCTCACTCCTTCCACAAATACACCGGGTTTATTTTTACCCGGCTGTCGCTCGCGGGTGGCTAATGTGAGGTGACATGCTGCTGTCAGTTGGAGGAGCTCGGGGTTAAAGCAGCAGGGAAGTGTCCCTACCCTTAGCTCGAGCTGATAAACCCCCCCTGGCTTTCTGTTTCATCACAGTGAAGCTCCTGCTGCGACCCACCATGGCTAAGCACAGCAACCAGCCCTGCTCAGCCCAGAGCAAGATCCAGCAGCAGAAGAGGGAAAGAGAGTGAAGTTACAGTACACTAAGGGTGTAAAAATGAGGTTCCATAATTGATTATAAGTGATGCAGCTGAATCGGTACCTTCACATTGTTGCATCACAATGAATGCACAGGGATGTATACTCACTTTCCCAGCATCGGGGCCTACAGGCCAATCTGAGACAGAGCTGACCGGGCTACAATCACCCAATGGTACAAACTTCCCCTCAGGGTGGACATTTAAGCCTCCCTCTCTCATTCTCACTCTCTCTCTCTCTTACATACACCAATTCACAGCAGACACTCGTGTGAGGTCAAAGTGATAAGCACAGTCCTTGGTGCCAGAAGCCTTTCATAACATGTGAAAAATGAACACCCCCACGCCTCCACCACCCTTTTCTCTCACTCTCTCTTTTCACTGACACTTTTTCTTTGGGGAGAACATGAAGTGTGTATGTCTGTTGGCCACTTCATCCTTCATAACAGCAATGGTTGTTACGATGCTGATGCAGAAAGACAAAAAGAAAGGAACACCATGAAAGAGACAGAGAATGAGAGAGTGAGTGAGAAGAAGAGTCATACAAGAGACAGAAGGAGGAGAGAGAAAAATAGTAAAAGACTGAGGAGAAGAAGAGAAAAAGGAAGGGAAAGAGAAGAGAGATCAAACTGTAAAAGAGAGACTGAAAGAGAAGAGAGAAATGAGGAGGAGGAGAAAGAGAGCGAGAGTATGTGTAAGTGTAGGAGGTGGTCAGTAACAGTCTGAGGCTGAGCTCATGTCTAGCAGACTGTCAGAGTGAGCACTGCTCTGATGAGGATTGATTATGTCACCATGTCACTGACAGCGTGTGTGTGTGTGTGTGCGTGTAAGAGACAGATCTAGCTTCATACCTTCACAGCTCTGTATTCATGCTACAGTGCACAAATGTGAAAACAATCCTCACATCCTCAGTGTGCATATGTGACAGTTCAACTCTTCACCACAACACTCTAATCAATAACATCCTCTCAAACCCTGAATCATTATTCACTGTAATCCAGGACCATTAAACAGTCAATATACAGCCGCCTACCGACACAGCACAGAGACAAGAATCCAGCACTAACGGATTTATAATAACACTATTAATGACATACACACAATGATGACCAGAAAGATGCACAAGGACTCACTCTACAAAAACTGCCCCTTTAACAATTCCAGAGAAGCTCCATACAGCAAGACTGGCCAGTCGTTGGTCTTGACAGTCTTCCTGTTCATCCTTGCTAACTTTGTTTTCACCAGCTCTTAAAGGCAGAGTGTGGGTTCTAACTGTAGAGGTGCTCCTATCCGATGATATGCATGGGATCCACTCCACTCCATACAGACTCTTCACTGGTGTCCCGCAAGGTTCAGTGCTTGGCCCTCTTCTCTTTTCACTTTAAACTTGCCCTCTTGATGACTTTAAATCTCCTCATACCTTCTCCTACTACTGATGTGCTAAAGACACTCTATATTTCTTTCCTTCCTCCCTTCTGATATTAAAATTTCTACTAGTATCTCAGCATGTCAAGGTGACATTTCATCATGGAGGTAGTCCATCACCTGAAGCTGACTGCACATCACTGGAACTACAAGTCCTCACTGTGGTCGACTCCTTTGAGAACTCTTTGGTCTTTCTGTCTATAGAAGAACAAAGCCTTATTATACACTTGTTCGACTTGTTATTATTCTTGGCTCATGTTACACACCTGACTCTGTCATGCAGGATTCTCTTCCACAACATACAGAGGATTTGACCCTTGCTTTATAGGGAGGTCTCCCAGGTGCTTGTTCAGTCTTTTGCCATTTCAAGCCCTGACTACTGTAATTCAGTCCTGGCTGGTCTTTCTACACGTGCCATCAGGTCCATTCAGACCCTGAATGCAGCAGGGCTTTCTAAGTTTAGTCACATCACTCCATTGCCTCATATCCTTCAATGGCTTCTTGTGGCTGAACTGATCCCTGCCTACAAAGCAATAAAACTGGCCTGTTACCGATGGGAATAGTTAAAACTAGATCCACACCTACAACATGTCCATGGTTTGGCTTGACCCACCAACCTTCAAGATGCATGAAAGACAACAATGAATATGCTTCCCTACCCTGGCAAATGCCCTGACTGTCTAAACAGCTACTACCATCATATGCCAACCAAACTACCATCTCCCTGAAAAGTGAACACTAATCTTGCACTTATGAAATGTATGCATCTACAGAACAGTGCAAATGTTAGAAGCCAGCCTTTATTTATTTTATTTCCATTCACTACACCTTTTAAGTGAAGATCATTCATTTTTCAGGAGACATTCTTGAGTAGATTAGATCCAAAGCAATTCACTTGCATAAAGAAAGGAAAGTACCTAAAACTGTTCTCTTTGTGAAGGAGGACAAAATCAGGCTCCACTCTTGCTTCAGATCTCAAAAAAATCCACAGGCATTTCTGTCCACCATCCTTTTACTGTGAGAAGACATCTCAATGCTATGGGTCTGAAAGGATATGCATATTTCAGTTGTCTGTAAATACAGTCATCGTCAAAAGAATAGTTGCACCCAGAAGGAAGTGTGGGATTGCAATGCTATCGGGAGGGAAGATAAAGGTTAACAGGATTAATAAATGATGATAAATTTAGACTGATATGGAGAATATTTATTGAGCTACACATACAAAAGTAGTGTCTTTCAGCATGGCGTTGGGCCGCCATGTTTGCTGATGCAACATGCCAGATGCCTGAGCATGGAGTTGTAAAGGTTCTTAATGGTGTCCTGTGATAATCCATACCATGCAGCTTGACTATTCTCACACAGTTCCTGCAGATTTCACAGTAGGGGTGGAGGTGGAGTGGTACGAGGCCTTCTGCATGTGTAACACATGACACGGTTATCTCCTGTCATCTCCACCAACACAAAAGTGGGACTCGTCACTGAAGATGACCCGCTGCCATTCTGGGTCACTCCAGAGTGCGTCTGTGTGCACATAGACCTGCGTTGTGTAGCCATCTGGCAATCATGGCACTAACAGAATGACTAATGGAGGGCATCACTGCTCGCTGAAGGTCCCCAATTGCGGCTGTTGGGTCAGTCAGGTACAGCGATAACATTTGGGGTCGACATGAAACTACCCACCAAGTTTCATTCCTGTCAGCTGGATCCTTCTGGCTTTTGGATGCAACTAATTATTTTGACAGTGAGTGTAGTTTCTCTACTCACATTTCTATATTCAATACATTTTAAATTAAAACTGCTTTGATTTTAAATCTTGCAATTGCTCTTCTTCAATGAAATGATTACTAAAGATACAAAAAGAAACCTGGAAGTTGCACATTCTAATATTCCATTGGGCCACCTTTGCAGTGTACATTTGCCATGGCATTGTTCAAACAACCCCCTGCAAGGCCTACACCTGCAAATTCAGCTACTTCCTTCACACTATGGCCTTTGGCATGCCCAAATGCAATCACTCCCTTTTGCCAATCATTAACATCTGCTTTGAACCCAATATTCCGCACATCGAACGAGACATTCACTGCACTGTACCACCTCTTCTCAACCTATGTATCCAATCACACATCCTGCAGGTATTTATAGCCCCATCATCCCTGTGCAGCACCATCCACAGGAGCCTAAAGTTACTACCACCTTAAACACACAAGTTGACAATTTTTTGTCTGGTTATATTATACTATACTATAAGATATTTATATAAGATAAAGAGAACAGTCTTGCAGTGTTGCAGGGCCACAAGCTGTGTAACAGAAGCTTCAGCTGAGCAGAAACCAAAGAGGCATGACTGTGCTAATGAACAGACAGTTCTTGATGTACGCCAGCCAGCACTGTCAGGCAACCAGTCAATATAAATGCATATTCTCAATCCCTGTAGACAAATATATCTGATGACACACGCACACACAGTTACACACACATAGACACACTCATCTGCTGACGAGAGGCTTCCGCTGTTTGGATAGTGTCAGCAGGATTCTCCTGGCGGAAGTAAATTCAGTAATAGTTCTCTTGGCTCAATGCAGGATTGCAGAATATTTATACATTCATCAATACAGCAGTGCAGAGCAATCTGCTAGCTAAACTGACAGGCGTTTGATTAGCAAAGACACATGATCACACACTACAGTCATCAAACCACAGCCACTGCATTAACCAGCTTCTGAGAGATGGTGTTAAGCTGAAGTGGCCAGAAGAACCTAAAACTAATTGTACTCCAGCAAACGTGCTCTCTAATAAGATAATTACTCAATCAGAAGCAGCAGTGGCCAATACCAATGAGTGCTGCCCACAATAAAATTCTAAAGCCTGAACATATGGGTGTGAAAACGCATGATGAACAGGATTGATAGGTTAAAATAGAGCCAATAAAACTTGACTGTTTATAAAACATTCAAAGAAGTTTCCACTCATTCTTGAATGAAATTCTCAGACTATTTCAAATTGTTTACATTTTCACTACTGTACACAATTGTGGAAACTATTAAGTACTTATTTTACTACCTACTATTTTTTAGCACTCTAAATAAAGGGTGTTTTTTATTTCTCCATAATTAAGTCATTAAGATGTTAAGATAGTAACTCAGACTGGTTTGATGTGAAATGCTCTGACTGAGAATAACTTAACAAGTCAGAATTTTCCACAGCGGTGGTGAAAGGAACCAGTTTAATGCCTCTAAAAGCTCCCTCGCATTAGTGAACGGGTTACAAATATGCTGCCTGAAGACATAATTTTATGACTGCAAGGCTTTTTACATTCCTTCATGGTGGAGAGGTACATGCAGGTTGTTGTATGGAAACTTTGTACCCAGAGAATACTTTTTTTAACCATGATCACCATTACATATGAAAACCCATACAATCAGTACACATGTGTAGATTCATTTGTTGTTGTGGATGGTAATTAGAATAGCTATGTTTGTATTGTAGACATAGTGACACAACTGGTTCCATTCACCAACACTGTATGTATGTTTCACTACAATGAACCATTTCAAATCAAATCACTCTTACAGGCTTGTTGGTGGAAATCCCTTGTCAGTATCGTTTTGGAAAATGCCAGTTTTTATGGGTTTTTGTGTGGGTTTGTACCACACCCAAAACTGAGCTGAACAGGGGAGGGATCTCTGAGAAGCTTGGGCAGTGGCTGCTTGCAGAGACTAAAGAACCTGATTCAGTCATCTAATTATCAAGGCTTTCAGGAATTGAATTCAGTATGTCAGAAGAAGGGAAACTATAATCACTGCAAAGCTGTGGCCTGAAAGGAATCTAGTTTAACACATGCAGCTTAAGTTAGGGTTTAAGGCATCCTAAACACTGATATGTTATACAACCAAACTCCATAATTTCAAGTGAAAAGATTTTCATTTTAAATCACTTACATGGCCACTGCCATATACATTGTTACGGGTTAGGGTTTTTAAATGAAAGCAAACCATCTCTTATTGGTCACACACACATGGTCATACACAACATAACACACAGTGAAATTCTTATGTGGCTGTCAGCTGCCATGGAAAACACAGTACTCACTCACTCACCTTCTAAACCACTTTATTCTTCTGGGTTGTGGGGGGTGCTAGAGCCCATCCCAATACTTATTGGGTGGAAGGCAGGAAACACCCTGGACAGGCTGCCAATCCATCACAGGGCAGACACATAGACATCCACACACACCTATAGGGGTAATTTAGCATCTCCAATCAGCCTGACTGCATGAGTTATTTCAAACAATTCATCATAAAACTTTACACAAGGTATGGTGTAGTGTAGTGGCCTCTGCCTTCTACGCTGTAGCCTGGGGTTTGATCCCCTGACTGGGTAAACCCTGCACTGTAACAGGCCAAGACTTCTGACACTACCTTCATCTGTTTGTGTACAAGCATTAAACTATAAGTCACTCTGGACATAAGCATCTGTAAAATGCAATTTGAAAACTCTGAATGATAATAATGTTCAGAGCTGATCGTCTGATTTAACCATGAATTTTTATGATGTACTGTACAGCATTACCAAAACACATTGGAGCAAACACCAAAACTGTTCTTTCTAGTCATAGTGGAGGAACTGAAGTAGACTCCTTCAGTCCAGTATTGAAATAGATGCACTTTGTTACCATTCAGCAGGGCCTTCATTTACTCATTTAGTCCTACTGAGGCTGACGTCAGTGGGACTAAAAGAATAAGTCCCATTAAGAGCCATATCAGCCCGAGAGAGGGGAAGTGAGTGCTCAACAAAAGAAGTCTGAATGTGTAACCAAGCAGAAACATATCAGTGTAGTGAAATCATGTGTCTATGTCACAGTTTCATGTGTGCATATCTTTTTGTAACAAAATGATCAGATCTCAAAATAGAAAACCTCATAGAAGAAACAGACATATTCCTAACATTTCTGCATAGGTCAGTCGTTATGACGTAAACAAAGTCATCAAAAACTGGTTCACTATAGAGAAACTCACCATCTTAAATTTCAGTACAGTGGCAGTGATGGGAACCTGGGGTTACAGGGGTTACACAAATACAGTCTTTTTATTTATGAGCCAAAAATGACCAGTGAACCTACATTTGTCTTCTGAGTTTACACAGTACTAGTCAACAGTTTACACACAGCTACTCATAGAAGGTTTCCTTATGTTTAGCTTAACGTTTTACTTTAGAATGAAAGTGAAGGTTTCAAACTGTAAAATAGCACTCATGGAATTATACAGTCCACCTTAAAAAAACTCCAAAATGAAACTTTACAGGAGGATAAACAGCTTTCTTAACTAGCAGTGGAGGTTGATAATTGAGATTTATTTCTAAGTAGTTTTGGATGAATTCTGTTGGTCTGTCCATCATGAATATTCACTACACTGAAACAGTAACTAGTAGCTTTTAAACTGTGCAAAAAAAGTGCATTTTTTTATGCAACAAAATCCATATCAGAGGTGGGAGATATGTGGTATATCGGGATATGCACTGTTTTAGACATCTCATCAGCTGGAACTGTTAAGGGTAAGCCTGTGGAGTCTTTAAGATAACCAAAAACATCCATTTAGTTGGGTGTAAACTTTTGGCTGGTATTGTATGCCATGTTGATAATGCTAAAATAGTGCTCAAATTGGAATAAGAAGTCTACTTTGGGTATTACAATATTTACAAAATGCTGAAATGGGTAATCAGGAGAGCTCGGAGAATTCCCAGTAGTGTTTTGGACTGATTACTGTGAGCTAAAGAATAAATACATGGATAAGTGCAAGAATGTTCAATGAAACTATAAGTGTTACATCCAAGTGTATAAATGTACATGTGTAGTAATTTGGAGGATAGATCAGTAGCCAACCCCACCTCAACCGGTACAGCCCCAGTTTGTTGATTGTAACTGTTTGCTGTAGTCTCATACAGAGGACAGATATTAGATGAAGCTGAGATTTCTTCTCAGGGTGGAACTGAAATTTGGCTTAAAGCTAACATCAGTCCTCAAGAGATTCATTAATCAGATTGTGTACAGCTGTGTGAATCTGCTACTGGTTGGTCAACAGCAAGAACTGATCTACATAATTTACTACTTGTGCAGCAATTTACATAGCAGCTTTCATACCTGAATCATGTTAAGATGGACAGCAGTGCAAGATCTGCAAAAAAAAAAAAAGGTGGCACTGAGAAGACAAGAATGGAAACAGCATTTAAGGAGGAAGATGACATATCAGAGTAAGAGGGTAGTGAGAAATGCTGATCTTAGCTTACTCAGCCACCATTAGTTTGCAGGACATTAACTTTTTTTCACAATTATGTTACGATAGTTAAGATAAAACTTATGCCAGCTTTCTTTTAATTACTAGCTAGCCACCTTGGATATCTCAGCATATAAACAATAACAATGCTGTGTGTGTGTGTGTGTGTGTGTGCGTGTGTGTGTGTGTTGCAGAAAAGTAGATTTGGTGGGTTGGTTTGCTTTCTGTAACTCCCAGTCTAAAGAAACAATACTCCGGTTCTGAACCTGCATGTACCAAACAGATTCAATAAAGGAATCTCCAAACTACATTTACATTTACATTTAAGGCATTTAGCAGACGCTCTTATCCAGAGTGACTTACAACCGTGCTTAGTGTTCCAATGGATAATATTCCAGCTAGTACAGGAAGTTTAGAGCCTAAAACTCACCATGAGCTCGGACACTGCCCGAACAGGGGGCCAGTGCTGATACCTAGATAGATCAATACACACATATATAGAGCAAAAAGAGCACTACTTGGCAACCCCAGCCCAGTGCTCAGACCTATAGAAAAGAAAAGGTCATTATAAGTGCATTATAAGTGCAACACAACACAAGTACATACACACAACTTACACCTCTACTAGTGCTTACTCACTTAAGTGCATTCTACTGCATTCAAACTATCATAACAGATAATGTGTTCCAAACTGCTTAATATAACAGCTTTCTGAAAGGTCACTTTCTGACATCACCTATAAACGATTCTGACTCGACCAGGTTTGTGTAGAATGATGCATTTCACATCATCTTAGTCCAACAGCTTACCTCAAAACTACCATAAACAAAGCATCACACAGTATGTTTAGAACCATTTCATCTAAATTCCTCTGACTGCCACTGTGAACTACTGTGCTCTGACTTTCTGTAGAACAGAGCATCTTGATTCAACACACCTTGAATGGCTTTGTTTACATCCTAATGATTTAATTAGCAGGAAATTAGTCATAAAATGCTAAAAAAACATTAATACTTCAGCTGTTGTATTCAGATGGTGTGAAAATAAAACAGAGAAAAGAGAAAAAAAAGAGATGATCATGATGATAATTATTTACTTAATTACATACCAGTTGCATGAGCGCATATGCTTATACTTGCTAATTGCGTTCCATTAGCAACAGAACCACCTTCGTTCTCCAGGTGGTCAGCAACACGCATGAGGTGATCATGCTAAGGTCAGTCAGTATGAGTGCTCATTAACTATGCATTCCTGTAACTGTAGAGCGAGTGTGTGAAGTTGTGTAGGCGAATTTGGAAGGAGTGCAGTATGTAATGAGGCTGTGCACATGTCAGTATTTTATCAGAGCCAGGTGGTGATTTTCTATAGAAGTTAGTCCATAATTGGTTAAAACCGGGTTATAAAACACTCTCCAGCCTCTTTATGACCCAACTACAAATCATTTGTACTAAAAACGTTCTGAGAATATTATGCAGATGTTCTGTGCACAGTAGAATGTTCTTTTTAAAGGCAGGAAACATTCTTTATAAACATCACCATGTTACATAATCTGTGGCCATCAAAACATCTTCTGATTGTTCCTTTTTTAAATTTAACTGGTTTTAATGTAACCTTCTAGGGACATTGTTTGAAATGGTAATCATCTTTAAAACATTCTTTAAACCCAGATTAAAACAATGAATAGACTGAAACATTATTAGAATAGTTGCACCCAGAAGGAAGTATTGGACTGCGATACCATTGGGAAGGAAGATAGAGGTTACCAGGAACAATAAATGATGATAAATTTAGACTGATATGTAGAATATTTACTGAGCAACACATACAGAAGTAGTGTCTCTCAGTATGGTGTTGGGCCACCATGTTTGCTAATGCAACATGCCAGACGTCTCGGCATGGAGTTGTGAGATTCCTAATGCTGTCCTGTGATTATCCATCCTATACAGCTTGAATATTCTCACACAGTACTTTGCAGTAGGGGTGGAGGTAGAGTGACACCAGGCCTTCTGGACGTGTGACGTGTAATAACAAACCATTGTTGGTTGTTCCCACCAAGACAAAAGCAGAACTTGGCACTGAAGGTGACCCACTGCCATTCTGAGTCACTCCGTGACAGTCTGGCATGACACCATTGCAGACTTTGGTGACATTGGTGTGGTGTTAAGGGCAGTCATCAAAACAGTCTGTGTGCATGTAGTTCTGTGTCATGCAGCCATCTGCCAATGGTGCTGGCACTAACAAAATGATTCATGGAGGGCATCACTGCTCGCTTAATGTCCACAAGTGTGGCTGTTGGGCCACTCCACACATTTTGGACACTTCATTGGTTCTCCCTCTCCTTGGTTCTTGTAGGTCTCCCAGACCCTTCATGTCGCTGGCGTGCGCCTTCTTCTATTCACTGCGGTCAACAACATGCTATGGTAATATCCCGTATGCTGTGCAATATGTCCATAAGAGTATTTCCTGGAACTCTTCTCTGTTCTACCATCGCAACGGCAGTCAGACTGGAAAGCATGCGCAGTCAGGTACAGCAAAAGGCCCGTCCTTGCTTATGTCAAATGCACGGCAGAGCGTGAAATTTGAATCATTTGCATGTCTCACAATGTCAAACCTACCTACCAAATTTTATTCCTGTCAGGTGATTCCTTCTGGGTGCAACTATTTTTTTGACGATGAGTGTATGTGAAAACCACAGAACCTGTGCCTGATACACTCATACATCACACACACTACCATGCTTAGGGTCATTGCTGTGCTGAGAATGATCCAGCACACAAAAATGATCTGGTCAGTGGCAGTCCTGTGGTCAGAAACTGAATGTGGTAGGGGTGGCTGACAAATCTTAATGACAATAATTAAGCTATATAATCTGAAATACTACACCTGCATAGTAGAGCTATTAAGGTATCTAGAGCTCAGAAGGCGGCCACTGAATGGAAGTACTCATGGTAGTTCTAACAGAGCGGATGGTGTTTGAATAGACACCTGAGCTGGTGCACTATTTTGTAGTTGGTCACATGGCCAGATAAGGACTCCGGATTTAAAGGCAGGTTTACACTGTGTGATAACGGTCACAATAAAGCTGTCGGAATCTGTGGTCCTTAAACATTTAATGCGACACGCTGTGTGGTGACCGATTCTCTACTCCTGTGACCCAAAGACAGCCTATGATAAAGTTCTGGCAGTGTCAGACATTTTGGTGCAGAATCTCACAGCTACTCCACACATCTAAAAACAACCAATAGAGAGCAGCATGGAACAGTGGGTTTGGGTGTGTGTGTGAGAAGGACAGAGATGATCAGTTATTGAGGAATATTAGGTTAGGTTATTAATCTGGCCCGGCCCAGCCCTCACCTCAAACATGAAGTTACATGCACAGACACAGCAGACGTAGTGACTGCATAGTGGACAGAACAATAGGACTACTGACCTTAATATGTAGCCCTTTTCCCCCAGCCAGGAACAGCTCCAGCCTCTCCTTATAGGCCATATAATATGTGTTATTCTAGACAAAGCACTGCCACTGTTATGCTGAGGGTTTTTTGCCTGATGCCCTGAAAGCACATGCACAACATCACCTTTTTGCATCATACAATTTATCGTTATAACATCTTCATCATATCATCTCACATGGAATTTTGGCAAGAGAACAAGAACTTCACACAGTGCATACAGTGGGCTTAAGACAGTCCAACTACGGCTGAAAATCAGCTTTATCATACTCTGTAGTACAAACTGTCAATACACAGAGTGTTGGCCCTACCAGCAAGTGGTCATGTGTTTAATCCCCGGTGATGCCACAGCCATCTGCTGCCTGCATAATTACGGGTTTACATCGTTTGCAGTGTGCAATATATTATGTGAAAGTATATTCCTCTTCTTCTCTTTCGTACACATTTTTGTCTGCTAACTAATCCCGCAGTCTGATTACTTAGCAGAAAAAAAATGTACACTGTTCCAACTCCAAAATGTTTGGTCTAATCGGGAATGTTGTGCCTGTATATAGCTCTTTCCTCCCATAGAGTTCCATTCATTTTTGGCCCTACTCAAACCCTACAATTCACAGCCATGCGGTGCAGTATTGTGATCATGCATACTTTTCATATCCAGGCTGCCTGCACCCTCAGTGCAGTGCAGTGTGTGTGAGTGCAGGGCGGCTGTGTGGTGTTGTGTAACTGTGCGGCAGCGGGAACTGGCATGCATATTTGAGTATGTGAGATATGGGAGGGCAAGTGATGTAAGAGTTTACCCACAGTGCCGTGCGGTGCAGATGA
The DNA here is from genome assembly GCA_034552555.1 of Semaprochilodus insignis. Lineage (NCBI taxonomy): Eukaryota > Metazoa > Chordata > Actinopteri > Characiformes > Prochilodontidae > Semaprochilodus > Semaprochilodus insignis. The sequence goes on from CM067482.1 coordinate 8,546,200, forward strand.
ATGGGGGATCGCGTGTGTGTGCAGGTGATTGGTGGAGGCTCCCATCAATGAGAGGACAGCGGGCAAGTGGCGGCCTCATTCTCATTCTGATCAGGCCTGGTGATTCAGAAGAGCAGCGGCCAGAGAAAAAACAATAAACCAGCATTCCTTCAGACGGCTCGGTGCAGCGTCCTCCTTTTTCCTCTCTTTGACACTCTTTCCCTATGTGTACCCCGCCTTCTCCCTCTCATATATATATAATTTTTTTGCATATCCCTCTTCCTGTCTTTATTTCTCTCTCATTGTCTCACTAATTGTCTATTTTCCACAGTGTTATCCTCCCTCAGTTCATCCCTTTGTCTGCTTTAGTTTTGCTCTTATCTTTCTCTCTCTTCTCTACCTTTCTCTTTCATTCTTTCCCCTTTTCTCCTTCCTCTCCCTTTCTGTTTCTCTTCATTTACATTCTCTTTTTTCTCTCTCGCCATTCTCCTTCTCTTCTTTTCATTTTCTTTTCTCGTTTCTTTCCCTTTCTCTCTCCTAATACCTTTTTCTTCATTTTCTCCCCCTTCTCTTTCTCTTCTTTCCCAATCTCTTCTTTCATTGCTCTCTCTCTTCTCCCCTTCTATTCTTTCACTCTCTCTTCTCTCTTCCTTGTCTCTACTCCCCTCTTCTCCCTTTCTCTCCCCCTTTCATCTACCTTTCCGTTTCTCTCCTGCTCTTCTCTCCTTTTCTCTTCTTTTGCTTCTCTCTCCTCTCACTTTTTCACCCCATCTCTCCTCTCTTTTTTCTTTATATCTTTTTCTTCTTTTCTCCCCGTCCTCTCCCTTTATTCCCCCATTCTCTCCCTTCTCTCCCTTCTCTCTCTCTCTCTCTCTCTCTCTCTCTCATCTGTCCTTCAGATGAATCGGGATTCTCTCTGGAGATCAGATCAGAGAGAGTCAGGAATTATATTAGCTCCATTTCTGCTGATGTCTTTATTTGGGATAACGCAGGTGGGGCTCCGGTGTAAGAGCTCCTCACTCAGTCTCGCGCTCCGAAAACACGCAGAGCAACACACGGAGCAGCGGGCGGAGAGCGCGGGATCATGAATGAAGCACAACCACCACGACCACGCCCATTCAAGCACTCAATCATTCAGCGGTTCTCTACATCAACACACCGACCAGCAGCAAAACATAACACACACAGAGACCAGACATACGTAACAGACACACACAGCACTCTGAAATGAGAGGAAGATCCCGAGATCTCCTCCACAGCACGGCTGAAACAGCGTGAGCGCGCACCAGGTCATGCTATAAAAGACCAAATGGCGTAAATGGCTGGATGATCCGAAAAGCAGCACACCTTGAGAGAGAGAGCGAGAGAGAGAGAGAGAGAGAGAGAGAGAGAGAGAAGAGATGATTATACGCGTGTGCAGCAGAATACAATGAGATATCGACTGATTATACATGACAAATGATGTGTTAGCTTTAGGCTTGTTAAATCTGGCTAAAAGGCATATGTAAACAAATAAACAAACAAATAAACAAACAGCACCCTCAACATTTTCCCGCCTTCATTTTATCTGCATTAAACCACTTCTTTCCTGTTCCTTTTCTGTTTCTGTTTCCTGTTCACGTTAATGCTGAGTGCATGGCTAATAATAACATTAGTGACATCCACATCAATACAGAGAGAAAGAGAGAGAGAGAGAGAGAGACAGAGAGATGACGACGACGACGACGATGATGATGATGATGATACATAATAACAAGCCCAATAAGAGTCAATACATGGACTTATTGTGTATGTAACATTTATAGGCTATAAGTTTTTCTTTTGGGTCATACATCTGTTTTATACACAACCTCATCTCTCCCACAGTCTCTTCTGTCTTCCTTCATGATTTATTTCATTATGAATAAATCACTTCTTTTCTTTTCTTCTGTTTCTGTTTCCTGTTCACGTTAATGCTGCTAATAATGACATTAGTGACATCCACATCACTACAGAGAAGGGGAGAGAGAGAGAGAGAGAGAGAGAGAGAAAGAAAGATGTTTCAGGTGTTTCGGTGTTTAAAGCTTCTGCGGCTACTCTGATTCACAAACCCGCGCATGACTGTGCGGGAGCCTCTGACGTCAGAGAGGAGAATCATCGCTGCTGTTGAGGGGGGGTATGTAGGGGTGTGTGTGTGGAGGGGGGCAGTATCACGCGCGCCAGTGCCGTCGTCCCGCCAGCGCCGTTAGCCATGCTAACCGCGGAATAGCGCGGCTGGGATCGCACGAGCTCACGAAGATCCGGATAAGCAGCAGCAGCAGCAGCACGCGGACAATCTACTGCTGGGGCACGAACCGCGCCCGAGGGAGGGGAGGAGAAAAGCCTAGAGAAGAAAGAAAAGCGAAGGAAGGACGAAAAGGGACGACAACAGCGGCACTGCGGCTTCATGGCACTGAGGTAACGTTACCGTGTCCGGACAGTAGCGCGCGCGTTCGGCGGGAATTAGAAGGACGCGCACGCCCGGTTTAGCGCGGCACGCAAGCGAGCGGGGTTGACTGATGCCCCGAACTAGTCCGATCTAGCTATCCCGAGCACTGCTGCGGGCTTTTGGCGGTGGGGGGCTTAAGGTTAGTTTTTTTCTGAATGAAGCGGACGTGCGCGTTAAAATCAGCCCGCGTGTCCGCGCAGAAAGAGAGAGAGAGAGAGAGAGAGAGAGAGAGAGAATCTTGGTGCGGACTGAAGGTGGCGCGGCATATTTTTAGAGGAATATTTCTATAAATAGAAACGCGGCGGAGGGCGCGCGCTGGAAAAGAGGAGAACGATGAGGAAACGCAGGCAGCAGAAACACACACAGCGGGTCTGAGAGCGGAGAGTCCAACTATTAACTATATACCACAACCGACCAAGACTGAACTCAGATCAGTACAGACAGCGCTGGAGGGGAGGATGATGGAAGGAGTACATTATAGGGGTGAATGACAGAAATGAGGAATAATGATGGAAGGGTGAGAAAGATGGATAAATGTAGGAGTGGAGAAATGTTGGTGGGATGAAGGATAAAATGTGAACGATATATAAGTGAATGATGGAGGGGTAAATAATGAAGGGATGAATAGTGTAAGGGTTTATGATGGTGGGGTGAAGGTAAAGATAATGGAGTGAATGATGGAGGGATAAAGGCTAGAGGTGTGAATGATGGAGGGGTAAATAATGGAAGGCTGAATGGCAGAGTGGATGTTGGGGTGAATGGTGTAGTAGGTGTTGGGTGAACGGTAAAGGGGTGAAAATGGAAGGATGAGAATGACTGAACTGGGGGAGAATGATAGAGGGATTAATTAAGGATGGGAAAGTGATGTGAAGGGGAAAAATGGATAAGTAAATGATGGAGAGGAAAATGATTGAGCGGTATGTTGAATGTTGAATGGATGAGTGATGGAGGGGTAAATGCTGAGGTTGTGAATGGCAGGGAGGTGAATTATAGGGAGCAAATGATTAATGGTGGAGGAATGAAGGATGGAGTTGTGGATGATGAAGGAGTAAATGATTAAGTGATAAATGTTCACTGATGGAGGGATGAAAAAGATGGAGGGCTGGAAATGATGAAAGAGAGAATGATGAAGGAGTGAATGATGGAGAGTTGATAATTATGTAGGTATGAGAATGATGGAGGAGTAAGAATGAGGGAGCGATGAATGATGGAGTGCTGAATGATGGAATGGTGAATGATGGAATGGAGAATGATGGAGGAGTGAAAATTATTAAGGGCTGAGAATGATAAAAGATTGAAAACGATGGAGGAGTAAGAATGATGGAGTGGTGAATGACGGAATAGTGAATGATGGAGGGGTGAATGATGGAAGGGGTGAATTATGGAGGAGTGAAGGATGAAAGGATAAATGATGGAGTGATAAACGATGGCGTAATGAGAATTACAGAGGGATGAGAATGATGAAGAAGTAGTCAAAGTGGTTAAATAATGAGGGTCTGAATGGTGGAGTAGACAATGGGGTAGAGGGTAGAGGGGTAAACAACAGAAATTTGGAGGGATGTAAAAGATGTAGGGTTGAGTGATGAAAAGAAGTGAAATGATGAAGGACAGAGATGAAGAAGTGAAAGATAGGAAAGTGAAAGAGGTAAATTATGGAGGGGTGAAAAATGGACAAGTGAAAGATGAGGTGAATGATGAACGAGTGAACAATGAAGAAGTAATTTATGAAGGAATGAGTAATAGAAGGATAAATAATGGAAGGATGAATAATAGAGGAGTAAAGATGGCTCTAGTGGGTGTATAAATAGGCTGCTGTGAGATCAGAAGTATTGCATTATTATTATTATCTGCATCATTACTACTAGTTTTGTTGTTGTTGCCGTTATTATGCAGACATGAAGGTCATTCTTTCTCTCCTTGTATTTCCCTCCCTCAGCTATGATTCACTCTCTTGCAGCAGCGATGAGCAGCCACCTTCCGAACACTTCTTCCTCTTCCTCCTCTCCCTCCTCTTCTTCCTCCTCTCTGGGTGGCACATGGATCTTGCCGGACGGCCGTAATTCCTCTCTGGTGTGGAGTGGGGCGGACCTGCGCCCACTGACCCCTGTTAGCCCGTGGGACGTTGCCCTGTGTGTCACTGGTACACTCATCTCCTGTGAGAATGCTCTCGTGCTGGCAGCTCTCTTCTACGCTCCCAGCCTGCGTGCACCCACTTTTATCCTCATTGGCAGCCTGGCCGTGGCTGACCTGCTGGCGGGCCTGGGCCTGGTGCTCAACTTCATCTCCATCTATGCGCTGGACACTGAGCTGGCCACACTGGTCTCTGTGGGGCTGCTGATTGCTGCTTTCTCAGCATCCGTCCTCAACATCCTGGCCATCACGGTGGACCGCTACCTTTCGCTGTACAATGCTCTTACCTACAACACAGAGCGCACCCTTACTTTCACCTACGCCATGCTGGCCCTCATCTGGCTAGTGTGTGTGGCGCTCGGCCTGCTGCCTGCCCTGGGCTGGAACTGCTTGGCGGATGAGGCACGCTGCAGTGTATGCCGGCCGGTGACCAAGAACAACGCCGTGGCGCTGGCCGTCACCTTCCTGCTGGTCTTCGCACTAATCATGCAGCTCTACCTGCAGATCTGCAAGATCGCCTTCCGTCATGCGCAGCAGATCGCCGTACAACAACACCACTTCGCTGCCATCTCCACCACCAAGGGCGTTTCCACGCTGTCCGCAATCCTGTGCACCTTCGCCGCCTGCTGGATGCCCTTTGCCATGTACTCTATTGTGGCCGACTCCAGCTATCCCGCCATCTATACGTATGCCACTGTGCTGCCGGCCACGTGCAACTCAGTCATAAACCCCATCATTTACGCGTTCAGAAACCCAGACATCCAGAAGTCCCTTTGGCTGGCCTGCTGTGGATGCATCCCAGCCAACTTCTCCCTCCGGCCAAGGACATCAAGCGACGTATAGGGCGGACCGAGTAGGACTCTATGAGACGTTACTGGGGACTTCACTACTGCGGGTCTACTGTGTAAGTGTTTAACACTATGCCCACATTGCGGGTGGATACATGATGGATCTTTTCTACCAAACACAACAACCAACAGTAGTGGCAGCAACAGCAACACCAACAAAAATACCCCAACTCACCTGTATATACACCTCAATATCATTGCAGTATCAACTTTGCTTATCGTGCTGTGTGGTCACTGGGGTTAATTATGTCTCATGACTTGTCCACTGTAGTATAACACTCTCAACGTTTTTAGTGCAGTAAGTTTCATCACCATTATGAAGGGAACAAATGCACATATATTTATCTTGAAATAAAAAAGAGGGATAGCTAAGGCTCAGTAAAAACAAGATCCATACCTAGTGAGTCAAGAACCCAATTCTGGCGCTGTAAAAAGGCAGTGTGATTTCTGCTCATTTCTTTTCTTTTTTTCGTGGACTTGGCCCCTGCAAAGCAGCATTGATTTTTTTATATTTTACAGCCCATATTTAGCTAACTAGCCCAGATCTGCTGCCCATCTCAACAAGCCAATTGTGATGCCAAGGAAGCCTCTGCAAAGCTCTGAAGCCTCTTTCTTTATCAGTTAACACTGCAGCTGGTCAACCAGCACATGTAGAGGAAGCACAGTGCTTTTCAAACGTCCTCAATAAAACATTACGGCTTTAGAAGTAACGGAAATGGTCACGTACGGATCATTTCAGTCAACTCTGCTGCACGGTTGGCTGTATTGGGTCTTTGCCTGTTAAACTCAGTCATTAGATAGCTAGTTGGCAAACAATGGAAGCATTCTAATAGAATATAGTGATGGATTTAACCTGCAGTACGCTATACGCACAAGAATTCAGGACCATGGACAGCGGCTGGCTCAATGGCATGGCTGCTCCTGTGCAGTTCTGGTTTTTTCCATGTCAGGCTCCCTCCATGTTCTTTTAAAAATATATGAATGACATTAAGGAAAACAAGGTCCTAACTTACCAAACTTCGGTGAAAGCTGACAATCCACCGCTTTGCTGCCTGCCAAATCCACTGCTACTTCCATAGCTCATTGTTCTGTGACGGATCGTTGGTTTCACAACTTTGGTAGGTGATGAAAAGGGTGTCAGAGAAGCAGGACGATTGAGGCTGTCACATGAATTTGAATTTAATCGGAAATCTGAGGGAAACCTACCAGACTCGGCTGTGGCAGAAGAACGCACTAATAAGTTACATTAATCCAATTTATTCAAGGCTTTATTATTCGCTAGAACGGCAGACTAGGTCTGAATGACTATTAAGCTTTTTCTTCCAAGAGCTCTGGTGAGATGAGCATGTGGATAAGGCTTACTGCAAATGACGGTCATTAGTAAATGATCTGAGACGACATCGTTCATATTGTCTTTAAAACGTCTCAGAAACTGTAACTTTACAGGAGAAGCTCAATGCATTTGTAACTTTCTATGTAAGCTAATAAGGATATCCAATTCCAGTAAACTTTGGACAATTTCTATTGATCTGAAACATTCTCACAATGTAACAGACAGCCAGCATTTCTGAAACATGTACAGCACTGTACAAAAGTCTGAGACAACCCTTCAGTTATTTCATTTCCAGTTTAAACAGCCGTTAAAAACAAGTTATTCTTTTTTTCAGGAGATATTTTTAAGGAGATTACATATAATTCATATTCCAGTCAAAGGAAAATAACTTAAAACATTGTATTAAAAAATTAAAAGAAATTATTATTGAAAGATGGGATAATGAGAACACGGGATGCCTAACAACTGTGCAAGACCTGGTAGACCACCACAGTCACCATCAGATGTACTAACAGTACTGCTTCCATCTTTGAGAGAGAATCAAGCTCCATTCTTGCGTTAGATTTGGTGTTTCTGTCCATTATTCCGATGTGAGAAGACACACTAAAAGTTACTAAAAGAAAGGAAGTTTTGAAATGAAAAGGAAAAAAACTGAAAAATAGCTAAAAGAAAATAAGCTAAGAAGTGCTATTCAACATCACTTTGTTTGGGATTACTTGGCTCATGAGAAGCATAAATGCAACCAACCTCTAAGACTGAACTTTGAAGGTGTGGAAAAACATCCCTGTCGAAAGAAGGTCTAATGGAAAGAACAGAAGCTGTAAGTGCAGGTGCACTAAAGGCTGAAAAAGTGTGTTTAGCCGTTAAGCCTTCTGTGTGATTTTCCTTCCTGCTGCTGAAAAAAGAATAAGTTCTCGTTAATGGCTGTTTTATCTGATAATTAAGCAGATGAAGGTTGGTCTCTGACAGCAAGGTAAAGCTAAAAGCTACAGCAACGATATGAAACTGTAGCCTGCACTGAGGACTTGCATGGTCAAAAAAGCCCTGCTTTCCAGCAAGCATGTGCACAGTTCTAAATTCATAAATAGCTCATATTGGGATCAGATAACTAGGCCAGCAGACCCTGGATGGGGTGGTCTTGAATCGAGGTTAATGAAAACAGTGACTCCTCTCCAGAGTCTCCAACACAACATTTGCTGCGATGCTGAGATTCGTCTTCTCCATCTAACAGTAACCAAACACAGACAGCAACCCTAACAGCGCCTTGTGTTTTTGAAGGGGAACGTGTTCCTTTCTCGCCCCTTATTCGAAACGTATGACCTTATTTTTGGCCTTATTTTCTTGCTCTTGCAATAATCTATCAATGTGTGCTGTCCATTGATAATGCTACAATCTCAATGAGGCCATCAACAGAGCTAATTTAACCTTATGACTTGAACAAACTTAAGATGCAGGTTGGTCAGTGGGTTCTGGTCTTGGAATCAGAACATTACTGTGCTTTGAAACCAACTGTGGTGGTTAAAAGCATAGAGTAGGCCCGGAAAACAAACATGCATACATGCTGGCCCACTCTGACTAACCTCAGCCACTGGGTGACCTACACTATAACTGATGGACTTTCTCCTGGAGCTGACCCGCAGTCTGGACACTGTGGATGCAAGCTCCATTTGACATTTATTTGAAAACGTGTGTATGTATGTATGTATGTGTGTGTGTGTGTGTGTGTGTGTGGGCAAGAGGAAGAAAGAAATAGAGCTAACTGTGTGTTTATATAGCACTCACTCATATTCTGAGTGGGGTCCAGTGACCTATCACACTGTGCCCCCCCCACCCCTTTACAGAAAACAAAATGATAATCCACCCCACCTTAATTCACAACAAACAAATATTGATGTTCTGATGCCAATCTGTATTGTTATGTATCGTATCTCCACAGAACTATACTCAATGGGACGCCATAGATTCAGTTTGTTCAGGGGTACTACGGTTATTTTTCTTATGCAATGCTGTATGGATACATTCTATTTTTATACACATCAGGGCATGAGTTTTATGACATGGTGGCGTCAATGTGTGTGTGCGTGTGTATTTATGTATATAATATCTGTATTCTTATTGATGGTTTCTTAAAAAAAAATAGAAAGACAGAAAAAAAAGAAACACAAGCAAATTAAGTGTTGGCGATGCGAAAAGTGCCATAATTTTGGTAGTGTCTTACTTGTTGATTTCAGAGTATTTGTCAAAAAAACAAAGGATTATGATTTCTACCATCACTTCACTCAAGACTGTGCAGGACGTAACGTAATACAGGACAGTACCAGTCATCATCAGATATCACCATGGTAGAATGATTGGTTTGATGGAAGTCTTATAAACTATCTTGATCTGGTTCCCAAAGTTGGCCAAATACCTTGTTATGGAAGCAACACTGATTCACGGGACTTAAGCTGGTACCATTATGATTCATTGTCAGCTTGTGCTAAACTGATGGACTTCTTACTAACTGTGTGAATGCAATCATGTTTGCAGCGATTACAAAATCATGTTCTCACCAGTTGGCTTGGTGGTTCCATGTAATCCATGTAATGTCAGGGCACCCTGGGATACTGGGATAACCTGACTTTATGATATCCTATTGGCATTTTATTTATTAGTCTGGTCCCCCTCTTGGCCCTCTTCCCTCTACATGGTGTCCTTTTGGCTCTTCTCCCTGACTCTGGTACTGGACGGGGTACTCCTCATCCGAGTCAGACAGTGGACAGATGGACGTCCACCCCCTGCCACCTGCTCAACAGTGACCTATCTAATCACTGACAGCATAGATGTCATCATAGCATCAGACGCTGCCAAGGAGGCGGACACGGGGCAAAGATAGAACGTGCCCTTTATACCTCACCCTGATGGGTCATCCCTTTAAACCCTAACACTTATTATTGGTGTATCTAAGCTCCGCCCTAAAAATCTGTTCTTCTGTAGCAACTTTTGTTGGACTAAAAATTCTACTTATTGATCTTCATTTAGAGTGAGTTATTAAATGTATCCATTATTTATTTTGTAATGCATATTACAGGTCAATTTAACCATAGCATGGCAATTAAATGTTACTTCCAAACTGTCTATTTTTAATCAGCTATGACGTCAATGTTAGATATGTCATGCTAATGGTGGAATAGTAGAATGAAGTAGAATGAGGTAAAAAAAGCAGGTCCAACCTCACAACAGCAGGTAGGAAAGAATTAGGAATGCACCAATATAGGATGCATTGCTGATATGATTTTTCCATGGCCGATTAATAAATGGTAGATCCACCCGGATTAAAATCACATATAGAAATATAATGACATTTATTAATTTACAAATACTGTAGCCCAGCATCAACTAAACAATCTGTTATTTCACTGTACCATCAAGGTCTGAAATAAAGGGGGTCCTGGTTGTGGTGGGGATGGTGGGGGTCCTGGGTCCAATTATTGTAATTATTGCAATTATTTGCCAATAACGATATGAATCTTAAATTATTTTGCATCCCCAGAAAGAATGCATTTGTAGGCGGAGCCTAGATATGCTTTATTACCTACGTGGAAGCTAACATATGTAGTAATGTACAGTGTGGGCCAATAAGCTGAACGGACCTGGAAAACACAGCATGTGTTTGCAGTTTACTGCAGTTTGCAGTCCTGCTGTTTCTGGAGAGAGCCACTATGGACTGCCCTACAGAGGGAGAGAAAAGGGGGAGGGAGGGATGGGGAGAAGGGGAGAGAGACAGAGAAAGAGCGAGAGTCATCCATACCTCAGTCTTGCGGTTTGTGGTGCGACTGGATGACGTCGCTGCTTGCGTACCCAAACAGAAAGAGAGACAGACACAGAGAGAGAGAGAGAGAGAGAGAGAGAGAGAGAGAGAGAGAGAGAGAGCGCAAGAGAGAGGTCGTTTGAAAGACGCCTTCAGACCAAACGGATGTTCTGTTACACCTAAAAGTGGCCCTGCTAAAAATAATGCCTGAAAATGTGAGGCATGAAATGTTAAATTTATCCAGAGCGCTTGAAATCCCTTTTCTGGGCCATTAAGCAGAGCTGAACTCCTTCCCTTCCCTTGATAGAACAACATTAGGAAAAGGAGACATCCTGAAAGAGAGAGAGAGAGAGAGAGAGAGAGAGAGAGAGAGAGAGAGCATTAGTCTATCCACTAGGACAAAACATCTAGATGTAATGTGACTATTAAATCTATAGGAGGTCCATTATGATACAGAATTGCACATTAGTCCTATTGATTAGCCAATGATGTCTGTCTATTTATAACCAGCAATCTTTCCTATGTCCTACCTACATGCATGGAGTGCAAACGATAGCCTTGGTGAGACACAATTATCAGCACAAACTTTGGGCTCCGTTTCGGCTGGAAAACTTGAGTAGTAACACAAGAAGGTGGCCAGAGATGATGACTGGGTTCAACAATACTGTGATGTAAACTACCAGTTAGTATCTATATTATTTGTAATGTTGTTTTTTTTATTTTCTTCTTCTTTTTTTTTCTCTCTCTTTGTATTGTGAACTCTAATCTGATGACAAGTACGATGCACTTTACAAGAGGGACATGCTACACATTGCACTGTACGTGTGGAATGTACTCCTAATTGAAAATGATTTATTTTTAATACTGTACATATATATGATAGAAGATAAAAGAAAAAACAACCAAAACAAGGAAAATAAATACTTTGTCAAATACAATGCAACAAACTCTTGCAGGCTTGTGTCTTTTATGAGTGTTGAAGTGAGCGTGAGAGGGCTGCAGGTGTTCGTGAGTGTGCGAGTGTGCGTACATGCGTGTGGGAGGTGTATTCACGCACTCAGGTCGAGCTTAAAAGGACTGCACATGAATTATTGAACTGCTCTGATTTACGTAACCCGCTCTGGGACCATAGATGCTGAAAGATACCCACAGAGAAGAAGGAGATAGAGGAGTGGAAGGAGAACAGAGCAACATCTGGTGCTCCAGCTGTGGACACGAGGGGTCATCACTTTACTGATGTGGACAGATGTGGGCAGAAGAGCTAAAAACAAGACTTTTCAGGAGTTTTAAAGTGTTGGAAAAGAAAAGAAATAATGCTTGAAGTCGAATTAACAGCATCATACAGGTTCCCTGCAGAACTACAGTTGAACTGCTAAGCACATTCAGCATCGGTCAGCACAAACTGAAGTTTTCTTCTCGCTTTGGGATCCTTTTGGTAAACACTAAAATCATAAAGTCCAAATGTGAGAAGAAAAGGCAGAACAGAATGTAAAAAAAGGGAATTAAATGTGAAATACTGCACGTTAAATGTGAATGGCCAAGCAGAGATGAATAAAGAGTAGGTTGCTTTCTTGATACTCTGTAAAAACTGTACTTGAAGTGGCTTTCAGATATAAAACAAGCATTTTATGCGTTTTAGTCAGGTTCATGAACATTTTAACATTGACAAAATTATTGTTACTTTAGCTGCACTAAAGCTCTAGCAACCTAGCCAAGTATTAACAATGACAATAAAATTTATAAGCATGAAAATAGTTGCAATTCTTACATCATTCACCTGATTAAAACACAAAATGAAAGCTTCCACTTTGAGTTCATATTTGTTCTTTAATTTCAACTCTAAAATGCCCTACAAGATGGCTAAACTAAAATATCTGTGGACCAGGCTGTGTTATGTAGTATTCTGTGGTTTGACAGAAATCCCAATTTTATATTGTTTTCATGCATCAGTGTTCTCTCACCACAGCACCGAGCATGCATTACCCAAATACGTAATAAAGCTATTGTCCCCACGGACTGAGCTAAATCCTGAGCTAAAGCCACTGAGTTAGAGGCTCATAAATGCATCATCATGCTAGACCAGGTTGCGTACTGAGTCACTGAGCCGAGTCACAAGTCACTGAGGTTCAAGCCTTGAGTCTCTGGAGTGGGAACTGAGTCCTGAGTCACTGGGGTTAGAGTCTAAATTGGGTTGTGAGTCTTTGGGGTTTGAATCAGGCTCAAGTCTTGAGTTACTAAGGCTTGAGTCCAACTCTTCTCTCTGGGGTAGGAAGGAATTAAATCTGAAGTCTTTCGTAGAAAATTTTATTCTAGTTTTGTCATTAACTGCATAGTACTGTGCAAAAGTAAAGGCCTACTGAAAACCTGTCTGACTTCAAATAACAAGCCTTCATTCTAGAAAAACATTTTGTCTAAAATACAGAAGTGTTACATGAGGTAAATGAGGAGTTTAAAGGAAAGAGGCAAAACCTGAAATGGTTGGTCAGTGTGTAGTTTATATACCAAATAAGCTGAAGTTTTAGTTAGTTATACAGGAATGAGATCTGTAAACCTTTTGTCTCACAAGTCTTAAGTCTCGATTTCAGGTCTTGAGTCAGCTAAGGCCTGAGTCCGAGTCATCAGTCAGCATGCAAATCGAGCGCGTCTTGAATTTGAGTCTTAGGGTATTTTCTTCTGCTGAATACTCTACTCCATAAGTCTACACCCATGCTTTTGGGCATGTTGGAGGAAGGGCTCATTATCACTGGATTGCTTTCACACTCAATTCCATCCAAGCTGTGGATCAACTGTGTGTTCTACATGTCATTTTTGTGCAGGTTTGCAGAGTAGCATGCACAAGCTTTATCCATTTGCTGCTTTTTACTGTTTTCCTTGAATACAAACACTCAAGTGGCAAAGAACAGTGCTTTTGGTCCTAACTCGAAAAGGCAAGTACTGTGATAAGTCGAAGCATTTGCATCATGAACAAATCACACGACCACACACGCAGCCCAGGAATGGACAGTTTCCACACACGCAGAGAGCTACACCAGGGAGCGATGGAAGTGAACATCAGACCAAAGATTCCAGGAGGACCTGAGATTGACTCTTTAGAACAGTCAAAAGCTCAAAAACAACTTCCACATTTGACCAAACATATTGAACTTGCCAAAGAAATGGTCCTGGGCAGTGTGCAAAATACCCTCTGGTATTCAGAGGGTTCCATGTTGGTTCACTAGTCCAGCTTTGGCTGGCTGCTCACTTGTGTTTGGTTTGGTGTTTAATTCTTCTTCTGCTCTTTTCTACTATGGTAATGTGCTTCCACACACTGATTGAGATCTTATACATCTCCTCTTAAACATGTGGGTTTCACAGGTGGTTTGCCCATTTAACAAAAGCAGCATACAAAGCCTGGTTACTGTCAAATCCGTTCTTCTTCAGAAAGGTTAGTGTGAGCCATGCCATGACACAAACAACTTTCAGTAGACCTCAGAAGGACAATTATAGAGACACATGGAGCTGGAAAAGGCTGCAAAAGGCTAAATACCTTTGTGTACATCAATGCACAAAACCGTCCACAAATAGAGATAATTTGGGGTTGTAAAGATCACTTCAACAGTACAAAGGGCATGACAGAGGTGAGAAAGAACCCAAGGTTAACAGCAAAAGACCTACAGGAGACTACCAACTGCAAAAACCTTTGTTCATGCGTCAACTATTTTTAAAAAAATGCTGTTGACGGAAGGATGCTGCAAAGGAAGCTGCTGCTGTCCAACAAAAAAATGCCCAATGTTAAATTTTCCCAAAACCACCTGGATGTTCCACAGTGGCTCTGGGAAAATTGTTCTATGGACAGATGACACAAAAGTGGAACTAATGCTATGTTTGGAGGAACAAACACACTGCACATCAACACCTTATCCCAACTGAGATGCATGGCAGAGGTAGCACCATGGTTTGGGGCTGCCTTGCTGCCTTGGGGTCTGGATGCCCTCATTGAGGGAACAATAAAATCAAGGGTGTGTCAAAACTTTTTATAGGAGACTGTAAGGTCAGCAGTCCATGACTGAGTTTCATTTAGACTTTCAACTCTGTCTCTCACTGTCACCGTCACTCTCACTCCTATGGTTATTCTCTTCAACATTGTATGCATTTTATTTCACTGCATCTCTCTTCAACATCGTATCGACCAGAGGAGTTTGGGTTCCCCTTTTGAGTCTTGGTTTCTCTCTAAGTTTCTCTTTGCCACTGTCGTCCTTGGCCTGCTCATTGGGGGCTTGGAACCAGATTCTCTGTGAAACTGCTTTGTGACAACATCTGTTGTAAAATGTGCTATACAAATAAACTTGACTTGACATGACCTCAAGCTGAAGAGATGTTGGATGATGCAACGAGACAATGACCCAAAGCACACAAGTAAATCAACTAAAGTCTAAGTCTCGACTTTAGCCCTATCGAGAAGCTCTGAAGAAGGGTGTGCAAGCTAGGCATCCCAGAAACAATGATTAACCAAAACATTTGCAGGGAGGAATGGTTCAGAATTCCACCTCAGTGTTGTGCAAATCTTGCTTGCAGGTACAGGAAACGTTTGGTGGAGGTGGTTGCTGCTGATGGTGGGATCTACTGGCTATTAAATTCAAGCCATGCACTGAGGATATTACACAATGTGCTCAATAAAAGACATGAAAAGTACAACAGTGCACTATTAGTTTAGTGAAAGTGGGTTTGTCTGTAACTGTAGTGCAGACCACACTGTATAAGCAATTAATGAGGAAGTCTAGGTAATTCCAAAGGTTATTTTTCCTTGCAACTGTACATCATTAGAAAAGGGAAACAGGGAAGCTTTACATTGAAGACTATTTCAGCCCTACTGTAGAACATAAGTAGGTATGATTACAGCGTGTAGTGGTGGTTATATTGTGTATTTAGGATGGAGAGTCCTATTAAGTGTGTGATAAATGTAATGGTTGTAGCTGTGCATTCAAACTGCATCTGCAGCCACCCACACACACATACACACAACGGGTGCAGCACCGCTTCCCCATATGACGCAGGCAGAAGACAAAAAAAAAAAAAAAAAAAAGATGGAGAGTCACGTCCAGCTCCTTGACTCACCTTCAGCGAACATGGAGAGATTCGGGGAGATGGAGCGACACCTAGCGCCCTGCTCCTACAATCACAATAACAGACAGACTGCCGTTTGTGTTAGCCCACTGCTTAACTCAATGTTAACTTTGCTCTTCAGTCATGCTACACGCGTTAGCCTCGTTTTATTAGCTGTATATAAGCTGCATTTTGATGATACATTATTTTGGGTACCAGCTAAATGTCCCCACAACGTCCGTGTTCTGGGTTATATCGGGAATAGTTGGTCCCCACAAAGAGCTAATAGCCACCACACATACACTGGGAGAGCTCTTGATGACTCACCGCTCCTCCTCCGCGTGAAAGCGAGCCGAGCGCGCGGGGAGGCGGCGGCGTCACCGACTCCACTGAGTCAGTGCGCGCGCGAGAAGAGGACAAGGAGCGAGTGCGTGTGCACGGACAGGACACTTTTAATAAACTCCTGAGGATCTCAGCCAAGAGCAAAACAGCCTGAGAGAGCAGAAAACGCTCACTACCAGAAAGAGGAAAGCAGGAGAGAGAGAGAAAAAAACTATCACAGCATAAATACGGAGGAGTGAGGGGTCGACTAAACACAGCCAGTCTTCCATTATAAAGTCATTTAATCTCTTAGCTGGTGGTGAGCTGACTCAGTGCTGTCTCCTTTACTCCCTCTCCCCCTCTTTCTGACACACAGTCAGTTCGGTGAATGAATACTCCAGACAGAATCAGAAACAGTCCGAGTACAGCACACACTGGGCATGTAGTCCATGATTGCAGTGGTGCCACATCATAGTGATTCAACTGTAATTACCCCTCATGACCCCACGGGGCCCTCGGGAGACTTTATTTCCCATCAGCCCCTGCAACTCCTGCCTCATACTAGTCCTAAAGGAAAGCGGCATCAGCAGCTCTAATTACACCGCTGATGGGGGCAGTGACATTA
Organism: Semaprochilodus insignis; assembly: GCA_034552555.1. Classification (NCBI taxonomy): domain Eukaryota; kingdom Metazoa; phylum Chordata; class Actinopteri; order Characiformes; family Prochilodontidae; genus Semaprochilodus; species Semaprochilodus insignis. The sequence continues at coordinate 8,562,775 of CM067482.1, forward strand.
AATGGAGGACAGACGTGAGAAACGACAGCAGAGTGTGACGCTCTCACGACTCAGGGGTGCGTCAGAGAACCACACCGCAGAGCAGTACCGCCAGCACATCCTTCACTGAAGGACGTCTGATAAATACACGCTGAGTGGCCAGGTTATCTGCTAGCGTACACTGGCCAATTTATCAGAAACATCTTCCACACAGGTGCACTTTCTTTAAGGTTTATAATTCAGAAGTAAACTCCTGCATCTTCATGCTTTGTGTTTTTTTTTCTTTTAAAGGAGCAATATGTAAAATGATGTAATCAATTTTTCGGATTTGTTTGTTTAAAACATTCTGAAGTGACTTAAAATTACCAACAGAAAGAAACTGAAGTGAAGAAATCACAGTTTTGGCTGTATGTCGAAGATGTCTATGTATCATGTATCTTTTAGAAATATCTACTGAGATTAGCATGATAACCAGCTAACTTCGGCCCATGCTGTCTAATACCACTTGGTACCTGAAGAAGCGATTGAGTTTGTCTTTGAGAGGAGGAAGAAGAGCATAAGAAGAAGAACACCCGCTCTCGGCAAGAAAACTAAAGTTCGAGAACAAAGAAAACAAATTAGAAAAATAGCAAAACAAAGAGTTAACGTTAGCGCTGCTTTGCACTGCTGGAAATGCTCTTAAATAAAGGAATGAGTTTGATGCTGAACTTACGGCATTTCTTCTAGACTAGGTAAGTAAAGGGGGGTAGAAGTAAGGAGGAAGGGCTGTGGTGAGTCTTACATATGCCTCCTTTAACCGAATTTGAAATTTCTGTCCTTTTTATGTAGTGTCAAAAATCAACAGAAATGGTCCAAAAATGTTTTCCTTCCATCAACTTCTATTCAATATGAAGAAATTTTTTTTCTTCTCCTGTGAAGACAACGGTTTTGTCCTGACTGTAAAAAATTACTGACTCTAGCCAGACTGCTGATGCCAGAGAGGGACCTTCAATGCCTTCTCATCATTGAGAAGACCTAATGATTTCTGGAAACCATAAAACACACGTTTGACACTTATAGATCATTTTTAAATATAAAGAATCATGCTTGTATTTGAACATTACTATTGTAGAGTACTAATCTTGTTACATTAAGTTTGCATGGAATGTAAAGGGTTAAACTCAGCAGGAAGCAGCAATGGCCAATCAACAGTTGTTTTTTCTCTATAGTATTAAGGCAAATACAGCTAAGCACGCTAAGCTAAACTATTGATTAGGACTTCAGGAGCGGTAGAGAAGGCCTAACACGTTAGATTAACCATCATAACTTCAAAGTGATAGAGGAATCAACCAGTCACACTTTCATTACCAGTAGGTGGGTCCAATTTCTTGAGAAAAACATCACACCAAGCCTTCTGAATGTCTTAGACACGTTGCTGTCTGTAAATACGAGTGGCTGCCTAATGAAAGGGATGTTAGAAATGGATCTATATCAGGGCTCGCTAATGAAACAGTCACTGTGAAATTGCTACATCCTGTACATCCTAATATATGTTTGTCACAAGCTTCAAAGTCACAGTTAACTACTGACTTCATCAATCCCCCTCTACCCCATCCATTGCAGGGAACAAACTACTACAGGGCCACTGCTAAAGGTATTATCTGGGTGGTGGATCTTTCTCAGTACAGCAGTGACACCCCCTGCCTTGCATTCTAGCTTTTCCTTATTGCCCCACTATATGTGTGAACAATTACAGACCATAGTCCATCTACTGGGTGATGATGGGTCAGCCATCCTCATTCAATTTCTGGTATTTATGTATATAATTTATATAATATATATAATATCTATATAATAGATATTACTTGGGCGGTGGACTGTTCTCAACAGAGCAACACTGACATAGTAGTGGTAGTATCTCTTTGAATGGGGAGAGACCCACACAACTGAAGGTGGAAGTCATACTTACTCAAAATATGAATTTGGATTCACTGACAAAATCGGACAAAACCAGCATGAATAGCTCGACTCAAATGATGCACTGAAATATTCTGCGTATATATCCACAATGAGGGGACGTTTTCCCACCTGCGACTTTACCAGCAGGCTGACTGGCATATTTTAGTGAAGGTCGGGACCTTCCGTGTAAACGGACCACATGTTCAGCAAGTGAAAAATTGCATACATTTGATTTTTTGCCAAAACATTCATGTAACATACTTTAAAGTTGGGAAATCTGTAATTTCTCCTGTAACATTATAATGGCGCATTAGGAGGTGTTCCTAATGAAGTGGTGTGGTTAGTGTGTGTGTGTGTGTGTGTGTGTGTGTGTGTGTGTGATAAATGAATAAATAAATAAATCATACACACACTTCATTAGGAATACCTCCTTGTACCAACACTCATTGTCCATTTTATCAGATCCATTTAAAATACAGGAGCATTTTGTAGTTCTACAACTACAGACTGTAGTCCACCTGATTCTCTGCATTCTTTGTTAACCCTCTTCCACCTTGTTCTCCATGGTCAGGACCCCACAAGACCACCACAGGGAAGGTATTATTTGATGGTGGATCATTCTCAAAACCGATGTGCTTGTACGTGTGGATCAGACATAGCAGTGCTAAACACTGTCCAAACTGTTACACACTCCTACTTTGCTGGTCCACCTTGTAGATGTAAAGTCAGAGACGACAGCTCATCTGCTGCTGCACAGTTTGTGTTGGTCATCCTCTAGTCCTCCATCAGTGGTCACAGGACGCTACACACAGGATGCTGCTGGCTGGATAGTTTTGGTTGGTGGACTATTCTCAGTCCAGCAGTGACACTGAGGTGTTTAAAACTCCAGCAGAACTGCTGTGTCTGATCCACTCACACCAGCACAACACACTAACACACCACCACTGCAGTGCTGAGAATGATCCACCACCCAAACAATACCTGCTCTGCGGTGGTCCTGTGAGAGTCCTGACCATTGAAGAACATGGTGAAACGGGGATAAAGTATACAGTGAAACAGATGGACTACAGTCTGTAATTGTGGACCTACAAAGTGCTCCTATATGGTAAGCGGAGTTTAGATACACAGAGGTGTACCTAATACATCAGTTCAGAAAAGTACACACAAGAAAGACTATCAGCACTAGTGTGTCTTTAGGTGATATTTTATTGGTCATCGAGACATGCATATTGTATTTTGCCTACAGCTTCTTCTTAAAGACACATCAAATGCTTGTTGTCTGTTATTCAGATCAGCAAAATCACTTTACAAGCAGTTTTACCAAAAGTCTATATAACACATTGTTTAAAACACAGAAGACATTTTACATATAAACTGCAGGCCATACACACAAGTCTTTATAGAGCTAAGTTTAGTTTAAGTGTAAGTTGATGCTTCCTTTTTTGTGCAGCCATCAGTGGCACTTTTAAGCTAATAAATAAAATAAAGCTAAAATATTTAGGTGCTCTCGTTCTGTACAAATTTGCTTCTTCAAAAAACAAAGGAAGAGCACAGACAAAAAAAGGCAATGGAATTCACCCCAAACGCTCTTCAGTCCAAACAGGTGAAAGCATTTCTAACCATTACTACATGTAAGTAGAGATGCAGACATGGGGCTTTTATGGTAAATGTGGCTACTGTACAGATTTTGCTATTACTGGATTTGTACTGGATTATTTTTCTGTTACTGGATACGCAAGTGGGACCCATATTACCTAGAGTGCATTTTTGTTTGGAATGCTACCAGAAAAACAGTGAAAGATGTGCAGAGTAATAACTAAAAAATCATCAGTACAATGCACTGCAAATCTACTGCAGGTATTCAGAGAAAAAGACCATGTTTTAAAGTATGAGAAACTAATTTCATCAGTTTAGCATTAAATATATCCTAAATTATATCATTTCACAAAATAAATAACACTTTTAAAGGAAGCATATTGCGTAAGTAATGTGTAACCCAGATTGTCTTTATAGTATAATAATTCCCTCCTACGGTAATATTGTGAAAGATGAATCATTCCATGAGCTTAGGTAGATTTTAGTTGGTTTTTAGGCTCTACATGAGCAATTGGCCCACAGACGTTGATGAGTTAGCTCCTCAGACTGAAGTGACCTATCCATGATCCACCTACAAATATGTTCCTTTGTAGCAACTGCTGCTAGGTTAGACAGGCTTTGCAGAACATGGACTGAAATTCAATTCAACCTAATCAGAAAATGTAGCACGCTTTGTTCAGTGCTGCTACATGATGTTGAGCTACCAGGTTCAAATATTATTCATTAAGCTAATCTTAGCATGATTACATAAAAAAAAACAATCTACATTGAATCTGCCTTAACTGTGACCTTTAACATGCATAGAAAACTGAGAGAGGTGAACTGGTTAGCATCCACTTCACTAGCACAGCACAGTTGCTTGATTCTGTTCCCAAACGAATGACTGAATGCATGTATAGTAACATTTGTGCTTGAACACACAGAGAAATTTGACCTCCACATTTACCCCATCTGTGTAGTGAAACTACATTTGCCCAGAGTGGTGGGCAGCTCTATCCACGACACCCAGGGAGCAGCTGGGGGTTAGGTGCCTTGCTCAAGGGCACTTTAGTCATGTCCTGTCAGCTCACGGGATTGAACCAGCGATCAAATGTGTTCTGTGGAATGTGTAGCTCTTATTCGTCTTATCATTTTTCCTGACTCCAATCTTTTAGATGAATCTGAAATGATGCGCTATACCTTATTACTTAATATAAATTATGTTTTTCTTTCTGAAGAACGTGTCAACCAGCTTTCCCATTCTCATTTCATCCGGTGACCCATCTTCTTAATAACGTCTCTGGCCATATGCCACTGTTCTATTCCACAGTGGGCCAAACTTTTGTTGCTTATAAACCACTGAGATTGGTTCTTGCTCCATATATACATATAGGCTACAAATAAAAGATGTATGGAGGATATGCTATTTATGAATGGACCAACAGAAACATTTGAGAGATCTGGGCAGGTTGAGAGAAGGTTTGTGATGGATTTCTAAAAAGGATTTGGGTGACTATTGACTATAGATTCAGATTTAAGTTTAAGAAACAAAATGCAGATGCCAATAATCTCTTTGCTGATTGACTCTTGCCAAATTATTAATTTAACGTACTTTGAAAGTTAAGAAAGTCGTCTACTTCTTCGAGAAAAGTAAAGTAAAATATGAATGCTATTGGCATTAATGGAAAATTACGTCTTTTTTTGTACAATTTCTTAAAATCTGATTTATGTAAATGATGTCTGCTCTGATTGGCTGTCCTGTATTTTGCGTAATTCAAAACGCAGGCTGGGCTGAAACGCACAGAACTGCATGTAAACTGAATAGATTCGCAAGAACAGAATAACCTTCAGCCACTCCTTTCAGATGCCCGGATGATTTAACTTGATGTTTTATGGGTGATTTTTCTGGACGATTATATTAAAATGTGATTTCTTGCCCAAGTATTAATTTAACAAAAGTTAAGAAAGGTGCCCTTTTTTCTATGTTATGACACCACACACATGTATTCAAACCTTCGAGAGTGAAGTCGAGAAACTGGCACTGGAAAGACACCAAGGCAAAATGAAACAAAACAAACTCAGTCTTATACTACAGTTTCTCACATGGTTCGATGGTAATCTAGCCTGACACTATGTAAAGCTTGTCTAACCACAGGCGCTACAAAAAAACTAATTAGTGGGCGGAGAACAGACAGGTCAATTATTTAAGCAACTCAGGATTTTGATATGATTTCCAAGAGGGAAAAGAGTGAAAATCTGAGCTGTTCTTAGTGTATGTGTACATTTGAACAGCTTTTAGCTTGTAACACACTTTTTCGGACTGTTTTTCTTTCTGAAGAATCCTCAGCCACATTATGGACAACCAGCAAACCAGCTGCTTCTTTTCACCGCCGTTACTGATGTCGCAGCCGTCCATGTGGGAGAGGAGAGAGAAAATTGCGACGAATGAGAAAGAAAAAAAGTGACGGGAAAAGAGATGGAGAGTGAGGGTGAGGAGCTGTGAACTGAGCAGACGGCAGCGACACACGGAGCGTGACTGATTGCAATAGAGTCATGGACTGTGGGCTGCATCCTGCTGGGGACACTCAGGAATGTAAGCTGTGAAAAAGCCTAAGAGACGTCTTTCCAATTCGAAATTTCCATTACAAAATTTAGTATCTGCACCGATATTAATCTCATGAAACGGATCTGACTGATTCACAACTGATCCACAATATTATTTAAACATTTACACAATCCTGAAAACAGTGGTATATTAGGGTACATTAGTCTAAACTGGGAATGTCTGTTAAAATGTTTGTTATGATCAATTCTGAGTAACCTGATGGTCTATGATTTGGCTACTTTAAGATTTATTTGTTTTTAATAGGTGCACAATGAATGCTGTCATGAATAAACTGTGCTCTAATGCATGAGCAGCTGCTCCTTTCTCAAATACAAAGCAGAACGTTTCAACTATAGTTTTCCTCCAGTTGTGAGTGAAAAACATTCTTTTGTACATGCTTCTAGGGGCATGCTGCTAATGTTAAGTGGCAAAAATGGGCTTGGGGACCACAACAGCCTCTCTCTCACGTTTAGATCTCTGTTTAAGATCTCAGTTTTAGATCTCATCTACTTCACCTCTACGATGGAGATGCAGAATGTCAAAAAAAAAAAAAAAAA
>CM067482.1:8569828-8594738 GCA_034552555.1 Semaprochilodus insignis
GCGCTGGGGGGCAGCGAGGAGGGGGCAGAGGGGCTGTCGAAAGCCGTCTGAGCTGAAGGGATGAGGGGAGGAGGAGGAGGAGGGGCAGGGGGGATGAAGTACTCTGGGTGCTGTGCTGGCTGACCACTGCAGCAGAAACAGAGAATAACAGGAACTCATCACGTATGACCATATTAAAGTCGTAAATCAATGCTTTCAATGATATAAGCCAACTCTGACTGCAGATCAAGAGAAATTAGTTTTCTCTCAAAATGTATAAGATGTACAGAAGTATGAAATATTATTGTAGAGTGTCAAAAAATCCACTATCATAAAAAAATAAACACACAAACACACCTGTAGTCTTTGGCCTGTGCGGGTCGAGGGCCATTGAGGGCTGAATCTGTGGCTGTGGAGCCGTGTGAAGACTGGACCCTGCCCAGTGTCTGTCTTCCCGCTGGAGTGGACAGTGTGGCTGAGGGCCGGTAGCCTTGCTCCAGGCTCTGTGTCTGGCTCTGTGTCGGGGCCAGGAGAAGCTCCTTCCCCTCGCTGCCGGAGTATGCACTGGAGGGAGCCGTCTGCTGCGCTGGTCGGCTCGGGCTGCCAGGGTATGAATGATCACCCATGTCTGATGCCACTGACCTAAGAACAGTACAAAAAGAGGGAGGAATAAGCATTCTCACCAGCTCAGGACAGGTTCAAAGTGTATGTGTAGCATTGTTCATTCATAAGTCTCCAGTGTAAAGAGGTCAGTCAGTCAGTACCTGACCTCCAGGCATCTGAAAACCTAACTGAGAATTACATTCCTAATAATCTATAAACTAGGGCAGATTTGACTGTTCGATACCAAGATTCGACTATTCCTTCTTTTTTCCCATATAGATCAAGCAAGCATCTAGCAAGCAGAAAATCCGGTGCTGATTTCCAACACATTAAGAAAGTCAAATGCAACAGAGTCATGGGAACATACTGAACACTTAAAATAAAATAAAAAGATGAATATAATGCATATAATAGTACTGTTACGCATATTTGAACACTGTTTCAACAGAAATGACCCAAAACTGGTTGGAAAAAAGTCTGGTCCCATTGACCTCCATTCAAATTAAATGAGGTTTTTCCCCTCTCCTGTAAAGTTGTAGAAACCTGTTTTTCTTTGGACTGCGACGATCTACTGTTGGGCTACCATATGGATTTGTGAAATGATAAGACAGAGAGCACACATGTAGTTTTGTTTTAAATAAGCTCTTATATTTTCTATTTTCTTTTTTATTTTACTTTAAAAATGAAACACAATGTGTAAATGAAATAAATTCACAGCATCATCTGTCATGAAATAACTGACATCTCCTTAACAGGATCCACCGACTTCTTTATTTCTCATTAAACATAAAACTGATAAGTAAATCTAAACAAATAAAATGATTTAAGATTGGAATTATTTTAGATGAAAATAAAAACAGCAGGCCTGAAAACAACTAAAGAAATTCACAGCACTGTCCACTCTGAAATTCAGAACTTCCACTCTTTGGCAGGATGGGCTTATTAGGCTTTCTCTTTAAACATAATAAACAATATTAAATCAATAACTAAACAAATTAAACACCTGCAGTTTGAGATTTGAACAGATGTGTGGGTCCTTCGAGAAGGGGTTTAGCACTCCCATCGGCTCGAGTGGACGAGTAGACGTGATCAAGCTGCCTCACTGTGCACCTCATTGTGCTTTTCAGTAGCTTAACGTGCTGCAAGACTTTAGTCTTCTTCTGAGACCTGGTTATAGCCAGCCTAGCTTATCAACTGCTCCACCTCAGGGTTGCTTCTCTCTTCAGTTAACCACCAGTGTACACAGTCATGTGGACTTTTTTGGAAGCACGCCAGATCCACATTTAGATTAGATTTACTGTTAACATTTTTAAAGTATCTTAACCCAAGGTTTTATCCTTTGAGAACTTGCTTTAGGAAGGTGCTTATAAATAAAGTTCTTCAACTGCCTTTTTGACCAGTGTCAATGAACATCTTATACACAGTATTGAGCTGACATCTCATTTTTTTGGCAGCAGCGATGTTAGGTTAAGATTTAGTTTTGTTTGTGTGATCAACAGGAACAGGAACAGTACAAGTGCTCAGAGTACCTCATTTAAACAAACACAAGGCAACCCTTGTTAAAATATGAATGACCACGAGATGGCAGCAGAGAGAAAGATTAAATCCTGACTGGCCTGTGCTACCAGCATGCTGAGCCTGGACATTTCTCACCTGCTGTCGGGCGAGAGTGACCCCTCAGAGGACATGCCGTGGTAAGGAGAGGGTGTGAATCGAGCATCGGGGCGGAACTCTTTATCATACGCCAGAACATTCCACTCCTGTCTGCGATTCCGAGCCTTCCGAACCTTCTTTACCTCCCGACCAGGATCCTCCACTTGCTTCTGCTGCTCCTGACAGAGAGAGACAGAGAGACAGAGAAAGAAAGAAAGACAAAAAAGAAAGAAAGAAAGAAAGAAAGAAAGAAAGAAAGGAAAAGAGAGCATGAGAGAAAGGGGAGCGAGAGTAGGTAATACGAAAAAAATAAAGAAGGAAAGAAAGAAAAAAAAATCAATAAAGAAAGAAAAGAAAAACAGAAAAAAAAGAAAAAGAAAAGAGACAGAAAATTAAAAAAAGAAAAATGTGAATGAAATAAGATAATAGAGATAGAAAGATAGAAAGAATTAATGAAGAAAGATAGACAAAAATGAAAAAAGAGAAAAAGAAAAAAGAAAGAGAAGAAAGACAAAAAGATAATGCAACAAAGCAAGAAATAAGGTAAAAGATAAGGAACAGAAAGGTAGAGAAAGGTAAATAAATGAACAAACAGTAAGAATTGAGAAAGGTAAAAGAGTAAAAAGACAAATAAAAGAAAGCAAGAGAAAAGAGAAAGTATATATGTTGTCTGATGATGCCCACCACCCGTCACTACCGAGTCTAGAACCTACACACAAAGTTCTAAAAGCAAACCCCACAAACACACAGGCTGGGACAGCTTTTATCTACAACTCAGAGAAGCTGGTGGAGAAACATGGAGACGGACAGATGATGGGCCAGCCGGCCAGACGAACTGAGGGACGGACGAGCAGTGGAGAGAGGGAGAGAAGTGGGGGAGAGGGGTTGCAGTAAGGTGGGTTTCTTACGGCGGAGCAGAGGGGGCTTCTGGGATGGGCCTGCCTGGACTTAGACTGGGTCGAGTGAGCCTGGGCTGGAGCGCTCGTCTGGAGAGAGGGGGGAGAGTCTGGGGGATTAGAGCTATAGCTCCACACACCTACACACACCCACAAACCCGCACACACCCCTACACACTCAGGGTAGTCGGATTGTGGGAGGGTGGTCCGAGAGAGAGAGGGAGAGAGAGAGAGAGAGAGAGAGAGATACTGCTCCACACACAAACACATCTACATGTAGATAAGATTCAGGTCTAGAAATGTGTGTGTGTGTGTGTGTATGTGTGTGTGTGTTTGTGATTATACTGATTCACGTATAATCAAATTTCGGGACAAGCCCAACATTCATACAGGGAAACAGGTGTAGTTGCACTTTTCAAAAGGTGACTCAAACAACGCTCTCTGCACTATTTGTAATGCAAAATGCAAAGCTGGCCACTGCAACACATCTGACCTGAGGAAACACCCAGTTCAACTATAAAATACATCTAAAAGCTACGATACTGAGTGTGCCGTATTTCACAGCCTGAAAGTTAAGCTGCCGCAGCAGCTCCAGCTGTCAACAGCACACCTGCAGCCAGAACTGAAGACTTTGAAGTGAGGCAATCAACATTTTCATCGACATCCTCAGGTAGTTACACTTCTCGTCAGAAGAATAGTTGCACAAATAGTTTCACCCAGAAGGAATCAACTGACAGGAATGAAACTTGGTGGGTAGGTTTGACATTGTGAGAGTCAAGTTTCACGCTCGGTTGCACATGTGATGTAAGCTGTACCTGACTGACTCAAAAGCCAAGACTGCCAGAACCATTGGCAGACAGCTGCATGACCCAGGATTACATGCATGCAGACCATTATGACGACTGCCCTTAACATCATGTCAATGTCGATAAAGACTGCAATGGTGTCGTGCCAGACTGTCATGGCATTACTCAGAATGGTCATCTTCAGTGACGAGTCTGGGTGGAGACGACCAGCGAATCAGTGTGTGGAGGCACCGTGGTCAGCGTCAATATGAATGGTTTGTTGTCACGTGTCACACGGTGTCACTCCACCTCCACCCCTACTGCAAAATCTGCAGGAACTGGGTGAGAATATTCAAGATGGACTATCACAGGACACCATTAGGAACCTCTACAACCCCATGCTGAGATATCTGGAATGTTGCATATTTTTTGCTGATGAGTATAATTAGCTTGTTGGATAAGTTGTTGTTGGAGGCTTTTTCACTGTGTTGGTTGGTCCAAAAACACATTTTCCTCCCAATCCCACTAATCTATCCTCACTTCTACGACTCCCAGATTTAGAGAAGGATGTGCTGGTACCGAATTCCATGGAACTGGTACTGGTATTAATTCAAATGTGAATGGTACCCAACCCTAATGTTTGTGCGTGGTGGAGAGCAGAGGGCAGTAAATCAGTATGAAAACCTGGAACAGAGAGTAATGTAGACTCATAATCAGCATTAGTGTCTGTAATGGTAATGGTTGGCAATGGAAGCAGCAACAGAACATAAACACTGAAGCAGAAATCAAATCTCTCAAAACACACATACTCAAAACACACACACACACCTTCTGTCTTCTCTTCTCTTTTCTCTTGTCCTCTGTGGCTTGCAGCATTTTCTCCTTCCACAGGTTAAAGAAGTAGGAGGGGTCTGTGTAGAACTTCAGCGCATCCTTTTTGTCATCTCTAGAGAAAGAGAGAGAGAGTGAGAGGGAGACAGAGAGGATACAAGACTGTGTCATTATATATTCACTGCGTAGTGTCTCCTTGTCTTTCTGTGTTATGTGTCCTGAGCTGATAGAAGCAGAATATGTGAAACATCTGATCTCTCTTTCTCTCTTTCTCTCTCTCTCTCTCTCTCTCTCTCTCTCTCTCTCTTGTTAGGAGACACTGTGCCTCTGGACACATTTGAAAGGCAGTCTAAACTGAACAGCTACAAAACAATGCGTTCACCACACTCCTCTCTCACTCCTTCACTGAAACCATTTATCAGTCTCACACTATCTGGAACAATGAGTGAAAATCACAAAATCACAAACTCCATACAGTAAATTATTATGGAAACAAGGTAAATCAATAGCAATTAATCATACAGTTAGTAGTGATTTGTAATTACTAACAACAGTGAAGTAGGAGGTAAAGATCATGACAAACAGTAAACAGTAATGGCCAAAACCCATTACACTCTGTAACTACCAAATAAACCTCTTTAAACACAATCTGTATGTTCTCTTTGCCTGAGCTGAACTGCTGCCCATCCTGTGCAGTCTGATGCTGTTGCTACATCTGCTCTGACTGGGTACCACTGCATGCCTTTAACCACCACGGAGTTCCTGGCTGTCCTGCACTGTGGAAGCTTGGAATGCATTCCTGCTGACCCATCCGATGACCCAACTACTTAATTATAGACTAATCAGACTTTTATTCCTCTACCTTATTAAACACTGAACACTCCTTTCTTTTGCTTGTCTTGTTATCTGGTGTTGACCCGAGGAGGATGGGTTCCCCTTTTGAGTCTTGGTTCCTCTCGAGGTTTCTTCCTTTTGAACAGAAGGAGTATTTCCTTGCCTCTGTCGCCCTTGGCTTGCTCACTGGGGGCCAGATTCTTTGTAAAGCTGCTTTGTGACAAAGGCCCTATATAAATAAATGTTGACTTGACTTGACTCTCTGCATATGTTTGTTATCTGATCCAAAAATGACTGTAAATAGATAATTACAGCATTATTGTGATCATTAGCAGCATTATCCTTCATTTAGTAATTTCTTGTCTTTGGAGAGTCTAAACTTTTGTATGGCGTTGTGCGTAAGATAATAAGGAAGTGAGGGATGACATTGTAAATACATGGTCATAATCTGTCTGAGTTGTCCTAGCAGCCATGGTGTGTGGTGCTGATGAAAATCTAACCTGTATGGACTGAGGATATTGAGCGGAGGAGGTTTGTCTCCATGATGGTAAATCTCCATAACAGGGTTGGGGATAGAGGCCCGGGACACCACCTGCTGATCCTGAGTGGTGGAGCTCTTGAACGCCTTCCTCATGTTTATGTCCTGCAGGGAAACTGGAGAGAGACACACAGACAGAACAAAGGGATTACAAAACAAATTGTGATAAGAAAAAAGGAAAGAAAGAAAGAAAGAAAAAGGGACAGAATGGATGAACTTGTATAAAGGGAACAAAAAAAGAAATCAGAACTCCTATTACAGCACTCTTGCTGAAGCACTCTGTGGGATCTCTACATATCCAGAGCCTTTAAAAACACATAAAGGTCAGTTTTTGAGTTAAACCCTCTAAAGGTCAAGCTTCGGCCACAACTACATGACCGACTTTCAGGGTGATTGGATGTGGCAAAAAAAGGGTGCGTCCTATCCCTGGAATCTAACTTCAAGTTCTGATTCCACGGTCATCCATGAACGGGAACTCGATTTCCATAACACTTGCTGTATGTCTCTGCACTGGAGAAGAAAAGAGAGGCTGCTCGAGGTACATGAAACAGCTCCTAGCACAGGATACATGAATGTATGCTACCCAGGAGACCTCTTGGGATTTTAGAGAGATGCTAAGATTGGACAACAATGTTTATTTAGACCACTTTTACTATCTGCAGAATCATTACGATAAACAAAATCACAGTGATCCAAATCCAGTTACATAGTAACACATGTACCACAGACCCTATCCTATAACATAACTAACAGGACTAGCTTCTAAAATTACTTGATGATTTACACCTGTTAACATCCTCCAGGGTTTTTTTAGATGGGCCAAACCCTTCCTTTAGACAAGCCATTTTACTCACTACCACAGTTCTTTGTTTTATTTCAAATCACAATCTCTGCATTGGATGTTCCCAGTATGTATGTTAGTAAGTTGGTGATTGCTTAACCCATAATCACACAAAAAAACCTTTCTATTATGCACATAATTATTGCTGATGCACTGAAGATTTTTAGGCAAAGCTGAAATCGAACAAAATGAAACCGAATACCGAACACAGTTTTTCATACTCTTTCATTTATTTTGCCACATTTTTCACCATTGCACAAATTAAATATGCTAAATGAATTTTGTCATGATTTTCAAAAAAAACAAAAAAAAAGACTAAACTGCAGTTTAAACATATTTATTCAACACTGAGCATTTTCAACAGCCCAGCAGACATACCAACAAAGCACAATATGACTGCATTCACAGAGAGTGGCTCACTCTACGCTGGTCAAGATTTTATCGTGATGTTGTTAAACTGGGGTCTGTGTAAAGGAGGATGTGGGCACATGCACTGAAAGTGAACAGGGGGTTTCGGTTAACGTCTTATCTGTCGTTCATAACCTCTGTGTACTTTTTGATCTAGCCCCCTCTTTTGAACCTCACATAAAAAATACTTGTTAAAAATGATATTTATCCCCTCCTTTTTTTCTTCTGCCCTATATTGGGCATGGACCATACATTCTTGCTCGTACTCTTGAGGTCCTCTGATACTGGCCTCTTGGTGGTCCCTGCCTTAAAATGCTCCACTTTCGCAGGCAGATCTGTTAGGTTATGTTCAGACTACAAGAAAATCATATTTGTTTCTTACACCAGATTGTCCTGTCTGCAATGATATTTGCGAGTGATGAGATCAGATTTGTCAACCTATCAACAACCTATCTAGATAGGATGCTTTGGCAAAGACCTAGGCATCTGTAACTTGGCAGCAAATCTCAGCACTTCCCTCACTCTGGACTTGACATCATGGTACAATCTGGATATGCCAAAAATCAGATTTGGGCTGAAAGGCCCTAGTGTTATGGTCTCTAAACTATGGAACTCTTTTCTTTTATGTTTTTTCAACTGCTCTACCTTGTCCTCCTTCAAAAGTCCTCCTCAGCACTTTCATTCTTCTTCGTTCTCTTATTTATTTATTTTACTTTGAATATGTCAAATTCTTATTGTGACGTGGCCTTGGATATTTAAAAGATGCTAAGGAAACTGAACAGACCAATAAATAAACAATAACAAACACATGTTAAATTAGCAATATGGGTACTTATTTAAATAAGTAATTTTATTAAATATCAGTTATTGGCAAAAGCACCAGCAAAAGTCAGGGTAACATGGCCACAACTCAGGTTATTATCACCAGAACAATTATCTGTACTCATTGGTTGGCAAGGGATTACTCTCACTGTTCCTGTCAACTGCAGACCAATGCAAGCTAATTGTGGGCATCTGCCAGGTCATGTATAGAGAGACATGAGAAGCCCAGAAAGAGAGCAGGTGGTTGTAATTTATGTTACAGAGGAAGCATGTGTCAGTCGTCATCCTCCTAAGCTGGCAGCAATCATCCAATAGGGGTGATAACATATGGGAAGTGACAATAACTGACTTAGAGAAGATAATTAGGTATAAATATGAGGGCACAACTAACTGAACTCCTATCAGATCCCTGACTAAACCCATTCATATCATCAGACATATTCCTATTATGTTCTTAATCACATTTATTACAGCACATCTGACAGCAGACACAGAGCAGGACAGCCTTATAACAGTCAGTTATAAGTTTTTATCCTGTCATTAGTTAAGGTTTAAGATCAGAGCAGGTTCAGCTCTTTGGTCAGTTTGCAGGACAGCCTCTTTGTAGATATGGCAGAGCTAGGTAAATACCAGAGAAAATCCAGCTTAAGGTTCTTTAAAGCAAAGGGATTTCCACTGGAGCCTATGGAGCCTCAACAGAGAGCTATCCAGGACCTGACAGATGGCCATTCTCACATTCCCTCTTACACACACACACACACAATTGAGTAGAATCTGTGATGTCGCAAATAAATGAAACTGCAGCACGTTTGCAGTGCTTTGTGGGCAGTGTGCCCCAGCTCCATAAGGCCTACTGCTGCTCTAAACAGCACCATTTATGTTCACTCAGCAAAGCATTAATCTGGCAATGAGAACATAAGGAAAAGAGCAACACTGACACAGTGCATTTTAATGGACACTGAAAGCACAAATTAGGAATCACCTGCAGATCGGATATCATACTGCTTTGTCCAGATGATTTTTTTCAAGAGATAATAAACAGTAACATGGTACAAAAAGTTAGAAGAATTGGAGAGGGGTCACATCATAGGGCTTACTGCCATTTTTCATGCCATACTGGTAGTGCGGATATTACTGCGGCTTGCTGTTGGCAGCAGTGAACAGAAGAAGGTACACACTAGCGACATATATATATATATATATATATATGTATATATATATATATATATATATATATATATATATATATATATATATGTTATTGTAATATTGTAATATTGTAATCTGGCCATCCTATCATACAGTACATTTGATATAGTCAACAAGCCGCTTTGTGCTAATTACTGACTAACTGACCTAAATGTTGCACAGTATAATTTTTATTGTATTATTGCTACCATTTATTTGGCTTGTACTGTATGATAACTGTGCTCTATTAGAAGAGTCCTCTCTCTGAGGCAGTTAGCTCTTCTGGACGTGTAAAATATATACAGGGCTAAACTAAATATTAATTGAGAGTCAGGCCTATGGAGATGTCATGTGTGCAATCACTTGCATTCATTATTCAGGAGCTGCTCTTTATTAAGCATGTCTCAGAAGTCTGTCTGTCATGGAGGAGGGGGGGCGGGGCCTGCTGCTGCTTTACGCTGTGGGCTTTGATGTAGAGAGTCTGTGACCGTCTCGTTTACTCTCTAACTGGAGCTGTCACAGATTAGCTGCACTGTAATACAGTTCTGATTAGGCCTTAAGGGCCACCGTACTGCCTGACTGAGCATTAAAGATTAGGGAGGATGGCATCACTCACACAGGAGGGAAAAATCAGTGCTATGCAGACAGTTATAATGTTAATTAATCTAAAACTACTGGGATAGTTCGACTACACAAGACGTTATTTACTTAATTAATTTTCTATGGGGATCATTTTGCCTACCCCTCCGCCATGAACAGCTTTTAGAAACATGTTGTAGGACAAATCATTACGTCAAAACAGCACAAAAACAAATTAAGATTAACAAATCTGTTATTTACTACATTTTTGGGGTATATTTAATTCTCCAGCATCCAGATTCATGTTCACCAAAATGTCCTCCTTGCTATGGAGAGCAGGTATTGCCCAAACAACGATTTGACAGTTTCTTAATGTTGCTAAAACTGTATACCAAAAATAAACTCCTGGAAGGAGTGCTTATGACACCACAAACTTTTGTGCGGTTTTATACACCAAAAACTAGTTGCAATTCATTTTTATGTGACTTTTGTCTTTGAGAAACAGACTATTTTTGTTACTGTGCCTTTAAGAATGATATACTGGCTCAGGTAAATTACCTCTGTTCTGACTTGCTGTTCTGTTTTGTACCTAATTTAAAAAGCAGTCCTGGCTAAAACACGCTTTATAGCTTTTATAGATTTTTTGTTTGTATAATCACCAAGAACCTTATCCTCAACTGTAGGTTGTTCTGCTATAAACTCCTATAAAAGGTAAGGTAATTCGTTCGGCCAGGAGATTTGGTAGGAGTATGCACTGGGGCTGCAAGGTTAATTTAACAAGTTATGGAAGCTGATAACTCACTAATTAGCACTGTACAAACTTCATGCCTAAATCATTAAACATACCTCAAACTGCATCACTGGACAAAAAAAATCAGATAGCTAGAAACAATAGCAGCCGGAGCCTGAATTTTACCTGCAATGATCCACTTAATAGGCAACAGTATGTTATACTCTTTCAGAAACTACAGTCCATTTGAATTTACTTAATGGGGAATTCCATTGATTTGCTGGAATGTCTAGATGATTTGAGATGTTTTGGATTTAAACAAAATTTAGAGAGTTGATGTAAAACACTCCTTTCTAAACATTCCTTTCTTCACTTCAGTCAGAAAGTCAGAAATTTTCATAGTGGCAAAAACATCTGAAGAGATGAATGCATCTAAAAGAGAACGTTATTAGATAAAGCGTTCATGAATAAACTTCCTGATCCCCGAGACACTGTTTTGCAATCATTTTAGTAAAAGATTTCTGTCTAAAACATATTTTTAAAATCCATTCATGCCAGAGAGATAGATCCAGAGTGCTGCAATTTATTTTCCTGTTTAACATGATTTAATCATTATGGATATTATATATGAACAAACAGAAGGCACATTCATGTTCATAGTCAATAAAATGCATATATTCTAGCTGTAGATATTGTGATATCTGGTCCTTATCACCACTACTGTAATAAAGCCAATGCGTGTACAATAATTTCACAGCAAAACATTCTGAATAAATTAGCTTACAAATCAACAACTGAATTAGGCAGACATTTTGAAAAACTTGATAACTGCCTCTTAACTGGTAAAGTTCACGCTTCTAGTAAAACACGTGAGACGTCAAAAATGTCCTGGCTAATTCACTACATTTGTTGCAAAAGGAAAACTGTATGCATCTTATTTTTAAGGCTGAACCATTCCTTTAAGCTGCAGTCTGAAAAAGCTGACTGTGTGAGGCTATCAGCAATGTGCTGACATTTACATTCATACCAATGACATCTGGCCAAGCAGAGAAACAGAGAATGAGGGTAAGTACTTCAATCACTCTGCTACATTGCCCAATTAAGGTGCAGATGTCTTGATCCAAGCATGGGCGTACCTATACAGAGCTCAGCTGATTGCTGTTCAGCAAGATTCTCCGCTAAATCTACCACTCATATCACTCTCTCCATCTCTATGTCCTTGTATCCATGGGTCAAGTTAGGAATGAAAGGCCAGCAGAAACCTGATGGCTGGCTATCAATTAGTAATTATATCAGATATTCAAGTGTGTGTGTGTGTGTGTGTGTGTGTGTGTGTGTGTGTTGGGGGGGTCGGCTGGTTTTGGATGTGTCTCAGACATGAATCCCAATTTCCTGTTCCCTGTAGTGGAAGTCTTAGCTTAATTTCATTTTAACAGTTCCACAAAACATGTAATTATGGTGGTCAAGCTTTGGCATATGACTGTATATATAATCTTAATGTATATAACAAAAAATTAATTAAATGAAGTGTGGTCTCTGAATTTGACAAAATACTGCAACAACACCACCACCACATACTACTACAACTACTACTATTACTACTATTAGGTTTTTTTCTCTACTCCTGTAAAAACATGTACAATGTATATGTACCCAAAGAAATGGCTTTACTCTCAATCCAACATGGAGCTTTGGTTACAAACAAGCCCATTTTGTGCTCCTGATATTTAACTTCAGTAAATGGATACACACACAGACTTACACCCATCCCCCGCCAACACGCACACACACACACGCACACACACACGCACGCACGCACACACGCACGCACACACACATCTGGTTTATCAATATTCAGGCGCTGTTTTTCTTTGACTCTTTTCCTCTCTCCTCCACCCTGCTGTTTCTGTGAAGCTCTTTTCTCTGTACTCTAAACTCTAGCAGTACACATGAAGAACGGGTCATCATCGGGTCAGACAGACACACACCCAAATACACACGTAATGGATTCCCTGTGGGCCTTCATCAGTGGAGGCATTAAAAGCGTGGGTGGAGAAGCATCTATCTTTCTCCCCCCGGGCGGTCCACTGCAGGCGAGGGGCTAGGGGTTAAATGGACACATTAGGATTTCTTCAATGTGTGGAAAAGTCAATGAGGGGAGCTGTTAATTCTCTGCTATCCTCCTGAAGTAACAGATTTAGATTTAGCCCCCCGTCACTTGAAGACACCCTGAATGTGGTGTATTTATATCTGAATGTTACATTTGTTCCACTTTATTCTGAGTCATCTAGTCATAATGTTTTTGAGACAGATAAACACACTCTTAAGATCAGAGAGGCTTTGTTGAGATCAGTGCTGAGATCAGATGGAGTGAATAAAGCAAAGAAACCTACAATCCCCTCACTAAAATCAGGTCCACTGCACGCCACTTCAAAGGTAAAAAAGCTATAAAAAAGGTAGACCATTTCATTTGATGCACGTCAGTCATGCTGAGGTCTGGAGCTATTAGTGGCCAGTAACTGTTAGACCAATTAAGAAAATTAAATTAAATTAAATATCATCTTTAAATAACACACATACACACACAAAAAAATTAAATACCACCTTTAAATAACACACAAACACTGAAGTAGTACTGACTGATAGTTTAGACAATGCGCATTAACTACTACAGAATGACTACCTTAAATATTACTTTAATGTGTCTTTGAAGAGATGTGGTTACAGTTCCATGTGGACAGATTATGCATTGTTGTGTTATTATTGTTACCATGATAAATTTCTTAATGCCCACAGTACTGTGCTAAAGTTGCAAGCATTAGCCAGGTTTCCATCCAAACAGACGTTACATGCATTTACAAAATTTTGACAGAGAAAATGTGAATTATGTTGTTTTTGTACATCTATGCAAAAAACTTTGGGCAGAATGAAACAGAGGGCCGAAATCTCTGTAAATAACACCTCAACAACGTCCACCTTCACAAGGCTGAAGTTGGCTTTTTTATTCCATCTTAAACGATGCCAGAATGTAACTGTTTCACCATTTAAGGTGGAACGGGAAAGTCAGATAAGAAGCCAACTTTGCTCCACCAGAATATACCAGACAGTTCTGGAAGCACATTGTGCAGAGCCATTCTTCAAACAAGGATTAACTATTTCAGAATGTCTAAAGCAGCCTTCAAAAAGCTATACACCATTGAAGAGGATAGGTTTTTTGCTTTTCAGCTTTAGTGATATTCCAACTTTTCCATCTTCTCTCAGCATAAAAATCCCTGTGATATTTGGATGTTTTATTGTTTTTTTGGCTGTTCCATTCCGGGGATTTTTGAGCATGTTAAAAATATGTAAAAATCCGGTGGAAGGAAAAGCCCTGATAGTGTGAGAATTTAAATAGGTGCGTATTTTGCCATTTAGCATTTTGTGTTCAGAAAAAATATTATTAAAAAAATATATATTAATAACAAATTATACTATCCTCATGATAACTGCTGCTAAGGTTAAAAACCTGCTAAGGTTAAAGACCCATGCAATATATATACACACACATACTGTATATAATTACACATATATACACATACTCCCTACACCCTTACTTACTTACATTACATGCACATTCAATCATTTGCTAATAGTTTATATCCACACCAACTTGCAAAAAGGGTAAGTCTCTAAATGACTCTAAGGACATGAAAGGTTAACCTTTGGTGGTGGCAGCATTTTAATACTGAACATGATAAAGATGGCAAAAATATGCATATTAATAATTCAGTACAATTGTAAGATATACATTTTTTGCTTGCGTTGATAAGTAAATGCATGATATTATACTTTGTTATTATGATACAGAAGGCTTCATGTTTCATTTGACATTAACGCAAATGTGTTACCAAGGGCACACATATTTATATAAGGCTGATGTTATTTGGGTCCAAAACCAGTCAAAATATATTTCTCTGACAAACTCTGGCATATAATCCACTGAAGGGGAGAAAAGACCTAGTGAAGATGATGATGCCAGGTATAAACACTGGGTATTTAAAAAAAAAAAAAATGTTTTGAGATGTATTCCTTTGTGAGATGCGATTTGTTTAGCAACACCAGTGCTGTCACCTAAAAAGGTAATCCACAGCTCAACATTAATTTCAAACATTATACATCAATATTCAATCATATATTCCTTCTCTAAAATTGAACTGGACATGAACATAATGCACACTGATCCACTACCCCTCCCTGAGAAACTGGAACATCATCACATGTACAGAAGAGAGAACACTGAAGGAGGGTAACAATTCACCCACAGACACATGGTGTTGCCCTGAATGAGGACGTGAAACACCGTCGTAAAACTAGAGCTTGAGCGAGGAGAAAGGCCGTGAGAGCACAAGTGTGAGAAGGAAAGTTATTTCTGTCCATGAGACATTCTTTCTCCATCTCCCGCAGTAAAAAAGCTAGGTCATGTTGCTAACTATAGTCTCAAAGGAGGCTTTAATAGAGGACAGCGCTCAAAGGAGAACAATCTCAAACAGCCTGATAACATGAACTTCATGATGAAGCCATAAGAGCATCAGACCAACTCTGTGAAGGTCAACATCACAAAGAGAAGCTCTTACCTTCCTCCACAGTGGAGTCCAGCTGGGTAACTTTGACAGCCAACAGATCTACACGCTCCTGCAGGTGGTTCATCCGCAGGTAGAAGCTGTTAGCTTCTTTAAACAGCTCCCCAAAGATGTCCTCAGCATGACGACCTGCAAAGGGTCAGCAACCAACAATTAGATCACAGCAGCAGAGGGAAAGATTATTGATCCCCTTTTCTCATCCCAATAAGAGAGAATGACAACTGAGGAGAATGACATGACGTATCTGTCTCAGGTGCTCAGGCCACAGAGGTATGAAGTGTCTGATATCTACTGTATGCTTAGCTGCCCGTAAATAGCAGGATGTCAGTTGCACCCAAATTGGATATGCCCATGTGTATTGTGTATTGGCAAGAACCTGCTGATATAAATTAATGATGTATTCTTCTGATACTGTAAGTAACTGCAATTTTTAACCCCAATTTACAGGAAAACTGTCTAAACTAGTCTAAATAATTATGCCCATCACTGTGACGAGGGGCAAGAAATAGCAGCTAGATTAAAAAATAAATAACTATAAATATGCATGAAGTTCACAGGACCTTATCTTTAAAAGGTATTCAACTTCAACTATCCAGTTTTCTTTGAAGCATTTAGAAGCCAGCAGGCACGATATCCCTGGGGCATACCAATTCATTTACAGGGTGTGTTTTGAAAATTGCCTTTAAATGTTACACAAAAACAACAGTCCGCGGTTACTGGTTATTTAGTTTGCAAGACAGATGGCCGTTTCCTGTTAAAGTAGTTTTTTCCACCATCATCATTATGCCACAGAATGCACCACAATCCCTGACAATAAACAGAATTCTGTTGTTGCTCCAAACGCTTCCTGCAACCCGTTAGAAAAACCATGTGTATAATAATATGAACATGTTACAAGGCATTACAGACTCAGTCACAATGTGTTACCCTAAAAAGCGTTTATATGAACAGTCGGATACACTGAAGGATGGAATATCATATGGACAGATGCCCAGAGGTCAAAAAGAGGACTGAGTGGATGGACAGACTTACTGAGACTGCCGAGCTGTTTGATGATGGCAGCCAGGGTGCTGTTGGTGACACATTCAAGCTCACTGGTGACTCCATCAGGCAGAGCCCCCCTGCACAGGTGCCTAGGTTCGATACTCCTCTTTACCAGCGGCATGGCTTACTACTGCATAGGGGAGAGGGGGGAGAGAGAGAGAGAGAGACAGAGAGAGATCACATGTCATCAACATTACTGTCTTTACTGATGAGACATTTCCAATACACCTTCAAAAGCAAGACAAATTTAAACAGAACCCAAAGGATCTTGCCATTCTAGTTCTAGCCCCCTTGAGTATTATGTCCTATTGGTACCAATCTTGAGCAGGTACCAAACCCATAAAACTGGAGTACAGTATTGGATCGATGACCAAAGGAAAAAGCACAGTTCCAGTTCTTGGTTGCCAAAGGTTCCAGCAATTTGAGCAGCAGAAAAATGCTGTCAGTTCCTGTTTGGGTTAGAGCATATTTTATTCAGATAATGAATCTAAATCACAACAAATAGAGGTTTAATTCTGTATCTGAATGGAGATGGGAATTAAATAAAAGAAGAGGTTCAAATAATGAAGAAAAATAATAATGAACAGAAATTCAGCCAGTTTTCTTGAATCAATGTTTTTTTGGCTATGGCAGCATAACAAGATTACGGTCATGATCTGTAAACACAAAGGAAGCAAAAGAATAGCTCTCCAGAGAGGCCAGGACCAAATCATGACTTACATGAGCGGAACGGCAGGGTGGCATGGAAAAGCATAAAGAAATTGAGCGCTGAGTCGTCTCTCACACATGCACTCCAAGTACAGAGAATGCTCTGCGGCCTCGACAATTTTGATGAGAGATAATGGCAGCATAAAGAGCTCCACATTAAAGCTAGCGTCTCCGCTCCGCCGCCCTCACTGAGCTGTTCCACTGATGAGCTTGGTTTGTACATGTGCGTGCGTGTGTGTGATTTCCCCTGGGGCCAGTTCACATCTCAAGCTGTTTCGCACCACAGCAGACAACACAGAACAGAGATCTAATGAGCCACTGGTCACAGCCACACATACAGGACACACTGATGTGCACCCACACACAGACACAATGCTAGTACAGCCTGATCAGTATGAACATTTGATACCGCTTCACAATAAGACTACCCTTAAAAAGTGTTTATGAATGATTTAATAGTTAATTACAAACCATAAAAATGTGGACTGACAGCCAAAAGTTTAGATCTAAGTCCAACTAAATGGATGTGTTTGGTTATCTTACAGCATTACACTTGAGAGATGCCTGAAACAATACATATCCCGATATACCACATATACTCTTTATGTTTTACAATATTAGATTTTTGCCATATTTTGCCCTTTCAGTTTAGTGAATATTCATGATGGACAGATCGATTAAATTGGTCCACAATTGCTTATAAAAAATCTTGTTATATCAGCCTCCATTGCTAGTTAAGAAAGCTGTTTTATCCTCCTGTGAAGTTCCATTCTGGAGATTGTTTTAAGGTGGACGCATTTTATAGTTTCATGTCTTCACTTTTATTCTAAAGCTAAAAATCAGGAGAACCTTCTATGAGTAGCTGTGTCTAAACATTTGACTGGTAGTGAATAAGCAAAAAAAAAAACGGTCAACAGTACAAAACACAAAACTTGGCCTGTAAAAAGGTCAGGTCAAAAAACTGTATACTCTAGTAGCTACTAACTTGATTGTCAGTTTTCAGTTGTCACATTTTAAAAACCAAAATAAACAGCAAAAACTCTGGCAAAAATACGGTCTGATTTAAAGTCTTAAATCAGTGGTTCTCATTCCTGGTGGATATTTAACAAAGCAATATTTCTCAGTAAGCTGGATAACTAAAGTTAAAAGTAGAGAATTGTCCAATGAGAATGTTCTGTAGCTCTTCTTTTATTGGACAGACTTGTCAGCATGGGAGGGTTTTGGTTGTTGAATGTCTTGAACAGACAGATATGTTTATACTTATACAACATGCGACTCAAGTTCGTTTCAGACCACCTTAAATTGTGTCTTAATGTGTTTACACTTACATTTTTAATGTGGTCGGCTTTATCCAGATATAAGCCTGACATGCAAGATGCGTTAAGGTGTGAATAGGGTTCCACTTCACTTAAGAAAGGGTAAATTATTAGTTCATCCGTTATGTCAGGTAATGCTGGGCGGAAGGGAAACTCTAACACATGCAGTGCAGTAGTATTCCAGAACCCACACTGAGAAACAATGTCTTAATAATTCACAGAAATCAAGCTGTACATAAACTTTCTGAGCAAGAATTGCTAAGCTTGAACAAAAATGAAAAGAAAAAAACATGCAACTGGCAAATGCTTTTACAGACCCAAACAATACCTGCTCTGTGGTGGTCCTGACCATTGAAGAACAGGGTACAATGGGGCTAACAAAGTATGCAGAGAAGCAGATGTACCACACACTGTAATTAAAGAACTACAAAGTGCACCTTTATGGTAAGTGGAGCTGATGAAATTGACTGTAGAGTGTTGATACAGTGAGGTGTACCCAAAAGTGCCTGTTTGGTGTATTCTCACCTCTTGTTGGTGTATTCTCACCTCATGTACACCTCTTATGTAATCTCTGCAAATGGTGTTCCCTTTCATTGACTATGAAAGTCCTTACTTGGGGACAGTATTAGTAATAAGTGCCTGCAGTAACTGACACGACACACAGCCATTAGCACACTCTAATGGGGCTTGCCAAAAGCATGGCACATCACTGGAACTGAAGCCGACTTTAACGAACCTGATTAATCTATGATTAACTTAAGAGCTAAGTCAGGTGTGTGGGAGCAAGGAGATTACAGCGCTGTCAACCTTCTGGACTGGAGTTTGAAAGCCCTTCATAGAATAGAGCCTTTAAAATACACCGAGAGGTGATTAACTGATTTGTGCTCGTACCAATGCTTTCAAATGGTAGCACTGTTTCTTAAATCCATGTATATTTGTGAGGGAAGGATCCTACTTCTTACTTGACAATTTTATTTGTTCTTCTTTAGTAACTTTTACTGTTACTCACATTTCTCACAGTGAAGTTTAGTATTTTAATTTAGACCAAAAGTCTTCCAAATTAAAAGAACAGCAGCTACCAAATTCCTATGTTCAACAACAAGAACTACTTTCAAACGTACTGTTCATTTAACCCCTTCTGGACGTTTGTAGACATAACCAATCAGCTACCTGTGTGATTCTTCAAGCCGTAATAATCAAATCAAAATCATAGATTTACAGAACTTTGTTAAGACTTACATATTAATCGATATTTAGCGTTGATTTAAGCAACTATTCGTACTATTCCTATACATTTCCATATAATCACTGTCCAAATATTACAATAATTTTGTCTATTTCCACTTTGATCTGAACACAGCAGCTGCTGTTTTCATAGTGTGGAAATCTTATAAATTAGGAACGTACCGAAATGAAATTTTTTGGCCAAACCCGAAACCAAACAAAATGAAACATTTGGCCGAAGAGCCAAAGGCTGATTACCAAACACTGTTTTTCACAGTATTTTATTAATTATGCCACTTTTTCACCATTGCATGAATTAAATAGGCTAAATCCCAGATAGCGAGCGGATGTGGGCCACATTTGGCAAAGATATGGCACTGGTGGCCCGCTGTTGGCAATAGCAATCTGCTGTGAGAATATTTACATCATGCATTTGGCCCACCTGTCTCAAAACGGATCTGGTCCACTTCTGGCACAGGTACAGCAGAGTTGCCTACTTTTGGCCGAGCATGGCCCTAGTGTGGTGCATATGTGGCCCACATCTTGCTACTGTGAGGGAGTTCTGTTTGGCTCGAATGCCTCAAACTGAATAAAAGTTGGGAAACGTCAGCGTGTGACTTGCTGTGGAAAAATAACGTGCTAAAGTGCCAGANGCCCTAGTGTGGTGCATACGTGGCGCACATCTTGCTACTGTGAGGGAGTTCTGTTTGGCTCGAATGCCTCAAACTGAATAAAAGTTGGGAAACGTCAGCGTGTGACTTGCTGTGGAAAAATAACGTGCTAAAGTGCCAGATCAATTGGTTCTAGCCCTGGAGCTCAGGAGTAGAAGTTCCACTCTGGTTCTCGTCTACATCCGGGAACTAGAAAAAGGTAACAGCGTCATTAAAGATATCATTGTTTGGCATAAATTATTCAGTCTTTTCATTTATTTGGCCGAACACCGAAAGTGGATTTTTTGCCGTTTTCGGACGAATATTTACAGTTGCCGAGCATTTGGTGCATCCCTATGATAAATGGACAAACAGAAATGGCCCAAATCGCTTGGAAAAAAGTCCACTGACTTACATTATAATTAAAATAGGTTTTTGCCCTCTCCTGTAAAATTGCCATTTTGGAGATACTTGTTGTTCTTTGGATGGTGACGTTATACATATTTGCAAATTATTCTTTGGCAAAATATCAACCTTGCCAAAAAACTAAACTTGTAGCTGCAGATGAATTTTTTATATAGACATTAAATAACTATAAAGAAACTCCTTATCAATCGGAGTGGCATTTCTTATTAATAAAAGTGTAGAAAAAAATAAACTGGTGTATTTACATGTACAGTAGTCCCCTCATAAACTCTACAACTTTGATAGCCTTGGGTCTATCACACAAAAAAATCTAGCAAAAGCCCTGCATGTGCAGATCAGTTACAACGGGATTATTGCCCTAATGTAGGACCCCATAATCTTGCAAGTGACACTGCTGGGAAAACTGAACCCAGCAAACACAATCATCAATCTATATTCAAACAAGGTTTTATATCCCTAATCCACACCAACCCTGTCATTATACTTCAGTTAAAGCACTACACAGATTTGCCCAACAACTTCACATAGACGTGTGCAGATGCAGACCTCTCTGTGTAAGGAAGGATGCATAAAACATGAAAAAATGACTGAAATACTGAAAGCCAACAATGTGAAAACTGACCCAAATTTAGGTTTCAGCCCATGAAATTCAATACGACAAGTTCTACCAGCCATGTGTGACAGAAGAGTTAATACGTGGAATAATCGTTCAGCTTCACATACAGAGACGCTTAGTACAGCCTCTTTGACAGAACTAGGTCCACTTCGGCAAACCCACACTTTTTAGGGCAACTCTCAGCACTGATCAAACACGGCTACTCCAACCCTAAGGATGATGAAGCTCTGAGCTTCCAGCACATGAAATCTCTGAATTGATTACACAACTGGGTCATGACTATCAGTATTGAAATTCCAATGTTTTTGTGGTACAGAACAACATACAGTAACAGCACTGACTACCACAACATTATTTAAACTACTCTTTCTAAAATTAGACTGTTTTACTACATACGCAGAGATTTAAATGTTTTATATATGAAGTTTAACGTAATTTTGTTCTAAAATCCATTAAGCGCCATGATGATATCCTTTCTTGGCAGTGGGGTTTACACACACACACACACACACACACAAAAAAACAACATCTCAATGATATATTACAATTAATATCATGTTGAAGACCTAAAAAAACCTTTAAAGTCCTAAAAAGCATGTGTTGTTTAGCTTGCTATACGTCAGCTGTTAATCTCTTCAAATCTCTTATTACTACAAAATTTAGCATTCTGGACTTGAACTAGTGTAAAACATGGTGGTATGTTTCTATACTATGACTTTTCCTTAAATTAGACAAAAAAAACATAATATATGGCCTTGCCAACAGTATCGGAATATACTGCAACATATTACATTGTAACCCCTGCATCATGACGCATATCATATCGCCATATTGCCATATTGCCACAAAGGAGATATTTTACTCTGTCTCTACAACGAGCTACATACAAAGCTGTAGCACTGTCATGTGGCTGGTTTGACTTTTGATTTGATCTCACAGTATGAATAAGACCTTTCATGGCATTTCACACCAAAGAACACCACCACCAGAAGACTGTCACACACACAAACCAAATAAGGCTCTTACATTTAACCAAAACACATATAAAGCAACTTATTTTATAACGTTCACATAAACACTTGCTTATGTACACAAATTGGGTAAAAATGAACTCAGACCATGAAAAAAAGTAGACAGACTTCTGCACATTTTAAAACAGAATTACTGCTTATTTGCTTAATTCAACATAATGGAAAAAACAGAGATAAAATATGGTCTGTGCAAAAGTTCTGGCACATTTTATATGTTATATTTTCCGCAAAATGACAAGCTCGGCAAATAAACTGTGTGCTACAAATTGCAGAAAAATGCCAGATTTTA
The DNA here is from genome assembly GCA_034552555.1 of Semaprochilodus insignis. Lineage (NCBI taxonomy): Eukaryota > Metazoa > Chordata > Actinopteri > Characiformes > Prochilodontidae > Semaprochilodus > Semaprochilodus insignis. The sequence continues at coordinate 8,592,439 of CM067482.1, forward strand.
GTTTGTTGTGACTGTATAGACACATTTTGTAAGACTGAAATGCAGTTTGCAATAGGGCAGATTTCTGTGTGTACCACAAACAATGGATTCAGGTAAAGGAAATCAAGGTCAGAAGAGAGAACAGAGCCGCACACACACACACTCACACTGACAGACACGCATGTCAGGCTAATATGAAGTGACCAGTCTGACCTCACTGTGTCCCCACAGAACCCTAATGTATAATGACTGGTTCTCTCTCTTTCTCTGTGCATCTCTTGCACGTACACACACACACACACACACGTCACGCACACTCCTGAGATAAAATATTTACACTTCATTTCTCTTTTGTCTCAATCTTCTGCTCTCTCCTCGTTTCACTCTAATGCTCCATAAATAAAGCAGCAAGGCTGAGTAAGCGAGCGCTATCTTCAAGGCCAGATCGGTGTGATCCTGATCCCCCAATGCATTCGGCTGAACTGTACTCATAGATCAGTGCCCTGCAGAGCGTAAGTAACACAAGGAAGGGTTAATGGAAGGGGTGGGTGGTGAAGCACTTCATTTCAGTGCAGGAGCTCTTGTGTGCATGTGTGTCAGTGTAGTTTATGCTCAACACGTACAGAGTGATAAGCTCTATAATTAATCACGGAAACTCTGATCCACCGAAAAGACATCAAGGCTGCTCTGAAGGAACTTCTCTACCAACTGTTGTCTGTGAGGAACAGGTAGACAATAAGGGAGCTTTCTGTCGGCACTCTCTGCTGCAGAAATACTCCAGTGCTTCTCAGCCTAATCTCAACCTGCTGCAAACACGGCATACAGTCGATTAGTGAAAACGGAAACGGCATTGGAGTCTCAGTTGGAGTCCCTGTTATTTACGTAGGCAAAGTTAAAATATCAGAGCTCAGAACCTTTCCAGAAATAACTGGACATGCATTTCTTAAGATCATTACCTTGGAGTGACAGTATGCTGTCCCAGTAAGGGGAAAAATGAGACAAAGCAAAAACAGAAACAGTAGTAGCTGAAGAAACTGAAACTTTGCAAGATTTTGGCATAATGTATAAAACAGTGGCTGTCACGGTCACTGCTGCAACTGCAGATGTGTCATGGAAAAAAGCTACAACTCCTGAACCATACAGTGGAAATAAAAAGATATAAATACGAAATAAATATATTGCCATCTTTATCTGGCATCTTTTTTATTAACACACTGAAATCAAAACTGAAATCAAAAATTGATGAGAACCAGAACTAATAAGCAGAACTGGAATCAATAAAATTGATACATTCGTGACAAATAACTAACACACTAAGTGTGTCAGAAAGGTCTATTAAATGTATTTTGGCTAAATGCTAAAATGGTTGCAGCTAGCTCAAATACTAGGCATGACACAAAAAGGGGAACTGGTTTGGGGGGGTCTTTCAAAGTGCAGCCTAGGAGCCCCTGATCACTTTACTCTTTAGTCCACAGGAATCAGCAATATAGTGCAGCATTCTTTAATGGTGCCACAAAAAGAGAGAGAAGAGCAAAAGAGAGAGAGAACGATAGAGATCGCGCAATAAAGGACTGCTGACATGAGCCCATACTCACAAAGCTTCTCAAAGGAAAGGTGCTGATTTAGAATCAGATTCATGTCGCATATATGATAATGTTACTGACAGAAACAGAACCTAGATCAGCACTCCTTATCTGAGACATTTCATGAATGCAGGCCGATGTCAGGAAATTGGCTGCTCCACTTAGAGCAGACACAGCATCTGTATATGACAGTGTGGCTGCAGTGCTGAAAAAAGAAACCTACTTTGTCCAATCCTTCTGATAAAGCTCAAACAAAATAACAAGTCACAATAAGATAAGCCTGTACACTTCAACAGTGTGTGGTCAGTACAGCCTTGACAGTGTTACACTATCAGGACAGAGCAAATCTGTGGACCAGTTTATATTAGGCTTTACTTGGTTGCTGATGACTCAAGGTGTCTATGACTGGTTATGCATAGTAGTGCTGGTTTGTATGTGTCTGTGTGCCACTAAAGCTGGACTGAACTGAGACAGGGATAAAAAAGAAAAAGTGTGCCGCCCTCACCAAGAAGAGTGTCACCATGGAAACGACACCAAGGAAAATCCCACCCTGCAAGAGCGGTGGATGAGAGTAGGATGTGGAAATGGACAGACAGACAGGCAGACATACACAGAAAGACAGTGCAAATTGCATACACTCCATACATATCAATCATACACTGCTATAATCAAGCAGCGTACTGTTCTCTCTCTCTCTCTCTCTCTCTCTCTCTCTCTCTCTCTCTCTCTCTCTCTCTC
>CM067482.1:8599702-8665350 GCA_034552555.1 Semaprochilodus insignis
ATCAACTCAGTTCAGGTGAAGAGACTCTAGTGTCTCTCAGTCCACCAGTCTTTAATAGAAGGTCATTAATTAGTCTGACACTGAAGTCTATTCAAAGCATCATAAGCACAAAACACTAAAGGAGAACAGTTTCTATTAGCTAGAACCCAGCTCTGTCCAACAGGTCAAATAAAGCTCAAAACAAAGTGACCACTGTACCCTGATTGGTGGGCACACTTCACGCTTGTTTCAGTTTGACATGTTACATTTAGTGCACACATAAGCCAAAAGGAAGGACAGATTTCTCATAATGTAGTGGAGTATAAAGTAAGATATTTGACTGTCAAATGTAGTGAAGTTAAAGTAAAAAGTCACACAAAATGGAAATACTTTAGTACAGACTAAGCACTACTTAAGTACAGAAACCAATTACTTCCTTACTGTCCACCTCTGTTAGGAACCACTGCAACTCAGCCACAAAGCGGCAGACCACGTAAAGTTACAGGGTGGAGTTGCTGAGTACTGAGGTGCATGATGCGTAAAAGTTGCCAAAGCTCTGCTGACTCAATAACTGCACGGTTCCAAACCTCCTGCTGCATTGATAACAGCAAAGAGCGGGAGATACATGGCTTAATGAGTTTTTACGGCTTAATGAGTTTTCATGGCTAAACCACTAATTTAATAAAAATAATAATAATAATAATTATAATGAGTCATTTATGTATTTTGGCAAAAATTGAGGTGCGCTCTAGTTTTTCATTAGAAAAGTTAGGACAGGCAGATCGATTTTCATTGTGCAAAAAAGTTAAAACCTGTACAATATTTAGATAAACTTCTAACGGTCTGTACGAGTAGACATGCAGCAACTTCACCGCCAAACGGTGCTCAATGCTGTCTCACATCTGATTTTCTCCAGTCATTTGTCTCATACGTGTGTCCTGTTCACATGCACTTACATCTCTGTGCAGAGCAATTCATGCTGACAGCAGCAGGAGTTGAGCCGTGGATTTATCAGACTGATTGAAACAACAGGCCACAAGACCACAATGCTGTTTCATGCAGCTAACTGACAGTGGGGCTAGGGGACACTCAAATGTCAAACAGCAAGACTAAATGAAGAATTCTGAACTGGTATATCACCCATTCCTAATGCCTTCCCAAAATGGTGTTACAAATTTGCCATGTGCATTGTTCTTGCTGCTGGTTAATCCACACTGCCGACATGTGGAGTTCAATCTTTTAGAAACTGCTTCAGGATATCAGGTATTAGTATTCCTATCATTGATACAATACTGGGAGTAAGTGCCAGTATTAGAATAATAATATGCCCAGCTGTACTAGAAGACACTATTCCTGTGGCCCATCTTCCAGCTCTCATAAAGAACCTGCTGTCATATGTTTAATTGGTCATTCATGATCTGATTTTAAATGGCTGATGCTGTGTGTATGGAGGACAGGAGAGCAGGGCAGACGTGTGTTTGAATGGCACCACTCCCAAAATCCTCACCCCACCCCCCAATCCCCATTTTCCACGGGCCTGGCAGAGGCCCTTTGATGTGTGTATCTGGGCTGTGCTCTCTCTCTGGAAGCTCCTCCGGCCCAGCCGAAATGAGCAACCCCCACCAAAACGAGAATGGAAATGTGATTGCTTTTTCCGGCCCCTAATCCAACACGCGCAGAACTGCCCCGAATCCGCAAAACAGAAAACAAGAGAGTCATTTAAACAGGCAGAGAGAAAGCGTTGCCATGGTTTCCTTTCATGTCTTCCAATTTTTTTATGCTGGATCAAAAAAAGGAGGAAAATCATTGAGAGAATGATGAAGCTGGAATAGGAAAAGGGGGGCAGAGAGAAAGAAAGACAGAGGTGGTCAGACAGAGCAACACAAACACAGAACATCATGTATAGACAATATAATGAGTGAGAGAGAGAAAGAGAGAGCAGAAAGAAAGACAGCTAAAGAGAGACAGAAAGAGAGCAAGAAAGATAAAAAGGGCAAGCTAGAGAAAAAGAGCAAAAACACAACATAAGGAAGAAACACTGACAAACAGAAAGAAAGAAAGAAAGAAAGAAAGAAAAAAGAAAGAAAGAGAAGACAAAGATGAAGAGAAATAGTAAAAAGAGGAAAAGAAAGAGATGGAGATGGAAAGTAACCGATCTGGAGAGAGAGGTAAAGAGTGAAAGGTAGAGGGAGAAAATATAAAGGCAGACAAGCAGAGAGAAATGCAGAAAAAGAGAGGAGGAGAAAGAGATCTGGAGTGAGAGAGCCTAAATGAAAGCACAAGTAAGAGAGAGAGCGCGTCATCAGACTGCAGTGAATAAGATGAAAGATGGAAAAGGCGAAAGATTATGAAACAATGTGAATAAAACATGTGGCACAGGAGGCAGAGAGAGTAGACACACAGATCCGTCATCACTCGTTCACTGGCATGAAGAACTCTGAAAATGGGCAAACGTGCAGAATCAGATTTGTCAAGGTCAAGGTTATTAGAAGAGCGACTCATCACACTGATACTGTTTCTGAGTTATTTAGAGTTTCACTCTCCTATACGAGCTTCATGAAGTGTGTTCTGAGGTCTTGGAGCAGAACCACACAATCGTTGGCAGTCCGTACGGCTCCTGCACTGGTCAGCTTCTGTGCAGTGGAGGCTTATTCATAACATTTCTACAGCTCAGCTGCTGTTGAGCCAGGTTCAGTGGTTTTTAGTAGGAGCCTCTAAATTGCTGTCTTTCATGTCTGTTCTGGAGTTCTAAGTGAGGGAGAAACAAATCTTGATATGTTTGGACAGAACATATTTTACAGCAGTCATTATTCAGAGGAGCTGGGACAGGAAGGACACGCATTTGGATCATCTTCAGTGCTGCAGTGCTTGACTAAAGGATCAAACAGGTTCTGGAATGTCTGTTTGTGGGAAGAGACTCAGGTTTCAACATCAACATTTCTCCAGCTGCGAGGAAGGATCACTTCAAGCAAATGGATCAACTGCTGAGAAATGGCTAAAGCCTAATGACTCAGAGTTTCTTAAAAGGTCAGGAAATAATGTCATTGCCTGATAATGTGCCAACAACGCTAGATATGGCTTAGCCAATCAAATCAAAGTGCAAGTTAGATCTGTTAATGGTTATTAGGGTTTCTAGAACACTTTAGGAAGTTGATCTGCAAACATCTAGATGAGGGAGCTTTTGCAGTTTTTCCCATAATCAATGAAGTGACAATTTGGAAACACTATGCTTTGCTGTATGTTTGTTATTATTCCCATTTAAGGGATTTGTCTTTCCATTTAAAACCCCTGTCTAATCTTCTGTTGAGTGATTTTGAGAAGTACTTTTTCTGCTGCTCAATTTGAGCTTGGTGGGACTACAGTCAGATCTAGACACTGCTTTCTACTTGCATGAACCACCCGTTGTAGGGCCCTACTATAAGCAATGAAATTATTCATAACAGCATGATAGCTAGCAGTCCAAATTAACTGTAGGAATAAAATGATACAGTAGGTCTCCCACTAATATCTATCTAGGCTTTTTACAACTGTACTTTGTGGGAGTGGTGCACAATAAGGAATCAAAGATATTTCTCCGCAGTTTCCGCAAATATACTTATTGACAACAAAAAATAAAATCTCACCAAAAACTCACCAAGATGGAGCTGTTGGAATGGAATGACACTTTATATGTGTGAAGGTAATGATGATATATGTAAATGATTACAGTATTGGACTGAAAACATAAGTTTATGAGGCAAAACTGTACAATAGAAAGTCTCTAGTAGCCTGCTGTGCCGCCTTGATAAGATACAGTTGGGCATGGAGGCATACAGGTTCTGTATGGCATCCTGCGGCACATTGGACCACAGATCCTGCACACTCATATGTTGTCGAAGTTGGCATGCCTGCTGTTCCCACAAATACTCGATTGGCGATAAATCTGGCAACCAGGAGACATTCCTGGAAAACTCTTGCCGTGTGTGCAAGTATTATCCTGCTGAAAAATGCCAGTTGGAAGCCCTGCCATGGGAGGCAACACATGTGGCCGGAGGATGTCCTGCATACATGGCTGAGCTATTAGAGTTCCTCATATCACCACTAGCGGTAACTGACTGACGTATGCAGTGGCTCCCCAGATCATCACACCAACAGTTGGGCAGAGGCCACTCACCATGAGGCCTTCATACTCAAACCCGACCATCGTTGGATCCCAAACAGAACCTGGATTCATCGCTAAAGAGGATACGGTTCCAGGAGCGCCCAGATTTTTTTATTTTTTTGGTGATTAAGGTCAGCTGTGACTAAATGTTAGATAGCTATGGAGCTTGTTTCTTTTCACTGTTGTCTACGGAAAGAGCACTATGTCAGCACAGCTAACTGATTCATATTTATGGTGCCTCTTCTCTAGTTTCTAGTTTCTTCTCTAGTTAGTTCATCACAGAGGAAAAGGCAGTTTTGGTTTTGTAACACCTGGAGCTGTAGAACACTTAACACCAACAGCCTGTTCACACCTTGCGCCAAGATCATATCTGGATAAACCAGATGAGACATAACAGCCCTGTCCTGCCCAAAAGGCAAACCAACATGCATACTTTGTTTCTGTTTTACTTATGTTTCCTTATTTTTCCCCTGTTATGATGAGAGTCGAGGAACTTGGCCTGGACACATCAGCCTAAAGAGTCAGAAAAATATAAAGTTTACAGATATCTTTCATTTTCTTGTTTATCCTCTTTCCTCGCTAGTTCGCACTGGGCAGATGCATTTTGTTTATGTAAAAAATGCATATACTAAAAATAAGACTTATTTTTTACTTGTTAAATGTGTTAAATGTGGTCAAGTGTTAAATGTGGTCAAGATCTGTCTCTGACCACCTCTAAATGTGGTTTAGCTAATCCAACCAAAATCCAGTCACAAAGCATCTTGTGAGTGTTTACACCTGTGCAAAACAACATCCCAGCAGATGGTCAGCATCTCCTGAAGTGGCAGAATGCAAAGAGTCTCAGAATGCAAAATTCCTTCACTCTTGCTCACTGCCTCTCCAGCTCTCCCCCTTTATCTCTCTCTCTCTCTCTCTCTCTCTCTCTCTCTCTATCTCTCTCTCACACAATGCTGTCACCCCATCACACACAATTAAATGTGGTGCCCTCAGCACAATTGCAACAAGTGAAGCGAAGGCCCACGTGAGCTGCACTGTCCCCATTCCCCTTTGCGTGCGCTACTGTCTGAATTAGGGGCTAATGCAGAGCAGGTCAGGCCCTGGAGCTCTGCTCACGCCTGAAGACAAGGCTACCGGCATAAATAATCCTGATCTCGGAACAGTTTAGTTTTGTCTATGGTCATTTAAATCAGTGGTGACCAACCCTGGCACAAAAAGGAAGATTTCTTGGTTTAGCTGAATAACAGCCAAAAAATAAGGTTTGAATGAACGTTCATCATCTCTCCTCTTATAGGAAGAAAAAAAATATCCACACGTTGCAACTATGCATTTTCACCAGTGAGGACTCCAAATCCACCAAAAGTTACACCGTGCAACTTTAACCCACTCAGGAAGGCTATGCTTATAACTGAATTAGTTGAATTAACAACACATTAAACAGGAGTCCAGGACCAGGGCTGGAGTGTTCACTGATTTTAGCAAGTTATGATTTAGAACTTTTTTTTTAAATCCACGCTAATGATGTAGGGATCAAACATCATCTGCCAGGGCCTTTAGTGAGCAGTAAACCAGCATGCAGCCCAAAAATAGTACTTCACTGTAAGTAAACAGAAATTAATGGAGCAGACTGCTGCGAGGCTTGTTGTAATGTGCAGTGGGATAGAGCACATGCAAAGAGGGCACTGATATCGCAGAGGACATGGAAAACACTGAGGTGGAAAAAAGAAATCCTCAAAATTGCTTCGGTTCCTCAAGCAATCTTTCATCTTCAAGGAGTGTTTCTAGACAGCAAGGGCAAGAGAGATAGCAGAAGGGAAGTAGGGTGTGATAAGCATGGAGCAGGCAAAGAAAGGAGGACATGGCAGAGGACAGAGAGGGACACACAAAAAGGAGGTGAAAAGCAGTGAAGGACGGCTGTATTAGCTTGTCCTGACATCCATCCTGCACTGAAACACTCCAATAACACCAAACAAAGCGGTGGCTATATTTAGTTGCTGGAGCAAGATTTGCTTTTTAAATCAGATCTGTGGGTTTATTTATAGGACACTTTCAGCATGAAATCAGTATTCTATCAAATCAAACTAGTCTCTCAGAAAAATAGAGATAGGTGTTCATGTGAAGGCTTGACATATTGACTTCAAACCAAGCCGAACTTTTTTTTCCCCATCAGATAAAAACAAAGAAGAATTGCAACTACGTAGTCCAATCTTCAGTCCCTCGCTCACATAAATACATAATCTACATACTAGTTTTAGTTCAACCTAATCACTGTGTGCCTCATATTTAGTACACAGCCGATTATCACAGATACTTGTATGTGACAAAAACAATGTGTTTCCTGTATTTGGTCCACTCCTTTGAAACATACTCATAATATAAGTCAATGAGAAGATTAACATTTATATGAAACCCATATTTTTGTACAATGCTCATGAATCATGCAGTCAACACTATTTTTAAATTAGCTTCTAAATTTGTATAATTCATTCATTATATAGTCACTTCTTCCTATTTCCTATGTTTATTCATGGAATTAAGCAAATTCCTGCACCTATATTAAGAGTGTATCCAATAAATATGTTAATTCATTCGTCTCCAAGTACAGGGAATTTGTGGTCTATTTACTCTCGATTTTTATTATTCTACAGTTACATAAACTTTAAACTACAATAAAGAATAAGGTTTTTGTCCTCTCCTATAAATTCATAATTTTAAAAAGTGACAATATCGATCTTTGACTATGTCTGATACAAGTTGTTTTTTTAAAGAATGATAGCTGACATGTATCTTATAAAAGGTGGTATTAATCATGGTATAGTATTGATATTCTTAGATGTCCAAAGGCCTCTCACTCCAATGCACTAGCTGAAAAAGGCAAACTGTCATATTTTATAATCATTACACATAAAGTGGCATATTTCAATTTCTTTAGTTTTAATAGTGATCAGTAAGGCTTATAAGTCATGAAAATTAGAAAGTCAGTATCTCAAATCATTAGAATATTTCATTAAAACATCAGAAAAGCAAGTACAATACAAAAAAAAATTTAATATGTGAATTTATACACCCAATACTTGGTTGGGGCTCCTTGACCGTATGAATGTGGCATGGCATGGAGGCAATCACCTTGTGGCACTGCTGCAATGTTACTGAAGCCCAGGCTGCTTTGATTGTGGCCTTCTGCTTGTCTGTATTACTGGGCCAGGTCTCTCATCTTCCTTTTGACAACACCCCACAGAGTTTCTAAGTGGTTCAGGTCTGGAGTGGTGGCTGACCAATCAAGCACAGTAATATCACGGTCAACAAACCATTTGGTAGTAGTTTTGGTACCGTGGGCAGGTGCTAAGTCCTGCTGGAAAAGGAAATTGGCATCTCCGTAAAGCTTGTCAAAAGGACTTTGCAACATTGAACAACAGTCCAGTTCTTTTTCTCCTTAGCCCAGGTAAGACTCTTCTCACGTTGCCTCTGGTTCAGGAGTTGCTTGAGATTAGGAATGTGGCAGTTGTAGCCCCTTTCCTGAAGATCTCTGTGGGTGGTAGCCCTTGATGCACTGACATCAGCCTGGGTTCACTCTTGTGAAGCTCTCCCAAGTTTTGGAATTGACTATTTTTTGACAATTCTCTCCACGCTGAGGTCATCCCTGTTGCTCATGCATCTTTCCTACCACATTTTCCCCTTCCAGTCAACTTTCCATTAATATACTTTGATATGGCACTCAGCAAACAGGCAGCCTTTTAAGCAATAACCTACTGTGGTTTACCCTCCTTGTGGAAGGCGACGATAATCATCTTCTGGTCAAGTCAGCAGTCTTCTCCATGATTGTGGTTGAATATGCTGAACTAGAGCAAGAGATAAACAGTATTTATACTGTTTGAACAGTATTTCATTCAAATTTGAGATACAGGATTTCTGTATTTGTGATCTATAAGCCATACTGACCAACATTAAAGCAAAAAAAGGTTTAAAATATGTCACTTTACATGTAATGAATATAAAATATATGACAGTTTACCTTTTTTAATTATTTGTTTTTGTATAATATTGAAATGTTTTGAGATGCACTATTATATCAAGTAAAAAAATATTGAAAGTGATCTATAATGTGTTTTGGAACAAAAGCCTCTAAAGGGTTAAATCCAAACAGTAAACAGTAGGGGCATCTGACAGCAGTGAAGAGAACCCAGTGATGCAAATGAAAGCACAAAAAGTGCAGTTCACATTGTATGGAAGACTTATTTGAGATCAGTACAGGTGTCCTCTACGGTCAAGCCTGTGTCAGCCAGTCCGCCAGGTCCCCAGTATACAGCCTCCTGGCAGCGCAAACATGTGACCACTTTACAGAGCAGCTGATGTCAATGGTGTGAAAGTTCCATGGGTATGCAGAGGTCACATGGCTCAGTACAGAGCAGAATCTGCCTGGTGTTCTGTGAATGGCTTTACACATTGGTGTTGCAGGTCATCATCCCAACACCGTGATAAATCGTCACCATCTCTTATTGGTGGCTGAAGCAGTTGGGCAAAAGTCATCCGTCCAAGTGAACTAGGGCCCCTTGAGGGCGGTGGTGCAGAAGACATAGAGGGAATCATAGAACAGGGACATAAGGAATCAAACATAAATATGGAAATGAAGGGAATTTCGAGGTTGAAACAAGATGATTTCAAAATCTCTGAACATATCAAATTCGTTGGTTAATTTGCCCTTATTACACCCAGTTGCTCACAGGAAAATTAATTTTTAAAAAATCTGGATACAAATAAATCAAAGAAATCTGAAGCAAATTAAAGCAGATCTCATAGGGCTCTAGTAAACCTTCTTCTGCTTCTTCTCTACACAGACACAGATGGAATTTCAATGTGCTGCGCACTAAAAATGATGACTCGAGACAAGAGTCAATTGATCGGCATCATCAATGATCACCACACAGTCACCTGTGTGACTGCTATCATGTGACAGCACTCACTGCTACAGCAACAGGGCATCGATCATGTGCTGCCCAATAACGCTGACTCAGCATGCCAGCCTCAGGCCAAAATGTGGGGCCCGGGCTATGTGTGTCCGTGTGGTACTAATGGTACATTCTTTACAGCATTAAAATAATTCTCATTTTTACAAGAGCTATTGGGATGAATGATCCGTCCATGCTCTGTTTATAAATATGTCCTTTCATAGCAACTGTAGCGAGGATGGACAAGCACAAAAATCCGCCACATAAAGTTAAGCTTGCAGTGTAAAATGCTAAACTAGCAAGTTGGACTATGTTGTTGTACCTGATTGAAACTAGGCAGGTTTGAAACAAAAGCAACATGGTTATTTAGTACAACCTATTCATTTTCAGCATCAAAGCAGAAAACAAAGAAATTACACAGAAGCCTCAACAACAACATACACAACCATTTTATTAGTATATAGTAGTATCTGTCCAGCCATTACTTTTATCATGACTTGTTTTTCAAAAACATCTGCTGGAATATTTTCCACACCTCCAAAGTTCAGTATTAGAAATTGGTTGCTTCACACTATCTAAGTAATTCCATAATTCCAAACAGATATAGTGATGTTGAGGTCTGGACTTTGGGTTAGTTAGTCCATGGTTTTGAGAGCACCAGCAGATTCTTTGTTTCATGAATAATTTGTATTCTATTTTACTACTTCCTCTCATTAGTGAAGGCTTCATGACAGCTACACATCCTTTCAGACTCAAAGCACCGAGTTGTCTTCTCACAGTGGAAGGATGGACAGAAACACCTGTTAAACCTGTAGCGAAAGTGGAGCTTCATCTTCTCCTCTCCCTCAAAGATGGAAGCTTTAAGTACTGTTTATCTGAGGGCGACAGTTTTCGTGGTCTTACAGGCATTTTTAGTCATTTTTAATGTTCTGAGCATCAGTTTTAGAAACTCCTTATTCTCAATTGATTTCCCCTTTTCTTTATGCGAGTGCAAAATAATAAACATAATCACCTGTGAAATACAGCCTGATAGATTAATAAATAGTACTTAAGTTTAGTAAATGAAGGGTGGTCTCTGACTTTCGCACAGTACTGTATCATTTCATTGTTTTTAGGTCTCACGCAACACTGTGAATACAAAATGTAGTAAATACACAAAATAGCAATTTCAGCTGTCTGACCCTGGAACGGTTAACTGAATCCCTGATACCTGTGCACTGGGGTCAGGAATCAACCAAGGCCTGGCAAGACATTATTATCACAATGCTTAATCCGCTATACAATACTACTGTGATTTTAGTACTGCTATAACATATACTGCAATACATTACATTTTTTTCAACTGCAAATTTTGTCCCCAACGGCTAACTGTTTCAACATCTGTTTTATATAATGAGATAAAGTCTTCAGTCTGTTCATCTCATTTTAATCATTTTTATTGCAGAAAAAAACTAAAACCACCTTAAAAATCGTTACTTCACATTTATATAGTATTAATATCACATAATAATATCAATACTTGGCATCCGTGTATCGGTACAATATTGCCATGCAAACTATTGTGATACTGTGATGTATCAGTTTCCCCCAACCCATACTGTACACATCTCTAGTGAGATTGTGTATGTGTCTGTTAGAGTGTGCTATGTGAAGTACAGTGATGGGGTGTTCCTGTTATGCACTATGCTGCCGATGCACCATGTGGCTTGATCGTCCCACTTTGGCTGCTTTCAAAAGAGCTACCATGCTTGCACTTTGCTTTTTGGGCTGTCCACAAAAGACCTTAAGGCTAAAACACAAAGCTGTTCACGTAAGCACAGAAAGGAGTAGAGAATGGCCAGTGGCTGTTGCATTTATGGATACATTCAAAGAAAAAAACGGAGGCAGAGGTAGCCAAACCCACGAGGGCTCACTGTTGGAAAACGTAAACTTATTACAGAGGAGAGGAACTCATGACCTACTTGGTGACCCCGGAGTGCTTTCATTCTCGTGGGCTGGAGGAGGAAAGCTTCTATGTTTACACCCGTCATACTTAGCTGAACCAGTGGAAATGGCTTCGAAAGACAAGGCCAGTTCTAGAACATGGAACTCTCCCAGGTTCTGGAATTCTCATTAAGAAGGTTCTCTCAAAGCACAGGAGACAAGAGCAAGCCTATGTTCAGCAGTGTTCCTGGAGTAAACAACATGAGCAAATAACATGCTGCTACCTCTGACTGTCACAAAATGAGTGCTGTAGCTCTTTCACCCCCTTCTAGTCAGTGGAGCTGAGCTCTGTGGAAAAAGAAACCTCTGAGCATTGGCACAGCAACATCAGAATGTCTGGAGTTATTTGATTATGGGAAGCCTGGGCCCGTATTCATAAAGCTTCTCAGAAACAGAGTGCTGATCTTGGATTTGCTCCTGTCAGTAATGTCACTGTAAATTCGAGACAAATATGATTCTAGATCATCACTCCTACGCTGGGAAGCTTTATGAATATGGCCCCTAGTCAAATGTAACATATTTCTGTAGTAGCTCTTTTTTTGTCTTTTAATACTAGTGAGAAAACCTGGAAGAGACACATAATACAGCAGAACAAATCAGTTACATCAGAATGTCTAAAGACTATACTATTGACTGTATAAGGTAAGGTCAAATGTTACAAGGTCAAGGTAAAAATGAAGGTCTGGACAAGATAGAAAGTGTTCACTGCTCTGATTCTCCAGCAATGACTACAGACTATAATCCATTTCTGTAATCTGTGGTTAAAGACGACCTATTGTGCTCATTTTGAATGTTCAGAATTTTATTTCTGTGGTCTACTAGATTAGATTTACATGCTTCAGTTTTCCCAAAACATAATGTTTTTCTCATACTGTACATCTTAAGCCCTGCCTCACAATGAGCCATGTGCGCTCCAATAGGTCAACCACCTGAGTGGCATTTTGTTACAAGTCCCACCCCCACACTGTTTGGGTCAGAGTCCCATCCTGAATGTCAGGTAGAATAAATTGGTAAGCTAGACTGTAGAGTCTCTGCATGGTAAGATTTTCCTGTTTTAGCTCTCTGTGGGTTTTGTCAGGGTGTGCCAAACTTGCCAGTAAGGCGGGCAATAAGGACTGTGTTACGAGATTATGTCACCCAACAGAGAATAAGGCTGAAATTCACACAAGGCATTTCAGGCAGCTAAGAAAAGTGGAGAGAGTTTCCTACTCTGGCGTGTACTTTGGTTTTTATAACTTTGCAGACAGTTTACATCCACAAAAGCATATATAGCACACTAAAGGAAGGGGAAGAACTGGAAAAGCACATTAGGTCCTCTTTAAAAGGGAATCACAAAAAATACCAGGAATGTCCAAAGAGATGGTGATAGGAACCAAATGTCTGACGAGAAAATTATTCCATGAAACAGAGAAAAATGCATATCATATTCAAATATATCACTGTTGGAGAGGTATATGCAGGGTGTTAAACAGAAAATTAGTCCCCCCATGCTATTATTGACTTTGCATATTAAAACTCAGAAGTTACACATATGTTGTAGGGGTTGCACAGACTAGTCAACTTTCCTGCTTAGTAATGACACTTAAAGCTTGGTCGCTGATCATATGATTGACACTAACAACAAAGATAAGCAGCCTGGTGATTTCAGGGCCCCTATCTTTGGTTCCCTGAAGGCTAGCAATGCAGTTCAGGGCTCACTGGAAAGGGCACATCACACTCTACTGACCAGTGAGTTAATTCTAACTTTCCAACAACGCTGATCTACAGTGCTTCAAAGATCAGATACTGAGCACTGTTAACTCTGGTTTTCCAAAGACAATAATAAATGGTCATGTTCACTGGATATGGGGATTAAAGCCCTATAGCCTAATCCTGTGAAGTTTGAAGTTAGGTACTCTCTTCCTTGTCACATTAAGGCGACCTCTGCAGGCAAGCGTCTCAGTAAAGTCGCCTAGGGTGCCTGAGTCGAATACAAATTTGTGAGATTCCGGTGTTTGTATCTCCATTTCCCTGAAGGCTAGCAATGCGATCTAGGGTCCGTTGCAAAGGGCATGTCACTCTCTACTCACCTGTGGCTTTGTCACGGATATTACATATTATTAAAGTCCGTTTTTTTTTAAAGTCCCTTGTTGCAATGCAATCTCTTCTGCTTAAAAACATGAAGTCGATTCACTGTTTGTTCCGGATATTGAATACAAGGTTAACGTATATTTGAGTGGTTGACATCGCGACACCTGGTTCCTTTCACCACCACTGTGAGGAAACTAGGGCCTGCAAGTTTCTCTACAATTAACTATTTAATAAACCACAATTAATCACTCTGTTTAGATCTCAATGCCAGACCTGTGCAGAAAATCTGAAAACCGGTGGACTTCTCCTTTAACTGTATATGGTAGGCAACATAATGAGGAGAACCGTCCAAACAGCACAAACAGAGAGAGAGCGTACATTAAGTTCATGACTTCTTAACATAGCAAGGGAACCAAATGTACGTTTAACTAACACCTTATAGCCTCCATAAGAGAACTGGCTGCGTATCATATGATTAACCAAGATCTCCAGAGCTAGTTTGCCATTAGGCCACACGCTGATATGACGGTGTGAATTAATCAGTGCACCTTCACACATTACATAAAAGCAAACACTCACATCACATACTGCACACTGTTACTGTACATTAAGGGCAACAACCAGCTAGCCTTACACAATTTAAGGTGGAATGGGACGTTTAAAGAAGAAGCTGGAAGCCCTTCTCATTCTCCAGCTTCCACTTGAAACGTCCCATTCCACCTTAAATTGTACAGGCGCCAGAATGTAACTGCTGCACAGTTTAAGGTGGAACGGAACACTGGGCACCGCGGTCAGAGGGCAAATAACGGTGACCATGTTTCAAACAAAAGGTGGCGTTCAACAATTACGAGCCTCAGATTTTAGCCGTTAGCAGTCTCTCTTTGAGATGTAACGTTATTCATTCCAGACAGCGACACACATTCTCACATTTCACAAATCCCTGCTTTAAAACGCGAAACAGTCTTCCCACCTCAGCAGACACGCGAGCGTTAAGGACCGTTATGAGGTTAGCTTTAGCTGCTTAGCTTCGCTGAATCCCCGAAGACTGTAAAACCGATTAACTGTGCATTTGGTTTACCTGTGCAGGAGCAGACAGGCAGGCGCTGCTGTGCCTCGCACTAGTCGACTCGTCCCTCTCTTCGTGTACCCTTGTTTCGGGTTTACATCGCCTCCTGTGGTGCACAGCTCTCGGATGAACCGATGAAGACAGCAGAGAGGCTTCGGGTTTGGGGTGTGTGTGAATCCCTCTGACTGATGCTCCTCTCGCGCGTGTGTGTGTGCGTACGATATGTGTGTGTTTCCCTGGCAGCAGCGGCAGCGGCGACTCGTCTGCGACGCTGCGCTCTGCGCATGCGCTAACGGCCCGGCCCACCGCTTATCAACAACACAGAGCGATGCGCCACCAGTCCACACATACTGGGCCGTTTGCTTTTACACTGCATGTAAGCAACGCTCGATCAGTGTACTTTATATCGTCGTAGTATTATTAAAAATATAAATCAGTAAATAAGATGCGCCATTAAACAAGACGAATAAATCAGCTAATTTGACCACAGACCGATTTAAGATATGGTCATTCATAGGTTCATTCGCTAGGTGGCGATATTGTTCCAACTTTTGCTATGACACAGCTCACTGTTTCTCAACCCTGGTCCTGAAGGGTCACTGCCCTGCAGCTTTTAGTGTTTTTTCACTGCTTCTAACTCACCTGATCCAGCAAATCATTAACAGCCCATGATTGAGTTAAAGTGGCTTTGTTAAGGCAAGGAAAGCACAAAAATGTGCAGTGCACTGGGTGGAGAAACAGTGTGTAGGAGGGTCATACACCTACCCACCCCACCCTCATCCTGGAGATCTGCTTTCCTGCAGAGTTTTGTTCCAACCTGCATCTAACATATTGGAATTTTTAGTACATCTGATCTGTCTATTTAATGTCTTCTGAAGAGGTTAATTAGCAGGAGCAGGTGTGTTCAGAACAAGACTCCTTAAGAAGGTAGCTCTCTCCAGGATCAAGGTTGGCGGCCACTGGTATAGACAGACGGTCACAAGTTTACTGTAGTTGCAGGTTTTCATTTAAACCAGGATAATCACTTGTTTGAGACTGACTGATGTTTGAGACTAAAAACATGTGGCATTGAATCGTGTCTACTTGACTGGAAATACATCCCACTGACACATCAGCCCTCTTATGATTAAGATTGGTGATCTCTGTTGTAGATAATCTATATGTCCAGACAAAGAATCATCTAATGAGTGAATTCATCTGCACCTATTGCTGACATAGGTTTTCAAGAGTGCACACCCAACTCCTGAATATCCTCAATATCCTCCTGAAGATTTATGTTTTCTGCAGAATTTAGTTCCACCCGGCATCTAATAAGCAGGGTTGCGCCCTTACTTGGTGGAAGTAACTTTGAAAAACTGCAACTGCTTTGGGGTGCATTTTTGTTCATTAGCCAGTATACAGTATGTAGTCGCTGTCCAAAGAAAAATGTGTCTCCAAAAAAGTGTCTCCAAAATGGCAACTTTACAGGAGACGGCAAAAATCTCATTAAATTTTAATGTAAGTCAATGGAACCAGACTTTGTTCCAAACAATGTTTTACATATTTCTGTTGAAAATTTCACATACAATGTGAACGGCAGCTGCTGTGTTCAAATGATGCATAAAAGTAAAAATCAACAAAAATGGAGATCCATGTTTTTCTTTGGACAGCAGCAATATGTAGCTTGGCTAGAAATCAGGACTGTTTGAGAACCTTAAAGATTCCCAGGGGTTATTTGATGTATTTGCATAGCGCAGGTATATTGAGAGAAGACTGAACAGACACACAAATTATATAAAACTGCGAATTCTGTAGAAACCAATGAGGCTGAAAGGTGCAATACTGCACTACAGAATACAGCATAACACAACCAACTTTTCAAACTCTAGTTTTAGGCCGCACAACTAATTTAATTCTTCAGTTAATTGTTAAACCATTGACCTTTTCCTCAGTTACACTTGATGATTGAAATGATAGGGCAAACTAGAACTGAAAACTAGCACTCTTTGGAAATAGGGAATTTTTTCCATGTTTATACATGTTCAGTTCAAAAACCACACAGACTTTATTCAGTTTCACCATCAGATGGGTAGTACAAACTGTAATGATCTGGAAACTGGAATGAATAATGATCAGTTTGGCCAAACTACATCTTTGTATAGTGTTGTGGTTTCCTTGCTTATGTGCTATGACTTATGAAAGATGTGAGATTGAATCAGCTGGTATATCTTGGCAAGCAGAGCTAATCTCTTCCTTTCTTTCATTTAAAAAGACATTGAAAATAAGATTTCATTTTTGGTATCCATCCAGCATGACCTGCTGTTAAGAAATGACTGAGAAGCATGGACTGGCTCATGGTCTTTGCACTGAGTCTAAGAACATTATCACCACCAAAGAGTCTAAAATGAGACTAATTTGCATTAGCCTATGTTGTAGACTCTCACAGCTCATCTGTGATTCTGTGTTCCGTGCATTGGGACGTATTACATAGAGTGAATGCCCCTAGATTTGTTATCCATCTGAGCTAATGTTTTTAAGCCCAGCTATTTGCAGTCAGTACTCGTTGAGCGGATAAGTCGTTAACAGAGCATTGCGTTGCATATTCTCAAAATGTTTTTAAAACAAATTATTTCTAGCTGGGTTTATGCTGAAAGTCACACACAGGCGATTGTGATCATCGTTCCATGGCAACATTTAATCAGTTTATCTGGTTTTTCTATGAGGACCTTGGGGATGGGTTTCACATTCTTATACTAGCGCGTATATGTGGTCTTATAGTGGCTGTACAGTTATTTGTCTTGGATATCTGTCTCAGGTAAGATATATTTATTTTGTATATCACTTTCTTAGAAAGTCCTTTAATAATGATCTGAAAGTAGATCTTGTCACGTTGTGAAATATGGGAAATGCAGTGTTATACTCATTGTTCTTTGGACTGTGATAATATGCTTGGTTTTGCTGGTAGTTTTTCTAGTAGGGTGGTGCTATTTGCTTTTTAAGCCTCCCATAAAACATATTCCCCAGGCATCACTGAGCCCATTATAGTAGTGAAAATGGCCTGCAGAACCATAACAACAGCATACAGCAATACAGGAGTAACAATGATAATGGTAATGTTTATTAAATAAATAGCAGCAACACACACCAAAAAAGATAATGCAAAAGGAGGCGTGACCTGAAAAGACATTCACGGGTTTTGGTATAAAATGGCAGTCTGAATGAGGGAAATGTGTTTAATACATAGTGAGTACTAAAATTCTACACACTCACAAAAACAGCAAGCATTTACAGCGTTTTACACAACAACACATTCCTACAGCTCCTCAAAACACACGTTTTGGATCTGACAGACTGGCTTTCACTCTCTTAGATGTGGCTTGTCCTAACCATAAAGCATACATCATGTTCCTTTCATGTTTTCTGGCCTTTGTGTGCAGTGTTGTGCTGTGCTTCTACATTTCATCTCAACACTGCTAGATAACTAACCTCTACATTCACTGGAGGGACTTCTTCAAAGCTAGCGGCACAGAAAGCACGCCACGAGAGAAAGGAAAATCCTTGAGAGAGTAACTTTTTGAACTTCTCGGCACTCTCTCTGGATAAATCAGCCATGAACCAAAGGCAAACCTTTCTTCCACCTTGTAGTCCATACTCTAAGATTTAAAGCGCGTCTCTAGTGCACCGTAACTTTGATTGCCCACACACGGCATGCTTTGATCAGAAATGTGCATTACAGTTTGAATTGCATTCCATTCTATAAAGTGGTCAAGGATGTACGGTTACAGGTGAGTGGCAGTTCTGAGATAATCGGAGGACGTCTGTTGGGCCTTGTCTGGTCTTAACCGTCAGGTTGTACAAGCTAAGAATAAAATACCCCCAAATACTGCATGGATTAATATGCATAGATAAGTTCTATTATCTACCAGTGATGTAAATGTATTGAAGCAAATGTATGTAATGCCAGCGTAACTTCAAAGCTTCAGTGTATCTTGTGTGGATCTTTTAATACCTGATTTCTTTTCGTCGAATGTACATAGGCCAGCCACTTTCAGCTCTCGCAAGCCACCTGCAACTTCCATAATGAACCACATGATGGCACTGTAAACTTTCTGATTGGAAGCCTCGCTGCATATTCAGCAGACCACACTGTTTGATTCTGTTTTGCTGAGAAACCGGATTAAGCCATGCAACATAGTCATTATTTGGCATTCAGATATCTGAACTTGTTCAAACACATAGTTCCATCAAGAAACTATGTTCTTGGTAAGAGCACCAGTGTCTCAGACCCAGATTAAGCTTGAGCCTAGACTAAAATGGCTTTAATTCACCATTGACATTACAATTCAGTCCAAGACTAGGCTTAATCCACGCCCAGGAAACGGGTTTATAGATTTCTTTGCTCATATTTCATTCCTGCACAGTGCTGAGTGTCCTGGAAGTGCCTTGACGCGTCGGACCCAAGGACAGTCCATGGTGCTTTAAGCCATTCCCCACCAGCATACATTCCAGAAAGGCCATGTCAGAGGTAATGACGATAGCCAATCACAGTGCTGGCATGAGTTCCATTGGGGTGTGGTTTGCTCTCCTCCCTTAAGGAGGATGAAGACACACCCCGAGGGAATGAGCAATACACTTGTAAGTCCCTTTTGGGCTGGCGTTGCACCATTCTGTAGATTTGCTTTTTCAGAAGATGGAGTCAATCAGACACTGCTGGTATGTTCAGGGAGTGTATGGCAACTGTTGATGGACAGAGCCGACATCCCAGGTCGTAGCTCCAGTCCTGCGTCTGTGTCCATGTCTGGGAGCTCCAGATTTCCGAGCCCGTTCCCATCTCCATTCCGGCAATTACTGTTCCGGTCCACCCCTACCTTGCCGCAGATCAGGAGGGGTGTGACCGTAGCATGAGACGGGCAGGGCTGGGAATAGATGGGAATGGGCTTAAGCCGCGCTCCACTGTAGCGGCAGCGCATGTAACTGGAGAAAGCACGTCTATAGGTCTTATTGAACAGTGTGTAGACAAGAGGGTTCACCCCCGAGGAGATGTAGCCAACCCAAACAAATACGTTGAGCAGTTCCGAGAGCAAGTCCTCATTGCACGCCCCTCGGCACAACACGAACAGCACGTTGGTGATGAAGAACGGACACCACATGAGCAGGAAGAGGAAGAAGACCACGCCCAGGACTTTAGAGGCCCGCCGCTCATTCTTGATGGCCTGCATCATGCCACGGCGGCCGTGGGCCCCACCCGGGTCCCGTCCTGCGGGCGAGTTGAGCTGGGATGGGGCCTCCGAACTGCCTACGATGGAAATGCTGTCCGAAAGTGTGGCAGGGCTCAGAGAGTTCCCATCTGATCCTCCTAACCGCAGGCAATTCAGACTGCTACGGCGTGATGGGGCGGGAGGCGGAGCCAGCTGTGAAACTGACAGAGCTGGGGGCTGCAAGGGCTGCTGGGAAGAGGTCTTAGCCTCACACAGGAAGACAGAAGCCTGGCGTTGGAGGGCTTGCACCGTGAGGCAGTAGGTGACAACCATGATGACCAGAGGGATGAAGAAGGCCACAAAGGAGCCGACGAGCACAAAGCGCTCCTCATTCAGAACGCAGCTGCCGTTCACAAAGACTTTGTCCTTGTTGTTAAGACCGATGACCGGGATAGGCATTGAGATACCTAAGAGAGAGAGAGAGAAAGAAAGAAAAGATAGAGGTTTAAGTGGGGACAATTGATAACTCATAATTGAGAGAAATGAACCCCTAATTTGTGACATCAGTTTAACTACCAATGCAGTAAAACACATTTGTTAGTAAAACGTTCAGTAGGTACAAAATCCAGTGTCATAGGAAAAGCTCACTCCTGCCCCAGTCCCGTGGACCTGCTGGATCCATCACTACTCAGTGATCCAGGACTTCATCATTCATAAATTAAACCCTGCTTATTGCTATTCTAACAAATGGTTGTCTCAGTTGACAGGAACTAAGCATTTCATTGATATGGGCCATCCACACTGCAGACCTGAGATCAATTCCCCATCCAGACAAGCACAACACCTTGTACAGACTCCTAATGCTACACCACCTGACTAAGTAATGTGATAGTATATCACTTTGCATAATTATTTGGAAATAATAATTTGCAGTATCTGTAAAATGCATAAATGAAAATGTAACTATGTTCCACCTACAAATGTGCTCTTTGGAAGCGACTATTGCAAGGTTGAACAAGCTTTCCAGAACACTGACAAAAATGTACTTACATTTACAGTGCAATATTTCTTTCTAATTATACTATTTATACTAATGCAGGTATTCCCTCTTTTGCCCTCTTCTGAGATCACTTCACTGACTCCCTGTTCTAAGGGGTAGATACAAAGCTCTGTTTTCTTCACATTCAAAGGGGCTTTAAACGGATCAGCCTCTCACTATCTAAGTTCAAAACTACATACCCACACGACAATGTACGTCTCTGATTTCTGGGTTCTTGACATGTCTTGCTTACAATGCAGTGTCTCACTGCATTTCTGTCCCTCAGTGGTGGAATAAACTTCCACTACCTTGGTCTGAAGATATGTCTCCTCAGAACATACTCTAGAAAATCTGTGTTTATTTTTTTCTTATTTACATCAAAAATATATATATGTAATTTATCCTTTAGGTCCATTTATATAGCAGTTTAAGTAGTATCAACCCATGATGGAGTGCTTGTCTTTTAGAACATATATTCTGGCACATTTGTACTGCTTTGGCTTCCACTGTGTGGCACATTTTGTAAGTTGCTCTGGATCAGACTGCTTTAGAGCTACAGTAAACAACCATGATCAAATCATGTCCTGACTTCATAGAGACTTTGTATTGCTTATCATTTTTCACTGGGGCCTAAAGGTGTCAGCTTCTCTTTGACTGGCATGGAGTATCTTGACCCAAGTAGCTTGATTAAAACAGCATCAGTTTCTGTTTTCTTGTGTATATATTGTATAAAATATCACTGCTGTCAGAACAAAACCTTGTACCTCCAAAAACACACTTTAGTTTTAATGTAAGTCAATGTAACCAGGCTTTTTTCATTTTCAGTCATTTTGAGACATCTACACACAATGTAAAGGGCAACAGACATCAAATGATTTAAAACACTGAAAATTGGAGCTAGAGTTTTGGAGCTCCAACAGCAGCAATATACACTCATTCATCAAAAAGAATAATTGTTCCCAAAAGGAAGCTACACATACAGAAGTAGTGTCTCTCAGTATGGTGTCGGGCCACCATGTTTGCTAACGAAGCATGCCAGACGTCTCAGAATGGAGTTATAGAAGTTTCTAATGGTGCCCTGTGATAATCCATCCCATGCGGCTTGAATATTCTCCCACAGATCCTGCAGATTTTGCAGTAGGGGTGGAGGTGGAGTGACACCAGGCCTTCTGGTTAAGGCCCATCCCTGCCTACGTCACATGCACAGCCAAGCATGAAACTTGAATGTCAAACCTACCCACCAAGTTTCATTCCTGTCAGTTGATTCCTTCTGGATGCAACTATTTGTGCACCTATTGGCACGTCTATGTGTATATAAGGAGATAATGCTGTCTGTGGATCCCTTAACTTCAGTAATGCTACAACAGGCAGTGCTGTTGAATATGACACGGTGTAGATTCAATTAACTTTGCTAGCTTGTAACGTTAAATCAGCTACAGCCATCAATCTTGAGACATAGCATACCAATTAGATGTCTATACCTACAACTGTGGTAAAGATAGCTTGGGGTTAACAGTTCAGGATTCTGTTGGTTATAACTGTATACTGTATATTATATCTGGTAAAAGTGTATTTTTTGTCCCGTTTACACCTTTTTGGATGATATAACACCATCCTCCACTCAAAAGTCTTACACTTTGGGGCATTATTTTCTATCTCATATGGTTTGAAAAGTCTGTTATACAGAGATACTGACCACATTCATGAACACTTTTAAATGTCTGTTATTAAGATCGTCTATGACTTGGGGAAAGCAAAATATAAACCTTGTGACACTTTCATCTTGCTTACCCACAGGCTTAAAATGGGATTGTAAAGCATTTCACAAATGGGGCTTCTTGATTTGAGCTTCCTTTCAGGCTCTCACGGGTCAATTTTTGAAGTTATATGCCTTGAAGTGTCAGTGCTTGGTCCCCTATCACATGCCAGTGAAATAGAGCTGTATAAAGCAATGCCTGTATTTCACTGTCCTAGCCTACAGCCTTATGAACCACTGGTCAATTTGAACCTGGTTCTATTCCTCTGGGTGGATAACCCTTGAAGTCATAAGCTTTTGAAAATACAGCCCTGGAGTGTAATGCTGGTGTACAAAATTCACTGTTACTGGCAAGTGCATGCTATTTCATCATGACTTTATAGCTAAACAGACCCTTCAATCTGTAACTGCAAGATATTTCAATGGGATCTCAAAAACTATTGATTGCACAATGAAAAGAAAAATACACACCATCTACCCTAACCGTGCGTCTTTTAACATGCTTACAAAATGAAAAATCATTTCAAATAAATAATACACTATGTATTTTGACACTACAGTCTTTAGGTTGAATAGGTCAAATGAGATTGGTCAACACTATGGGAAGCTTGTCCAACCTGGTAACAGCTGCTGTAAAAGAACAAATCTGAGCATGATCTGAGCTTTATTAGAAACAAACAATAAAGCTAAAATAATTAAATAATTAAAGTTAATTTATATAATAATGATAATAATAATAATAATAATAATAATAATACAAGCGGCAATGCTATATGTCTTCTCAGAACTCATTCATTCTGGTGTAATCAAGGAAATAGGTGCAGTCTACTTTAGACAGACCTTTAGCAATCAACTCATGACTATTTGCACAATTCAGCCAAGTCAAGCCTCCCTCAGGCTGTGCCTGGACTTAGCAGGTTTGGTTCGGTTAAGGCAAAACCTGGTGTGATTGCTCTGTTACTGCGGTTCATTTGAGCAAGTGTGAACGCTCCCATCCAAACTCTACACAAATTACGCTGTTTTTTTGTTGAACTTTGGTGCGGCTTGGTTGATGCATGACTACAATACAGACCAAAGACAGACTGAACCATCATCCCCTAATAACACAGTATATTCCTTTTAAAGTCTTTAACCGATTTGTTCCGAGACTGTGGTTGCAGTTAAACATTAAACGATGATAAAACATCTAGCTGGTCGTAACAGCTGCTCAATTGCAACTTGAATCAGCATACACTTATCTCTGCTCATCTCGTCTCCTAATGGCTGAATAAGTACATATTCAATTCAATTAGAGATGATGAATCAGAGCCACAGAGGATAGAGGTTTAATACTGTAATTGAACGTAGATATGAATCAAATAAAGAATATGCATCAGCTCGAACAATGAATGGAAATTCAGCCAGTACTCAAATCAATGGCTCTGTTTTTTGATGAAAGTGGTACTTAATGTGTATGTTTAGGAATCAGGATGCTGATAAAGGTCTAGCAATAATACACAATCATGTGCAGATGAACATTAAAAACAGGAAGCCAAGTGGTGGTGGTTGTTTTCTTGATGTATGCCGGCTGGACTACAGACACATGAGAATTTGCTGTTTGTGAATGTTTAGATAACGGATCCATCAAAAGGAACAATGGCAATCCCATAATACCTGACCTTTCTAAAGCTGTGGCGTCTAGAAGAGATCATGGAGCACCTTAGAAAACTGACTGGAGGTAGGGACAGGGCATAATATACTGCTGCCTCCAAGCATTTCCTATTATGCCATGACTCATCCTTCTCAGTTTATACTAAATATATGTATGCATGTTGGTGTGGTGCAGCGCAGTGAAGATATATCTATGTCTATGTATCTGTGAGAAGACAGGAGACATATAGAGATTGTTCACTATATACATGAAATGGCCAAACGTATGTGGGCATTTGACCATTACACCTACATGAGCCTGTTAGCCATTCCATTGTGAAATCTTGGGCCTTAAAAACACCCTTTGTGTCATATTAGAGCAGAAATGGCCTACCCAATGTTGCCATGTTAGAATAGTCTAGAATGTCTTTGTATACCGTAGCATTAACATTATCCCTTATTGGAACTAATGGGTCAAGCTCAAACAACAGCCCCTTGACCATTACTCCTCCTTCATGATGAATGGATCAAAAGAAATGGTTCCTAAGGAATTAAATAAAGATTAATTTCGTCCCATTAACATAGATTAAAAGTTAGGAATGTTTTTACTTTCTCCTGAAAAATGTCATCCTTTTGGAGGTACATGGTTTTGGAAAGCTACACTGCTTCCTTTCCACAAGCTGTATCAACAAAAGGGAGGGGATACAGGAACCATAGACAACTGAAGTCAAGTCGTGTGTCATTCTGTAGGTCATGTTATGCCTATATTTGATACTCCTGGTGTAATTTTGTATCTGCGACAATAATGAATATGGTTTTTGAAAAATTACCTCCATCGCGCCCAGTAGTGAATAAGAATGTTCAGCAACCTGATATGTTTTGCTCTGTGTACATTTCATCTGTGTACATTTCATCAATATTACTGGATCCTGATGAATCTGATGAATTATGAGCTCACTAAAGAGTTTTAATAGTAATATTGCTACATTCAAGTTAATGCTGCTATACGCATCAATTTGAAGTCACTAAATTACACAAAAGTAGCTAGTTCACTTAAATGTCCTATACCATGCCAGTCCAGTGACATCAGTCCAGTGCTCAGTAGCATTAGGTTACATGTAGCAATATTCATATTTTAACATCTTAACAATTGTAATTCACAGGACTCAGTGATATTTAAGACAATATGTTAAGAGGACATAATTTATCATATTGTATGCTAACTGCTGTTTGCACAAGATTCTGATGTACATCTGTGTATTTACTGTCTAGGTACATATGGTATTGCGTCTCCATCTTATTGTCTTTGCACTATTACTTATTTATCTAGTTTTTAATCTCTGCACTATAGAATTAGCCTGATAGTGTTTCATTATACTGTACAACCTTGTATTGATATAGAGTTGAATTGAATTGAATTGAACTGAACTGAACTGAACTGAACTGAACTGAACTGAATTGAATTGAATTGAATTGAATTGAATTGAATCAGGTTTGAAACATTTCTGATTACCATGGGATGCAACACAGGCAACTTTCAAAAACTTTCAAAAGTCATTGTGCTCATATAGAAGAGAGGGGGATGGCATTCTCTGATGATGCATCTATGAATATGATAACAAGATCATCCAACAAAGGTCCGTGGGTAAGCGTCCTTCTGGCAAACCTTTTTGCTGCTCATGCGTTCAAAGATGGGCCATGACACTTTGATGTACTCTTGCTTCCAACTCCTCACTGGGGGACTCTTGCGGTTTGACCTCACAACGTCCTAAGCGTCTCTTGCTACCAAACAGCAATAAACGGTTTTGGACGCTAGGGGGCGATCTTTGCATTTGAATCATAGGCGAACCCGTTTAGAGTGGAGGGAGAAACTCCTTCTGCTGCAGTGCTGTCCTTCTTAAACGGAGGAGCTCAAGCAGAACCCCAGAGGAGCTCCAGCATCTCCACAAGTGTCAGACGGCCTCTCTTCACGTCTCCTATCAGGTCCTGAGGAGTGCTATGGGACTCTTGAGGTATTCTAGTGGAATCGAGTGGACATTTGCAATCTGTAGTGCACTTAAACCACAAATCAGGATCTGCTGCAACTGGGACACGGTTAGGAGGACTGTGATAACAGAGGCGTTTGAATAACATTAACCAGACCGCCCAAAACAGGCCTGCTTAACATGCACTCAACACTAGCAAAGTAGCCATGGAGCTGCTACTGCGTTTCCTGAATAAGCCTTTGAATGGCCCAACAGCAGTCAAACTGACCTGAAGGATATTACGGAGGGGAGCCATGAAGACCAGCAGAGTAGATTCACTTCTCTGCACTCGTCTCCTTTAGGGACTGTTAAATGAATATTCCTACTGGTAGTAACTTGTTTTTCATTTATAGAGAAACTCTCAGTGTCTTTTCCTGATATATATAGCACACGTGTGAACATGCAATCCATACATGTCAGCATATAGTGAGTATACCTATAGAGATGGTCCAGACAGCGGCTATTTTCAGCATTGCTTTTGTGCGGGAGTTAAAGCGGCTGTGCTGGATGGGGTTACAGATGGCCACATAGCGGTCCAGAGAGATAGCACACAGGTGCATGATGGAGGCCGTAGAGAAAAGCACGTCCAGGTAGATCCAGATTGGACACAGGGCGTTGGGCAGCGGCCAGGCATAGTCTAGAAGGAAGACACAATGAGAATGTTACTGTAAATAGCACTATAGCAACTACAGTCTTACTTGGGAGAAAACATTACTGAATGTGTTTGGGATTTACTACATGGGAACTTATGAGACTGCACTTATAACATGCTATACTTATAATACTTTGGAGGTGCAGAAAATATGCCTGCAGAGGTATTTAAAAATGCAAGCAAATCTCCTAGAAGAAATGGAAGCTGTAAGACAAAAATGTGAAAGTGTGACGTTGGCTCAGGAGAGGACGCAGGAAACACTGCACTTCATGACAGTGATATTTCATTGGAAACAGCAGCATGGGGAGAGCAGCAGGCAGGCAGGTTGGCAAGTAGGCAGCTTACTTTAGACACGCATTTTCTGTACATGGAACAAACTCAGCCCACCAAACTATCCTACAACCCTGCACAGAACAGCACGTGCACACAGTTTCAGCAATAGAAGAACCGTATTTGGTGCTGTATAGAACTGTTTTTGAAAAGGTTCTACACAGCATCAAAACCAAACCATATGCAACACACTGTCCGTTTCACTAAGGTCCTTTTAGCTATGCAAATGGTTCTTTGAGTGTTTATGGTTCTATAAAGACTCATTGTCTTTATGGAAGAACCCATGAAGAACCTTATTTTTGAGAGTGTTATTCAAAATATATGGTATACAGTCTGTATACAGACTGTAGTTACAGAGTTAAGATGCATACCTAGAATATGGCTTTGTGCAAACTGTGCTGGCTAGTGTTTTAGCTGGCTCACTGTGAGTTCACATATATTTGTGTTCATATTCCTGCATTTCAAAACAATCACATCAGTATATAAACAGTATATACTGAACAAAAAAATTGTCATCTTGCGTGTTTAAGGTGGTAAAAACTTCAGGCTCCTGCAGCTGGCATTGCATGAGAATGATCAGGTTATAAATATCTGTAGGGTGAGTGACGGGATTCATAGATTGAGAAGAGGAGGTACAGTGCAATGAATGTCTTGTTTAAGGTGTGGAAAATGGGTCACAAAGCAGATGTTAATGATTGGCAAATAGGAGTGATTGCATTTGGGCGTGCCAAATGCTGAAGTAGCTGAATGTGCAGGTGTATGGAAGCGTACAGTCATATGGGTCTACTAGCAGTGGCTAAAATCCCAGTCTACAAGAACATTCTCCTCAGAATTGTGCCAGGGAAGGCATCCACCAACCCTGGCCCAACTGTGCAGCCATTATTTGTGCTCCTGGATATATATAATGTTACACTGTAACATTCATACAATGAATACAAACAATGTTTTTTTGAGTAAATTTGAATTTAATGCAAAATATAATATATTACTAAATGCAGGCAAGGGAAAGAAAGAAGCTGGAGCTGTGGAGCTGTAGAAGCAGGTCTGGTACAGGTTAGTGATTAAGAAGAAAGTGAGTGAGTGTTGTTTAAGCTTGTTAAAATGAATACTAAATTGGAAGAAATTGTGTTTCCTTATTATATTTCTTAATTGAGAAGACATCATGTTTGTGCTGTCAGATGTGAATATAACCACATGGCATAGACTACAGAAGATCTAGAATCTGTGTATTTGAATAACATAGGTAGAACCTGACGCTTATCTGAGGAGACAGCATTGCTTGACTTTAATATCTGTGTTTGATCTGTGTCCTGTGTAGGTGGACACATATAGTATTGAAGCCATATGAAGATCTGTGCTTAATATGAAGAAACTTAATATGTGCCTACTTGACCAAATAACCATTTCTTGTATACATTTTCCACCTATTGCTAAATCTGAAAGTTCAGCATGAACAGGCACTTTTGGGGCCATTTAAAACATTCCTCTGGGGGAGCATGCCCTCGGACCCCCTTAGTACAGGCTAAGCCCCCCCATCCATAAATCTATCTTTACGCCCCTGGCCTTGAAGAAAACTATAAAGAATAAAGTACTGCTGAAATCCTTCATAAGAAAGACAACAGGTGTGAAATGAACTGGTGAGAGAGATAGACAGATCACAGTAGATCTACTGCATGTAATCTGGATTTACTCACGGCATTAAAAAGTCACAGAAGGTTTAAAGCACCTCGATAATGCTGAGGGGGTCAGTTTGCACTAAAGCTGACCGGTATTAATAAAGGATCTGGGGAGTAGAAAGGTCATATTGAGGGGAAAGTGCTGGAGACATGAAGGACAGGGTAATACCACCGTAGCAGTCTGCTTTTAAGCATGGGAAAAGACTCTGGAGACTGGCACTCATTCCAGCTGGTCAGAGCTAAGCCTTGCTGTGACAGGCGAGGGAACAAGCTCGTGAACAAAGGGAGGCTGGAAAAGTACGTTTGGATGAGGAAAACACTGCAGGTACTTTAGATCGGCATCCTGCTAATGTATTATCGTCCTGATCCGCACTCAGGCATAGAACACTTGTTCCTAGTAACTCTGACGCCAGGCCAGTGATGTGGACCGTCTCAATGCCAGTGCTAGAAGTAGTGTGGGTTGTTTTTCGAGAGAAAGACGGACAGAGAGAGAGGGAGAGAGAAAGGATTTTCTCCTCCTGTTCCAATTTCTCATCCATTCATGTTTTTTTTCCCCAGCATTCCAGGACAGTCCCTGCTCCGTGTGATTACAGTTCCTCAAAACAAAGATAAAACAAGATAAACCAGTGCACAAACACCTGCATGGATTATAGCGGTTAAAGAAGGACACAGATAGACATAGATAGTAGGATAGACAGACAGATGAGGTAGAGACAGAAAGACATACAGAGGAGGAGATGGAAAGAGAAAGGGAAAACAAGAGAGGAGGAAAGAAATAAAGAAGAGGTGAGAGAAGGGAGAGGAACAGTGAGATGGGAAAGTGGAGAAAGAAAGGCAAAGAAAAAGAAACAGCTATAGATTAAAAAGGGGAAGGGTCAGTGATTAATAGAAAGAGACAGAGAAGAGAGAAAATGGGAGAGGGGAGGTAGAGAGAAGATGGAGAGGAGAACAACAGAACTGGAGAGAGGAGGAGAGAAAGAGAAGAGGAGAGATAGGGAGACAGACAGACAGAGAGAGAGAGAGAGAGACAGTATTGTGTGGATTAAGTGCAATTCCTTTGTTTGATTCCCTCACACGGTGCTGTGCTCTGTGTGTGTGCGGTATGGGGGCTTCAGGTTTTTTCCACATTGTGGGGACCTTTACAAACTAATCCCCACTATGTAAATCGGGAAATCGCCACAATACGCTGAAACAAACGAGTGTGTGTGTGTGTGTGTGTGTGTGTGTGTGTGTGTGTAGGATGAGTGCAGCCCTGTGAAGTGATGTACACATGATTGGAGCATGACTGTGAGTGGGATTCTGTATGTACGCAGACAATTGATTAAGCCCTGCTGGTCATGTGAAGTAGCTGCATGCCTCTTCTCTCTGCACTCTCCCTGTGCCTTAACAAGCTGTGCACAGTGCAGACAATCATTATATATAAGACCCAGTGGAAAAAAGGCTTGAGGAAAAAAGGCAGTTTAACTCTTTTTACACCTTACTTGTTACTGCATGTGGCCATAAACAGGCTGAAAATGGAATAACAGGGTTCTTACGGATGGAGGAATTCTAGGATTTTTTCTATTGTAGCGAGGCATGGCAGAACGTCAGTGTGTCTTTGGTCTCTGGCACACGGTCGATACGCACACACACAATCTGTTGGCAGATTTCAAACTCCACTGACCAGTGACTGAAGAAAACCACAGTTTGCAGAACTCACTGAGGTCTGTAGTTTGTTACAAAACCTCAGCACACTGGTTTGTGTTCTAGTCATTAACCCATTAATGTCCATATCTGAATTTGTATACACTCTAAGAAATGAAGCACTGGTATTGTTTGCATTACATAATTGTTTTATGGTGAAATTACTTTTACTATTTAATTTTCACAGTAAAAAATAAGCACGTTTCATTGCATTAAAATAATAATATGAGATTTCAAGGCTACAAAATACCACAGATTAAAACCAACATAACTAACTCGCTTTAAACGCAAGTATAATATTGCTAAGTAGAGCTGTCTTTCCCATTGGCTCTTGTCATCATCTATTTGCATATTGTTTTACTTTTTTTACTCACCATCTTTGTGTTGTCTCTTCCCCTGGCCTGCCTTCTACTGTGTATGCTACTTTCTATATTCCACAGTTAACTGCCTAGCCACATTGATGTTGGCTGTTAGTGAAAGTTACCATGCACCCTACTGCTGAGTAAAAATATATGGCAGCTCAGTAGCACAGTAGAAACCTACAAAATAACATAGATCTAACTTAAAATGAACTTTTCCTACTTTAATTAGTGGAACATAACCACATAAAGTTGAATATGATTAATACATAAAAATTATCTGTCCAGTCAAAACGGAGTATGAGTACATGTTACTCAAAAGAGCATCTTAAAAGCTACTTAACACAACTGCATGGAACCACTTGGCATGAGATTTTTTATTAAATCCAGTTAAAAACTTTAGTGTGACTTAGTTGAATCCGATATGTATGCTTTACTCACTCAAATATCTTAAAAGCTACTTAACACAGTTGTGTGGGACCGGTTGACATAACATTTTTAAGTAAATCCAACATTTCATTTTTTAGAGTGTACTTTCTGTGGTCCATATGTTCTCTGACCTTGAGCACAAATCTGATAAAAATGCTTGGAACTGATTAATCAGTCAGTTAATCAATCAATCCAAATGTATTTACATACCACTTTTTACAATGAATGTTTTACAGAAAAGCAGTTTATGGAAGGATTAAAAACTTAATAAGGAAGAAAAGAAAGTATATATATAAGAAAAAGAGTCCATGTATAGATGCAAGGAATGGAATCCGGGTCCAAGCCCCCCATGAGCAAGCCAAATGCAATAGTGGCAAGGAAAAACTCCCTAGAAGTAAGAAGGAGAAACCTTGAGAAGAGCCCAGGCTCAAGGGAGGAATCCAGCCCTCTCTGGTCGACATCGGATGAGGAGAGAATGACAATGACAACTAATGTGATTTTATGGCAAGATACAACAAAACCATCAAACCATGAAGTCATGAAAAAGTATGAATAGAACATGCAATCAACCAAAGTATAAATGGGTACCATTATGTCAGTTTTCCACAGGGCAGAATGGTATGGTTACGAATCCATGACCAGGCATTTTGTCATCATTTCCACTGTCATATGAACCGTACTGTAACTTAGTACCTGTGCTGAATTTGGCTATCCTTCTTGTTGAGCCAGAACATATAGCTGGAACTAGTAAGGCTGCCAACCTCTGATTGGCCAAAATGTACCCACAGAATCATTGTGTACTGTCACTGAGGTCAGATGACCATAAAAAAAATAATAATAAAACAATACTAACTATCCAGAATTGCTGTCTGGGCCTCTTACATAAAGCAAACAGAGTAAAAGGTAAACTAGAGCTCAAAGCTTCTCCATAGTTGCTTCTGTTATGTGTGTTTACTGTTAAATCTGGATTTACGTGAGGAGTCATGTGACCACAGAGAATTCCACCTACTTGTTATGGTTCTGTTGTGTGATGGGCAATGGACACAGGTCCTCGACCAGGGTACACACAGTTCTGGGTTCATATTTGTAATCCTAGTGTGCAGTACCAAACCGCTTGATAGCAATGATGTATTTTGTTTATTATTGCTGTTGTTAGCTGCATATGTAGCATGGTAAGTAGCAAGTCATCAGAGGAGAATGATCAGAGGAGTCTGTATGTGTGTATGTGTGTATACATGTATATGTACATGTATGCACGTATAACAGTTTGTAACCTAAAGCCCAGCAAATCAATCATTTTGGTTTTGAAATATAAAGCACTTTAAAGTAGTTTATTGCTGTAGCTTGTAAACAGCTTTGTCTGACATTTTTCAAGGGTTTGAAAATGAAAAATTCTGCTGCTAAAGTTGACATTTATGTACGTTTTGCCTCCCCGAGGGGTGATCTAACACTCTTTACTTGAGGTAATACAGTAACAGGAACAGCCCTTAAAAAGATGAAGGGCATTCCCTTGAGGGGAAATGCTGAGGCAAGGTGGACATGGGCTTGTTAAAGTCAGTGTTGAAATGAGCAGTTAGTGTTACTGTAACATTTATCAGCCTAATCTCTTTCTGCTGTAATTGAATGGTCAACAATGGATGATAATTTTAGTGCATTGGGCTTTGTTACGAGTTTTGAGACTGAGACCCCAATGAGCACCAGCTAAATCAATCATACAAGACTTTTTTATAATTTAATAAATTTCTATTTTTAGCTCTCATAACAGAAATGCTGTATAAAGAGCACTTTAAATGCAGATCACAGCTGGTTGGAAAAACATCGGGATAAATGGCACACCCTTAAAAGCATCCATCGCTAATCAAATCAGAGAGGAAATTCCGGCAAGACAACAGGGACTGCGACAAAGTGCCAATGCATTAAAAGCAATGACTCAGCATGGCCATTTACTAATAGTCATTTCATAAAACTGAACATAAGAAGGTTTAACATTTTCACCCTTTTCGGGCAGTGTGGAGTCCCAGGGCTCTATATCCAGGCTGACACTTTTGAAAACAGCTAAGTCACCGATATCTACGTCTCTTTGGCTTTTTCTCTTTGTTGTCCTCTCTGTCTCCCTGTCACTTGGTGGTGGCCTAGGGCTTTAAATGAGGCAATGAGCAGAACATTAGGTACAAGAGGAGACCGCTCCCTGCTATTTGTTTGTGTCTGCTTGATGGAACTGTCTGAAATGAGTGAGAATAAGCAGATCAGCACACTTTCTCAGATTAGTGAGGGTGTGAGAGAGACAGATAGCAGACAAAATTTCACCCTAGGGAATATCTATGTTCATTGGGTCTAGATGAAGTTATTTGTTGACCACTGAATAGTAATGTCTCACTGTTGTCTCCAAAATGAAAACTTTGCAAAAGATGGAAAAAACATATTTTACTTTTAATGAAAGCTAATGGAACCACTTTTTTACTTTTGGTCCATTCATCACACAATTTACACACAATGTAAAGTGAACACAGGCATTTTCAAGTTATGTCTAAAACTGAAAAATTTGTTCCCAGCTTATAAATATTGAAATGTTGTCATCCAACAGAGGGAACTTGACATGTTCCTACTATTAAACAAGTTGTAAAAAAAATCTGTTCTGTACTTGGCTGTACTTGGCTAGCACCCCCTTCCTCTAATACATTACCACTGAAGTATTTTGGGCCATGTTAAAAGCTTACAAAATGTTATATTGTATGCATTTTTAGATGCACTGTCAGAAAATAGTTGCACTATAGCTTTTTCTGTAGCTAGCACTAAAAATAGTCTAGAAGGAATCAACCAACAGGAATGAAACTTGGTGGGTATGTTTGGCATTGTGAGACGTATGAATGTTTCAAGCATGTGACGTAAGCATGAACGGGCCTTATTGCCGTGCTTGACTGCCCCAACAGAATTCAGAAAGCAGTGATGCCCTCCACGAGTCATCCTGTTAGTGCCAGCACCATTGTCAGACGGCTCCATGATGCAGGACTACATGCATACAACATCATAAAAGACTGCAATGGTGTCATGCCAGACTGTCATTGAGTGACTTCAGTGATGATTCCTGCTATTGTCTTGGTGGAGACGACCAACGAATCAGTGTGTGGAGGCACTCCTGTGGATTATCACAGGACATCAATAGGAACCTCTACAACTCCATGCTGAGACGTCTGGCATGTTGTGTTAGCAAACATGGTGGTCCAATGCCATACTGAGAGACACTACTTCTGTATGTGTAGCTCAATAAATACAATTATAAAAAAGAATCAAGAAATGAGTTTGGGTGTCTTTATGTATTATAAAAGCACCCCATCCTAATCCACGACCAAGCACCCGTACCTTTCAATCCCAAGATCACCCCAATTTCTTTCAGACCTGTAAGAAACACTGCATTCTCATGCATGTTGGCATGTATATGCATCTGTTGCCCCAACTTAATATTTGGTATAGAGGGCAGTTGGTCTTCTACTACATATAACAGACAGTGAGCTTCTATATATTGAGCCCACCCAATGTGGTAGCAGGTGCTTCGCTTCCTGCACTGAGTACAAGAACTCATCTGAGAGACATCACTTTCCATGGCTTGAGGGTTCATTTGTGGACGATGCTGTTTTGCTAATTGCTAATGTTGTTTTGCTAATAAGAGTGGATAAAGTCTTTAAGAAACGCTATACGGAACAAGACAGAATGCTATAAAGCCTCATGGACTAGTAAACTGATTCAGTTTAAAGTAGTTTTGTGTCCTGTGCCACCTAATTTCTGCATAATTAAATCATTGAGATGTAATCAAAGGCACTCCTAAGGGTTTAATGTGAAAACAGTTAATTGTATAGAACCTGAATGACTTGATTTGATTTACAGTGGAGGTGACAGAATACAAGGACTGTGATGGCCATTTAATTTACTATCCAAAACAACCAGTTTTTCAGTGTTGATAATCTTCATAAACAGATTTAAAAATAAATGCATTTATGGCCAACTGTATCATAAAACAATGTTTCCAGCATCAGGTCAACATTTTTGTAATGATTGGTTCCTATCATCACTGTCGAAAACAGTGAAAAATTGAAAATTTGACCCTACAAGTTTTAAGAGCATCTTGATCATTAAAATATGCAAAAAATATGGAGCTCCACATGAATCATCATGTTTATGATTAGCTATGTAAAGAGCAGGAAAAAAAACAATTATATTGATGCTCTCCTAAAATAGCATGGAGTAATGTTAATAGGCCTCCGTTTAGCATAACATTTGATAGACCTTCGATTTTGGATGTAAGTTTAAATTTGGTCTTTGTCACAGCATTAGCATCATCTGTTAGCTCTGTTAGTTTATTCACTTTATGCAAACATCAAAGACAGAGAACCTGAGATATTTCAGTGGTTTAACAGACATATGCAATGACGCACATGACACCCGTAAAACAGCTTTACATGATCCAAATTACTCCTTCTATGGAGGTGTCTGATATTTAGAAGGAGGCTTTTTCTAGCCGTCAGCTGCGCTAGGTTATAATAAACCCACAGACATTATTTAGCACAAAGGCAGATACGTCAGGAGAGGATGGGAAATCGGATTATACAGTGGCA
Organism: Semaprochilodus insignis; assembly: GCA_034552555.1. NCBI lineage: Eukaryota > Metazoa > Chordata > Actinopteri > Characiformes > Prochilodontidae > Semaprochilodus > Semaprochilodus insignis. The sequence continues at coordinate 8,635,249 of CM067482.1, forward strand.
TGGCAAATTGTAAGAAAAAGTAGCCTGCTTGACAAATCCTTCAGTCTTGTGTGTTTAATTAGCTACCTGCTTGTTTGTGCTGTAAAACATTGTAGGCGTATCATTTTGTAATGTTTGTTCTTTGCAGTAATTTCAGTATTTGATTGAAATTGAAGAAAAGTGATTTATAGAGCTGTGAAATGTTCTGTTTTTGAAATGTTCTGAGGCACAAGGCATACAGCCAATAGTGCAGAATTAATTTCAGACTGAAGACATTGATGCTCAAGTCCATTCCAGCATCAGTTCTAAAAGTGTCATCATAGGATGTGGGGCATATGCTTGAATGGTCTGCAGTAGTATGTTGGATTGGTCGCTGAAGAGAAGACCTGTATGTGCATGTTCGGATGAGCTGATATGTAAGACCGTAATTGACAACGGGTCATCACAGCCATCGTGTGTGAGGAATCATGGGGTTGTGTTCCACTAGGGCTGGGTGGTATATCGAGTTTTTAAGATGTATTGATATATATTGTCAGACGAGATATAGGGTGAGTCAATACCATTTACATCTATATAGTTTGATGTTGTATTAAAATACACGACCTGTTTCTTTCGTAAAGCCTTGCAGGGTGCAGCATAGCCCCCACACACACCCTGTGTGTGCAAAGTGAAGATTTTTCACCAAGATATGATTTTTGGTCCATATTGCCCAGTCCTGTGTTCAACCCTACATTGTCATTCGATTTCCATATCCCTTCTGTTTGTTAAACCACATTTTACCATCTATGAAATACTGTGAGACTCAGAACCGCTCCGACTCATTGTAATAATTAGTTTGTGACCTCATGGTTAGATTGCTGTAATTCCTCTTGGCTGGACTTCCAAATAAGAGTATACAAAGTTTGCAGTATGTTTGGAATTGCGCTGAATGAATTTTATTCCAGTGTTAGAGTACTCGTTCTTGTTCTATACTTAAATACATAAGTACTTACTTTTTAAATAAGTAAAAATAAACGTTTACATGCCCAAACTGCAGGATTCAAGCGTGTGAGCACAGGAGATGTGGCCATGCAGAATGGCCATGGACACAGGCTCTCAGGAGCAAGGCACGTGTGGGTAGCAGAGACTTAATGATGTTACTGATTAGTTCTGGATGTATTACAGCCTATGTTGTGTTGTGCGTGCTGTTCTGTGTTGAGGTGTGTGGCTGATAGGGGTGGGGGGTTATGTATTAACTGTACAGGGGACCTTTAAAATGGACTTTTCCCAGCTCCCCTCTATTGGTAGTGCTGGGCGGAAGATCTCCCCTGCTGCTGTGTTCAATAAAAGAGCATTCGCTTAAAGATTTATGTTTATCTGAGCATGCTGGATAAATACAGAGGGCACTCTATGATTAGGGTCCCCACCTGTGAACTATACACCATGATCAACAAGGTGATTTGTGCCACTGGGCTCATGCTTCTACAATTTCATCTTGATATGACAGCCCATACACAGTCAATTCTGTGCCACAACAGTGACTATAAATGTCTTACAAAGACAGGAACCACATACATTGAGGAATGCTGAGGCTAGGAATACTTAGAAAAGGGACAGAAAACTTATAGAGGTCAATGGGCTATTTTTGGTCTGCTGGTGAACAGACCAATCCAGTGCATGCAGGAGTGAGATAACATAAACATGTAGCAAAAGGCAGCAAATTCATAAATAGGCTATATAAAATAATACAAATCATGCAATAATTTGCATGCATAATTAACATAAGGGGAAAACAGCTAGAAACACAATAAGAAAGTGTAGCACAACAGATAACACCACTACCTGTCAGTGAGCTATCACCCTATGTGGGAGACTGGGGTTCAATTACCATTCTGGGTAACTATGCTGTGCTATACCAATAGGAGTCCTTGGGCAAGACTCTTAACACTACACAAGCTTATCTGTAATATGATTAACCTTGTAAGCTGCTCTGGATAAGATTGTCAGCTAAACTGCAAAGCAACCAAACATGTGAACAATACATGAACTGCGTTATTGTTCTACAGAAATGACTGAGCCAAAGTCAGTCAGCCTCAGCTGTAGCTGTACTCAGCTAGAGTATTTGAAACATTAGATGTCCTGTACCACTGTATGGAAATGCAGATGGGAGGGTGGCAGAATGTCTATGTTGCAGGTGGGAGCGGGACAAATGTTCCTGATTTTTGATAGATAGATACTTTATTGATCCCAGAGGGAAATTCTAGAATTCCGCATTTAACCCATCCATGAAGTGAAACACTCACATACACACACTAGTGGGCCATGAGCACACTTGCCCGGAGCGGTGGGCAGCCCTATCCACGGCGCTCGGGCAGCAGTTGGGGGTTAGGTGCCTTGCTCAAGGGCACCTCAGTCGTTACTGTCGGTTCAGGGAATCAAACCGGCAACCCTCCGGTCACAAGGCTGGTTCCCTAACCTCCAGCCCACAACGTTCCTTTTGGCAGGAATGGGCAGAAGCAGGATGAATTCCAACAGTCCGATGCAGACCTCTTCTCCAGTGTACAATAGGTGCGGTCTCATGGGACAGAAGGGATCTTGTAATGAGAATGAGGATAATTTAAACTTTTGGCTACAAAATCTAATTGGACAGTTTAGGTAGTCGTGCTAACTTACATTACATCTATGGGCTAACGACAGACTCGATGTCTGCTGGACAACGTTAACAAGCAGGCCATCACCTCCTCCTTTGAGCTCTGCTGTCACAAGGCGTTGGATTGTTTTATGCAGCATTGGAAAAGTTTAAATTCCCAACTGTATTTAGCCCAGAATTTTTCATGGTAGTACCAAGATGTTCTCGCCATGAGATCACATCTGGCCCCGTGAGAATAAAGGCCTAGTGCCTAGTGCCTCAGAGTTGTCTCGTTAGTTAGTTAGATTGCTGTCAGTGGCACTGATTCGGTGTGAGTAAATGGCTATTATGAACTCTGTCCACGTGCAGTCTCTCACCACTTTTGTGTATATTCCAGACAATAATGAATTTAGCCAGGCTATAAGTCTTTGTCATATACCACCCGCTCCTACTTTCACTGCAGACTAGCCGAGACGATACAATGAAGCGAGATACACACACATACTCACTCACAGATTGTGAGTGATAAAGTTGATTGGATCGACCTCCAAGGTCACCGAGCCGTGGAGCTAGAAAGTTAGCCGCCTGTCACACTTAGGCGCTCTACGGCGTCCTTTCAGGCACACACTTATGAGCAGTGCAGGAAAAAAGAATGTGGGGGGGGGCGGTGCAGAAAATTTATCATCAACTGTCAGAGGCACACAACCCATGTGTGTGCCTGTGCGTGTGTGTGTGCGCATGTGTGTCTGAAAGATCATAACAGCAGATGATATTTTCCCCTGACAGCTTGCTGGCCATGATCATCGCAAACTGCCTGCTCATTTTAATGACCAGACGGGAGATGATTCACATCCTAGCAGCCATGTGCACTGCTGATCATACTGTTGTACATGATACTGCACAAATAGCATTCATTTTTAAAACCTCTACATCTGTCCGCATGTCTGCTTTGAGAGTGAGGGCACCTGCATGTGTTCATAAAGACCTGAGCATTATAAAAATGTCGTGACTAATATTAATATTTTAGAAACTAAAAATTGATAGTATTAGCTAATGTAACTAAAAAGGTGTTCCGGTCTAAAACTTAATTGGTGAGTTTAATATGCCACATATTGTATTGTGCAGTATTCTGTAGCACCATACTATATTACCCAGCCTCATCAGTTTAACAGAAATTATGTTATTTTCACGTTTTCATTCCTCAGTGTTCTTTCACCACAATACTCACTACATATTACACAAATGCAGCAAGCACTAACAGCTAGTCACTGATCTACAGGTTAACAATACAACCCTGAACAAAAGCATAAAGAAAAAACTACAGTTCTATCTTTGTTCAGCCCAAAATGGATGCCACAGACAAGTTTGTTTTCCTTTCAGAGAAGAAGCAAAACTGAGACAAATTATCCATACATAGCCAGTTGCTAACTTTAGCTTGGTTTCCTCCTCATAATTCTTAACACTGTAATGATGATCTAAATACAGTTAGTGCAGTCACTTGACAATCTTCAACTTTCTAGCAGTAAAATAACTAGATATCTGACTTCGTTGTACATTCACCAGCTGGTGAAAAAAAAAAACTACTAAACAGCCCACCCTCCTAAAAATCTACCCCAGAGCTGTTTTTTTTTACTCTTCTCACTTTACTGCACATTGTACTTGTTTGTGGTAGTATTTTCTTTTTCTACTTATGCATCTGTGTAGGAATGTAAGACAATACCGTGCTCTTGTTTATTCTTTACTGTTCATTGTGCTGCTCTAAGATATTACTTTCTCAGCTAGGAATGATTTGTTCTAAAATAGTTCTGAGAATATGCAACGCAGTGTTCCATTAATGCTTTCAGGGGGAGGTTTTCTTTTGGTTCCCTGAATGTTCTTTCTAAAGGTAGGAGAACGTTCTCTAATAACATTCTGTCCTCTCAGGTCTCAGTAACACCCATAAAATATTTTCTGAATGTTGCGCTGAGAATTTTCTTCTTTTGTTATCATGTAACATAATCTGTGATCCTGACAACATCCTCCAAACATCCTCTAAACTTTGCAGGTGCAGCATTATGTTAGTTATTGGGGTTAACATTTTTTTCAGATCTGAAGCAAGAGTGGAGCTGAGTGTGTGTGTGTGTGTGTGTGTGTGTTAATCAGTGTGTGTATAATGTATCCTCAAATGGTGATCTGTTTGCATTGACAGTCCAAAAGGTGCTTTAGTGATCAATATCTCTTTAAGGGCTACACTGCTATGCACACAGATCAATGAGCACCTCTTCTCCTGCCTCCATGTCCTGCTTCATCTTGTAGGACTAAACTACAGTGGATGCAGTGGTGCTGGGTTAACCAAATGCAAATACATCTTCAGCAATCAATAAGGCAACAGAGGATGACGCCACTATCCACTGTGCGCGGACGCGGATGAGGAGGATCAGCGAAGCATCCCAAAAACACACACCCTTGACTGGGGTGAGATGGACAGGGACACCCCTGCTTTGGATAACAAGAGCCAGGGATAGTTTTTGATAGACAGCTCAGCTGTCCCGAGACGACCACAAAGAGGAGCAATTTGGTTTAAGCCACAGGCAGTGCTTCTACAGACTAGACAAAAGCAATGAAACGAAATGCAAACTTTACCATCCTTCCTTCTTTTTCGCTTTTTTTTACTGCGAAGGGGGGATTACATAAAGCTGCTCCATTCTCCTATCTTTCTCCGCCAGAGTATTACACGGTGTGACAAGAACATTTTACACTGTTCAGCTATCTCTGTCTATCTACAGTACATGAAAGGGCCCATATCATTGAGAAGTAAATTTTGGCCATTCCCAACAAAGTTATAATAAGGAGTGTTTCGGCCTGTAGTGCCTTGTGAGGCAATAGACACAATAGAAAGCAGCCAATCAGATGATACCATTTACATATATCTGTTTTGAGGATACAGTATCAAACACAGACTAAGAAATAAAGAAAGGTTGTAAAACAGTCAGGTAGAAATGATTTTGACTGTTCATTTTAGTATGTCATTAGAGGACTCTAAGGACAGAAATTAAAAAAAACAAAAATGCAGGATATGAGCTCTTCAATACTCCTCCCATCCCACCACCCAACCCCCCAAACACACACCACACACAGATCTATTGACAGTTTACTTCAACATTTCCAGTGGCTTCCGACCTCATAGCTTGCAATCAAAGCAGACACGCCATGTCTTGACACCCACAGTCTCTCACGATCTTGTATAAAATAACCCCTTTCATTAGTCATGGGGGCTTTGCAAATTGTATAGTGGAACCTGTTCTGATTAAATTATTTTGACTTGATTTTTTTTGGTGGCAAATTGCGGAGGAGGATTATGTTGAATTAATGTGAAATGGTGAGGACTAGGAGAGCAGGAACTGCAGGCATTCAGTGCTTGAAATCCCCAGGGGGATGGAGTGGAAGGTTAATGATCTCACCGTGGACATGGCTTAAGATGTTTCAGTTAGAAGGGGCTCAAAAGCATAGTTATCTGACACACAGAACAATTTGTTCAACAGTAAGACTGGTAAAACCTGCGTGCTGGAAGAAAACACACCTACTGTGTCATACAGAGCAGTATAGGACCAAACCTCAACTTCTGAACATTGGGAAATACTAATGAAAACAGACAGCAGTGATTAGTAAATTCTGTTTGACTTGTTATAAACTGTTTTGCCTTATGAACATTGTTGTTTCACTAAATGCATGCAACACATTACAGAAACATGAACATGTTTTCAAAGTGTTGCATCGGCTTTTCTTTTCACCCCACTTTCTGGCCCTGAAGACGTTAATTGATCCAGTCATTGAATTTTGACATTCTTTTGTTAGGAAAGTCCTCAGCTGCACAATTGTGGTTGCATTTTGGGCTTCAGATATAATGTTTCAGATATTTCCAGGTCTGGATTGAGGGCAGGCCAGTCTAGCACCTGCTCTCTCTGATTATGCAGTCATGCAGCCACATGCAGAATGTGGCTCGGCAATGTCATGTTGAAATAGGCACGGGCGTTTCTGAAAAAGACGTCATCTAGAAGGCTGCATAAGTTGCTCCAAAATGTGTGAACATTAATGGTGTCTTAATTCATGTGCAAGTTACCAATATCATGGTCTTTAATACACCTCCAGTCCATGACCAACCCCGGCTTTTGAACTTTACACTGGTAACAATGTAATGACTCGGAGAACATGAGCCTGGAGTAGTCATCAGCATTTCTGGATATTGTTGACACATGGTTTCTGATGTGCATCAGTGCATATCAAGTGATGTCTAATATTCCCAAGCCATGTGGTGATATCCATAGCATGCTGTTTTTTAATGAAATGCTGTCTACGAGTTTAGAGGGCATGGGCATTTTACACACAGCCGTTTGATGATATTATGCACTGTAGAGGGTGAAATACCTAAAATCCTTGATCTGCTTGCTAAGGAACACTGTTGAATTATTAAAAAAGGCACCTTTTTTAAAAAAGTGGAAAGCCTTGACTTTGCCCAGGCCTTTTGTCCAGGCCTGAGATTCTCCTTTTATATCTGAGCACAATTGCATATACTATTAAAGATGTTTTTTGAGCAGTTCACATTTTTGGAACATGCTGTAGGCATCGATTTCAGAGTAAACATATATTTACAAAAACAGCGAAGTGAAACCAAAAACAGTACTCTTAAAATGGACTGTTTTTCTTTGCATCTCTCCTTCTGTTCAGGCCTTTTTGGAACTTAAGTTTGCAGTGCAGGTGTGAGTAGAGGAGCAGGGTACCACCTGACAAGGAATAAGTTTTTTTCTAATCAATCTAATTAAACAGGTTCAGGTAGAATGTGCTTACAGCCATCTTCTTATATTCCCGTAGAAATGAATTTTCACAGTCTTCTGACAGACAGTTCTCAAGATTCACACTAAAAACTGATTTTGTACGAGGAAAGTAATTTGTGTTTTTCAGTTATAGAGTCTATGTATGTCACAGAATTCATACCATTCATATAATTTTAATCTCCCTCTTGGTGCCTCTAGAATGGCACAATTATAAAGGACTCACGGCAAGAGCTATCCAGGCTAAAGCCTAGCCTCCACATGGAAAAGAGCCTCTCAACTAATGTAAGATAACACTTGTTTCTCACAGAATTCAAAACTGAAAGATAATTTAATGTCATGTTAATAAAGCATGTAAATAAAGCACATTTTGATTTTATCATGTTGATGTTTGTGATAGTTTGTAGACACCTGCTCATTCAATGTTCCTTCTGAAATTATGATTATCGATAGGGAGTATGTTCCACTTTTGCTGCAGTAACAGCCTCTGCTGTGCTGGGATAGCTTTGCATTAGATATTGGAACATTGCTTCTACTGGACTGCATTCAGCTTTAAGGTATTAATGTTGGATGAGGGACATTACAAACATCACAAACAGCTCTTCCAAAAAGTATCCAAAAGTGCTCCATCTCTCCAGAGAACACAGTTCCACTGCTCCACAGTACAGTGCTCAGGGGCTTTATATCTCTATACCCAATATTTGATATTGGGCATGGTGACCTTAGGCTGATGTGTGGCTCATTCTATTGGCACTGCTTTTCTGTGGAGATTATACAAGCTGTGTGTGCAGTTGAGCCACTGTATTCAGCGAAATCAACTTTGAAAAGTAGCTGAATTCATTAATTAGAAGTGAGGTCTGGATACTTTTGGACATATATTGTATGTGCAGAATTTGACACATAGTCTCTTCTTTCCAGGCATGAGACTAGCCCTTTTGTCTGCTCAGATTCATTGTAGAAATACATATAGCACAGATAAGTAGATTACTTATGTATGAATAAATACTAATTGAAATGACTTGGCTGGTACTTACCATATAGGATATTAATAAGTGAGATCGGCATGACCAGGATGCCCACCAACATGTCTGCCACAGCCAGAGAGCGCAGGAAGAAGTTTGTAGCGTTCTGCAGCTTCTTCTCCAGTGACACAGCCAGAATGACTAGAATGTTCCCACCTATCGTCAGCAAGATAATCACTAGTATAAGCAGCGCTGGCCAGTTCTTCTCTTTGATCACCTCTCTGGTTACAGCCTGAGTGGAGGACAAGGAGGAAGAGAAGTTGGTGCTTAGGTCGGTCCAGAAAAGGCTCTGGTTCAGACTTATAGTGGTGTTTCCAGGCCAGATCATCCATCCTCCGACATCCAGTGAGGCAGTGGTGGACCCAAAGCTACCCAGAACTGGCCCTCCAGGAGCCCCCATCGTTACAAAACAACAGCTGCAGTTTCACCTCCAGGCCAGTAATGGGGAATAATAAGCTTAGACGGGATTCCAGAATGAGTGGTTTAAAGAGGATGGGTTGATGATCGGATTCCTGATGAGATTCAAACGGTCCACTGGCTATGCTATGTGAAGGTAAAGTCTAGTGAATTAAGGATATCCATTGTATTCCGTGCTCTTGTCCTCGCAATCTTGTCCTTGGATGCAATATCTGCAAAACACAAAGAAACATCATGAGAACTGGATTTGGGAGTAAACAGATAAATATAACCAATCTGAAATGGTTTGCAATTGTACAGTTTCTTGGTCTAACTGTTTAGTGTTCTGCCCTTCAGGTCCAATAAGAGGAGGCATGACTTCTGACTCGCAGAGTTCTACTCACTTTCCATGGAAGTACATTTAAGTCCACGGTTGTTCGCAGAAGATGTTCAATTAGGAAGGCCATGAAATACACCTATTACACAAATGAGCCCATTTACACCAGACTAGTGAAGGTTAATTGAGTTCGGCAGGTGAAATGCTACAAAATGGTCTACCACCCCACCGGCCAGCCTCACCTCGGGTGCACGACTTGTAGGGGGCGCTAATTCCTGGAACAGATGAGGGTGACATTCCATTTAATTAGCCGACAGTCACTCAGGAGAACTGTCAGAGGTAATGTCCACATTGAAATGATGGACAAGTAGCCAATTGCCCCTATGCACAGCTGGTCATTATGCTGCCATACAGCACAATCTAATAAGCTTCCCAACAATGCTGTCATTAAATAGTATTAGCCTGTACTTCAAGATATGAAGTATAATGTTCAACAGCTAATGCCTTATTACTGTTATGTGCCCTAATAAACCCATAAGTGCATTAGATACCATACAGACATTAAGCCATAAATACTTAAAAAACTTTAAACTCCCACTGCTGTCACATTGGTTATTTCCTATGATAGACATGGAAATATAGGAAGCTCCCCTAAATGCATCCTAAGTGAGCTTATTTTATGCAAAGAATGGCAGTGACTGACATCTTACAACTTCTCGCCTCTTGTTTTTTCTTTGTTTCTTTGTCTTTCGTTCATGCATTTTGCGCTATCCAGAGAATCTCCATCTCCTGTACAAAGCAGACAAGTACAGAGGGGCTCGGAGAACACAAGGGAGACGAGAGAGTAAAAAATCAATTTTGCAATGTCATACAGGCCAGACTGTTAAACGCTGCTGGATAAACCTCTAGACAAGAAGTATGACTGTTATTTAGGATACATAAACATAGGAAATTCTGCATTCTGCTTGCCCAACCCAAAACGTGTAGTCCGGGCCAGTCCCAGAGGATGATATAAAGCTTTTAGAAGTGGTTTTTCTACATCCTCCACCTGACAAGAAGTCGCAGTGTTCTTCCAACACAATATTGTTCCAGTTCCCCACTTATCCTATTTGCCAAAGTCACTGTACTGGAGGGCCGTGATAAAGCCAAAACAACGGCGGCTCTAGAATAAATAAATCACCACATAATAACTTCTCTTTGGCCCTGTGGAATAACCCCCAAGTTGCAGGCCGTGCGAGTGGGAGAACATATAAAAATCACAGAGCGCCTGTTCAAAGGTGGCCATTAATCTCTCCGGTGGCAGTTTCAAGTCCCATTATAAAGAAAGATAACATCTCATAGGAGACCAAGCGCTGTCTGATGCTGCCGTAACCGCTAACCAATAAGAAACACTAGACTTTTTCTAAATGCCTCAGAAATGGCCTGGGGTAAAATTGAGACTAAGTGTATGTCTGAGTAAGTGTGAGAAGGTTGGAACTACAGTCATAGCTGTCTGAGCCAATGCGTGTGAAAGAGTCCCCGAGAATTTGAGCTGGGAATGTGCTCTCCCGGCTAAAGGGAATTATCTTTAGAAGGTTGAAGGTTACAGTAGGTTAAACCATCTAGGTGTGAATGTATCTAACCTGGCTTATTCTCAAATGTCACCGACTCCACTCGGGCTATGTGTGTGTATAGATATATTTAAGAGTGTAGATTTCAGCACGAATACTAAACTGCAGCTCATACTCCATAAATAGGAATGTGGGGGGGGGGGGGGCACATCGTAATCTCCTGAGCCAGACTTGATCCTGTGATGTAAATGTCTGGGGAAAACCATGAGAAATCTAGAGCTAGCTGTGGGTGGGAACATAAAAGAATTAGGGTGGGAACAAAGTGAGTGTGTAATTTCTAAGCCAATCCAACACCTTGTGAAGGCAAAACCCAAAGTAGGAGATGATGGTAGGCTCGTCTGCGCTGTCTGATGGACAAAAAGCCAGTCTTTAGCCTACATATGCAATACATAAGCATGGCTAAAAAGCCCTGCTGCCAAAATGATCTAATTAAGCATGCAGATATGTGTCTTGTATGCAGAGAATGTATTACATACCATTTGTAAAGGCAAATACAGTTAAGATGGCTAGCTGGACTGTTTTGCTGGTGCTATTGATTGTACTCCAAGCATTAAAAGAACATGGGCTATTTGAGGGCAGGATTTAGAGGGGGCATATGTTTGCTTGCAGTGGATGTCACTACAATCCAGCACTAAACATTTATTGGGGTGGCCAGTAAACAAGCAGTAGGAGTATTTCTTGTTGTGCCCTTCCATTATACTTCCAGTGCACCAGGCGGCACCGCTTTGCTGAGGATGCTGTGCTGCTCTTAGTATGGGCATAGCTATTCAGCAAAATTACAAACTGCACTTGTGGGGTCAATAAAAGTATACCTTAAAAGCAAGTAGCCCCAGGCATGTGTTCTCATGTCTGGCAACAAGACACTAGGCAAATATTTTTTTATGTAGTAGAACATTTTTTTGTAGTAGAACAGTTTTTGGTTATATGGATGTACTCACACAGCAACACTATCTGTGAATTTGATAGTGATTTTGTGATCTTGACTGGCAATGAAGACGTTTGTATGTTATATAATACAAGACGTTTTGTGTCATTGATTTCTATGTTGTGTGTGTAGAAGTCACAGCTAAATTCTGGTGCTTGTAATGTAGCACTGCTTTGAAGCATATCACCGATTCACAGTAAGAGCTCACCAGGCTAAAGTGCAGCGTCCACATGTTGGGATTAGCTGTAAGCCCCATACAATGAACACACAATAAACCTCCATGTCCCCCCATATAAATTCAAAACAGTTCATTTTTGTTAAGCTTGTCATTCACAAATTCATCAAGAACATACTACTGATTTACAATTTTTATATAGATGTTTGCTGTTCTACTCTGTGGTCAAAAAATATACCATCGCCAAGATTTACACAAGTGTCTTTTTACTGTTCTCATTCATATAGAAATCAAGCAACAGGTAAATCCCTTCGCACATGTGGACTGTTATTTGTTGGGGTTTTTTTTAGGGTAAGCTGATTTTATCGACATATTATAGTTTTCGAGGTTTTGATGAACAGAATTATGCAACTTTGTACATCAAAAAGAAGTCTAATAAGGAAAACCATGTCTTACCAAATGGTCTAATTGTTTCTTTATGCTAAAGGACTTAGCTAATGTAAATAAGAGTGACTATGTACTTTATTATTATTGACCGAAACAAACAAAATTCTCTTTCTTGGTGAGGATGTTGAAGGGTTACAACAACAAATAAATAATTCCAATAACTGAAAAATTAATCAAACCATGAGATATACATATACACAACAACGTAACACTGCAGAATATATACTGTATATTTTGATGTATATATTTTTATGTATTGAGAAAGCTCACCTGTTTCAAACATTATATAACTTTGTTGAATGAACTGTGTTTGAGTCTTCTTATAGCAAACATTAAGTAGCTCCTCAGTCTGCAACAGTCAGCATTTGCCACTTTTGGCTGAATTGTTAATAAATTGTAAAAGCTCAAAACTAGTTTTCTTTTTTCATTTGTAGCAGAGATGTGTGGGTGGCTTTATAAATGAAATGAGCTCAAACATTTTTTTTAAATTTTGTAATAAAATACAAAATGTGTTAGGTTGTGTCCTACTCTTGTCTAAGTGTGTGTGAAGTGCAATACAAATGTGACATGAAAGGGTTTATTGAGCTGAGCACTAAGAGGCATACTTGGAGTTAACACGGCTGATTAAGACTCTCACTCAGTGTGTGATATGAATCACAATCTCTTTTGCCATTTCTCTCTCTCTCTCTCTCTCTCTCTCTCTCTCTCTCTCTCTCTCTCTCTCTCTCTGTGTCCCCTCTCTTTCTATCTCTTCCTCTGTCCCCTTAGACTCTCTCTTTATCTATTTGCTATTAATAAAAGGAACAAAAGTGCACTTGCACATTTATAAATGCAAGCCTGAATTCCACTGGAAGGTAATTAGCTTCTTCAGCAAACACCAATCAAGTAACTGCCATTTGGAAGCAGTCTCTGGTCTAATTAGCATGAAATGGAGAAGCCAAAAAAAAAGCTTAGGAACGTTTGGAATGTCTGGAAGGGTGAAGAGTTTATTTGCAGCTTTAGGCATGCATGTTTGGAGCAGAAAATTATACAAACGTAGATAAGTAAATAAATAAATGTTTCATTATAACTAGAAAAAAAACGATGTCTGCATGTGTTTGCATTTCTGTAGTAGGTATCTGAAGCACATCGATTGATCTATATTAACTGTAAGGATTTCCGAAGGTATTCAGAGCGGAATTTTCCATTCATTCTCCTGTCTGTCTTCATACTGAATGCGAGGTTAATGAGGTGCTGACCTCAGTACTGCTATGCAGAAATAATAATACTAAAAATAAATAAATGGCTGTTGAACACAACATGAGGTATGTTGACAGCAGGGCAGGCTCACCCAGAGCCAGCTGTACAATCACATGAAGAGATGAGTCGTGGAGTACCAGACAAAATGGTACGTATGCAAAAACATACACACATCCACCACACACAAAGATGGTCACATGTTTGCATGCATGCAGAGCCACTCCAACAGTTCACCTATCTGCCCACAGATCAGTTTGCCTCCTAACTGATTTAGTGGCAGAATCTGCCCTTACTACTGTACACTAACACAGGATAATGAGAACTTTTCCATGCCTTCAAAAAATGTATTTTCCCATATGTGTATTTTGCATATTATTATTATTATTATTTGGCAAGAGTTTGGGCACATCAGTCATTATGCTGGTTTCCAAGTGAAAAAGGTGAACACTACCTTTCTCTGAAATCTGAAATCTAACCCTCCAAACATTTCTTGAAGGCAGCTAGAAGTTTTCTATTCTCAATTTAGGAATTTCAGTCAATTTTTCACTGCGTAATGCTTCTAGTTCAGAAATATTCAGAGGTCGTCTAGCAAGCACAGCATGTTTAAGATCAGCCTTCAGGTCTTGTAATGTTGAAGTCAGGACACTGGCAAGGTCACCCTGAAACCTTAATCTTTAGAGTTTTTTAGTTTTTACATAAGTTTGATTTTGATGAATTGTTTTGGATCATCGTCTTTTTGTATAAATGCTTCCATTTCAGTTTCTTCACTGACTTTTGATATCAGTTTCCAGAATGTGTTCATTTTTAGTAGACGACCTTTTTCTCTCTGTGCCCACAACATTTCCTGTGGCACTGACTATCACACAACCCCAAAACCTCAAGCTTAACAACTGATGTGTGTGCTTTCCTTTAAGTAGCAATTGCTATTGTTGTCTGATGGTATATTCTTCTTCCATTCTTCTTTTTCTTCTTCTTCCTCTTTTTCTTCTTCTTCCTCTTCCTGGTACACATTTTTCGTGAGCTAGTCCTGCAGTTTTTGAGATATCGACACTGTTCCAACTGTGGAATGTTCAGTCTAATCGAAAATGGTGTGCTTGTATACAGCATTTTGATCCAACTTTGCTAAATTCCAATTTTTTTCCCTTTAAGAATGAATGGGGTGGAAAAGCACATACTCATCTACAGTACCTCTGCTCATCTGACAGACACTGTTTCGCATGCAGTATCTCAGGACAGACCACTAAGCACAAAATCAATGTTGGTCCGCACTCATCCGTTTGCCTTTTTTTCTCCATAACTCATTCCTCCTATAGAGTCCCATTCATTTTCACCCTCCTTTTATCTGACAGCCACTGAACTGCATGTACTCAGATCCCTAAACTCTACTGACCATACTGACCCTCACTCTAGTGCTAACACTTTAGCAATAGTCAGCAACAAGCGTCTTGTTGCACTTTTCTTGTTGTTTCTATGTTTTTCTTCAAATGATGATTGTAGCCAAAGACACAAGTGGCGCCACATTTCATCGGGTTGAATGACAAAATGCACTGATGGTCTAACTAAAACTACCGTTCATGTCATTTTAATAACGTGTCTGTAAACCCTTTGATGAACACTGTCAGGGTTTGTGTTGACTTTGTGCTTCACTGGCTTCAGACAGTTTTATCTAATATCATCTAACTAATATCTCTGAAAAACATCAGAAAAGTTTGCATGGATACGAGCACTCTGTTGCTCTCATGTTTGCCACCATGCAAATAGAAAAAGAGCAAACAGACATGCTTATCATTTACATGTATCAAGAAAAGTGATGATAATAATAATAATAATTGACTTGATACCTGTTCCTTTATGATCGGTTTACCAGTTTGAATTTGACCAATTAGGTCACAGATGCTTGGCCAAGAATATCTGCATTCACCAAAAACAGAAGCATCTCTCTGCCATTATTTTATTGTTGTTCATCAGTTACTATCAGCAGTTCAGGCTGAACTTTCATTAGAACACACTTATGTGAACAGTACAGTTCTGATGTGCACTGAAAAAAGTATGCTCTAGTTTTGAATTCTCTCATTTGCAAAAAATGCATTCCCATCAGCAGTGAACTGAATCAGGCCTATTTCTGTGCAGCATAATCGCGGGATTCAACATTTTATCATGAGTATATTTAAAGGGACGTGTCTGGGTCTTATACTATGACAGTGAAATAGAGGCAAACATTATAATAACAGAGATCTTGACTTGTATCATCGGCAAATTCCTGACCAGCCACTAAAACAGGGTCAGTGTGAAAGAGTGCTTAGTTAGTGCTAAATGACCTTCCTTCCAGCTGAAATGGAGATTTCTGTTTGGTTCTGCCAATGAGTAAAGAAAGTGGTGGGCCGTAACTTCAGTCCGGGGTGGGTCAAATGCCCACTCACCCCTGTGGCCAAAGAGCTACATTTTTGTTTCACTAGATCACAGCATTTGATTCCAATATGCCTATTTAAGTACATTAGATGTTGACTTTGTGATAAGATCACAGTTGAGGTTAGCTTCTCATGACCCATCAGTGTAGACAATGTTCAGCCACCAACACTATGCAGTGGACCTTTGTGTCAGTAAGTACTGTTTGGCCTGTCAGATCTTTAGGATCAACAGTCTATAATAAGGTTAAGCTAGATCTGCTGCTGATTATTAGGCTATTATTAGCAATTAGCCTAGTGTTCACATCAGACAGCGCAGGTCGAGTGTTCACTTTGGAAAAAGGTCCAACTCTTCATCTTGAGTGAAACAGGCAGAAGTAAGAGACTAAAGAAAGTCTAAGAACAGAGCTGTGAACTAATGTACTCAGACAAGAGAACGGAAACAAAAAACTCTTCATACAGCAGCACAGCAGAAGCATTTTACAACTGCAGCGCATTCAGAGAGCAGCTGGATCGCTCACAAATGACCTTGCACCTGAAATAGCAACTCTCCAGCTTTCCCCACAGCGGCCCATAAAGGGATAATAACGAAGAGGGGACATTAGAAGATGAGCTTAATGCTTCCTCCTGTAATGGTGGTGGGTACAATTTGGGTAGGGGAAACTGGTCCTGGATCAGCCTATAAAAAGGCCAAAGTGCAGGAGTTATAATTACAAAGCCTTTAATTTAGTGTGCCCTGTATGTTCTCTAGATCAAGGAGGTGTTGGGTGTTAACACCATCACATTGTTAGCACTATCTCAGTGCCCTCTTATACTCACATTATCCTTTCAGCTAGCCGTGAAGAATAATAGGACTTCCAGTGGAGATAAAGCATGTACCACAAAGCTAATGGGACCTATTCTGGCTTTGGACACAGGTTTTCAAAGTAACATCAGGATTGTTTCTGGCTGTAAATGGAATAAGCAGTTGCTCAGAGGTTCAAGACAAGGGCAGATGATGTGACAATGAAGGCAACTTTAAAAAGTGGGTTACACCTCTGCTCTCTGCTGTAGAATGGGGTTTGATTGCCCACCTGCGCAACCACCCTACGGTATACCAATAAAAGTCCTTGGGCAAGACTCCCAACACTGCTTGGCTGTGTAAATGGAAACTTTAAGTTGCTCTGGATAAGAGCGTATACCAAATTCCGTAGATGTAAACACATGCTGTAATTATATATCTATTTTTACTGAGTTTTGCTTGCCTTCACATGTAAAGCACTTCATTTACATAAAGTGCTACTAACGTACAAAGTGCTATTTGAGAAATAACTATGATATACTTTTTCTTCCATATAGTTATTTATAGTTTCCTGTTCTACATGAATGACGTGTTTATTCATTTTTTCAATCTTGCATAGAAAAGAACACGAGAAGGGTGGGCGGAGGGCCATCAAGCAGAATGTTGCTTTGGTTCCACAAATGTTCATGATTTAAAAACATATGAATTATGTCAGGTGCTTGATTCTAACTAGCTCTTGAGGCCGGAAGGAGTGGGAGGCAAAGCTGAACTTAAATTGATTCACCTATAGCTAAATTTATTGCCGGAGACAGATGGTGCGTTAGGCGGAAAATGCAGCGTGCTCTGCGTTTTAGTCTACAGATTCTATAAGCCAATAGAATTGGGGTCATATGTACTGTATATAGTCTGACCTGAATAGAGGCCAAACATTTACAATGGTCTGAGACCATCTTTTGTGTTTTTTGTCTGTGTTGGTTGAGATTTAACATAGATTGAGGGAGGTAAATCTAGATCAATACAAAAAGGTCACTTATCATGCATAGTGTCCACTGTACGCACCTCTAGAGACCAATATGCCAATTAAATGATGTCAGCTGACTGCCTGAATGTACGGAATGACCAGGTTATTGTGCCGCTGCACACAGATTCATGGGAAATGTAGTCCATAAACAATGAACACCTATGCACTCTCTCATTTGATTTGTTTGTGCTGTCAATTATACTCCACACATTAGAAAACCATTAAGTAGAAAAAATGGGAAAGCATTCTACTACAGTGTCAGAAACAGGGTACTGTAGGTATAAACAATGCAAATGCACCCTCAAAGATAGAACAGTAACCTTAAAGTCAAATTGTGTACTTTAAATGATATGCACTAAATTCACTTTCACCAAAGAAAAGAACATAAAATAAATGTTTTAAAAGTGAAAAATAAAATAAACGTCCTGAAGTCCAGACTGGGTGTATGTAGTCAGTATGTCACGTGGGGGTCAGGGACGAGGAGGCAGGATATAAATGCAAGGGTTTTAATAAACAGAACAAACAAAACAAAAACACCAAAAGAAATAACTAACAAACTGCAGGACAACTCGGAACAAAAACTCGGTTTACAAAAACAACCAACAAGGGAACAAAACGACCGGCAGGGAAAACAGAACACCGACAGGAGAACAAACAAACAAAACACCAAGCAGGCACAAAGGGAACCACAGGGAGTATAAGTGAGCAAGACTAACAAGGAACACCTGGGAAGGGGCGGAGCCACAACTTAGGGACAGGTGAGGGGCTTGACCAGGGGGCGGAGACAGGAGGAGCCACGACCAAAACAAACAGAAGCACATGGAACAGTGTGACAGACAGCACATGGACATGACAAGACAGAAACATGAAGCCAGATAAAACAGACAAACATGAACAGGACATAGCAGGGTGTGACACAGTATATATGTAGAAATATAACTACAATGCTATGGCACACTTATGTTCCCTAACCAGTGCTGGACAGTAAAGGCACAAAAGCAGCTGGTTACTGTACTTAAGTAGTGTGTTTGTGTATCTTTACTGAAGTATTTCCAATGTTGGGAGACAGTTTAGTTTAACTCCACTACATTTCACAGTTAAGAAAGTACATGATGCCAAATCTGTCCCTCCTTTTGGCTTATGTGTGCATAAAAATGAAAGAAGCCTAAAGCAAACCCGGTCCAGTGTGCACTTTGTTTTGAGCTTGTGTTGACCTGTAGAACAGAGCTGGGTTCTAGCTAATGGAAACTGTTCTCCTTCAGTGTTTTGTGCTTATGATGATTTGAATAGACATCAGTGTCAGACTAATTAATGACCTTCTATTAAAGACTGGTGGACTGAGAGAGACACTAGAGTCTCTTCACCTAAAATTAGCTGATTAAGAGTCTTGTTCCAGAAATGATAATAGGACATTAGAGCCATAATAAATCATGCTACTGTTACTCTCCATACTTAAGTACATTTGAAGGTAAATACTTTAGTACTTTTACTCCAGTGGAGGTCTAAAGGAGGTCTATTTTTACTGGAGGAGTATGTACCTTGGGTATCTGTGCTTTAACTCAACTACATGGATTGTGTACTTTGTCCACCACTGTCCCTAACTAAACATACTGCAGGCGTACCCTTGGAGTACCACCACAGTGACATGAGGTGTACCACCCCAGTGACAGTTTGGTATCTTTTTTCAGACAGTGCACCATCACTACCTCCACCATCCCTTGCCAAAAATTGAATGAGTTGTCTCCAGGTGCGTATTCTCGTAATGAGATCATATCTGTGCCCCGAGAGACTGTAGGACAGGTAAATATTTTTCCACAGTTCAGTGTTGTCACAATCGCTCTAGCTAGCATTCACATTCAATACTGCTCAGTGACTCCGCTCTGACCTTTATCTTCTCGCAATTGCTCATTCAAAGTGCAAAACAATAAACAAGCCAAAAACAAGCTATTTATTTATAAGCCCTGAGCTTCTGAGCTACAGCATTAAAAACCCACTGTGAAATAAGTTTAAGAATGATGCTCAGAAAACCTAAGAGTTTATCAGGAGAAAAAAAGAACACAATCTCTCAGATTAATGGGAGAGTTCTGAAGTGGAGGTAAAAAAAATGCTTTTTCAGATGATCTGCTACAAGCTTGTCTAATCCACATCTCTCTCTCTGCAGCGATTATAAAAGAAACTGAAAACCCGTCTCTGATTTAGTGTGAAAGGGCACCTGCAGCCAACCACTTTAGGAACGCAAGGCCACCCTAAAATGAAGCGCATTTTGTTTTTAAGCGCCTAAAAAAGCTAATTTCACAGTGTATTAGGAGTACAAAATGGCCTCAAAGAGCATGATAGCGTGACAGGGGTGCCAACTTTCAACACTTTATGCCACTTACTGCTACTTCGGGAAAGCGTTTCCAGTACTTCCAATTATATAAGCAGCATGGGCTTGTGCTAACAGCAATTAATAACAGCACAGATAATGATGAGAAACAAACATAAAAACAAATAACATTGGCAAATACAGTAACTAAATTCTCAGTCTGAAGCTAAACAGATGCCTGAGCCATGTGTGCCTGCCTGCACATTTTAGCAGTCTCATTGCAGGATATGTTTTGTATATTCAATATGCACACGCTCTCTTAGCCTCCCAGTGTGTGAGTGCATGTAGGGGGGTCCTTTGTGCCATTTTGGCAGAGTTCGAGAAGCACTGTGTTGGTGGATTTTGGCCTTGTTTTAGCTTTGGATGGATTACAGGACTTCTGTCATTTAGAATTGCACTGCCAAGCAAAGCTGTGTTGAGTGCAATCCCACTGCTTCCTGCTGCAACTCTGATTCAGCCTTTGCCAGGACTCCCTCTAGTCCCTTTCACACAAGCTGTTGTACCTGTAAACCATCAAGCAACTTCCCAGGACAGGCTTACATGCAGGGGAGAGTCCTTAACTTTTATCAACATTTTCATTAGAAATATAATACAAATAATGACTTAAATAACAATAAAATGTAGTAATTACTTTGAGTTACTGTAATTACCTTTAGTTAATATTCACTGTACATTAAGATTCTCAAGGCTTTGGCTGCAAAAGCTACTGCACCTGTTGACCTACTTAACAGTAGCTTACGTTAGCTTACTGAGCTAGCTAACAACTAGCTAAGTAAGCTTAAACAGAGATGTTATTAATAAGGATATGATCATTTGCTCAATGATGATTCAAGGTTCTACATCATGAGAGGATCTTGGGGAAATATGGCTGGCTGGCCTCACTGCAGCAAAACGTTATCATCCAGTTGTGTGGTTACCATATGTCCTGCCTCCATACCTTTTTGAAGATTCTTTATCTGGAATTATCATCTGCAAGAATTAATAATGCAGCCCCTAGAACTCTTCATACATGGACTAATGGCATATCCAATGTGAAGTCTTTTTTGATTGCCTGTGTTGAGGATGTCCTATGATGCTATTGTGATCTTTGGGAATTTTGGTTTAGGTTTGGGTGTAGGTTGAGGTTGCAATGATGTGTGCTGTTTGTTTTTTCTTTAAAGGAAATAAATTTTCTTGTAATGTTTTGCATAATGAATAAATGAGGAGACTGGTCACAGGGTTGAAATATGAATGGGAAAGCTTGTAACGCTCAACATAGTGTCTGTTTACAGAGACGGTCCACCCTTCAAGAATTAAAGCCAACTGGCTTGTTGGTTATGCTGCAGGCATGGAAGGATAGATGACAAGGTGGTGCTAGCAGGGAATGCCCCCCCCCCCTTTATGTGGAGATCTGGCAGTAGCCAGAGCAAGTAAAGAAAACCCACATTTTGTGTGTGTTACTGAGCCAAACGCTACAAGTCATTTAGGAGGTTTTAGTCTTATTTTATTAGTGATTTCACTGAATCTGACCTTCAGGTTTGAGCATTTTGTTCTCTCCCCATTCAAAGAGATAGAAGTCTGGTCGTGTATGGCTGAACATAATGAACAGATTTTCCTTTAAGTGCTTTGCCTTCACCTTTAATACTTGTTATTCTAAAATGATAAAATAAACAGATGCATTCCAAGCTGGTTTATACTGGACTCTGTGCTGGTTTAGCTGGTCACCCAATGTGATCATATTTGTTGACCAGCATACCATTTTTTTTATAATTTGTAACAATTATTAGAATATTTTGATATTTCATTCTAAGCATGAACATCAGCAATCTGCAAAACAGCTTCTAAATGAATCTTTATCGCCAAATGGTAGAAATGGTAGCAATTTTGTATAGATTTGCAACCTAATGTTGCGCTTCCAGTTTAAAAGCTACCCTATCATGCTGAACTATGCTGTTGTAGCTAATTGAAACTACATGTTTGAAATGATAATGTCAGATTTGCCACCGTGTTAAGTTTAGTTTGATTTCATGACCTGAGGCCATTCTACAACCACTAATACACATCTGCATTAAATATCATTCAAAACTGAAACCACACTATAAATGTAGGTACAGCATGAAAAGCCAGTAATGTAGGCTTAGCCATTTGTCTTCTGCTTTTTCTTTCTTTCTTTCTTTCTTTCTTTCTCTGTGCCTCTACCCTTCCTATCTTTTCCCTCTTTTACTCACTCTCTGAGTACATCCCTCTCTTTCACTACCTTCCCGAAAGTTTTATTCTTTATTGGTTTTTAGTTTTCACATCCTCCTATAACCCTGTCTCAGTGTCTTTCAGCTAGCCATGGGTCGGCAAGAGGAATCAAGTTTTTCTTTATCCTCTTTTCTGACGTTGTTGTTATTGTTTGTCCAGAATGTCTTGGAGCTAATCTCCAAAAACAAAGATGCTGTTGTGGGCTCTTGCTTTGTCTCTCCCTTTCTCTCTCTCTCTCTTTTTATCTCTCACTGGCTCCAGGAGTGGCTGGTAAAGAGGTGGTGGACGTGACATTTGCCCTCGGCTGGGCACTGCTGCCAATCATTTCTAGCCATTTCCAGCACTGTATCAGTCTGACCCATGATTCCTCCCCTTCTTCTTATTCTCTCATTCTTCCACCATCCTGCTGTGCTCTCACTATTTCAGCTGTGGCAGAAGTGACCCCTAAGCCAAGCCATACATTCACAAACACATTCACAACCAGAGTTTTGAGGTAACTACAGACTGTGTGGATCTTTCCCCCATTAGCGATTACAGGACTGGAGGAGAAAGTGAAAGATCATTAGGGTTTTTTTAAATAACTCCTCCACTTGAGATCTCATTAACACCTTCTGCCTGTGCAGCCGCATCTCCGCTCCTCATGTTTGGAGTGGAGAACCTGAAACGCCATCGGAAACTTCTCTCAACAAGTACTTTAAGTTACAGCAAGGCAACTGTTTATTTAAGTCCTTCTCCTGCAGTTAGAGTAAGTCTGTTCCAGCAGGAACTACACTGCGGTGATGGTTCTACTGCTATACTGTGGAACAGTGCAGAAGCTGATTTGAAGTATTTTTGAGGCTTGAGCTCATTTTGCTCTGCTAATTGTTTTGCTGTGTTTTGTTTTATTTAAGGAGATGAGCATAGCCTTTTCATGAATCTCAATTACAGTAGTAGGTGTTGTTATTTGCATATATGCAAGAGTTAACCCTCAGGGCCTACTAGGCCTTCCAAGAAGGCTTAATGAATTCTGTGAACCGATTAAAATACACATCTGTAATTTTAGATAATCTTTAGTCTATTTTCATAACATTTGTTGTATACTGTATATCTCTGCACATATGATGGAAGTAATCTAAATTAAACTGGATAGAAACAGGTTTGTGGTTAAAAATAACTTTTGAAATAATAGTTTTGAAAATAAAAGGGTTAAAATCTTGCAATCTTGAATGAGGGGGAAATTTTGCAATAAGGATTTATGTTATCTTCTGCATGTCTGCCCTGTGATGGACTGGCGGCCTATCCAGGGTGCTGAACGCTGGGATAGGCTCCAGCACCCCCTGCGGTCTAGAAAATGAGTAAGTGACTGAGTGAGTGATTTATGTTATCGAGGTAGATACAGCAAAGCTGGCTCATCAGTTGGGGAAATTGCAAGATGTGCTGCTTTTTAGAATAAGCCTCTAAGTAAAAACCATATTAAAAGTTACCAAGTCTAATTGCTCGGGCAGGGATGAGGCAGGGATATGTTTACCACAAAAGACTCAATATTCATATTAAATATTTTGGCAGTAAAAAGAGACCCGTGACTACAGAAAAAAAACCCATCACTACAGCCAATTAGCCACACCCTAAACACACCCCTGGGCTAGCTCCAGTTCTGGAGAAATAGAGGTTACTTCTATCAACATATGCCATATACACTTGGTAGTGTGGTTCCAGTCCTGTAATCCCACCCATACTTTTAATTGCTGGGTTACCTTGTGCCATGAAAAGACATTTGTGGTGATGTTGTGGACTCACTTGACACTTCCTAGCTTCTGGTGGAGTTTTACACAGCAGTATTCTCTAAGACTAGGCGAGCAAGTGGTAGAAGTGGTAGGTGGATAGCATCAGCCCCCTCTGTTGGCAAAAACAAGCACAATGTAAGATGCCTGACTGTCTGCTCTGTTGTAGGACTTTCCGGTGTGTTTTTAATTCACACGTAAAACGTGAACATTTCCAGGGGGAGCTCCAGCCAAGGACAGCTCACTAAAATGCGGACTGTTCATGGAAAATGGGGACATCTAGTCACCCTACTGCGGAGTATCGGGTTTCTGTAAGTTGTTAGAAATCAGTAAAGGTAGCAGCTGTTCTGTTTGGGCTCACAATAGACATTCCAGCTACTTGTTCATGCAGTTGATGGTAATCTGTGAAACAAAGGCTACTTATGAAGCAAATGAAACGGTTTCAGCATTAAACATTGCCATGTAGTATGGACTGTATCTCACTCTCAGGTAATTAGATATTCCATATTTTAATGTAATGGCAGCTGTTTATGTCTATTGTTAGTCTTGCAAGCCAGACTTTAGACTACGGCTGGTTTGATTAATATTCCTGCTCACCCCCACACACAACCATGTTAAGAAGGGCATGCTTTTATTCATCTAAGAAATGCTTTTATTCATCTAAACTGAAGGCTTAGGTCTACAAAATACCTCTTAGTTCTTGCTTTTGAGTGAAAATGTAAAACAATTTTTAGAACGAGCAGCTTATATTGTGTCTTATGTCTGGAACACATGGGACCAGTAAAATGTCTCAAAAACTAAACAACTCTGAATAAAATCTCTGTTCAGTTTTGTTCCAAGTTAAGGTTTGTTCCATCTCCTGAAAAGCTACCATCTTGAAGGTTGATGACATTGATATCAAACAAAAACCAACAGGTAGCGTTTTAAATCACAAATACGCCCAACTCACAATCACAAAATCAACCAAGCAAATCACCTCTTACACTAGCTGAATGCAAGAGATGAATAACGTTTTGTGTAAAATTGGTTCAAACATTTATCCCTAAATGGATAATCAACCAGTTTGTAATCACTCAATCCTAATTCCTTTCAAAGGGCTAAGAAATGAACATCACTCACTGTCATCTGTCTAACAGAGACAGATGATTGCGCTCTAATTTATTCACAAATGATTAAAGGCTTAATTGATTCTTGATAATATTTCTCCTTGTTTGCTTTTTAGCATGCTGTTTCTGACACAGCCAGCATGAAAGAGTGAAAGATATGTGGCTTACGTGCAGACGGAATTAATGAAGGGGTGGTGAACAATAGGTCACTCTTTAAACAGGCACTTCAGTCTCTCTCCCTCTCTCTCTCTTTCTCTCTCTGGCTCATGGCCCAGAGATTGAGTGACATTAAGGCTGTGTTGCTCTCTTCGCACTCATCATGCTCTCAACCCATCTTCTCGCTGCTGATTGAATGACACTTGACCTCCAGTCATGGACAATCAACACAGCATTACCAGTCTTAGCCCTGTATAGAGGTCTGCACTCTGTGGAATATTATCCACCCTTGGCTCTGTGTATACATCTTCCATCCAGCACCCAAGTGCCCTCAAGCTGGACAGTTGCTGATTCGAAAGTCATAGGAACACAACTCAGATCTGTTTAAATGCATATAATCCAAGCCATTAATGAGTGAATTAATGAACAGGGCCATGGGTCAGCGACCATACTACAGACTGGAAGCTATGAGCAAGGTTCTGGAGTGATCTTATATAAGAATTCTCAATTTTTATTCCAAGACTTTTGTCAATAATTACTAGTGATGGTGTAGGTTTAGGAGTCTATCTACACCGGTGAGCCTCAGAGATATACTATGCCTTTTGAATACATTCTGTACAAAAAAGCATTTACACAAACTGGTGTGTAAACCTAAACACACAAATGGTCGCATCCAGAAGAAATACACTGACAGGAATGAAACTTGGTAGGTTGGTTTGACATTGTGAGACATGCAAATGATTCAAGTTTCACACTCGGAGTGCATGTGACGTAAGCAAGGACGGGTCTTATCGCTGTATCTGACTGACGCAACAGCCATGATTGCAGACGTTCAGCGAGCAGAGATGCCCTACATGAGTGATCCTGTTAGTTCCAGCACCACTGACAGATGACTGCACGATGCAGGGCTACATGCTGTTACGATGACTTAACACCATGTCAGCCTCGCCAAAGACTGCAATGGTGTTGTGCCAAACTGTCATGGAGTGACTCTGAATGGCAGCGGGTCATCTTCCCGCTTTTGTGTGTGTGGAGGCAACCAATGAATCTATGTGTGGAGGCACTATGGTCAGCAGCAAGAAGCACTAAATTTTCCATAATTTAATGTTCGTGCTAACCTTTCTGAATCTTCCTTCTGAATAGCCAGTGTAAACCAGTCAGTGTAAAAGTCAGTGTAACCAATTTCGAGCCATTTTGTTTGGTCCATCATAAACAGAAATTTTCAAATTAGGTAAAAAACTGCAAATAAAAAATGTGCACAGTCCTCCAACATTTTAAGGACTGGAGGTATGTCACTGGTGCATCTGAAAAGCAGTTCATAATAATCAATTTTGGTAGGCAAGGTATGAATTAGTAGTACCTCCTGGAGCACAGGGGGTGCTGGAGTCTATCTTACTGTTTATTAGGTGGAAGACAGGAAACGCCCTCAACAGCATTCCCCAGGGGTTAATGGTGGCTCTGGCGAGTGGTACAGAGCAATGGATGTGCCACAGTGGACCAGTTATTCTCTATAATGATCACAGGAGCACCGAGAAAAGTGTCAAGGATCACCATTGAGCGAATACTCTTACGTCGTGGCCTGCGAAGCAGATGTATGGCTAAGGCACCAATGTTAAGTTCATCGTCAGTGTCGCCTCCAGTTTGCACAGGAGTGCTGTAATTGGGCACTGGAGGACTGGAAAAAACGTTGCCTTCTCAGACAAATCCAGGTTTATGCTGCATATACGTCATATATGTCATATGGAGGGGTATACGTCACTCA
Organism: Semaprochilodus insignis; assembly: GCA_034552555.1. Lineage (NCBI taxonomy): Eukaryota > Metazoa > Chordata > Actinopteri > Characiformes > Prochilodontidae > Semaprochilodus > Semaprochilodus insignis. The sequence continues at coordinate 8,662,377 of CM067482.1, forward strand.
ACACAGAATAATCGCCTCCAAGAGACAACTGTGGGTCAAACGCAGGATGATGGTGGAAGTGTTTGTGTCTGGGGGATGTTTGAATGGCATGTTCTTGGGCCACTAATACCACTGCATGAGTATCTGAACACTAACATGTACTTGGCAATCCTAGTAGGTTATGTGTACCCGCACTTGACGTTCCTCCTTGATTGTAATGATGCCTATCAACAGGATAACACCCCACCTTACTGCACAAGGGTGGTGCATGTGTGGTTTTAGAGGCACAATAGTGACTTGGCATGCTAACTCACCTGATCTCAGTCCTTTGGAGCACATCTGGGAACACTTGGATCACCAAGTTTACCATGATAACCCACAACCACACAGCTCTGCTGCTCTCCTGCAGTTGGAATGGGCACAAGTGCCTCACCTAACACACTAATGACGAACTCTCAGACCTAACACACTCTCAGAACTCCAGCATAGTTCACCTAGTGATTCTTACAGCATTGACGTCCCACATTATTGTTTTATTATTGTTTTGAATGATTCAACCTGGAGTAAATTACTCCCTTGTCAAATGCTTCAGTGGAACGAACTTTATTTTTGAGCTGTGTTGTCCCTTTCGACTCCAGCTTGTATCCTGGCTCAACATGCTATACTGTTGTGTTGTCACTGCATATTGCAGCACATCAAGGAGCATTTCATGCTGTGCCTTCTCACCAATGTACATCTAATCCTCTAGCCAGGATTGCATCATGCTGTCAAGTTCAATTCAAGCAAATAACTGAAATGTTGTTCTAATATCACAGATTGCATTGATATGTTTTAATTACGTTAATATGCAAGGCGCTGCTGCTGGTCCTGTTTTACGGCTGCTATTCTGTTTGCATTTACATATTTATTTATGCGTCTCCATCATAATTTATCAAGCCTCTTTTATCAGCAACAAAAGGGTATCCACTTCAAATGAGCACACAAACTTTTTTGCATATTTTGGCGATTTCTTTATATTATACACACAAGCACCACATTATGCTGCTTCCAGGGTCTCCAGTATTACAGCTACCATTGACCCAGAAACGGTGTTTTGTCAGGTGCCCCTTACCCAAAAGAAAATACTTCAAGAACCTCAATGAATAAATAAAGAGCTTAGGAAAAAAAAAATAAACCTGCAAAAATAAAAGATCAGTGACGTGAGGCAAAGAACATCCAAGGGCATGTTCAGGGCTGATTATTCTCGATAAGAAAGCAAATTCCCACTGGCTGCTCTGGGGCTGACTTGTCTTGGAAGACCAGCATCAGCAGGTGCAGTATTGTCTCAGGCAGGTGAACACAACAAGGTATCTGCCAAGGTTGTAACTCGGGGCTTCAACACACTCAACTCACTCTCAGTAATTCAGAAATGTCGATGAACTCACAGTCAGTGTGGATGCCGCCTACCCTGGCATAGGCAGAGTAAAATCCGAAGAAAAATGGCCATTTTCAAGCATGACTGGCTCCGGACTGCGCTGACCGTCAACCATGAGCTCCAGCTTTACAGATTTTTTTCGAGGCGTGTGAACCGTTGAAGCGAGTTGACAGCTTCTGCACTTTTTTTCTTTTAGGGAAGGATAACAAGGACGGTAATGATGAAGAAAAACATTGGGAACCTCACTGTGACTGCTTTTTCTCACACCTCGTCAAAGTCGAGGTGTAAATCTCCGACCTCTAAACGGTTCCGCTTGACTGTATTGCTTTAGGGATCCATGTGCGTCACACGTTCTCAAATTTCACCACGATTTGATTGCACTTTTTTAAATCTTAAATAAAAGTGACTGGAAAAACTATGATTTCAATAGAATTCTTAATGTAAAAATATTATATTTTGGTTTTATGTTTGAATAGTACGCAGATACTGGATAATGAGTGAATTCAGCTACTTCAAGGTACACCTATTGCAGACACTGTGGAGCAGTGAAATTGCATTCTCTCAAGTGATGGAGCTTTATTCAACAGTTTTTGGGATGTTTGGGATCCAGAACATGTCAGCCAACATTATTACTTGACCTCAATGAATGCAATCAAGTCCTCACAGCAATGTTCCAACATCAAGTGTAAAGCCTTCCCAGCTTTTACTGCAGCAAAGAGAGAACAAACCTCCCAATAATACTTTTGATTTCAGGAGAAACACTGAATGAGCAGGTGTCTTAACTTTTGGGAATATAATGCACCTTGAAGTTTTTTATTTTGGCTAAAAACAAAAGGAGTGCATGTTGTTAAATACCATTATAATTTATGGCAATATTATAATGTCTAACATTAAATAAAATGATACATTTGAACTGCTACCTTCAGATTAAGGTGTCACAATGCATCAGTGCATTTTCGTACCCGTATGGCGAGAGGCGGCCTAGTGGTAGGAGAAGTCAGCCAGGTCGTAATATCTGACAGTATATACCCTTGTTGTGCCCTTACGCAAGGCACTCAACCCCCCATTGACCTAGGTTGAGATGCTCCGCTGGAGGCACAGTGCTGCTCCCAGACTGAGTATAGTTAGGCAGCAAAATGCAGGATGTACTACAAATAATAATGTCAAACTTACCAGGAGACTGTGGGGAAAGAGGTCTTGGTAAAGGTCAGTAAGCTAAGACAACAGCTCATACTTTCCACTTCAAAGCGTACAAACAACCCTCATTGATTTTCCTTCTGGTTCTTCAGCTACACTCTTAAAAATAAAGATTCCTAAATGGTTGTTCCTGCAGGGTTGCAGGGTTGCAGGCATGCGTTTAAGTTGGGGGTTGCCGAAATTTTAAGCAGCACACGTGAGGACATGGAAAATCCTCAGCAGGAGATGAGATGCTTGTAAACAACTAACGTATTCAAAATGTGCAACATTTTCACAACAGGTTCGCTTTTAAGTTGAAACAAAACAATATATGGAGAGCACAGAACTGATCTACTGATCAACTCTGCAAATAAATGTTTAGTGCAACACTAGAATATATAAATA
>CM067482.1:8665546-8685993 GCA_034552555.1 Semaprochilodus insignis
TCATAAACTATATATATATATATATATATATATATATATATATATATATAAATATATATATGTATATATATATACATATTGTGTCACATTTTGAATACATTAGTTGTTTACAACCGTCCTATCTCCTGCTCATTGTGCATTCCAGTGTTGAATCTCAGTGTGCTGCTTGTCTGTAAGTGTGAAACAATTGGTTACCATACAAGATTCAAATTTGATTGGTCGCCACTCATATCACATTATAGCATGTTAATGACACAATCTGTTTGATGAAAACTATCCAAAACCATCAAAACAGGATTTTACATGACCTCATACATGTGCTTCTTAAAAGTTATGTATAAACCCTACACTAAAATATGGGCAGGTATGTCTTTTTTTAAAATTTCATTCTTTATTTATTTATATCTTCATTATTTCTTAAGCAACTTCAGTTAAACACCCACACCCTGCATTTGTTGGTTGTTGGCTTTGAACTGGTATAGAACCTTTACATTATGTGCGGGTTCCTAAAGCTCATCTCATTTACAATAATCCGTTGAAAGATTCACCAGGAAATCTAAAGTGGTTTTACTAGGCCACTGCAAAATTTCTGAACCCTGTCTGACACCTTTATTTGCAAGAGTGTACAGATTCAATTGGTTTGGCCGCTTGGTCTTCCATGAGTCAACACATCTGTGTGTGCCCTGAAGAATTCTTTTCCTGAAGTGGATACCAAGTGTCCACTGTGACCAGTGGCAGTGCAATGATTTGTCCACAACTGACAAACATTCACCGATCATTCTAGCACTCTCGGGTAGATGATATCAGATGAGCTAGTCCGTGGGCGTCTGCTTAAAGATTGATTGCTGAAGATGAACCACTGCTCCGTAGCACCGGGGGAAGTGGACTGGGCTGATTTATCTTGCATCAATCACAGGGGGCATGGGAGAAAAAAAATGAGCAGGGAGGGGCAGCCTAGGTCTTTATCTATCATGATAGGGGCATTTCAGAGGACAAAGAGTCATTCATCCGCTCATGAGAAAACTATTCAAGCTGTAGTCAGATGAATTCCCTTTAAAATACAGGAAAACACAATACGATAAAGTACACCAATGTCCAATATTACATTATATTGGGCAGTTCACAGCTCCTTAATCATTTGCAGCAAGATTTTTATGCAGTATAATAGTCAGAGATATCCATATGCACATGTATGTGGTGCATTTTACAATGGCTTTGAGGATGGCTCAGCCAATTAGGTTTTAGAACAGGCACTATCCATTCCGGATCTTTAAATATGCAACAGATCAATGCAGGTGCTGCACTGTCCTTGTATTGTGGCCTTGTAACAGGACTATCTAAATCTTCTTGTCCTTGCACTGATCTTTCATTATAGTAACCTTCAAGTGACCTAGTAAAGAGCAGATGGAACACCACATGGCATGTCCTTAACGTCCCAATTAGTAAAGGGCCTATTCCTCAAAGTGTGCTTGTGTTCACTCCCTTATAGAAACAGACCACTCTTGGATGCTCCTCAGAATGATAGAATGCCACTTGGGCAAGGTCACTTCAAACCAGCAAGTATTTTCAAGTCATTTTCTTGCAACATATATAAGCACTGCTATAGACACGTGTCTTGCTGTTGCTCCCTGTAGCTGAACACTGTAGTCTTTTTGATCTGACTGATTAGATCGTATCTAGTCATTGTGACTTGAAATCACAGGGTGTGTCATGCAAACAAAACTAAATTTGTATTTCAGAATTGTCAAGTTGATTGTACCAGCTTCACACATCACTTGTGCGGTCGCATTGTTAGTTTTGAGGCAATGCTTTATCTAGTTAGTGTTTGGAATTGAATAAGGCTTGTAAAACTGTAGGGCCAGGTTCCTATTCTAGGGCTAAATTTTGTGAGCTAATGAATATTTTGATGAGTTCCGCTCTGATTGCTGGTTTCATTCACCCAGAAGCAACATGTTGACACAGAAACAGACAGGAAAATAAAATGATCCTCCATGTAAATAGTCTAAATAGTCAAGTAGTCTGATGACCAAGCTAGGTCATGAGACTGTTTAGTAAGATATGTCTGGTACTTGGAGCCTGCTAGTAGCCTGTTACCTGTACTAGCGTCTTGCTTTCGATCTTGACATCAAAACAAAGTATATTAAAGTTGTAGCTCTTTATGAAACTTTCAGTTTAACATGAGTTGCTTCAGTCGTCATGAAGTAGATAAAAACACAGGTTGGGGTTGTGTTGCTAATAAAGGTAAAAGTTTGAGTTGAAGTCCAGGATCTTGTTTTAATATGTGGGAGCTAAAGCTGAAGCAGCTTTACCTTAAATGTTACTCCAATTACATTCCGGCACTGTATAAGCTGTAGGATTTACAGTGGAATGGAACATTTGATTAAGGTACTGGTGAGTAGGAAGCCAACATCAATCAGATAGACCATCAGCATGGACAGTTCAGTTTCTTGGGAAGCCTATGAAAAGTGTTGACAGCCTGGAACGGTAGATTCTTCACATAACAGCATTTGTAGTTCATGGTATGTCAGCTCTATGTATTGAACTTATTCAGCTATTCAAAAGCTTAACTTTTTTTTGTTCAGTATACAGATTTTGGCAGATCTGTGTAACGATTATGATGTTATGATGTATATACTGTGAGGCAGGTGAGGGCACTCACCCTGCTTTTGAATGCCACTGCTACACCTGTACTAAAATGTAGTAACATAATTATGTATGATTCATTCTGCCAAGCCGCCAGTTGCCTCTTAATTTTAGCACTTGGCTCATGCTATTTAAGTAGGCAACTAATTTCACACCAAACCACCCTGAACGACTTTGTTTACATCTGCACCATTGCATCATTCAGATGTAATTTTTTTAAATGAGAGGTATTCCTCTTTATGAGAGCAGGCTTAATCAAGATCTGGGATCTGGCCCAAACTGTGGTTCTAATCTCTATGGCTATGTTGACTAAGTCACTCTGAACAAGAGGAAATAAAAAGGTGCGTTTATCTTTCCTGCCAGCTGATTTCCATTCAAATAATACACAATTTTGCTGAGAATATTCTTTAGGATATTGCTCTTGTATATGAACAGAGAGAATGACATAAATAATTCAATGGTGTTAAAGCTGGGAGCAGGACAGTAGACCCCCATGGAGAAGAGACTACATTACAGCTAGCCTACAGGAGGGCAGTCATCAAATGAATGAGTCACGGTGGATCCCTCTTCTATAAATACATGCTTTTTATTTTCCTCTATCAGTGGTGCAGTGACATAACGCAGGGCAATTATTTTTGGACCTACCCTGAAACCAAAATCAATGACATATACTGATATACACCAGCCCAAAAAAGAATGAAGAGGGGTAGCGAGAGAAATAGACAGAAAAGAAAAAAAAAACAAATGTCTGTCATTTGTGCATCAATGATCATGACAGAAAGCTATGCGCTATCCATCTTTCATGCACTCTCTCTTTCTCTCACTCTCTTTCTGATTTATTGCTTGGGTAATTGCTGTAATAATGGCAAAAGCCAGGTGAGTGAGAAGAAAGAGCGACTGAGCAAGTGATTTATATCGAGCTCAGGGCCATAAATATTTAACAACTAACAATGAAACACATTTATTTATGACTCGTAAATTAACAGAAGTGCCAATTAGAAGTTTGCCATGTTTGCTGCCTTTTGACCCAACGATGTGTAGGTCAAGGTCATGCTACTGTTCTGATAATCACAGAGCTCATTCTTCTATCAATCCACTGATCCCATAAATACATTTCCGCATGGATGGTGGCTCAAGCTCAAGATTTATGGCTTCAAGGTAATTCATTAGATGTTTGGCAGCACTCAGTCATTTCAATTCTCACTCATCATCAAAAGAATAGTGGCACCCAGAAGGAAGTGTTAAATTGCAATGCTATTGGGAAGGAAGATAAAGGTCACCAGGAACACTAAGTCCATGGTCAAAATCATATTCACTGAGCCTCAAGCTCTGCTGTAAACATGAAAGTGTACAGGAACAAGTTAGCTCGGAAGGCAGCTGGTTTGTTTTCAATACCTTTAGTAACGTCAACGCATTCAGTAGGTTGTTTCAGAGTCATTAGGTTCTGTAAATGCACTGTGGCAACAACACAACAATGTACTGACCTTAAAAGAAAATGTGCTTTTGAATACTTAAGTATTTTTAAAACCGAGCACTCCAGTACATGAGCTTTAGCCAAAATTTGACTGAACAACTGTTAATGTTATTATAATGTAATGTAATAATACTTTATCATTGAGATAATGGCTACGGTCGTGTACCCCGAGGTAGAGCTGTACATCTAGACCATATAGAAACATTTTGCTGTGTTTGTGACTATCTGATGTGAAAACCGTTCAAACTGCTTGCAAATAATGCAAAAATAACACACCTGTGATCTTCTCCGATCTAGCTATCGCTTAGTGAATGTGGCCTTGAAAGCTAAACAACCAGGCATGTGAGGCTTTGCTTTCACATACAAACAAAGTTCAGCTAATGCTAGGCTAATAATGCAGTCACACAGCTAATCTTGGGTTGAGATTCAGCATAGGTTTCCATTAATCAGAGCGGTGCCGAACCAGAGTGAAATACTTTTCTTTCCTTTCACCTTCCTCCTGTCTTCCTTTTTGTGTCTTCTTTTTGTCTCCAAACAAATTCAAACAGCCAGAAGGAGCAGACGATTCAATGGAAACTTTCTATCACAAGTTGTCTTTGCAAGGCCACGGTGAGAGTTAACGGCTTTGGATCCTCCTACGTGGAGTCAAGGCCATTTTTACTGCTCTCCTCACACCTCTCAACTTTTCTGATCTTTATTGCTCAGCTCAAAGCTCACTAGCAGCCTGCAGAGCCTTTGTGAGGTGGAACAACTCGATCGGGTCGAACTTAGGTTGGCGTATTTTCCTCCCCCTGTTATTTTCACCCAGTGACAATGAAGGCCCAGTAGGGGGGCATCTGAAGAGGTGCTGGACTTAAAATGGAATGGAAAAAAGAAAGAAGGACAGATGAGGAGGACAACGGGTTGAGAGATTCATGAAAAAAATCAATCTCGACTACCCTTATTTGTTATCATTTTGGTAGCTATGAAAAAATAGATTGTCTCTTCACTTCTAGATCACTCTCTCTACACCATATCTTTGGATCATCCACTTCAGTTTGCAGGTAAATTATTTATCCATATCTATTCATCCTTCCATACTTGCTATCTGTCCATCCATTCATCCATCCATCCCCTCGCCGCAGTCTGTCTTGAGGCGCATTCATCCACTAAGCGTTTTATTAAATGTTCGAGCTGTCAAAGCTATCTTGTTAATAATGCATTAATAACGTGCTAATAATGCGTTAATGACATATTAATAATGCATAAACTGTGCATTAATTATTAATGAAAGCAATTTTTTATGCATTTTTTAACTGCATTTTTTGGTTTGCTCCTTCAAGCCACCCATAGCACTACAGTGTGAAGCCAGGTTGCTTCTGTGCTGTATGTTGCCCTGATTAGAGTCCACGACTATAGTCCTCTAATTCATAAATACCATTTAAATACCACATTTAAACAGCTTTTAAAGAGCTGCCTTCAGCAACTTTAGCGGTCTGTACAGAATCACATACAACACATTTTCCATCAATCTCAAGAACCATTTCACCATGCACACACCATTTAAGCATTACATGGTTCTATACTGAACTCATGGCTCTAAATAGCATGGTGCCTTTGCTATAGAGAACTTGAAGAACTGTCCTCTCTAAATGTGTACAGAATTAAAATGTGGCATTTTGTCTAACATTCTGCTTAACCACCAGTGACTTGCCTGGAAAACACTAAGGAAAAAGTCAGTGGCCCTCCAGGTTTGCCATCAGGGGGCCAGAATTGGCCCAGTATCCTCTTGCTGTCTGGGTACAGATATAGTATTAAAATATATGTCTTTCTAGCAGTAACATTAGATATCTGCCTTCTAAAACAATATACATGATGCAGTATACATGATCATTAAAATCTGAAAAACACTGACTACTGCAGAAACACGGTAAAAGGCATGTAGGGATGTTTACAACATAATAATCTATGGTTAAATGCTTCATTTTGGCCAGAGTGTCCCTTTAAGAGAATACTCCAGCATTTTCCCACCTAATGAGAAAGCCCATTGACTCACAACACACTTACAAATTAGAAGTCAATAGGCAAAGTGTTTTGCTTGTTTGTTTCCTGAATGTAGGGAAAAGCATCTAAATTATTGTCAATTATAACCCTCTGTATGCTACAGATCCGGCAGATAGAGATTCAGTGGGAGGCTATAAGTATTTAAGTGAAACTCTTTAGGGAATTGAAGGCAGTTCATCAGTGACACCCTCCTAAGAACTCTTTTGGCACCTTTGTTTTTAAGAGTGCAGTTAACTTAAGTAACTTTGAGTACTGCAGAGCTCCAGAACTCCTTTATCTCCCTCTTGTCTTCTTGAGCAGGCTGTGCTTGCAAGGTGAACAGCCAGTAGAGCTCCTGTCAGCTGTCAATCAAAGTGTGCCGGTGAATCGAAATGTGACGGCAGTCCACGATGGGAGAGAGGAGCTGTGCAGGAGGCTTTTCTTCCACAGAACGCCAGCCCACAGCCTGCTATGGCATGAATGCCAAGCAATGACCCTCATCTCAGCCAGTATATTCATCAGATATTATAATTACATGCAAATTGAGTGTTGAGCAGAATAATGAAAGACAAGCAATTAAATGCAAACGAGAAAGTTAGCATGACTTTTTGCTCTTGTGCTTAACACCCAGGAGCGATTCGCTTTGTCAGCCTCTTCTATAACGCAGCTCTTTTTGAAACAGCTATTAAGATAGATGTAAAACACAACAAAACACTGCCAGAGAGAGTTTCCCCCTTTTTATAATCTGCTTTCATTTGCCTGTTAGAGACCCAGAACAAATCCTGGGAGAGAAAAGCAATTTGTATATTCAGGTAAATTAACATGAATATGCAAAAGCATATGATATTCTAATTGCTGGGCTGCTCAAATAGTTTTTTTAATTATTATTTTAAATCAATTACAGCTTTAAATTTGGCTTGAAATTGTCCGTACAGGGCAGAAGACCTCCTGCAACTCAGAGCGAGTGTGAGGTGCATACAGATTCATATGGAATGAAGGTTGTTTTCAGATTAATTCTTTTGGATTACCGAAGAGATGAAAGTCTGGGCTACCATTCATCTTTCACATTTTTGTGCGCCTGTCTGAAAATGAATATTTCACAAAAATTGATTCTGGGAGAGTTTAACTGTTCTCTTCCCTTAGCGCCCCTACCCCCACTACTCTCTAGTCATTGTAATCGCCAGGCCAGGCTGTGTGTATTTTGCTTTCTGGCTGTTCTAGGCTTACTACAGATGGAGATCTACCTTCATATTTATATATGCATGACCACAAAACAACTTGATTATTGGACTGTCTATCATACAAACACCTCCACACAAATGCACAAATTCATATGCCCACCAACAATCAAAAAATTAATGGCTACATGCTAGAACTGGTCCTTTTTCTAGTGTTCACTTGCACTGCATATTTTTGAGTTTGTCCTTTACCACTACTTTTGGTTTCCTATAGAGTTAATCTTTCAATGGATGCTTCTACTACTATCAGAAATAAGGTTTCTGCTCAGGAGGTTGGCCTGATATTTCACGTATAACATTAGGCTTGGGTCAGGTTGGTTATCTAATGAGTGACTGTATGTTTTTATACAGCAGGTTTATTTTTATTTGGAGGAACATTGCAGCTGCCGAGCTGGACTATGTCGCTAATTAAAACTAGAGGTCTGCTCCCTGACAGCAGCCCAAAAGTGCCTGACAAATCAGAGTTTCAGGTTAGGTTTGGAACAACTATTCATGTGCAGCTCATGGATAGGTCACATGAAACGTTCAATACAGATTCATATGTGGTTCTTCCGAAAGCCTCGCCGTACCTTTTGCAGAGATGGGTTTTGCTTGGCCTCTGCAAACAGTATGTGGTAATTGTGGAGAAAATGAACAACCACAGACATTGCACGGAGACTTCACCTGCTGGGTCATGCACACGGAAGCTAGGTAGATTCCAGGGACGAAAACACCCCATGACAAAGCCTGTGATTGGGGGGTACAAAAGAAATACGGCATAAAGCAAAAATGGAGAACTCTGAGGAGCTTTGTTTCGCAAACACACTACTAGGCAATTCAACTAAGACACTAATATTACCTGTCAAAGCACATTTCTTTTATATCAATAATGAATAGTTTGTAAAGGTAAGATGTTAAGTGTTTTATTTGGTAGGACCAACTAGTAGTAAGCACCAAAACATGTAGGATCACTTATGTTTAGGTTCATGAGAGGAGAAGGCTGAAGGTGGCTTCCTAAGATCAAGGGAGAAAAAAATAGTCATCTTGTGTCTTTAAGGTGGTAGTAACTTCAGGCTCTTGCAGATAGCGCTGCACAATGGTGATGGAGCTATAAATACCTGCAGGATGTGTGATGGGATTGAGAGAAGAGGTGGTACAATGCAGTGAAAGTCTTGTTCAATGTGTGGAAAATGGGTCCAAAGCAGATGTTAATGATTGGCTAAAAGGAGTGATTGTATTTGGGTGTGCCAAAGGCCATAGTGTAAAGGAAGCAACTGAATTTGCAGGTGTATGGCGCTGTACAGTCATATGGATCTAGCAGTAGTGGCAAAAAATCCCAGCCCACCAAATCTGACCCAACTGTACAATTCTTTGATGCAAGAGTGTCTGAACATTGATGTGGCCTACATCCAGAAACTTGTTCAGTGCATGCCAAATAGAATCACAGCTGTTATTTGTGCTTGTGAAGGTATTACTAGGTATTATTAGGTATGTTTCAGTCAACGGTGACTAATTTTTTGTCCGGTGAGCTTATTTGCCAGCATCTTGTTTTAATTTGCCTGTTTCACTATAAATAGTGCAGCACTTACATCCTGACTTGTACCTTGCCATAGCTAGAACCATGAAAGAATCTTTTTCCATTGAACTTATCATAAATTGTCAAAGCATCACCTGTAGTAGTGGAACATACATGACAGGCAAAGTGAAACAGCATAAAGTATGCAAGCTTGTAAGCTTGTGGATGCGCTTTGGCTTTTTGCATAAACCTCACGATCTTCGTTTTGCTTGAAGTACGATGAGCGCTTTGGGCATCACTTTAAAGAACCCTATTTGGCACATTGTTGTAAGAGCACAGGAAGGTAATAACATCTTGGCTCATAACTTGCCGAGAAAGACACGCTGCTGTTGTACATTAGCGAGAGAAAACCACAATGATCTCCAGCTCTGTGACTTTGCCTAATAATTAGAATGCCTAAACCGCACACGGCTATTGCACTGCATGGATGAGTGTTTTCCCATCTCTAAAACACCTGCTTCAACTCATGAAGAGTGCAGCGCTTAGCCGCTGAGGAGAATCAGGTGTTTGAAGTAGGGAAACCAGTTCCAGCTCAAAGTTGCTTTTGGACAGCCCTGTGTTGTGATGATAGGGAGCTCACAGTTCCCCTGGCACATAGAGGTAATGGTGTGCATATGCATGCATGGGCATATATACGTGTATGTGTTTGTGAGTGTTTTTTAAAGCAATGTGTTTTTGTGTAGACCCCTTAGTATGCAGCTCTTTCAAGTGATTCAGCACCCTGGCACAAATGGTAGTCTCCAAACTGCTTGTACATTCCCCAAGTTGTTCCTCATAAGTTAATTAGATTCTACATCTAAAGTTCTCTAACAGGCTACAGCCACAAGGTTTTTGGTCAAATTAAAGAACTCTTAGAGCCTTCGAGTAAAACTTAAGTCTTAAACCCTTATCTATAGCCAGACGCAATTTAGCCTGTGCTTTAAAGAATTGAGATTATTATTCCATCATTTTAAAAAGAGATAAATAATTCAGGCTGAGCAATTTGGTGATGGCCCTTTAAAATCTGCCACCTGAGCAGACAACACATGTATGCTCACGTTGGCCACCCACAGTTAAATCTATCAGTGTGTAGTATATGAGATTTCTGTGTGCTACTATGTTTTCTTTCATTATATACTGTAAAATATGCACAAGACTTCATTTAATGCTGGATGCACTGTGATTTGTTTTTCAATTGACCAATCTGTTTAATCAAAGTAATGTGCCTGATGTGTGGCTTATATCCTCATTCATGCATTTGCTTATTCAAAATACAAAACACCCTGCAGTTCTTGGTAGATTCTCCTAAGCATCTGCTTGCATTGCGCTAAACCACATACATGTGTCAGATGACATACGGAAATGGAACATTTGTCTTGGTTGTGCATATGTATGAATTTTAAACCAGCAAAAATTACACCTACGGTGTGTAATTGTACAAGTTTCATACAGTAAGTCCATTCAATCTCATATGTCCACTGAATCTATCTTAACAATCAAAGGAAAAGTCAATTATTTAAGATAATCTAGATGAAATAGCATATGTGAAGCGACAGAGTCAAAGAGTAGTCAGCCTCGTGCAAACAATGACTAATTCACATTTAGCAAAATCTAAGAAGACCAATTTTGGAAATAAAGAATCTCTGAAAGATGACAAATTACAATACATTATGGTAATTTGTAGACTGTCCCTTAGCTTTCCACAGTTACAACTGCCCATAGATATCATAGCATGTCCCCCATTATTTTAATGGCTTTACTTTCACATGAACACTAAGTAAAACCAAACTGTCTTAGTTACAAATAGCAATCACTTACTCATATGGACTTTTTGCACTCTGCACTCATAAACTATTAAAGGAAGCAATCATTTATGTGTAAGTTCAATATCAAAATCTAGCAAGTCTAGCAAGCAAATGTTTGATTTATAGCCAGCGGAACTAAACAATTCTACTTGGCAACAAACATGAAGAAAAAGATCTTACAGTACTTCAGTACCAGTTTATTCATATCATGCTTGATTTACATATTCTGGGGCAAACGCTGCAAATCTGAGTTCTGCACACATGAAATACATTTTCTATAGCTTGGCTGAACAGAAGACACTGAACTGCTGCTGGGGAGCCGGATCCTATCCTGATTACTGTAAAAGCACAGTTAATGATTTTTATATTCCAATTACATCACACCATTTGTATCCTGTTACTACCCAACTCTGGTAGTCAATGAAAACCTCAGCTTCAGCAAAGCTTCAGGTTGCAAACACAGAGTGGGGGAGTTTCTGTGACATTGAGATTAATTGGCAGTGCAAAAGCAGCACAACAATTAAATAGAGCCAGCATTTTAGTAAGGAGGAAGACCCAGATGCAGTGTATCAGAAAGGAAAGCATGACAAGAGGTCACATTGCCTACATGGAATTCAATACAACAAACCAACTTTCTATTTAAAACTACACAGAATCATACAGAATGATATGAGGGATTAATAACCTTTCTCATATGTGCAAAAAATCCTCCTCCTAATCAGGAACTATTGATCTATGTATCCTTTGAATCTATAAAATGAGACTGAAAAAAGACAGAGGCACTATTATACAATGGCTATTATACATTTCCTATGTTTACATCAAAGTGACAGTTTGTATAACATAATAATAAATCACAATAGTGATAATCAGAAAAAAACATAGTTGTTGTGCATAAATGTGTTCAAAAATTTATTTGATTTCCTATTAGTTTGTTCATACATTCCTGGATCATGAACTTGGAAGTGCTGCTCTTTGTCAAATCTCACTTAGGCTGCAGTGGATGCAACCAAGATACGCAGGTCTGTTGTCCTTAATAAGAGACCTCCTGATACTGCCCTTTTGTTAGACATGTCTAATGTCAATTTTGGGTAAATATGAAAAAATAAACTTTACTAGCAACAAATTACATTATCAAAACAGTATTAACAATACAATACCAGCTCTGGAGAACACTGAGTGACAATAAGAGAAGGAATCATCATTCCACACATTCCTTCATGAAATAATGAGACATTTTGGTTTTACAAATTACTGGAATTAGTATTTGATAGGAAATTCACTGTAAGGCAAAATGCCAACAATAGCTTCTTAATAATGATGCTCTCAGTAGGTTTGCTGCTGATGTTTGGTAAATTTATCAATGACGAACTACTTCCTGCTCAGCATACAAATAGATCAAAACATACCAAGTGCATAACACTAGCTTAAATGACTGATGATGGAAATACATTGGGGGAGCAGAATCTGAGCCGTACTGCTCAATTCTATTGCTGCTTTTGATACTATAGATTACAATTTGTTACTCATAAAAACAACACTATCATGATTCTGGAGCATCTGGTGAGACATAGGTTCAAAGTACATGTAGGAGTGCTTTTTAATTAGAGTGTTTCTAAGATGCAAGATGTGGTGTACTGCAAGGGTACTGTGTGGGCTCATTTCTCTTTTCTGTTTGAATGAGTCACCTTTGCTAAACAGAATCCACCAAGAATCTCAACATTTAGATTTATCTTCCCCCCCCACCCCGCATTCTCTAGTACGTGAAAACAAGTCTAGTAACAAATACTGTCAAATATTATACACAATTATCCATAGAAAAAGCTTTGAAGATTTATGCTGATGATTCTACTACTGCATCTTACCTTTCTTAACCCCTATGGACAATGTTGGATTTGGTTAATAATCACAGTACACAATAAAAGTGCTGGAAAGAAGTTATATAACTGTGCCTTTTGCCATGTCGAGATTGAACAATCGAGTGAAAATAAGCTCCTTTGAAAGATTTTAGACAGCAAACTCTCAGGGTCCAGGCATATTGACAATGAGATAGCACAGTAAATGAGAGGAGGCTTGGCTATTATTAAAAGACATAAATCATTTTCAACATCAAGATCTATTTTATCAGCCACTCAAGCACTGGTGCTGTCGTTGCCTGCCTACTGCCCTGCCTTTTGGTTTAGTGCAGCTTAGAAAGATGTGAATGTATTATTCCACTGACTCAAAACAAAGAAGCACATCTTGGCACTAACTAGCCAAGCATGTTTCACTTCATAGGGCCAAAAATAATAGAATTTAACATGCAATTATGTACAGCGCAAAAGTCAGAGACCACCCTTTCATTTTTCCACAGTTTTGGAGTTTTTCATTTTTCAGATTTAGAGGAAAAAGCAGGATATAGCCAGTAAAACTATAACATTTTTCTTGACAGCAAACATGAACAAAAGATAAAAGAGACACTAACATTCACAAGCAATTGTGCATGGGAGACCACCGAAACTGCAGATAAACGTTACTCATTATTGAGGGGTTTCTGTCCATCCATCCTTCCACTGTGAAATAACATCTGAGCACTATGGGTCTGAAAGAATGTGTGGTCATCCAAAAGCCTTTACTGAGAAAGGAAAATAGACCAAATAAAAAGTCAAAAACGTCTTAAATTGGTTCAGGACATAGCTAAGTGGTCGACACCACTTTGTTGCATTGAGCAATTGTGCTTCTAAATGTCATGCAGTAACTTGCACAGCCCCACAGAGATCGATTTTGGCCCCTTTGCTTTTTAACCTTGCTTTGCTTTTTATTTCTGGTGTTATTAGGGAGTACAACACGGGTTACCACCAGTATGCAGATGATGCCCAGCTGTACTTGTCCATGGCTCCTAACAGTTACAAGGCCATCAGCTCTGTGTTTGACTGTATATGTGAAATTAGCACATGGATGCCAATCAATTTACAGCTATACAAAGAAGACAAAAGCAGAGGTTCTTGTTATAGGACATCAAGTACAGAGGAAGGACATAATAGGATGTCTGCAATCCTCATCTCTGAAAGCCAAACTGTGCATGATGCTGCATTTCATTCATATACAAGCAGAGTGTAAAAATGAGTTTAAGCCCAGCTTTATCGGCTCTCCCCACCAGCGTTCTATAGCAGACAACATGCTTCACATCACCACAACATCGATGTGCAATGGCCTTAATGCTCTCCTATCTGGCCTACCTGAGAGCTCTGTCCATAGCTGCAGAAAGTTCAGAACGCAGCTACTCAAGTCCTGAAAAGAAAGAGGGAGCTTTCTGAACTGATTTCAAAATTCTTTTATTGCTTTATATATGTCTTTCTTCTACCCCTCTAGCTTAATGAAACGATTGTCAGATATGTTCCTACTTGGGTGCTTACGTCTTCTGGTAGCAATGTTCTGAAAGTCCCTAAAACATGGCTGAGGAGTGGAAAGGCTGCATTTAGGCATTATGGTCCATATCTCTCAGTAGGAGCTGAGAGCCTCCAAGTCACTTGATAGCTTCAAAAAGAACCTTAGTTTTTCTATATATCCCTTTTGTTTCTTTTCATCAGTGGGCTTGATCTATCCCCAGTGAAAATAGCTAATGCTGGTCCTATTTGTAGAGAAAGCTCCAGCATAGAGGAGCTGCTGCATTCTTGACACTGAGTAGTCCCGATATAGTTGCCTTTAGCAGGAAGTGCGCTGTTCAGCAGCACGCACAGTTACAAAGCAAAGCCACATACGTAATGCTTACACAAGCTCAGAATACTCCTTCACAGCGGGGTTCCGTGGTGTTTGCCTTTCCTATGTTTACATCAAAGTGACACTACTAAAAACATAAAGATAAAAAGCCCTGTCAAATGCAGCGTTCACACAAGCCAAAAGTTTTCACAACCTGACAGTCAACAACAGGCAAGGTAAACAATGATGGAGAAGATTTAGAAATGCCCATATACCATCATTTTGCATACAAACAGTAAACAGTGGTCCTCCATGTGCTTGTGCTGTAAGCACATAGGTAAAGTCCGTCAGGGGTTGTCAAATCTTACGTAAAGTGCCGGTGTGGCTGCAGGTTTTCATTTCAAACAAGCTGGCACAAAACACCTCATTCCACTCTTTTAATCAGCTGGTATCAGTCCTTAGCAACTGACCATGTAAATTCTACCTAGTTTGAATTGAAAAGCTGCAGCCACGTCAAGACGGGTAAGATGGGCTGCTCCTAATCCTGACCCCTTAGTTCAAAACTTAGCAAGGGTATGTGTGAGGAACAAATATTCCCATGATAATATGAAAACATAACTTTGTGAACATTGTGCTTACATTTGGCTGCTCTATGGTCATTCTCTAGTTAATGCACTACAGAATAAACAATGTAGTTTGTAGTGAATAAATTAACTATTACAGATACAGTGTTAATCAGCCACAGTAGTCGAAAGACCCCAAAAACATTCTTTCACAATTGTGTGTTAGAGAGAGAAAGAGAGAGACAGAGGGGGAGAGAGAGAGAGAGAGAGAGAGAGAGAGAGAGAGAGAGCACGCAGAGGGGCTTTTATGAGATACCCTCTTTAACCATCCTTTGGTAAGGGATTTCGGCAAGTTCATTAGGCAGCAGTGTGTGGTGTATGTCTCTTGCAGAAGATTGGGCTGGATCCCTCCATTAGCCAAGCTAAAGCAGTTTCACACCTGAGATTTAGAGAGGCAGACGAGCCTCAGGTCAGCATTAAAGAGAGAGAGAGAGAGAGAGAGAGAGAGAGAGAGAGAGAGTTCAAATAAAGACTACTGAATGATGAAACACAGTGCAACACTGTCATTCAAACACTGCAGAGGGAGTCAATAAGCATATGGATCAGAGAGAGAGAGACAGAGGGAGGGGGAGAAAGATTGAACTTGAAGAGTTCATATAGGAGATGCAGCAACAACAAATAAGTAGTTCAGTTACGTGACAAAAAGAGACAAAGAGAGACAGAGAGAGAGACAGAGAGAGAGAGAGAGAGAGAGAGAGAGAGAGAGCGGCAGAGAGAGAGAGAGATGGTAGTGTGCTTGAAGTAACTAATTAAGCAGAGAGATAGATATGACCTTTCTCTCACAATACACTGATTCTCCCTACAGGCCTCTGGATACAAAACACACATATACCTGCAACAGTTACATACGCGCACACACACACACATACACAAATATATATATGTACTATTACAGACTGTAGTCCATCTGCATACTATATTAATCCCCTTTCACCCTCTTCAGTGGTCTTCATTGGTAAGGACCCCAACAGCACCACCACACAGCAGGTATGATGTGGGTGGTGGATCATTCTCAGCAATGACGTGGTGGTGGTGTGTTAGTGTGTGTTGTGCTGATGTGAGCTGATCAGACACAACAGTGCTGCTAAACACCTTATTGTCACTGCTAGACTGAGAATGGCCTACTGACTACAGTGTAGATACAAGGAGGTGTATCTAACGAGGAGGCTCCACTCCTCCTTACTGTTCCTCCTCTCTGCAAAGTTCTATAGAACTACTAGTCCTGACAATCTTGGGTAAGAGCAAGAATACTCCTCCTCCCCACATGCACCATAATAAAACCTGCTGATTATTCAAAGACATACACCAAGCTGCTGCACTTGGGTGACAAAAACAAGTGAAGGTCTTTACTGACGTGTTCCTCTCCGCACACATACTCATGCACACAAGTCTAATAGACAGAGGGAAACTGTCTGCCAGGCTGTCCTGTTCTCAGCCCTGCGCCTGGACGGCCTCGCAACATGACAGCAATGCCACATGACACGTTCTCATTTTCACATCATGTCTCGCTCTGATCAGTGCTAGTAGACAGTACCACACACACAGGCTCTTCCATTCTAATGCTGACAATTCCTTCAGATTCTGTTTCTTTATGTTCACACTGGCGCCCACCCTCTCATTATCAGCCAATCTGCAAAGGTGAAATCACCATGAAAATGAAAGCTACTGCCGACTTTCCATTTAATTTCAAGCCAATTTCCATCATCAAATGGCCCATATCATAGAAAAACACATTCCTTGCTTTGTTAATATGCAATATAAATGTAATTTAATTTGACTTCTTTTGTAGAGATCATGAAAGAGGAAAAGCAGAATTTTCACTCAATAAAACTTTTTAAAAATGCTGCCCCACGTACCCCACATGTTAACGTCACTACTGAAGTTTAAGTCCAGAGGTGGAGCCTTGTTTTAGCCACACCTCTGCATATTGTTCAAACCTACAGTACTAGTCAAAAGCTTAGACACGTCTACTCATGGGAGGTTCTCCTTATGTTTAGCTTAATGCTTTACTTTACAATAAAAGTGAAGACATCAAACTATAAACTAGCACTCATGGAACTATACAGTCCACCTTAAAAAAGCTTTCTTAACTTTCTTAATGCAGTGGAGGCTGATATAACAAGCAATTTGGACCAATTCTATTGGTCTGTTAATAATGAATATTCACTAAACTGAAAGGGGAAGTAGAGCTTTTAAATTATGCAACAAAAAGAGATTTTTTTCTTGCGCAACAAAATATACATTAGAGGTGATATGGCAACATTATAATACTGTGATACATTAGGAGTATATATGGCATATCAGGATATGGATTGTTTCAGACATCTCATCAGTTGAGCTGTTAAGTATAAGCTTGTAGAAACCAGAAACATCCATTTAGTTGGGTGTGTCTAAACTTTTGACTGTAGGTCTACAGTCCAGGCAGGGAGAGAAACAAGCCAAGGTGTGACAATTATGTGCAGAATCAGTCATAGCAAAAGGATTTTAAACTCTGACTTTGAATTAATTCAGTACAATTATCCATATAGATAGATATAGATAGAAAGCAGTCTTGAGTGTATAAGAGCTCAGTGCTCCTGCAGAGTGTAGAGTGAGTAGTAATGACCAAAACACCCAGGTCAGGGCCATTAGCCTGGACCAGTTGCTACTAAGTGGTCCAAACGTCCAACATGCTCAGAGGACTAAACTACCCTAGCAGGCTCTCTTCAGCTCTGAGCAGGCAGCAGGATGACCTCTGAGCAACTCTTAGCTCGCTACTCTTTTGTACATGAGTGAGCGAGTGAGAAAGTGAGAGATGGAGAGAGAGAGGCAGTGTGAGAAAGGAATAGAGAGTTAGTCCTGTGTGAGAGTAGCCTGCTGTGAATCACCAGTCATGACTTTGCATGCTGAGGATACGTACTCTCTCTAACACATACGCACAAAAACCACACATGCATGTCCTTGCTTGCTGTGCTATGACTCGCTGTTTTGTCTGTCTCAGTATAGACTGTACACATGCACAATCTTAGGCCTTCTTCATGATCCATGTGTGTTTAGGAATGTATGTGTGCATACAGAACTGTGCTAAAGTCAGAGACTGTCATTTATCTCATCTCCGGTCCAAAACAGCTATTAAGTACATGCTATTTGTTTTTCAGCCTCAAGAAAGAAGCAGAAAGTGTACATTCATTAGAAATTACAAACAAGTCACAGTTGAATATGTGTGTGTGTGTGTGTGTGTGTGTGTGTGTGTGTGTGGAGGGTGAGAGATGATCACATAGTAGTCAGTAAGGGCAAAAACAACACTAACGAGGGTTTTTATAATTAGCCTAATTAGTGTGAAATAAATCTGTGGGCTGTGGCATTTCCCTGTTTAATGGAATACTTCTCTGCACTCCCTCTCTCTTCTCCTCTGCTCTTTATTCAGCAAAGTTGATGTGATCATTTTCAGATGTACTCAGAAATACAGCCAAAATTACTCCCCTTAAACTGCTGCAGACAGACATAATCCAGCGAGTACATCTCCATTTACACCACACTCTGTGACCATGAAGACAGCACATCAAAGACTGGGATGCAGAATAGTTTGGACCTCCTCATAGAAGGGCCTTCTAGATAGGTGCAGCCGTCTGCCAATGGTGCTGGCACTAACAGGATGGCTCATGAAGGGCATCACTGCTCTCTGAATGTCTGCAGTCGTGGCCGTTGAGTCAGTCAGGTACAGAGAGAAGGCCCGTCCTTGCGTGAAACTTGAATCATTTGCATGTCAAACCTACCCACCAAGTTTTGTTCCTGTCGATCGATTCCTTCTGGGTGCAACTATTTGTGCAACTATTTTTTGACAATGATTGTATATTCAATTCCTGAAAGTAGGTCCCTTGGCATATTTAGGCACTCTCACACACAACTTTATAAGGAGACACTCACAAGCCTGAAGAAATTTTAGAAGTAAGTTAATATATAGACATCGATTTTACACAATTGGCCCGTTGTAATAGCTTCTGGTGCAAATTAGACGCATTCTTTCTTCAAAGCTGTACGAGCCTAAACATGCAGTTTCTGGACCATGCATATGGAAAACACATAAAATGCACTTCTCCTCCTTTTGCTTATGCATTTAGTGGGGGATTGTGCAAAATATGGGTACGATTGGGCCAAAAAGTGGGTAAAGATATTGGAAAGGAGGTTCATATTTACTAACATTTGTGCTATGAGTACAGGTGTACCAGGTGTCACCTGGGGACACCAGGGGCCTGGATATCTGTAATGCTGCTTTGTGATGAAGTCTATTGCAAAAAAAAAAAAAATCATTGCTGCTGAGGTTTGATGCCATTCAGCTACAAGGACATTAGGGAGGACAATTACTGATGTTGGCCAGTTAGGTTTTCAAACAGCTCTCAAACTCATTGCAAGGGATTTGATGGTGCTCCATCACTCCAAATAACACAGGTCCACTGTTACAGCCCAATGCTGGGGAGCTTGGTGGGCATGGTGGCTTTAGGCTTATGTGTAACTCCTGAGTATCCCATTCTATTGGCACTGCTCTTCTAGGGAGTTTTTATAAGTTGTTTGTGCAACTGAACAGCTGTTCAGCAAGGGACACACCATAAAGCAAATAGCCTCACTCATTAGAAGGGGTTCTTGGTTACTTTTGGATATACAGTGTATAGACACTTAAGCATAAGCCTTTAGATGCGAATATCTTTAAGATTCTGATAAGAATATGCCTTCAGTCAGACGTCCTCCACCTTTTGACAGGTACTGTAAGAGAGGCACTCTGTCCTTCTTTCTTCAAAACTGCTGTAGGCCACAACTATGAACTGCTAAACAATGTGATACCTGTAACATCCTGAGGAGGAGACACCCCCCACCGCCGCCCACCCATTTCTTTCTCACTCCCATCTCTCTTTCTTCTTGACTATCAGTGAAGTTCTGTTCATCCCTCTCCCTTTGTCACTGCTGTCCTCTTTTCATTCCCTGGGTGATCTCTTCATCTCACTGTTCTAAAGTCCCTGGAGCAGTGCTATCTTTCTAACCTTGTGCCCTCCATCTCCTCACCCTCCATCTGTCTGTCGCTAAGCTCCTGTGGTAGAGAGAGTGAGAAAATGTGAGCGTGTGTACTTGTTTGTGTGTGTGTTTGTGTTGTTTTGGCAGGTGTAGCCTCCAGGGTAACGTTGAGATGGAGGGAGTAGGGTGTCCTGAGAGAGAAGGCTGAAGGCAGGTGTTCTATCACCCTGTCCATCACTGCTTCACCATTTCAACTGTCATTTCTCACCATTTTACCTACCGCTTCCAGAGCAGGCATTATCATCACCATCATCATCATCATCATTGGCAGCAGCGACAGCTGCAGGATTGCTATCATATTCATAATATTCTCTTTAGCTGTGTCCTCTCTTTAACCTTGCTGCCCAATTCTGTACACCAGTTTATAAACAGACATTTCTTTTG
>CM067482.1:8686154-8710822 GCA_034552555.1 Semaprochilodus insignis
AAAGATTTTTGGGAATAATGCCTTGGCAAAATTCTTATGGTACACCACTACAAACATTCAAAATGCAACATTAAATAAAGCTGAGGCCTTGATTTCGTTTTTTGGCCAACATCAACCAGTCTATCAGTCTCTTAGCAAAAGCTCACAGCAAGATCATGCCCTCCAACACCAATACCCAAATCCACAGCAAGATCACAATCATCAACACCCAAATTCACAAGACCACAACCATCATCACCAACACCCAAATTCACAAGAGCACAACCATCATCACCAACACCCAAATTCACAAGACCACAACCATCATCACCAACACCCAAATGATCGGCAATACCATAACCATCATCACCAACCCCCAGATCAACACCAAGACCACAACCATCATCACCAACCCCCAGATCCACACCAAGACCACAATCATCATCACCAACTCCCAGATCCACAGCAAGACCACAACCATCATCATTAACACTGAAATTTGCAGCAAGACCACAACCCCAACACCGGTACAGAGTCCCACTACAAGATCACATCTCCCAACATCAGCACTTAGACCCACAATATGCCAACCATCAATCTCCTAAATACAAGCCATAGCAGAATACATGTCTATCACTGGCTTAAACACAAAAAACACACGTTCATGTAATGTAATTACTGTTAGCTTCATGCTAACATACTACTACAATTCCATAGAAATGAGCATTTAAGACCTAACTATAACAGTCATGGTTTGTCACTGCATGGAATTTTGCAGTATCGGTGGGAATATTGTGATCCCTCAGCTTTGACTTCCTAATTTGTCATGCAGAAGAGCTTACCATTTAAACCGCATTCATAAGAACTATATGAATTTTTGCGCTTAGTAGAGCCTTCAAAGCTTTTAGTCTGACATGTGCTTATAACATATCGCAAATTAGGCAGCCAGTGCCTACTTGTATTTAATATTACTTAATATTGTATAATCTTTAGCTTTACCTGCATTTTCAGTGTTTGTAATGGCCTGCCACATGTGATAACCAGATGTTTTAGATATAACCATATAATCATTGAACGTATTTACAACCCTACGTCGCTAATATTAGCACTTTCAGTCATCATGCTGTTAGACCTTTTAGTCTGACCTGTGCTTATAACATATCGCATGCCGCTGTTTACAGTTTGACTCATTCGCTGTTGACCTTATGAAAGCTTGTCGTCCTATATCAGCTGTGAAACAGGAGTACTAGGATTAGAAATACACAATCTTTGAACCTAAGAATCAGGCCATGACCACAAGGTTCAAAAACCTGACAGCTTTTTAATGACCTTGACCGGTCTTAATACCAAGCTTGCGAGATCAAGACTCTGCATCTCCTCTGTACTGGGCCTAATATCCATCACTTTGGTCAATGACAGCCATTCGTCCCCCATGTCTCCACATCTTTCTTTGATTATTGCAAAGAGCAACACTCTTCTTTCATCTTCTTCCATCCTCTAACTCTTCAAGCAAAAAACCAAATGGTTTCCATCAGTGAGGTAATCAGTCTGGGTGTGCATGAGTGCATGTTTTGTGTGTATGCACGCACGCTCCAGGGGAGGTGTTGGTAATTCTTATTTTTTTCTTTTTTTATCAGTAGACTTGCAGATGCATGTGAGTCAGTGCTGGTGTCTGAGGGCATCTGCGTGATTTGTGGGTAGGCATATTCGTTCTGCTTTCCTGCATTTGTCCGCACAGTCGCTTCAGAGAGGAAGCATGCATGTTTATTTGTTTGTCAGAGTGTGCCTGTGTGTGTGTGTGCGTGTGTGCAAGCGTCTTGCTTTTGACTAAATGTCTTTCTCCTGCCTCGCACACATAAGCCTCGCTGTGCTCTGCGTGTTCACTGAATGAGCAGGTGGCGGAGAGATGGCGGCTCAATACCAATCACTCTTTTACAGCTTACGGCAGTAGTGTCGGAAAATCAAAAACAAAGAACATGCTCGCTCCCCCCCAGCCACCACCACCCTCCCAAAAGCCCTTGCTTTTTCACATTGTCTTATCTACCTGAAGAGTCGATATCAGAACGGACATGCCACGAGAACCAGAGGTATTTACAAATGTCGCACTGTCACACAGCCTCACACAAACAGACAAACAAAGAAACAAAGCAAAGAAAAAAGGAAAAACACAAAGTACAAACAAATATGTAGCAAGCTTTCGCCATGCAGAAAATAGAAGGTGAAATGAATCAACAGGAGGCACTGTAACCACTCCAGATAAGGTGCTCGCTATTGATTTCTTTCATGGCTTTTCAGTTCGGTTAGCGAAACAGTGAGAGAGCAGAGAGTTCCAGAAGCATATACAGTGTACAGTATGCCGCATTCACCGTTTAACTACAAAAAGAGGCAGCACATTTCTGTCAGAATCCATAATTCATGGAACTTTCAGGAGCTCAATTATTTATCATCTAGACTATCTTTTCCTGACATGTGCTATATGGCCCAGCTCCAACAAACAGTCCCCTTGAAGACAGCTGTATGCTTTCCAAGCATTCCATAAGCTGTGTCCGACCACAAAGCACTGCTGTCGGCGTCCGCTGGGAGAAAGAGCAAACGGTGCGTCCGAAAGGTCATGGCACAGACTCCACAGACTGCAGGGATGGACTCCAACCTCAATAACATCACTGGTTCACCATGGTTTTCTCAGGGCTGTCAATTAGGGCAGATATTGGATGGAAAAGTTTTTTGTTGTTGTTGTTTACACTGCTTTCCCCAAGCTCAGCTGCAAAATCTATGAGACACTACACAGCTATGAGACAGCCCGATTCTGACCTGCACTGCAGTATCTGCTGTATCAGTGATAATAATCTTGCGCTTCTTCTGACAGGAAGTGTGTCGCACTGTGCTGCTGGAATACTTTAATGTAGGTGTTGCTTGACTTGCAAATTAGGCAGCCAGTGCCTACTTGTCCCTGGTGCGTAAGGATCAGCAAAAATGGTCAATTTACCCCAACTGATCAAACTTTAATTGTCATCCACCAAGATAATTACAGTTGCAGAGAAAAAGTACAGAACGTAATCTAGAAGTGTTAACAGCATTTGGACTCTGTGGACTCTGTCTACAGTTAGTTGGAACAATGTTTAATATTGTATAATCTTTAGCTTTACCTGCATTTTCAGTGTTTGTAATGGCCTGCCACATGTGATAACCAGATGTTTTAGATATAATCATATAACCATTTAACATATTTACCACCCTACATCGCTAATATTATCACTTTCAGTCATCATGCTGTTAGACTAGACAAACATAGTTCAACGCTCGCAGACCTAAAATGGCTTTTATTAGACAAATTGGTAATCAAGGTCAACAGCAAGAATCGGACAAATGTTACAAAAGGACGAGGCTGAGGCATGAACATAGAGACAAGTAGGGGCCGAGAACCAATATACCAGGCAAACAAAACCAAAGGGGAATCCAAAAGAGAGAAAACCAAATAAAAAGGGAAGTTGTAAACCAGAGAAAGCTAGCAGAGAAAACAGGAGATAAAGGCTCAGTATGCAAACTAGGTCTGCAATACTTTGCAGTGTGTATGTGTGGCTGAGGGGTTTAAATGCTAGCAGTGAAATGAGGAGCAGGTGTGTGTAATCAGTACTCAGGCATTGAGGAGCGAGAGAATGAGGTGTGATTGGAGAGTTTGGGACATGTGGCAGTGATGTCATTGGGAAGGGAACTCTGGGAGATGGAGTTTGGGAGCTCGGAAGTGGAAGGGGAAGCGTGACACATGCGAAATAGCAGGTTTGTGATTGGTATTTTTGTGTGTTACTCGAATTTCCTTTTCCTGCAATAGTAGGCGATTATTGACCATGTTAAGTGGAGAAAGGTACTAGACTTGCCACTGTTTTTGAGCTTCTTAAGTACACAAGGACACCATATGCAAATGGTTGGCAAAGTTGATTACATTTTGGGTTGAAGAATTAGTTTTGTTTCATATATTTCTTGGATATTTAGCTTTCAATTCTATTGTATTATTAAAAGTTCACATAACTAGCATTATACTATTGAGTGTGGCAACCATTTAAGCATTAGCCCTGTCATGCTCTTGGCACCCTATAACCACCACAGCCAGGCATCCATAGCCAGGAGCTGATGAGAGCATAACTGGGGTATGGGCTTCCCTCCCACCCATCACTTAGCATGCTACTAGCCAATATAGGTGTCGGTTAGCTGGAGTAGTATGTTTAGCTGTCCACTGATGTAAAAAAGATTCACATGACTTTGTGCTTGAGTTTGTGAGTTTGTGCTTGCCTTTACTGTCTCAGTTTTGTAGTCTCATGTGTGGGAGAATTAGTTATGACTAAACTAGAGTGTACTGATACATACGAAAGTCTGTCATGCCTCTACACTAAAAGAAACCGTTGCATATTCTTCAGGAAACTAAATTTGCCACATTTTCACTTACCGATATTTTTCCCATGATGAACAAGGACATGATTGCTATTCTCTGACAGCACACTGTTCTTACTTCTGCAGTAAATAATGACAGTATGCTTGGCTGGAGAAGGCTGATTGACAGCTGTATTCTCGCAATTAAGCACAATCTGTCCAAACTGCAGTAACGGTAGGAACCCCTAGTCAGTGTGCTGCTTCAGAGGCAGCATGAAGCTTTCAACAGAGACAGCATTTCAAAAGCTGTAAGTATCCGTTAAGACTGAACAAATGACATCATTGAAACATTTTAGTACTGTCATAAATTGCTCTGTCAATCTCTGTGTCTGTGTAGAAATACATATCTACAACAAGGGAAGAGAGCCAAGAACTAGAGAGAAGAAAGACTCCAGTCAACGTCAGTAAAAGAAAAAACAACAGGTTTGTGTGATTGTGTGTGTCTGCAGGTAAGTGTGTTGGTGTTAGCTGCCATGCCCTCGGCTAGTTTCTGATGATGACTAAGAGATTTACCTGAGGTTGTTCTCACTAGCTATAGCCTCCACTCCCTTCCTCTCCTTCTGTCCTGTGCGGGTCCAGCCAAGCATTCTTTGGCCATTCAGTGAGATTAAGCTCCCAGCCTACCGTTGTGTATTATTGTTGTCAGTTGTGTTCATGTTTTTGCTGTTCTATACTGATACAATTAGAGACTAACAGGAAGATAAAAACACAAAGAGAAAAGATGGGAAAATGAGGCAAAGAAAAAAAGAATGGCTTCATGTATCTAGTATTTCAAATGAAAAGGACTACTACAACAGTCAGCAAGCTGTGGACTGCTATTTCGCCAAACCAAACTGTTAGCTATGAGCAGCAATTCTACCAAACAAATCAAGCTCCAAAATCTACTACACTAAAACGATACCAAACTAATCAGTAATCTATGGACTTCAATTCTACCAAACCAATCAGTGAGCTTTAGAGTTTATCTCTACCAAACCAGTCCATAAACTATAGACTCCAATTCTCCCAAACTAATTAGTGAGTGACTAAGTTAATTATACTAAGTGGTCAGCTATAGAGCTCAGCTTTACATAAATCAAAAAGTAAACTATAGACTCCAACTCTTTAAAGAAAAAGAAAGCTATAGACTAAAATTATTATTGAATCAACCAAAATCAACCAGAATCCAACTCTACCAGATCAGTTCATAAGCTAATTACTTCAAAATTAAAAAGCCAATGAGCTGTAAGCTCCAACTCTATCAATTAGATATGAGCTATAGATTCCAACTACTTTAAATCAAATAGCAAGCTATTAATTCCAAATACAACAAATCTATTAGTAAGGTATAGATTCTAGCTACATCAAATCAGTTAGTGAGCAATAGACTCCAACTGTACCAAACCAGCCAGTGACCTATAGACTCCAACTTTACCAAACCGGTCAAAGAGCTACAGACTCTAACTCTATCAAACAAATCACTGAGCTATAGAATTTCAACTTTACCAAACCTGTCATGAGCAATAGACTTTAAGTCTATCAAACCAGTCAGTGAGCTATAGACTCCGACTCTTACCAAGCCAACCAGTGAGCTATAGACTTCAACTCAATGAAAACAGTCACAGAGCTTTAGACTCTAGGTCTATCAAACCAATCACTGAGCTGTAGACCCTAGCGCTACCAAACCAGTCACAGAGCTGTAGACTCTAGGTCTATCAAACCAATCACTGAGCTGTAGACCCTAATGCTACCAAACCAGTCACAGAGCTGTAGACTCAAGGTCTATCAAACCAATCACTGAGCTGTAGACCCTAGCGCTACCAAACCAATCACTGAGCTGTAGACCCTAGCGCTACCAAACCAGTCACAGAACTGTAGACTCTATGTCTATCAAACCAATCAGTGAGCTATATACTGCAACTCTACCAAAACTGTCAGTGAGCTGTAGACTCCAACTGACCTAGTAAACAACCAGCGATTCCCTAGCCAACTGTGGAAGAATTCAAACTTCTACACTTTCTGTAACACTTATAACATCTGTCATCTGTCAGGAACCGTGGCTCTTTACTCTGAACCCCCCCCCTCCCCGTATTGCCCAAAGCTGAAACGGTTCTGTTTTTTATTGCTGTTAAGCTCTGTCCTCCCAGCATACCTCCCTGCCTCTACCATTAAAGGGCTTTCAGACTCTTTTTTATCAAATAACACCTGATTTGGCACTAAACACGCAGAGCTGAGGCTGTCTCCACAGGTCCATCACGCCTTCACTGAAATGTTTTCTTGAACGAGACAACGACAAGCTCTGATGCACTTCAGCCACACAGGAAAAAAAAAAGGTAAATAGAACGCGTACACTGTCATTTTGTAATGCATTAATGAAACCCCAATGGTAACTCAGCTCGCTAATTCACACTCTTAACTGTGCAGACATATCCTTTAGGTTCATTTACTTAAGGGATCACAAAAGCCGTTCAGCTACTATAATCCTATAATGTATTCAAGAGCTAAAACCGAGCTGATAACATTAAACGTGACACTCAAATGCAGAATAACACAAATATCCACATTTGGAATTAAAATATATCCAGTGCTCTCTGCTCTGGTGAATTTATTACAGCTGTTGATAACAGTCCATAGAGCTAACATTTATCTATATAGCTTAATACAGTAATGGAAGCTACATATAATAAATAATACTCTTAGACATCCCTAATCTTTCAGCTGATATATACTCCCTGACAAACCCAGAAATGTCGGATTGGGAAAGAAGATAAAGGTTGCCAGGAACGATAAATGATGATAAATTTAGACCGATATGGCCAATATTTATTGAGGTACACATACAGAGGTAGTGTCTCTCAGTATGACGTCAGGCCACCATGTTTGCTCACGCAACATGCCAAACGTCTTGACATGGAGTTGTCGAAATTCCTAATGGTGTCCTGTGATAATCCATCCTCTGCAGCTTGAATATTCTCATACAGTTCCAGCAGATTTTGCGGTAGGGGTGGAGGTGGGGTGACACCAGGCCTTCTGGACGTGAGACGCATGACAGCAAACCATTCATCTCTCGTCTTTCAGTTATAAAGTCCAAAGTATACGCCAATGAGAAACTCTTTCCCATAGAAAGCCCTTTTCTCTGTTGCAAAGGGACATCATCTTGTAATACAATCCTTATTTCCTGAACTTCCGGCAAGCGTGGCATGCCTGGATTGGGTCTACCGACTTGTTCTGCCTTGCTGGTCAACCGACACCATTGTAAGAATAGCCACAGTGGTGTGGGGGCGGAACTTGTAGCAGCATGCCCACGGGGCTTATTGGGAGGCGGGTCTTAAAGACAAAGGAGCTCTAATAGAGTGTGCCAGACAGAGGGTGAATACAGATGTACAGTATGACAAAATATTTTGTTTTGGACTATTAAATCATGTAAAACTATTCTAGTAGACCCACAAAATAAAATCATGAACAGTGAAAATGACAATATCATGTATCTTTAAAAAATACGCAACATTAAATTGGTTTAACATGGGAAATAGGCACTTTAATGCAATTCTATTGAATATGAACAGTTTCAAGCTGTTGTCATTTTGAATACCAACATGTGTGTTAAACAGAAGGAAAAGCATTACCACGCGAAGGTTACTGCTTGAAAGGTCAGAAATGCTGTTTAAAGGAAAAGGAAAAGAAGAAAAAGTTAATAAAGCAAGCAAGCAGAGAAGGCTCGGCACAACATTCAGTACATCATTTCAGGGACCTCCCTGCTCATTTATCCCCCTGCTCATACACCTAATGAACTAATCCTTCATGAGCTGAACCAGGTATGTCAGAGCAGGTAAAACACTGAGGCATCCAGAGGTCTTCAAAGGCCGAGACTGCCTACTATTTATTTCGAGCAGGCTAGTCATTGACCTATAGCCTCTCTGACACACCTCCTGGAGAGAAAACAAGAGACCGCTGTGAAGCGAAAACAAATTCTAGCCTTCTAAATCACTATGTATGCTGTCATCTCTTAAATACTCACCATCTCCATTCAAACTCCCCAGTGCTCTCCTTCTCCTCTCTCACACTTTCCCCTCTCTCTCAATATTGGTTTCTCTGCTATATTGGCTTTGAGGCATTTTGGGCAGTTTGATAGGAATAAATTAAAGGATAAACAAAAGACTCCCTGTTGTATCTCCTCCCTGTCACCCTCATTTACCTTCCATTTCCACTACAAAATAGCAATTGTCATTGCGCAAAACCTATCTGATGAAAAAGTTTTCCCTTTCAGGCTCTCCTCAGGGTTTCTCAATCATTATAGAGCGAGAGAGTAAAAAAGCATAATTGCCTTTTCCATCAAAAGAAGCGCATTTTAGGCATCTTGGGGCAAACTGGCAAAGCTGGCAAGAGCCTTACAGAAAGCATGCCCATGAAGACGCTGTCATAAGTGTGCCCACCTGGCACTAATTTAGCCCTCTGGCTGGCTTTGCATGGTGCATCTTTCATGCAACTTTAATTGCTTTAAACGTACAGGAAACTAAATTGTGATTGAGTTGCATAATGTTACTGCAACTCATTTGAAACTCAGCTGCAATGGTTACAAACGTCTCAACGTCAAACCATCCATTCTAAGCCAATTATGAATCATGTGATCATGTCAAACAACATACGTATAAACCATTAAAAAACCCTGAATGACAGAGGAGGAGATGGGGACGCGGTGTACATGAACTCGTTATCCTTCTAGGACAGGAGGGGACTTCACATACACACAACAGGTACAAAGACTCAAGCATACAGCAAGGAACCCTAGATAGGTGGATAAATGACAGATATATAGTTTATATGAAGAATTAGCATTACATCACAACAACAAAGCACTCATTTCTGAAGGTTTAATGCTGGAAGTGCTGCACTGACAGTTGTGATAGTTATTTGAAAGTTATTTATTCATGGAACTGGAGAAAACAGAAAACAGTGATCTTGTGATAATGTGTACATACTGAGTTAGTATGCACATCTACATATCTGTTATTTAATACTGGTAAACCAGACGCTGTTAATGT
This sequence comes from Semaprochilodus insignis, assembly GCA_034552555.1. Classification (NCBI taxonomy): domain Eukaryota; kingdom Metazoa; phylum Chordata; class Actinopteri; order Characiformes; family Prochilodontidae; genus Semaprochilodus; species Semaprochilodus insignis. The sequence goes on from CM067482.1 coordinate 8,695,580, forward strand.
CATTGCTCTTGATGCTGGCATGCCTGTGTGCTAGTAAAGCTGTTCTGGCCATTAAATTTTATTTTTAACTGATCTTTCTCCTCAGATAACTCCACCATTAACCAGACTGCATGGGGTTCATTTTTTTGTCATTTAGTCAGGGGCATTCGTTTTCACAGGGCTTAATGAAAGAAGGTTCACTCTGCTATGATATTGCCAGTAGCTGTTACTTAGTGCGAAGCTGCAATCACTGAGTTTCACATTACTGTTAGCAGCTCCATCTGCTTTTGAAAGCCGGAAAATAGGAAAAACACTTAAACCTGAATCAATATGTTGACGGGTATACGCATTAGCTTGTCCTCTGATCCTGTTTACTGGCTGTAGACGGGGATGAAGGAAACTTTTCCACTCTAAAAGTTGGGGCTAGCTGCTCCAAGGTGATACCCAGTCACTTTAGTGTGTGCCTGTTCACTGCAGTAAAATTACTCTAAAGCACAGTGGACCTAACAAAGCACTGCAGTGTTTATTTGCAGATTTCTTTAGTCTCTCTCTCTCTCTCTCTCTCTCTCTCTCTTTTTCTCCCTCTCAGCAGGCACATGGACCCTATATGTCCCTAAAGCATTCAACAATACAACCTAAAATACAACAATATTTTACCATAATTTACATATTGACACTGTCCCAAAAAAACCAAACAAACAAAAACACAAGTATCTCCAAAATGGCAGCTTTACCAGGAAAGGAACCTTCTTTACTTCTAGGGTAAGTTACTGCAAAGAGATTTCATTCCAATTGAGGATTTTTGCTGGTCCATTCAACACAAAAAATTCACACCGTGTCAAAGGCAGTTACCCTGTTTAATTGTTATTATTATTATTTTGCCTATGTAAGATGAAATAGATAGACAGGGCATATGGATGGAGGCACTGTTTATTTGCTATGTCTAGGAGGATCATGAAAAGCCAAAAATAAAATTGATACATGCTTTTCATTGGATATCGGCAACATTTTGGATTTGTCTGTATTTACCGCTACTTACAATGAACTGCTTTACCTCTGACTGCATGTATTATTCACCTGAAAGTATAGTCAATGTTTAGTTTAGAAACATTCTGATTTGATCAGTAATAAAAAAAAAACAGGAATTCCAGCTGGAAAAGAATAGCTAATATGTGGAATAACGGAATGTGTCGCATGCAATTTTGCTAGTAGGCACCTCCCAACATGTAACTAGTTGGATGAAAGCCATTTGACATTTGAGCTGGTTTATAAAGTCAGGACCATGTTCTTCATCTTGTGCAGGTTAATCCTGATTTGCTTTGTTTTTCCTACAAAGTCAGGACATATTGGCCTGGAAATGTATGAAACCACACAGACACACACACTCACAAGCCAATCTGAGCTGGCCCTTCTCCAGAATAGTGGGACTGCTATGAGTCATCTGATTGTATGGCCTCTGAGCGTGAAGCTTCTGACAGCCGCAAACCCATAACCTGTCATTACACACAAGCAATGATCCACTCAGACACAGCAAATAAACGGTGCGTCCTTCTGTATGCCCTGTCTATCTGTTTCCTCTCACACAGGCAATATGTTGACAATTATAATCTCTAAATAGCCCTGGAGTAGATAATCGCCAGTTACAAACCAGTCAGAGTGTGGACCATTATCATGGAAAATGGAATTCTCATTGCTTTTTAGATACAAGAGTTTAATAAAGTTTGTAAACAACTGAAAATGTTAAAAACTATATGAATATTGAAAAACCGCCCTATGAATATTGTTATATATGAAACTAAGCTGCAAAAACAGTACATTTATTTTGAATGAATTATTTCTGTGATTTGCATATTTCTACATAATCATGCTGAAGTTATACGGTGCGTTTTAGCCCAGACTTCTTTTTTAATCAGGTGTGATACAGGGCAGCCAACCAAAGCAGAGGTCATTTACGTCTATCAGTCTTAAAGGCATAGTGACCAGAACAGCCTGCTTATTAATAATGGACAAAGAGAGAGTGACAAATGGTCATGTATGACTGTTTTGGTACATAAACCCACATATACCCCATAAAAGAAAAGATAAAATACAAGCAAAGTGTAGAATGTGGGCTCCTTAATGCAGGGAGATCGATCAGCTTCAGGGGAGCAGATACCACAAAGTGTCTTTTCTGTGGTGCCGTGTGAGGGGGGGCCTCTAACTGATATCCCTCCATGCTCCACCGGTTCTCCCTCTGCAGAGCGGCTACAAATTGGGCAGCGATGTCATTAAATTACCCCCGCGAAGGCTGCACCCTACCTGCCTACAATGACTGTAATATACGGGTGTCACTTTCCCTCTCTCTCTTCCTCTCTCTTAGCAGTCCTGCTGGAATAAAGAAAAAGTGGAGACAGGTGATCTTACTCTGCGGTTTTGTAAAGCAAGTGATGACCGCTCCCTGACTGACATTAGTGTTACCTAATCAGGCTGTGAAATAGGGGTGACAGAAGGCCACTCGGAGATGATGTTTCCTCTCTAAAGAGGATATGAGGTGAGGACTGTGGGCTAGTGACTCAAGACACTGAAGAGTCAACCCTCTTGTCCTCTTTCGTTTTGTCTCTTCCTCCGCCTGACAGATATATGGTACTCATCAAAAGCTCACTGGACAAAAAATTTGTCACCTGTGACTGAAACGTACCTAATAGCATGTCAAACCTGCACGAGCGAATAACAGCTGCAATTTGATTTGACGTGGACTGGACAAGTTTCTGGATGTAGACAACACCAATGTTCAGCCACTCTTGCATCAAAGAGTTGCGTAGTTGGGCCAGATTTGGTGGATGCCTTCCCTGGCACAATTCTGAGGAGAGTTTCCTGTAGACTGGGATTTGTGCCACTGCTGGTAGACCCGTATGGCCGTACACTTCCATACACCTGCAAATTCAGCTACTTCCTTCACACTATGGCCTTTGGCACACCCAAATACAATCACGCCTTTTGATCTGCTTTGCGACCCATTTTCCAAACATCAAACGAGACATTCACTGCACTGTACCACCTCATCTCAATCTATGAATCCCATCACATACCCCACATGTACCCCGATCATAATCATGCAGTGCTATCTGCAGGAGCCTGAAGTTGCTACCACCTTTAATGGACATGGTGACGCAATTTTTGTTCAAGCTTGAGCTTATCTTCATCTGACTTTCTGCACGCATGCAGATTTTGAGGTAACAAACAGTTACCTTACACCTCTACAGAAGCAGGTACAACTGTGGCTGTAGTAAGCTATATTTCTGCTGTGATCAATGCCTAGCCTTTAGCATTTTGCTAATCTAATGGCAGTGCTGCTTGGTGTTAAATTCTGTATATAGACATAGACGTAACAGTTGGCGCAACTCACCGAGTTGCAGAAAGACTAAAGAAAGAGTGGTAACATCTTATATTGGAAACATCTTATATTGGAAACAGCTGTTGTACAACTGACTGTAGCAACAGATTCAGCAATTGGAGCATTTTTTTACAGACTGCTGAAAGCTAAATAGCAAAAGTCACCTTTCTATTCACCAGCTTCTTGACAGAATTTTCCCATTCCATCTTAAATGGTGCAGCAGGAATATTCAGGCCCTGACATTCAGAAATTATGACACTCTAGACTTTTTGGTGGGGTGTCATGGGGGTTTCTCGTTCTTGACTTTCATATTTGGTGCAAGGAAGTTTGTGGCTGCAATAAAAGCGTGTCAAAATAGAGCTGAATTTGTGTAGTCTGATCCCGGAAGTTTACACCACTCGTAGTAGTTTGTTTTACTGTTTAATTAAAATGCTTAATATGTCACATGAAAAAAAAAACTGTTTCATGTCTGCCTTCCATGCTTATCAGTTCATTTAGCTTTACCATGGCCTTGGTAGCTAAGCTGCTGTGCAAGAAATGATTATAAGATCAAGGAGACAGATCAATAATTACCGAGGGCGTTTAAATTAAAGTTCTTGCACACCCAAAACAGATCTATAGACTGTCTAAACTTTTGACAAATGCATCCAGCTATTTTCTGCTGTCTTTCTTTATCTGGGTGGGACTGTGGAGCTCAGGAACACCTTGTGTAATGTATTTGTATAATAGAACTGCTGTGATTTCATTGAGGACACAGTACCCTTATTCAGGCTTGTGTTGCACTACATTCTTGTAAGGTGTCTGCCAACTACATTAAAGGTCCATTGCAAGAATACATCTTCACACATTGCTCTAGCTGTTATTAAACGTGTGGCTGATTTTTTTAGATCATACCTCATTCTTAAAGGTTATGCATACTGAAACGTAAAGTAATATAAAGTGGAGACAAGTTCCTCAGATGAGTGGACCTGGGGGAGTGTGTACATGCTGTAGTAAAGCATCAAGCCATTAGCTAGTTAATATCTTGGGTAGAGCTGGAGAAAAACATTTCCTTGCTGCCACGTGTAATAGGATGCAAGACTTATGGGTTGCTGCAAATTTCTTATTACTTCAGGGAAAACCCAGACATCATATTTTTCATTTAAATGATCACTACATTGCAGGAATGCTTCTCCCCAAACAGCTCATGATTTCACTTCCACAAGTTGAAGGAGGAGGAGGAGGGAACTCGGAATGAGTTCGACACACATGGGAGGATGTCCTCCTTGACAAAGTTACACATGGATTAAAAAGTTACACTGTAGCAGCTCTTAACAGAGTACCTGACGTTCAAGAAGACTATGAGGTTTGCTGTTTGAAACCAAGGCCCATTCAGTTTCTACTCACACAAAATTAAGGAATCCTGAAGTGTGAACACTTCAGTGGAATAGCCACTGTGCCACTCAAATTAGGGAGCAAGTTGTGTCCGCTTAGTGGAGAACTATGGCCACTTTGAAAAAGGGCTCTCCAGCCATTCTTTGAGTGCTTGTTCTTGAGAGCTAACTGTTGCTCTTTTTTGGTCAGAGTGACCTTTCTCCAGGCTATCACTATCACAGTACAAACTTCAACTATTGTAGGAACATGACCATTTAAGGAATCATGTGATATCCCACCACAAAAAGAAAACTATCGTGATGGCAGCTGACTCAACGGGACACAAATAAAGCACAGCAAGACCGGTTCAAAACAATCTGCCAAAGTCGTCTGGATTCCGTGTTAAAAAAGTTATTTTCAATGACCCATGTATAATGAGATGAAACTGAGCATAAAACCAAGTTCTGCCAAGTATGAGTCATTCCATATACCCTGAGAACCAAAGTCGAGGACCATCTCGTTGAGACTGGAGTCCTATTAACTGGGTACAGTAAATGTAACTTTACCTCAAGATCCATGTGAAGAGAAGAGACACAAGCAGGGCTGTGTAGATACCTCCAAGTTAGGTCTCAGTGAGTTTCATTTTATGAAAAGTGCACAGAAAACACAAAAATAATAACTGACTTTCATGGAAAGTAGATAAAGATACACAAAAAGAGTTGTGACTCATACTGTGACTCCTCAGTCAATCTAGGCCAGTCACTGAAAAATCGATATGGCCTCTACAAACAACCTTGATCTATGGGCTGTGAAGCCACAAAGACACCTCCTATACATGCAGCTTCTCTTCCAACCTGACCCCCTATTACCTCCCAGTACAGTCCTGTCAAACACCGTGCTCCTCCCATAATTAGCCTGGGATATACCACTGTTAAGGTACAGATACTAGAGGTGATTTACAAACAATATAATGAACACAATGTTACATAAAATAATTATGCACATAACAATTATCAACCTATTTACATGGCCATATCCCAGTATTCTACCAGTAAGTATTATTTAGACAGCTTTTAATTTTTAATCTTTAATCTTTACTTCCGTTACAGGTTTATTTTTGCTGTGTTTCCCACTCCCGAGGTTCACCATGGATCCTGCTGGCCCCTAGAAGAAGAGCCACTCAGAAGCACCCTTCCTATAGGACCTTGAGGTAAGTATATGAGTCTTATTACCATCTTTACTTTGTTAAGTCCTTACAGGTCTGGTGACAAGTCAGCTCCCAGTGACTTCATCACAATCCGGTAAGCAGGACTCAAATAAAACCATATTGCAATGACTGCCCAATGTACAATCTAGACAGCATTGAGCTATCCGACAACAACCTTACAACAATGGGTCATAAGGATTGTAATGGCATAATAAAACATTATAATGGTGCTGGACATCTGCAACATCTTGATAAGGTACTGGGATGGAAGGAGGAATGTATCTTTTTGAAACACTCACAAGCCATCTAGTAAGGACATGCTATTGTTAAGGCACAAGCACCTTCTAATATCATACAGCTGAGGTCAATCCTGGGCCTTGGTTATTATTACAACAGATTTATCCCATCTGGCTACACTGTGGTCAGCACAATGTGAATCAGCATTTCAAACAGTAAAAGCTTAACAGCCAGCGTCACAGCAAGCACGGTCTCTACACAATCCTCAAAATAGCATCTGACCAGCGCGCAATGCTTCACCATATGGCGTCGGCGCTGTTTGTCCCTGATGGGCACCCAGTGGTGAAGAAAAGCTGATGGTATTTGCTCTGAGCACTGTCAGCAAGGCTGACAGAGCTATGCTCAAAGTATGCTCAAACTTGGGCAGCTCATGGTCTCTAACACCACAAGGAAAGACGTTTAGTTGCAGTAGTGGCTCTGTGATTACTAGAGATTTTCTGAGGGTGTAAAATGGATGGAACTGAAGAAATTATATGACAAACAGGATATATACACTTAGAATAACTGTATTTACACAACCTTGTTCTTCTGAGAACTATTTTAAAGAGATTTTAAAGAACTAAATGTAAAGGTTCTAGGAAGAACATTGTAGGGCCTTTACATTATGCAATTATAAGTGGTGGTAACACTTTCCATTAAGTGTTGACTAACTAACATGAAGTAATGCATTAGTTAACATGAAGTAATACATTAACAATAGTTAACTAATGTTATGCAAACATGTAACAACTGTTACATGGGAATATGTACTTGTTACATGTTTACTTAGCATTAGTTAAGCATTATAACCATTGTTAATGTATTACTTCATGTTAGTTAGTCAACACTTCAAGTCAAGTCAAGTCAAGTCAAGTGGCTTTTATTGTCATTTCAGCTCTGTACAAGTACACAGTGAGATTTTTTCCAGGACAAGGGTGCCACATGGAACAAAACGAGAACAAAAAAAAACAATACAGTACAGACAAAAACAACACAGTACAGGACAGACAAAGAAAGTGCAACGTGCAAGACAGTACAATAAATATAATAAATAAGACTCAATTCTGAGTAGAGGTAATGAGTGTAAGGTGCATAGATATTTAACAGACAGGTATTGGTTAATAAGGTGCATAAAAAGGTGCATAGAAATTGAATATGCTGTGACGTTATATGTAGAAAGCATACAACGCACATGAAACATGAAACACATCACTGAGGTAGTAAAGTGTGGAATGTATAAATAAGATAAATATGATGCAGACAGATTTAAAATGCTATGGGTCCTGAAACCTGCTTTAGCATCTGACCTTGTTACGGTGCCAGGAATCACTAAGGAGAACACAACGGCAAAAATTCAATATTCAACTGCAGCAAAGCCAGCTAAGCATTTCAGAATCTAACTGCCATTGTTATAGAAGGTAGATCATCCGCCACAATTTAATGCCACCAGTCATAATGATGGCACTAAGATGTCTGGTATATAATGTCTCGCTACAAATTCAGATTACAGTATGTTCCAGTCTCTGGCTGCATCACTGAGCTTGTGCATGCTGTCGTAGGACATGTCTCATTTTGATGAATATGTTCTTTCATTTCGTTGAAATATGAATGCTTTGCTACTACAAAATATAAGTGCCTTAAGCAGGACCTATTATGCTCATTTTCAATGTTCACAATTGTATTTCTACTAGAATAGACTGACATGCTTCAGTGTGTTCTAGTAACACAATATTTTTCTTGTGCTGTACATCTGTATTCACCCTCTGTCTGAAGCGCTCTGCTAGAGCTCCTGTGTCTTTAGCTCCTCTGTTCTCAAAGGTCTACCAAAACAGCATCCTACTACAAGTTTTGACCCCACACTGTAACAGTTTAGCCAGAGTTTACTCCTGAATGCTAGGTAGAGTGGTACGTTTTTACTTTGCAGCTCTCTTGTGAGAGGGTGTGCCAAGCTTGCCGGTAAGCGGGCACTAAAGATTGCTTTACGAAATGCTTTGCGTCATTTTGCAATAAACAAAAAGGACTGGAATTCCAATAAGGTGTGTTTCATGGACCTGAAAGAACCAAAGAGAGAGTTGCTTGTTCCGATGTGTACTTTTGGCTTTGAGACTGTTTAGATGCAGAAAAAGCTATATAACACAATAAAGGAAAGAGAAATGGAATAAAAAATAACTCCCCAATAAAAGGTCATTTATAAAGATGTGATGCAGTGGTTGTGCAGCTGTAACTCTAAGCTTCGCTATGCTTTCAGTATTACCTTATCAGTGTTAGCTCATCATTCATTAAGGAGAGAACTCGACAAGTCATCACCATGTACTGCTGCGTTGGTTAGATGTTAACTTTAACAGGTGTTAACTTGCTCAAAGCAGTCTTTTCAAGCCTTACTCAAAAAATATTTTTTTTTACCTATTTTGGAATCATATTTTAATTGAGCAGCTAAATTTTGTTAGAGCGTATTTTACCCTGTTAACACCATTTAATACATATATAAATATTTTTCTTTCCTGTACTTTACTGGATATACACTGTTTAACTCATCCTCCACTTTAAAATGTTTAAACACCCCCCTTAAAAATGTACAAATGTTTAATATGTAAACATGTAAATTACTGTAGAAATGGCATTAGTTTCATAATACTCCCCTTCATCACAAAATACATTAATAGAAATTTACAGACGTCATCAGGATAACACATAACAGTTATGGTTATGATATGAGTTTAATATAATATAGTCATCAAGATAACGTATAATAGTTATACAGTAATAATGCAGTTTATTGTAATCTAGTTTATTATAATAGTTAGAATAGCAATCAAAGCAGTGGCCACCATCCTGATCTTATGACTGATACTGATCTTACGACTAGCACAGATCCCAGTTTGGATTCTAAATTGTTGTGCAGTTTGAACAAGTGTGTTTTCTGAGAGCTTTTTTTGCACTTCCTCTTTATTAGCATTTAATTTGTGTGATTTGTGTGAATAGTGTGATTAATCACGATGAGTCACAGCAAACTTGGTGATTAGCTGGTTAATGTTCTACTCATCTGACAGAGCTGTTTTTTGTTCAATGGTGAATTTCCATTGACTTTCAGTGACATTTTCCAGCCCCCTTTTCCGTATTCCGCTTTGACTGCTTGTTTATTATAGGAATTTAGTATAATAATAAATGTCAAGTGGAATGTTGACAGGATTTATGTTCAAAGCAAGGAGCTTAGGGCTGTCAGAGCGATAATCATCTCCAAAAAATCTGTGAGGCTGGCTTTGATAGATAAAAAAGCCATATACATATATGTCAGCCCTGTCGTATCAAAACCATGCAACTCTTTTTTTCCCCAGTATTTTTTTCAACATTTGTTTTTACATTTTGTGCAGATTTCATGATAAATGAACAGTACAAATAGCTCCGGACATAATATTTAATTAACGCACACTGAAGCTAAGAACACATTTTCCTTCTTTTATGAAATATTATACTTCTTATAATCCAACATAATTCAGCCTTTTACCTGTCTAAACATACCTATTAGTCTATTAAGTTGTTTTCAGCAAACTGATCCTAACCAAATATACAGCAAGCTAAATATAGTGAGCCTGCTTCACCAGGAGGAGAGGCGGTAAACTCCAAAGCTTGCCTTTGGGGATAGAGCAACCACGGCCATATAAAGCTCAGAGAAAGAGAGAACGAATGACGACTCTCAGATATCTATGGCTGCCAGGTTGGGCAGGACGGTGTGTGTGTGTGGGCAGTAAGCGTCTGCTAAAGAGTATCAGGGGAGCTTAAATCCGCCTCAGCAGAAAGAGGGACGCCGCGTACTTCGGTTATCAACACTTTGTTTAAGCTGAGCCCATAACGCACGTCTGCTGTCTAAGCAAAGACTACTTCATCTGTCTTCATCCACAGTGTGGGAGAGTCCTGAGAGGACCAAAAACACACAGTACTCACAGTACACAAGACCAGACACACACCTCATGAAGTTTACAGCGGTAAAAGAAACATCACCGTCATTCCTGTTCGAAACTGTGCAAAGTCACCGTCCTATTCCGAATTTAGACCATTCATTTACAGAACTGAACGTGGGTAGATGAAGCTGCATCATGGGACATGTTCCCTCATTCCCCTCTTCCCCCTCTTTTAATGTTTTTGTTTGTTAACTCAAATAAAGTTTGAATAAGAGCTGTTTTTAATGTGTCTGAATGTTGGAATGATTTTTTATGCTGTTAATGGAAATGGAACATAAATACAGGCTAGATGATTGCTGCAATTATGCTAAATTTCATGTATGTGTCAGATGCATTTAACTTTCATTCAAAATTAGGCCTATTATAAATATCTATCACTGCTTTAAAAGGCCTATTCAAACATCCCCTGGTTTCACTCCTACGCCCCTGAGCTGGACCAGTGCATAAAGATCCAGGAGAAAACACAATAGTTTATAGGCCATGTATGTAGCTTATTTTCTTTAGCGTCACATACAGAAGAAAAAAGAGACCATTTGCCAGGCCCTGCAAGCTACTGTATGTTAAGTGCTAGCTTAAAAAATACATCCAAGAGGTTCATTCACCAAATACACTTGGAGAAATAGGTGTCATAAATTTCTAGCTTCAAAAGGAAGGCACATAAATAAGGCAAAGTCCACAAAAGCTTAATAAAAAACACTTCTCCGACCTTTCTAAGAGCTGTGTGGGCGTGGCTAATGAGCATCTTGCTTGACAGCTGTTTGTCCAACACTCCTAGCCTGCTCCGCCCCTCAACATCTTTATTCAGCTTTTATGTGATGCTAACTGGGCAAAAAAAAATGGACTAACAGATGAACGAACAAACGGATGTGCAAGACCTCTGACTTTCAAAAGTCAAGACTTAATGCTATCATTTTGCTACTCTTCAATTTAAATTAACTATGTAAATACATGTTTAATTATACAGTCACTTGGTTGCATTCGGTTCACATACTGTTTATGTGTCTGAACTGACTTTTCCTGTTTGTCTTGAAATCAAGCAACATGATAAAGGTGGAAATTGAAACTTAAAACATGTAAAGGATGTTTTTGTTTTATTGTATTCTAACAATAACTTGTAAATTATAATAAAATATTTGTTCTTCTACCTACAAATGCAAATGTGAGCAACATTTAATTTCAGTATCTGCTTCTTAACAGTTTATTAACTATTAGCCAGCACTTCATTAATGCCTAAGTATTTAGAAGCGTAAACAAGCATAGAAATTTGGTATACATATATTTATATGATGCGTTTGTAAGATCTTCTCTTAATTAGTTAGTAAACATTTACTGATTTATCTTTTAAAGGCTGAATAATGGTAATCATGCAGGCATACTTGAAAATGATGGTAATGAATACAGAAACTAATGAGTTGAATTCACAAAGACAAAGCGTGGTAGCAAAGAAAAAAGAAGGTTTTCCTAAATTCCAATATATCACTTTTTTTTTTTTGCTGTAAAGTCTTGCCACTAATGTCCATTCTTAACACTTTATAACATGTAAATAATATTTTGTATTATTATTAAAGGCTGCAGTTATTAAGAATGAATAAGTTTCACTTTAGGTATTGTAGCAAAAATGCCTACAAATATAACTGCTTCCTTCTGGGACATTTGTAAGCATTTACTATCTATAAATATGAATGATTATGTTGCTTTAGTTAAATTCATTAATAAAGATGTTTTACATGTATTTTAGCATTTGCACGCTGTTTTTAAGAAATTTGTAACATTTGTAAATTCTTCCTTAAAACACCATAGATCATCATACAGATGGCTATAGCCCAAATTCTGTGCTTCTTGCAAGTGAAATTTGACCTTTTATTAGCATTTACTACCATGTTCAGTCATTACAACGCTTACAACTGAAATATTAATATTTAACATATTAATCAACAACAGGCAATAACTGACCTTATTAACACATCATATTGTAGAACACATTATACCACATTTCTAAGCCTGCTTACACACAATATAGCTCGAATTTCCAGCTGACAGAATTTCTTCAGGTTTCCCATCTAAGGTTTCTAAGTGTAAACTATTTGTAACATTTTTACGAAGCATCTTTCTTTTTTTAAGTCAAGGCCAAATGGCTGTTTGTGAGCAAACCCCTAATGACCTCTGCTCTGAGGTTACCTCATTCTCTTTTTATGGCTTTTCATACTCGGGGCCTTAACACACAGACATGCCAAGAAATCCTTTAAATGGATTTTTGTAATGGAGTTACTATAGACCTGTGCGAGTGTGCACAGCCCAATCTTTCAGCTCCACTGCTTCAATTATTGCTGAGGAACTGATTGCTGCTGGCCACTTTCCAACCATTTCCACCTTAAGGGGGTACATGTAGTCTACCGTGTCTTTCCCGAAGTGGGTGTACATGTGTGTTCGCTTTTGTATGGCTTAAAAAACTGGAATTACTTGGGATCAGGAGAAGAAAAAATGTAACCAACTTCTAAACCTGAACTTTGGAGGAATCCCAAAAATATCCCAGATTTATTTTAATTACTGAAAGCAAGCCTCCTGCAACGAATGGAAATGATAATAAAGGCAAAGTATGGACACATTAAATACTGAAATCAAGTAATATTACATGTAGTTGTTGAAGCTTCTGTGTACTGTTTTGCTAAATATATATTTCCTGCTGTTTTCCTGATGCTTAAAAATGAACAACTTCTACTTGACAGCCTTTTGGACTCGAAATTAAATAACTGGTTTTACCAGTGAGTATGGGACATATTGCATATAGGTACATGATACATATAATGGAATATACAGTATATATATATATAAAACCACCATATATGTAAAACCATCATCATTGATCATTGTGAGTCTCCACCAAGACAAAAGTGGGGCTTGTCACTGAAAATTACCCCCTTCCATTCTGCGTCGTCATGGTGTTAAGGGCAGTCGTCGTAAGCGTCTGCATTAATGTAGTCCTGCATCGTGCAGTCCAGCCATCTGTCAATGGTGCTGGCACTAACAGGATGACTGTAAACATATATATATATATATATATATATATATATATATATATATATATATATATATATATAAATGTTTTTTTTTCTTTTTTTTTTTTGACTGTCCTACACACTTCAGATGTTTGTGTTTCTGTCGGAAGTATCAGCAAACCCNATATATATATATATATATATATATATATATATATATATATACACTGCCTGGCCAAAAAAAAGGTCACCACCTGGATTTAACTAAGCAAATAGGTAAGAGCCTCCCATTGGATAATTAAGGCATGAGTGACAAGTTATTTAACCCTAACTGATGCAGTGAGTAGCTTCTCATATGTTAAACAACCATGTCGAAAGACACATCCTGTGGTCATGGAAAACAAGTTAATCTGTTTCGTAAGGGTCAAATTATTGGCATGCATCAAGCAGAGAAAACATCTAAGGAGAGCTGAATATATATATATATATATATATATATATATATATATATACACACACACACACACTGAATACATTAGCATGCTTACCAGATATAAAAGCAAGTACATTGTTGTATGTGCTAATCTGTAGATGAGAAGAGGGCTTTAAAATAAGGCAGTGAGAATAAAAACTAACAGTTCTTTCTATTCAAACAGAACTTATCTAATAAATGATTGCGGCTCTTTTCTCTCAGCAACACGCGTGTAGGCTGATGAGCTTTAAGGGCTTATAGGGAACAGGCAGACAGCCAGATAGGGAAGAATAAACATAGAAGCTTTTTGAACTTCGCATAAAGCACACAACCTAATCACATAGCATGACTGCCACCTCTAAAACCAACCACAATGTCTTTTTAAGCACATAGGGGTCTTGTGCGTTTCCGCTGCGAACTGAGATTACATAAAACACCCACTGACATGATGTCTCAGTGCTGTGGACCAGGGACTTTGGGAGTGGATAGGAATGACAGTGCTGAGATGGTTATTTAAAGAAGGCTCACATAAAGTAGAATTAAGTCTCTTGCTCACACACACACACAAATGCAGACATCCACACCCATACACCCACACATTGACACCCGCATACACCTGCAAGCAGCAACAGGCAAACACACTTTCCTGCCACTCCACTGGGTAGACAGGGGTCCCTGGGAGCTTGTCATGCAGTGGCAGCTCTAGCACACTTGTTCTTTTTCTCTCTGGCCCGTGACACACACACACACACACACACACACGCAAAGTCGGTGTTGCTAAGCCTCATGTAGACACACAGCCTGTTGCTGCTGAGATGAAGAAGGAAGAGTTCAGAACATCCACCATGTACCACACAGCCAGAAAATAACACTACTGCAGTGCTGACACATGACCTCTTTCATGCTTTTTTCTTTCTTTCTGTCTTTCTTTCTTTTTTCCTCCCTCCCTCTATTCTATGATGAGCAGTTTAGCTCTTTCCAGTGAATCAGATCAATCGGCTCAGCTCAACAATAAGTGCTGGCTCTATAGGTTCCCGAACAGCTATTCATTTAGTAGCACTGACAGTTTTTGTTCCACAAATTACCCAAGTTAGCAGTATTACCTATCATTTAAAGGGGACCATCATGATTTTCCAGTTAATCCTGTCCTTTACTGTGTTATGTAGCTTTCTGTACAAGTTACACTACCAGACAAAAGTTTAGACATGACTACTCATAGAAGGTTCCCCTTATTTTTATCTTAATGCTTTACTTTAGAATAAAACTATATAATATCACTCATGGAATTATACAGTCCACCTTAAACACCTCCAAAATGGACCTTTACAGGAGGATAAAACAGCTGTCTTAACTTGCAATGGAGGCTGATATAACAAGATGTTTTTATAAGCAATTTTGGATGAATTCTATTGTTCTGTCCACCATGAATATTCACAGAATTGAAAGAGTAACTACAGCTTCTAAACTGTGCAAAAGCAAGAGATAAATGTCTTTTTGCCCAACAGAATATATATTAGAGGTGGCGATAAGGCAAAAATATAATATCGTGATACATCAAGAATATATGTATATGTATATATGTATGTATATGAATATATATATATATATATATATATATATATATATAT
>CM067482.1:8710901-8755233 GCA_034552555.1 Semaprochilodus insignis
TATATATATATATATATATATATATATATATATATATATATATATATCAGGATATTTATTGTTTAAGCCTGTGGAGTCTTTAAGATAACCAACCACATCCAATTAGATGTCTAAACTTTTGACTGTTACTGTATATCCAGCTGTTCAGTCTTCAGCAGTTTCAAGGGATAAAGAGAGATTCGGAAATGGCCATTCAAAATTCATACAGAGTGTGTGATATATAAACCACATGTACATAAACAGGAGACAAAATAAAATACAAGAAAATATTTTTCTTTCTTTCTTTCTTTCTTTTTCTCTTTTTTCATTCATTACAGAGGTTCACAGTCCCTCTCTCCCACTTCAATAGACATACCCAAGTCAGCCCACATCCAGCTAAAAAAAACCCCAAAATTCATTTTAAACAGCAAAGCAGCATTAATTCCTTCTTAAACCTCAGTGATCTTTGATGAGCTTACTGTGCTCTTTCGAAAGGAAAAAAGAATGAAAGACCCGCATCATCAACACTCTCACACATAGGACAACATCAATTCATTTTCTTTTTTTATTTCCACCTGGAACATTTCAAGAATCAAGATTCAGTTTGGTCATGACGTTTCTATTGTAGGGAAGTGCGACCCAGGATAAAAAGCCTGGTGGAAACAAGGGAAAACAAATCAGAGAGAGAGTTTGTGCTTCATTTCACTTTGAAGGCTCAGACGTGAAGGAGACAGCGTATTATAACGGCTTGTCTTGGAACAGCAGGTTGGTGAATACGGGCACCATTGTCTAACTTCAAGAAAAAAATCAGTATGACCTTTATGACCTCTAAACGAATACACCACGCGTGCCTCAGCGCCTCCCTCAGCCAACACGGAATAAAGTAAGGCTGCTGTTGGTATAAATGGGGCTGAAGATTGGAAGTTAAAATACAAGGCACTGAAGCATTATTGCATCTGACGGAGTGCTTTCATGCTACCTTACTCAGAAGAATGCCATGTTCATCTTAATCTGAATGCAAGCCTTGGATCTGGGCGAACAGAGGAGAAATTGCTGTGGAAGACAATGACGAATACTTCCTTTTCTGGGAACTAGATTTCTCTCTTTCAATCGTGCTAAAGCAATCTAAATTTTATTACAGAACAAAGAATGAAAAAAACGCACTGTTTGATGTTTGAAATAAAAGCTGGCTTTGCTTTGTGTAGTGATAATTAGCTGCTTTCTTTGCAGAGGTCTGGCAGTTCACTTTAAGGAAGACCACTGCAAGGCATAATTACACAGAAGAAAGAAACAATGCTCTGAGGATGTTCAAAAACCAATTTAAAGGCTCAGTTTTCATTTGCGTTTGAAAGATTGTTGTTACATCTCCTTTACCGGTGTTGCAATGCTTCTTCATTTCACTAATTAATTATGATGGCATTAAGAAATAGCTGACGACGCACTGCACCCTGTTGATAACTCTGTCGGCAGACGTACTTGTTGTTTCTGGCTCTCCCGGCCTCCACATTGCAGGCGCTGTGAGAACTACATTGAAGACACACAGCATGCACAATGAGGAGGCTGGAAAGCCCAAACCCATCACTTAAGTGACTCATTATGATGATTTTGGTGAAGTAAAATCAATGATTTCAACTGGCATTGGTTGGTCCACTGGTTACTCAAAGGAACTAATTGATTGTAACTGATCGATCAGTCATGCATGAGTGGTTAACAGACAGATGTAGAAGTCTAATAGTTTTCCAAGCGAGTTTGTTCAATGGATGAAGAACAGCCGAGCCTGTTGTTGTATTGTAATGGTCAGCTGGGTATTGATACTGAAACCATAGGTGTTCAATAGGCACATGCACTTCCCTGTTCCATTTCATTCAAGGTTAAAAATCAATTTGAAGGCTTTTCATTTGAATTGAAAAGGTCAAAAATGTCCAAATACCCATATTGACCAAAGCTTTCAATAGTCATTAAAGCTAAGCTAAAAACTCTTAATCTTTTCAAGTCCTTTGGGCACAATCGTTATATGCACATGCATAGCTTTGTCAATAAAGCACAATGCAAATACAATGTTTTAGATAATGCAATGGGCATTTAATGAGCACGGTTCTTAATTAAAATACAGTAATGCTCTGCTTAAGAGTTGTGGTGTATGTTTAACCACAGCATATGTATGTGTGCACACAGCTGCTACTTGAGCACCACAGTTCACATACTCACCCACGTACTGCTTGTGTATGTAGAGGATTGAAAACTAGTGGGCATGCCAATACTGAAACATTCATGGCTTGCTTGAATGTGGCTTTCTTCCTTATATCCTCTGATTTTGTCAATAGGCCAATAACCCTATAATGTCCTCACCAAGAAAAAAGAAATAGATTTTTATTTTTGCATTTTTACTTATTTGGCACAATAATAACAAAGCTAGTAGTCAATTCCAATTACATTAGCTTAGCATAGACACCTTTCGTATAAAGAAAGTTTGGTAACAAAAATTATTTTACCCTTATTAGACTAGGGCTGTCACCATCGATTATATTAGGTATTCAGTACTCTACAGAAGTATAGTAGTAATAGTATTGTGGCGAACCTTGCCACGGGTTCCCAGAAGCACAGTTTCAGTGCGTGTGTGTGTGGAGTAGGGAGGGGCAGTTAGGCGTGGGTCTCCCGCTCCCATCATGCACCACTGGCTTCCCGCTGGGCTTAGGTTGCGGTTATCACTGTATTTACTGTTTAATGTTGTTGAATGTTTATGTAATGTTGATGCATTTATGTCCAGCTTGGCATAGTTTACGCAGACTTCTTACAATTCACCGTGAAGCGGATTACTAGTGCTGATTGTCACCTTTCAGTTATTTTCTAACTTGTAGCTGTAGTTGGTTTCGCTCACCAAGTGCTTTAAAGCACTGTAAGAGTCCAATATGCCAATAAAGAGCATTTTCTTGACTGGACATGTTGCGTTCTGTCAAGCTTTCCTTGTGTATGCCACAGTATAGTAATATTATTTAGATGATTAATCAATAACATACAATAAATGTGTAACAGTAAACATTTTTACATCATATACATTACATTTGCAGCTACAAAAGCACCAGTTCCTGCTGGTGTGGGTTTCCTCCATTTTTTGGCAATATGCACAACTGTATTTGAGTGCTAATAGCTTATACTTATGGAGAATGCTAGTCAATATCATTGAAATGGCAAAGCAATATGTCAAAATGTAATACCTTATCTTTAATTAATCTGTTATTGAGTGATCTTGCAGATGTATTATAATTATTCCTGAGGAAGTGCATAATCAGTGCTTCAAATGAATGTATGACAACAACATGTATGACAACTATCTTGCATACATGTACTCATACTTAAACTCTGTGTGTGGTATTCGGGAGTCCCATTATTACAAGCAACTCCAGCTTTGGCATGGTGCTAACTCACTTACCATAGTGGCACTGGAATTAGCTTCAATGGCAGCAAAATGTTTGGATTAACAATTCTTCTTCTGGAAATGCTCTTGTCTAGCTTGGTAATGTCTTTGGTCTGAGATAAACAATTCACTCTTTCCAGCAGTCTTTTGGGAAATATCCTATGGAATGTTGTAAAGTTTTCATTCTGGGCAAAGTTACAGCTTTTAGGCCAGTGATCTCCAACCCTCCTCCTGGAGAGCAACTTTCCTACAGAGCCTAGTTTTAAGCACAGTTTGTCACACCTACTCCAGCTAATCCATTGACTCCTAAGTCCTTAATTGGCTGGATCAAATGTATTAGAGTTAAGTATGGGGTGGGGCAGCTTAATGGATACAAGTTGGAACTAAAACCTGTAAATAATGGCTAACAACTACTGTGCATAAATTACATAGTATAAGTAGCTGGATGTCAGTCCATCATATTTTATATTTTTTAAAATATTTTTTATCAGGTGACCTATCCAAATTACACCCACAAGTCTGTTTCTCCATTGCAACTTTGGATAGGTTGGATGAACTTTGCAACATTCCTATTCAGCCTAATGTGAAATGATCCACTTTTACATGTACAGCATTTGGAAATCCCTCTTATCTAGAGTAACTTTATTCATGTTACAGACTTAGATGAGTGTAGCATTAGGAGTCTTACCTAAAAACTACAGTGTGGTGTGCCTGCCCAGGTATGGAAATCGAACCTCAGTCTGCCACAAAGAGAGCATCAACCAGTTGTTGCATGTAACCCCCGTTTTTGACAAACCAGCAAGATTTGAGTGTGTAATTTAATTGTGTATGTGTTTGTCAGCACACACAAGATTTTGCATAATTGAGCTAACATTAGCATGTTGGCTTTTCAGTTTCAGTATGTCTTGTGTTGATTAGCGACAACACCACAGGTCAGTAATGTAGCATTTTAAACTAGAAAAATCAATGTATCTCGATTTCTGTCATTTTTGTTACAGAATTTGAAAGTGCCAGTTGGCCTTTACGGTGTGCTAAAATATCATTAATATAATACAATAGAAATCTACAGTGGCCGAGAAAGCCCAACGCACTGCAAGTTAATAACGCGCTGCAAAGTCTCAAAACACAAGCATCAAAATGGCACGACTTGCACAACATTAGCCAAACGCGCTGCAAGATCTGAAAACAGAAGCATCAAAATCAGACCCCTTGCAAACCATTAACCGAACGCGCTGCAAAGTCTCAAACGCGCAGCAAACACTAACAACACATGCAACTTCCAAAACACATGCAGAAAGCCTCAAAACACAGCGGAAGTGTTTCCGAGGGACACTGAAAGTGGACGGACCCGGACCTGGACGTAGAGCCGAGACAGCCCCAGTTCCAGCAAAAGTAAGTTTTATCTGTTCATTAATGAATATTCAGTCGGGTTATTGGCCAGCTTATTGTGTTAACATAATAAACAGTTAAACCTTAATTTTAGCCACTCGGTGTGCATTGTTTAAGGTGGAACGAAATGTAAACACAAGAAACTGGTCAATAAACCGAATGAATATTCATTAATAAACAGATAAACTTTTCTTTCAGTCACTCGGTGTGCATTGTTTAAGGTGGAACAAAATATAAACACAAAAACCTGGCCAATAACCCGACTGAATCGACGGCACTACGTCCAGGTCCGTCCACTTTCAGTGTCCCTCGGAAACAGTTCCGTTGTGTTTTGAGGCTTTCTGCATGTGTTTTGGAAGTTGCGTGTGTTTTTAGTGTTTGCTGCGCGTTTGAGACTTTGCAGTGCGTTCGGTTAATGGTTTGCAAGCGGTCTCATATTGATGCAGATCTTGCAGCGCGTTTGGCTAATGTTGTGCAAGTCGTGTCATTTTGATGCTTGTGTTTTGAGACTTTGCAGCGCGTTTTTAACTTGCAGTGCGTTGGGCTTTCTCGGCCACCGTAGAAATCACTCAAAATTACAATTCCAAAATTAGTTCTAGTTCTATTAACTTTCATACAATATTTTTTCCTTCTCCTGTGAGGTAGAGATATGAGGTTTTGTTCTGACAGCAGTGGAATATTGTAGCACATCATTTGAAACATTTACATGTTTAGATAGATAGCAAGTTCTATGCTACAATTTCTCATTTTGTGAGACTTTTGCTGATGTTGTGTAAAACCTACAGACAATGTTTATGGAAGAACATACGGGAAGAGGATGGAGAGTTTGGAATTGCTTGATTTTTCCTCATTTAATACACATAATTAATATGTATCATGGGTTATGAAAATGTCTTCAATTATTGTGATGTTATAGTTGTAGCTTATCACCCACTATTAACTCCTCTCTCCTTTGTCTTCTCTTCGTCTTTCCTCACTCTTGCTATCATTCTTCTGTCACTGACTAAACGCCTGATGAGCAGAGGGGAGTCAACCATTACTTGTGTGGGTGGGCTCACTCTGTCTTCAGGATGAAGAATTTTACAGCAGAAAAGCTGAGACAGGAGGTGGATGCGTAGTCAAACTCAAGGCTCGGAGGGTTTTTTGTTTTTTTAAACACATGATTGCTGGATTTTTCTGTTGTCTGGAAAGATGATTGTTGACACTGCTGACAGCTCTTTTTTGGGCAAGATTACAGGCACCCCTTTGTCTTGATCCATGTCTGAAGACTCACTGGAAGTTCTGCCAAGTGTCAGAAAGTTCTAGGAGGTTCTGTAAGGTGCCAGCAGCTGAGGGGTCGAATCATAGAAAGATGCCTCCATTAGTCTGTACTTTTGGTCACTTTTGGTAGACCTTGCCCACAAGCTGCCTCACTAACATATAGTTTAAAAGACTGTGAGTCTTTGAAGATGTTTTTTGGATTCACACTATTTGTGCAAAGCAATAAGATAGATCATCACAAAGATAGCCGCTGGTTTGTTTACTGACCTTACCAGCCAAAATATTACTTTCATTCTGCAGATTCCAAACTGGTTGAGTAATAGCTTTCTCCTTCTCTCCCATGGCAAAGCAGAACCTGTCACCCACCACCCCCCACTGCCTTTGTGTGCCAGTGAAGTGAGCCAGCCAGGAGTGAGATGAAACATTTCTGCCCAGAGACACTTCCAAACTACCAGCCAACATCTGAATGGCTTTCTCTCCTCCTATTACTTGTTTTCCTTCCTTGGGAAAACTGGGGGGAATTCATGTTCTTTTAAGGGCCATTCATATTCATTAATTCCTCTTACCTTTCAAAGCAATAGTCATGCATGACTAGAGAAAGGCATTGGCTTGCAATTAAGTTCCATATATTTCCATAATTTCCAAGCAGGCTGGGGCATGCCGAGAGAAGTATGGAGTCTTCTAATTTAGCTCCATTAGATTATGATTTTATGGGAATACAGAACAAAATGAACTGTTGTCTAGCCATTTTTGACATTTACCTGCCACTGTTAAGAAAAAGTATGAATTGAATTTGCTGTCTGGTGTCAGTTTAAGTACTTTCATAAAAAGCAATGCCCTTTGGTGCGGTCATTTCACTGCAGTGGAATTCTGTAAGAATTTCATAATTCAAACACGACTGTCATTATTGAATTTAGGCAGGATGAATACGTCACTGTCAGAACCATGGAATACTTGATTTTAAACAACGTGCGAAATGCAGGTGTCACTGGACCCCCTAATCAGCTTTTTGAATCCCCTTAATGTGTTAAAATCTAAATTATGGGAGGTCCCTGAAAGGAAACTACTTATAATGGTGTGTCCATTAGAGAAAAACTTTAGTTCCAACCTGTATCCATTAATCTGCCCCACCCCTTACTTAACTAATATATCTGATACAGCCAAGGACTTAGCTGGAGTAGGTGTGACAAACTGTGGTTGAAACTAGACTATGCAGGAAAGTAGATGTCCAGGAGGAGGGTTGCAGACCACTGGCCTAAAAGCTGTAACCATGCCCGGGATACCTGTATAATAGAAGTGCTGATGGCATTCATTGTGTCATTTGGAAAGCATATTGTAACATAAATGAATGGAATGGTTTTACCACAAGCTTATAATTCACTAATATGCTTCACAGCTGTTTGCTGGGGATAACATGTTTCCTGTAGCTAAATGTTCCTTGTGTTTGTTTTGCCCCTTTTATTTTCTCATTTATCTCAAACACTTCTCATAATGAAATGCTTAAATTAAGCTCAGCAGTTCTGCAGAGGAGAGTTTATGAGAAATAACTGGGCATAATTGGGCATCCAAGAAATTTAGCTGGAAACTGTTTGTACTCATGATTTCTCTCAATTATGTCAGTATGTAAATCCTGTTTATAAATGTCTTTGTTGCTAAAATTATTGCATCATACATTTTTGCGGTAGTAGTAAATAAGCGCAGTGAAAACTGAGGCGTTCATGGCAGGCAGTTAAAATGAATGAGAGTGAAGCATCATGGATGCATATAAACGCAGGATCATAATTAGCGATCACACTTCACAGAATCAGTGATTTTGTTTATTGGAGGTGGCCAGATAAAGGAACCAAGCATCAGCACACTAAAGTGAAAATTTGGGGTGAGTTTAGTCACATTGTGCTTCAAGTTTGTCTGTGAAGCTACTTAACGTTAATCAAGTCGATTCACTAATGTATGTGTCGCATTGACTGACATCTGCATTTGTGCCCTCAGCTGCCTGGTTGCATGTGTTCCCGCTCTAAGAAGAAGAGTCTTACTCTCTTCTTTTTCTACTACTGTACTAAGCCACCACAGTGTTATGGGATACATATGGTTTACTGTTGTGACGCCGGAGGGACTAAGCGGACGCTCGTAGATTTAAAAGCTATATCAGATTTATTAACCAGTGTCAGTGATGGAATGAAACACACCAACGTGAATAGATTGATAGTAGTAAGGGCAAACATAACTGACATGGGTGAGACAAAGGCAAAATCAAAAGAACAAGCCAAAGTAAAAAAAACAAAAAACAATCCAAAGTCAAAAAACCAAAGAACAAGCCAAACCAGCAATCGGATCAAAGGGAAATACAAAAGCAGTAACCCAAAAACAAGCTAAGATCATAAACCAAAAAAACAAGAAACACAGGAATAAACACTCAGTATAACAATACCTTGCTAAGACTGAAGACAAACAAAGAAGTATATATAGACATGTGTAATGAGCAACAGATGAAAACAGTTAGTACTCTGGGTAAGAGGATCAGGAAGACAGTCCATGAAGTCTGTGGAGTTGACAGAGGCAGGAGGAGAGCCCGAAAGCATGACAACTGTTGAGTTTTTAAACTACACTACAAAATTATACAGTGCACTATTTCTGTAATACTGAAAGATTCTCAACTCAGCAAATGTCATATGGTCCCCGCTAAAGCCTAGCATTTAAGATTTGGATGCAAGATGTTTTGGCTTTGCTACAGTTTCGTGGCCACAAGTTTTTACATAAAGTTCTGGTGCGCTGCCCAGCATCACTTCAGTAACAGCTCAAACCAGACTCATCTCTACATTGGGATTACATCATCCAGCATTACTGGTCTCCTCACATTAAACACCAGATCTATAAAAATGAAATGGAAGTGTTCAGTGCCTTGTGATACTCCTGGGATATGTATCTCTAAATACCATACAATATTCTTTTCTGCACATGAATAATGTTGTGTTCACCGGGTTTAGATGTAGCACTGCTGGTTCCTTTTTCTTTGTTCCACCTGATTAGACGTGTGTAAAATTAAATATCATCACATATTGTGTATCAAGAATACATATTGTGTATATATCTCTTGATATATCATTATATAATATTGTAGATTTGTGCCATATTGCCCACCTCTAGGATTAGGAATTCTAATACCTCAACCTCAGTCTCCTTCAGTTATTCTCTGGTAGAATGACTTGTGTGCTCAAGGCAGTTGTCTTGCTGTATGGCCCACATCATCTTGAGATTCAATTCAGAGACTGAGGTCCTGATGTTTTCCTTTAGAATTCGCTGGTATACTTCAGAATTCATTGTTCCGTCAATGATGACAAGCCGTCCCGGCCCAAATGCAGCCACACAGGCCCAAACCATGAAACTATTACCACCACGTTTCACAGATGGGATAAGAGTCTTGGGCTGAATTGCAGTGTTTTCCTTTTCTCCAGATGTAATACTGTGAGGTCATTAGAAAGCTCCACTGTCCTTGCAATGAGACACTTTAACAAACATGTGTTATGAAGATCTGGCTATGATGGATCCTTGATCTTCAAACACAACAGGATGACCACTAATACCCTATTGTCTTCTCATTAATTAAAAACTTCTGACTTGACCTGCAGGTGAACCGCTAATCCTTAAGGTTCACATACGTTTTCCTCACTAAATAAAGAGGCATGTATAATATCGTTGTCTCATTTGTTTAACTGGGTTCTCTTTATCTACTTTTAGGGCTGACAATCTATGTTTTAAGTCATATTTAGGCAGAAACATAGACAATTCTACAGGGTTCGCAAACGTTCTGACATAACTGTATGTTTAAAAGGAGTAGAAGGGTAAACAAATATGAGGTGTTAAACTCAAAGGCAGAAAGGCTGCATAGTACGCTGTATGCTTCAGCTGCTCAGAAAATCCTAAAACCAAAAACATATGAAGCTATCCCCTAGATGCCACTTCTGTGACTCTGTGTGTGTGTCTATGCGTGTGTGTGTGTGTGTGTGTTTATCTGTGAAACAAAACAAAAAGCCTCTTAGCAGGCAACTATTAAATCAGGTGAGAAAATGAGAATGTTGTTTCCCAATAAACAAAAAAGGGTGAACAAATAAATAAATAATCACTGCTTGCTTCCTCGCTGCTATGTGAGAGAACAATTATGATGATTAGAGACATTCCGCTGCTGCACCTGTAATTAAAATCACACTGTGCAACTAACACAGCCTCATTTACACAAAGCATCTGTTGCACTGGGTCATCAGTGCAGGACCACCTCCAAATCACTCACACACACACACACACAGACAGACACAAATACACACACGCAGATTTTAATTTCATTATTGAATCATGTTTCACGGAGGCAGAAACACAGGCAGAGGGAATAGATTGACATGGCTATGAAGGCAAAGACACTATCTGACTGGTACCTCCCAAGCAGTCATCCTTCACTTCTAAACCCCCTACAGACACAAGCACACATACGCATTTCATTCTGTCCCATATGGACAACACCCTAACATGGTTATTAATTGAGTTTCGGCTGTACTGCATTTGTGCAGACAGACGCTGTGCTTGGGCACTGCTCTTCTCTACTATTCTGCAGGCTGAGTTTGCTCTTTCTGAAGATTAATCAACCAAAATCAGCCAAACGTGCCCCCTCCAAAACACACTGGCAACATTTCAAGAATGCTTGAAGGAAGAGTACAGAGGAAATTCACAAATGCAGCTCAAATGTAGCTGATCAACCAAGACGACATTTGTTTGGTATTTGAGGCCTGCTTCTTCAGTTTTCAGCTGGGGCTACGGGGCTAATGTAGCTAACAATGATATGAAGTGGAAGCTTATACTCCATCATTAGCATCCTGCAAACCTAAAAACCACACACTTGCCTAAAACACTGGTGTCACACAGTGTAGCATTAGTAGCAAATTGCACTTGAGGCTGTATAAGATAGCTACAGCTAACTCAGGTGTTAGGAGAGGTCCAAAACCCTTAAGAATAAAGAAACAGAGCTAGTTTGCTGTAATACAGCTGACCAGCTCTATTTTCATAATCTCAAATGTATAAATCAAAAACTTGCACATGCACTCAAAAACATAGTACTGGCTCTTACAAAGAGAAAAAAAACAATTTGATATGAAATTAATATGACCATGCACTCAAGCGTACTTAAAGTACTTGCTTCCAAAGAACATAACTACCCCAAACGTTAAATCAGCCAGATTTGGTGGCAAGTGATGGTAAATGCACAAAAACAGAATTAACTGTGGTTTTTCTCATGTGATTTCCACCTGGTATCACGAGATGTATAATTAAGTCTCTTATACTTAAGACTGTACATAATCGGCAAACAAAATACCCCCTAGTATTTAGGTGTCAGGTACAAAGAACTCGGCGCGACGCAAGCAGAGCTAAAAGTCAGAGATGTTTTATTGAAAAAAACGGAAGCTATACACAGAAACAAAGGACGAGCAAGCAATGCAAAGGGATAATGCCAGGTCATAAACAGAGGAGACAAGCGGAGGTCGAGAGCCAGAAAGTCAAACAGATCAGCAGACAGAATAAGAGGGAGATAAGCAGAGAATAGTCAGAAGGACGGAAACAGGGTCAAATACCAGCGAGGCAAAAACAGGCTACCAAGACAAAAGGGGAGATGGAAAAAGGGAGAAACGAGTACGAAGGAGAGTTGGAACCAGCAAAGATGGTGTGTGTGTATGGGGGGTTAATAAACAAGAAGTGAGGAGAACGTCAGCTGAAATCAATCAAAATTCTGGTGAACTACAGCGTGAATGATTGGTTGACTGAGGACATGTGAGTGTGACGTCATCGGGTAGTGCACTCTGGGAAAAGGAGTCCGGGAGATCAGCGGTGTCAGGGAGACCCGAGGGCGTGACATTAGGGAGTTCCTTGTTAGCCAAAAACTCACTTGCCATGTTTGATTAAACAATCGTTCTATTGGAAATGCTCACATTGAGAGCTAGAAATTCACAGCTTCTAGCAAACTCTTGTGAGAGCTTTCAGATTTCAAAATCAGAGCTATCCCAGCCACAGGTATGGTTGTTAGGTTTAGGTTAGGACCAAGTGAACCAGTTTGCTACACTGTGACCCAGAGACAGACCAGTCCTGTGTCTCTACTTAGTAAAAGCTCACTGTGTTGTGGGCGAAGCAAGCTAAACAATGACCTTTCCCATAATATGTGTTAGTATCTAACTTAAACTAATGAACAGCGTAACCTCATAATAGGTTTATGTTGAGGGACACTCCAGAGACATTCAGGTGGTACAATTGTTTAACTGGGGGGCCCTGGTGGGTCAGGGACCCCCTGTATTTAATGAACAATTTTCAGTAAGTGAAACATTTTTGATGATTTAATGTATTCAAGTGTGTTCAAATGATTTCCAAGTTGAATTAACATATTCAATTTAATGTTTTTTCCATTAGCAGCGCAAGAGAATGGCATAGGACATGTAACCACTTTTTAACCAACTCTACAGCATACAGGTGATGTACATTGATGTCCATAATGCCATAATGTACATGATTATTTTTCATTTACATGAAATAGAATGCATCATAACATGCTGGACGTCAGTGAGAGACAACAATACAGATAAGCACTTATGACCAACACAGTAAACAGTGATGCACAATCTGCTGTCTCTGCCCTCTCTTACCAAACAAACTGTGTGCAAATGAACTGAGCATTGACCAATTAGACTGTTGATATAAAGCCGACTGTGTCATGGCCACAGTTAAGTCACATGCTCGCATCTAGCAGGAGTTTATTACAGTGGTTGAAGAAAAATAGATGAGAGTGGGAGATCACCTCGAGGGCTGAAAAAAATGCTTTTGAAAAGGTTTTAAAACAATATCAGGTGGTGATCAGGTACATAAATAGCCTACAACTCCTGCTCATGTTTTAGCAACAGGGTGCCAAAGAAGCCTACAATTGGCGAGGGAAGCGATTCACTTCTATCTAAAATGCAGCTTTAACTTAAATAGTGCACAGCTTCTGCAAAAAGCACACACTGACCTTTACTATGCTCAAAATATTTAAAAGTTCTGCTCTCATTTTTTTTCTGCTATTGTTTTCACAGCTGCGGTTAAATAATACAGAAATCTGCAGGAGCTGAAGCACCCCCACATCTCACATCCACCCAACTCTAGTAAGATGAGTTGGAACAACATAAGTTAAATCAACAAAACTACATAAAGTCCAACAAACTTTTAGCTGAGTTGGAAATGTGATAGCCGCTGTTAGTTTATTATACTGAATCAACTGAATGGCCTTTTGGGAAAAATCCATTGTTATTGCAGGGAATCATTTACACGTGTCCATTAAATTCAAATAAGAGTGAATTTCTTGAGTGTGTTCTACCTGGATAACACTGTTTAGATAACAGTATAAAGTCAGAAAATACACAAGCGAGCCTGTTTAGGATTAGTTAACTTGATGCTTGTAGATGCATTTTGATAGAGTATTAGCTTACATTACATATTAGCTATATTAGCTTCATAATTCCTGTGCAAAACCGAAGAATCACATTTAGTTTTTGGGTGGTGATATGGTTAAAAAATGATATATTTCAATATTTCTTAGGCTTTCCTATCTTGAAATACATGTAATCCCTTTAAAATCTTGTTTTTTAAGCAGAGATGGGTGTGGGAGTAGGGGGGCTGATTGTGTTGATTGTTCCACTGAAACGACTCTTTTCTTAGAAGCACAAACACCTGTCCCACAAGGTGGAACCTAATGACTTGGTAGAAATTTTTTAGTGGCATCTGGGGTGGCCAAATCAGATTTCAGAGGGGTCACTGACCACCTTGGCCACCCCTTTAGACTAAACTGCCTTAAATAAAAGCAATGAGAATTGCTCATCTTATTGTGAACCCATTGTTGCTATATGAAATAGGTTTTTCCTCAGCCTCCTGAGTAGAAAGCACGCTAAAGTCACTACATTGTTATGATCATTTTGTATCTCCTAAAGCGTAATGCTGAACATACGGCAAATGTTTGATGCTTCACCCGACTATGTTTTGGGAGAAAGGGTAAAATTGTGTAAATTTGATTTTTTTCCCCCAATCAATCACTTCATTATGACAGTAAGTAATTAAGTAAAGTATCCAGGCACGCCTCCATGACCCAGCTCTTCAGGTCAGGATAAGAGTGATGAGAGAAAGAGCTGAAAGGGGGCAGGGAGAAGGTGACGAAAGGAAGAAAGGTCAAGGGTAAAACATAGTGGACAGGCTTGGAGAGAAAAGCAGACAATCGTTTCTTAGCCAGGCATCCGTTTCACAGCACAGTGCCCAAAGAGGGTGAGTGAGCCATTGGGCTCCTCCACAGAGACCCAAAAATCATTAATTGTGGAATCTGTCCTGCTCGTTTAAGTGAAACATTTAATCACAGTGTGGAACTGGAGGTGGGCAGAATTAATGGATTGATGTGAAACTGACTGATCTCAGCCTCAGAGGGCTACTTGTGAGTCTGCAGGCAATTGTGCCATTGTGCCAGCGAAATTCCTCCAAGCAGTAACAATCTAATAAATCAGTTTATGCAATAAAACGCCACATTTAGACAGGCAGAGAGAGAGAGGGAGAGAGAGAGAGAGAGAGAGAGAGAGAGAGAGAGAGAGAGAGAGAGAGATGAGCAAAGAATAACACAAGTAAGAATTGCTATGCTAAGAAAGCCTTGTATCTCCAAAAGGATGATGCTCTTTAAAACATTAACAGCTGTTAATATAACTTAATTCGAGCTATAAATTAAGTTTATGTAGCTTAAAACTAGTTTTTGAAATAGATCAGTCTGATAAATCAGTTCATAAAACAGTCTGTTCATCATAAAATGTTCATAGAATGAAAGGAGCATCCATTCTTGTGCAGGGTTATAAAACAGAAATAATATTGAATTTAAAGAGATTCTTATAGCAGCTTTTATTTCTGTGCTATTTGGGATGCACCTTGAGCTGCTCATTCTCTCCTCTTCCTAAGCACCCCCCATCACTGGCTCCGTAGGACGTCCTCTAATCCTTCCATAACACACTCTCTAAGGGCCTCGGGATGGGACCGCCACCTCCCTCCCTGCTGGGCCTTTCACGTCTGCACCTACGAGACCAGAACAGCACTCTCTAACTTCCATTTAACAGTAATGAATAAACAGCAAGGGGCTTGTGGGTTTTCTGTTCGTCTGCTTCCTCCACGCTTTGTTCCCTCTAGCTGTTGCCTAGCTGGGTGGTGCCTTGTCGTTCTATCTAGCTATTTATCATCACAGCATTTAAGAACAGGACAATCTCCAGAGAGGCCACATTCGGCCCATCTGCAACATGGCCGAGCGGCGACTGTTATCACAGAGCCAATACTGTGGTGCCATGTAGGAATTGGCTGCAGTGGTGATAATGCCCAGTGGATGGAGATAATAGAAATAAATTTTTGAAGAGAAAAAAAGGAACGGAATATGAGAGAAAAAGGGAGAAGGAGAGTAGGAAGTGGTGGAACAGAACAAACATTTCATCTCAGCCAATTTCTGTTGCCTCAAAGGCATTTATTCCATTAATAGACACTGTAAGATATTGTATTTGCTTAATAAGCCTGTGTTTGCTCACATTTATACAACTGCATACAGGCACACAGTTCTATAAACAGACGAAAAAGATCCCTTCTTCGTGTCATTCAACTTCTTTCCATCATTCTAAATCCTCCTATAACATCACTGAAGCAGAAAGGCACCTTTAGTAGCAGTTGCCAAGGCTATTCCAACGTATACTGGACACACTAACACATAGGGAGTCTTCAAAACACCCTGTGGGAGCAGAGATGGCTTGGCATATCCAGGAATCTTTTTATTTGTAGCAAGAATTCAAGTATTTGAAGCATCATAAGTTTGGACTAGTGCTGAAATTTTGATCCTATCCTGAATGTAGCGTGAAAGCATTCTGCCTGAGTAAGCCTTCATCAGATCTACAGGGAAAAGTCTGATTGGGGCCAGACAAAAATCTCTATCAACCCAAATGTATCCTGACCAAATTCTGCCTGAACCCAACTGTAGCCCAACATATCTGCCATGTGTATATATATATATAGGTGGACCAGCAAGGTGGGAGTGTCTAATAGAGTGGACAGTTAGTGGACGCAGCGTTTAAACATTCCAGCAGCACTGCTGTCTGATCCACTCACACCAGCACAACACACAAGAACACACTACCACCACATCAGTGCCACTCTAGTGTTGAGAATGATCCACCACCCACATAATACCCGCTCTGTGGTGGTCATGTGGGGGTCCTAACCATTTGAAAAAAAGGTGATAGGGGATACAGTATAAACAGATGGACAACAGTCTGTAATTGTAGAACTACAAGCTGCCCCTATAAAGTAAGTGGAGCTTATAAAATGATGTTCGATGTTTTAAGCTGTAGTATGCCTTTCACTCAGTGTGCGCCCGTAACTAGTAATGAGGCCAGCCCTGTAACTGGGGGGTCAGTGCGGTGATTTCCACCTGAACAGATCTACACATTAAGCATGTTGATGGGGCAGGAATGACTCATTTGAAGCAGGCTGGGTTAAATGGCTCCTGAATGATTGTGTGCAGTGGTGTGCTATCAGAGGGGCAGGCTAAAGGGAGACTCATGCTGAGAACTAAAAGACCTGGTGAGATGTGATTCAGATGCACACACACACACACACACACACACACACATAAGGTTTTTGCACTTCTTAGTCATAGGGTCACGTGCATGTCTCATATGTATTATATATGTTTAATTATGGATATTGTTACTGGGTTGGGTCAGTCAGATACAGTACCGATAAGCCTGTCCTTACTTATGTCACATGCATATCCAAGCATAAAACTTGAATCTTGAATTCTTCTGATGATGAGTATATATATATATATATATATAGTATATTATTTTTTATTAATTTTTTTCAAAGATATACACATTTTCAAAAAAAATTGTTGGAGCATTCCTGACCTCGAAATGTATGAAAACAAACATGCACACACACACACACACACACACATGCATGGCATGCACACAAACACAGCCGCGAGCGCATGATGAGTAAAACCCCTGCCAGGCTACCTGCCTGTTTACTGCATCAAGAGAATGTCCCTGTGTGTGTGTGTGTGTATGTGTGCGTGACAGAAGAGAAAGCAAGACAGTTGGAGGTAGTGGCTAGATCCAGACCAAGTAGAAAGAGGAAGAAAAAGAGGGAATAAAAGGAGGTATTTTTATCCTCCTGTCCATTTTCCTCCACTCTCTTGCTCTCCCAGTGGACAGACGGTAGAGGAGCCCATACGATCCTGCTCCCTCCACTGTCTGCTCTTGCTGTCCATTGATGAAAGCAGAACATTGAAACACGTTTGATGTGTGTGTGTGTGTGTGTGTGTGTGTGTGTGTGTGTGTGTGTGTGTGTGTGTGTGTGTGTGTGTGATATATACAGGACGAAAATCCTTTTGAGTCTCACTAGGTCGCACTCGGATGTGTAGTGATGTGCCTCTGTGGCTGCTCACACACTCACACACTTATACGCTCCCTTCACACAGACCTATAACATGTCACTGAAGTCGTCCATCTCCTCTCTGATGGACAGGGGTCAAGGAGTGTGTGTGTGTGTGAGTGCATGTGTGTGTGTGGCTTTGGTCCGCCAGACTCTATATCTCTCCACCAGCATATAAAAAGAGGTTCTGCCCACACAGGGATGAGGAAGGTCAGAAAATGACATATCAAAGTGACAGCTCATGTTGAATCGCGGGGCGTGTTTGTGCGCTTTCTGGTGTTTGGTGAGCTGTGGGCGGAGGTCAGTGTACTGCGTTTGCTGCACGGTGTGCGCAGTGGAGAGGGAAAAGTCATAACAGTACTATTATAATTCTTTAAGAATTCAGCGCATCACAAAATCTCCAATATTCCCCACTGTGGGAACTCACACCAGACTAGAATACAGCTTGAACAGCCCTGTCAGATGACAGCAAGTCTTTGTGATGTATTAAGAGCCACGGTATCCAGGGTAATGTCAGCATACCACCAAGAAGGACGTTTTCCTCCACCAGCATCACGTAGTGACCTGGCCACTATCCTGCAAGAAGAATGGCTTAAAATCCCTCTGACCACTGTGCAGGACTTGTATATGTCAAAAGGAGGCCCTACACCATACTAATAAATGATTGTGGTCTAAAACCAGGTGTTTCAGTTTCATTGTCCAACCCCTGTATATATATATATATATACAAGCATATACACTTGCAAAGTTAGCATTATTTAAGATTAATTGTTATGTAAATCAATACCATACATAAATTTAATAAGTGACAAGCTCATGTGATCAGTGTTATAAAGTTCCAGCACTCACAGGGCAGAAGGCAGGAAACGCCATGGACAGGCTGCCAGTCCATCACAGGGCTGCTATTAAGTAAGTTAAACAAACAAAGATGATGAACTATGTGCTTGTTATTTTAACTTAGGAGCTCAAGTTACTGCAACACTATAATCTGATATGTAATGATATGAAGCTACATGTTGTCTGTTAACCTTAAAGGTTTGCATGTGTTCAACACAATAAATAAATGAATGACGTGATGAATTTCAGTAAACTACAGGTATCAGGGTTCTTACTGTTCCATCAGGAATGCACCCCATGCATATAGCTCAAGAGTGTGAGAGTAACCCTCCAGAACTTTAACTCTATCTGCTTATTAATGATGAAGAACAGCACAGGTGTTAAACCTTTTCAGAAAGGTATATAAACACTTTACACCAGCGTATTTTAACACACCGTGGATGGGTGAACTCTGAGGTGGAGTGACATTTGAGAGAAGAAAATAAGACCTTAATGGCACTTGGTGTGTGTTAGTCTGCAGGTACTGGAGTGTGAAATTAGGTGTGACTTCCAAAAGAAAGGACGAGAGAACAAAACCAGGCAACGCGCACCAACCGTCAAGACTCTAAGAGATCCAGCTCTTCTTCTGTTCTGGATGAGAGGGAGGATGAGAGAGAGAGAGAGCAAGGGAGAGAGAGAGAGAGAGAGAGAGAGAGAGAGAGAGAGAAGGAAAGAAGAGGGGGGAAGAGAGAGTGAGAGAGAGAGGGGAAAGGGAGAGAGAGAGGTTCAGAGAAAGAGATGGAATGTTTTGTAGAGAGAGAAAAAGCAAGACAAAGACAGAAAGTGAGCGAGAGAGGTTAAAAGAAACAGAGAGAGAGTGGGAGAGAAAGTTATGAGAAACAGAAGGTGTGTGAGAGCGAGGTTATGAGAAAGAGAGAGCGTGTGAGTGAGACAGAGAAAGTTACAGAGAAAGAAAGAGCTACAGAGAGACAAAGAGAGAGAGTGTGTGTGAGAGAGAAAGTGGTGCGGGAAAGAGCCATAGAGAGAGAGAGAGAGAGAGAGAGAGATATGAAAGACAGAGGTTATGAAGAAAAAGAGTGTGTGTGAAAGAGAGAAAGCTACAGAGAGAAAGAGCTACAGAAAGAGAGAGAGAAAGAGAGAGATACTTATTCAGTAGAAAGCCTTTAAAAGAAAGAGAGAGAGATACAGATATAAAGAGACAGATTGAGAGAAAAAGAGAAAGTGATATAAAGGGGGAAAGATTAAGGGAGAGTGAAAGAGCAAACGCGAAAGAGATAGAGAGAGAGAGAAAGAGATAGAAAAAGATAGAATGCATGACTGAGAACGAAAGTGATAGAAAGCGGAAAGAGAAAGAAGAATGTGTGTGAAAGTGAAAAGAGAGATTAAGAGAAAGAAAAAGAAAGAAGAAAGAGAAGAAAGAAAAGAAAGAGTAGAAAGAGAGTAGAAACCTGCATTCTTTGCTCCGGTAATTTCTTTTTTCGTCACTTTGTTCGAGGACTGTTCTTTCATGTTTGGCTCCGGTGGACAAACGTGCCCATCCTCGCGTCTGTATTGTCATCCAAATTTAAGACTTCACATCAAAGAAGAAGTACTTGGAGGAGAAGTACAGAGCGCTGTTCAAATTTCACATTCAAAGACTCACGCACAGAAAAACAGCCCTGCGTAAAACAAGCGCTGCTCTCCAACAGCAAACATTTTCTTTGGGGAGCTGCTCACACCTGCTTAAATATTCATATGCCATTTATCGCATCTTTACTGAATCACTTCCATTCAGCTGCAGCGCTGGAGCAGAGAACCTGTCTCCAGTGCAGGCATACGCACACCAACATACAAACACCCACCCACCCACACACCCACACTTGACTGTCCCGCAGAGCAACAACAACAGATATGCACACTGATACAGCCAATTCACACGCTAAGGACTAGAACTAACTCCATCTTGCAGGGGTGTGTGTGCACTGGTATAAGTTGCAGTGTTTTTGTACAGTATATAGCCCTCATCACTTAAGCCCCCCCAAGACTAACCTTTTTTTCGTGTTGGTTGCAGTATGGCTTTTAAAGGAAAATGAAGTCTGTGGCTAATATATCACCAAGATTTACCTATCTATCAGTAAATCTCCAGCCCAAAAAAGGATATTTATTAATGCATTGTAACACATTGCAGTAATTAAACACTAATTATTTAATGGGCTTTAAATCCCTTCATTTTATGCATCCAGTCAGTAACCTGTTGCTGAACCAGAGGTTGCAATGTCTACAACTAAAATACAGCCATTTTATTTACTGTTCAAAAAGAGAATCTCCACGTCTTAGGAGGTGTTTATATTACTGTCATACAAAACATTCACTTTACAGACGATCACTGATATAACCAGGCTATCTTTCTGAGTAATGCTGGGCCATTTCTTTTGGAAAAGACAGGAAAAGAAGACAGGAAAAAAACACACAATGTAAAGGACAACAGGCAGTTCCAAATTATGTCAGAAGAAGATGATAAAACACAAAAACGGTGGTACAGGTATGTACTCTTGATGATGGGCTATTTTGCTTTACAATGCTTTACAAAAAAACACGCATTATAAGTGAAACCTTCTCACATCTAGGGTTATCATAAACAATATCTCAGATGCCAGGCAACTTCTTTATGACCAATTCATGGGTACAATGGCTTTCCGTGAGGGTGCTATTTTTAGAGGCATTACGCTCTTCAGACGTCTGGTTCTTACCACCACTGCTGTGAACAATTCTGAATCTAAGTTTCTCTAAAAGGAGTATTTCACTTTGACTTTCTTTCCATTAGAAATGTTAAATTTTGAAGAAATGTTGAAAATTTCCCTCTGTGGAATTCTGTGAAATTCCCTGTAAATGCAGAAATACATGCACAACCAGAAAACGTCATGGTTAAAATAACCACATGTAAACTGCAGTTAAAACTTGACCTGACCACAGGTTAAACTTCTGAAGAGAACTGATGAAAAACAAGAAAAATAAAAGCTAATTAACGGAAATCAATAAAACTGCTGAGAATGCTGGCAAAATGAAACACTCAACTTGGGTGCATTGATCTGCACTCAATTAAACTGAATGTCGTGTGAAGCTTATAGAACTTAAAAGTATTTGGCAACACGCTGTGTTATGAATACGAGAGGAGAAATAGTTCCCTGGATATTATTTTGCTGAAACAGAAACCATATTTGACTTCATCTTCCATTTCTGAATAACACTTTTTACAGTGCACTTTTTGATTAAATGATTTCACTTTAGAGAATCATTTCCTTCATGGAATTCACTGGCAATAAAGATTGAGTTATCACACATCTAAGTAGGTTATGACAATTCAGAATTCTTTCATGAGCTAAACATGCCTCACTCTGAATTACTACAGCAAGCTACTGGATTTCAGTGCTGATTAGCGCTTGAACATAGTCAACATGATTAAATACACTTTAATACGCATTCCATCCAATTACTTAAATATGTTCAGATTGTGCTTGGAATTAACAGAAAATCACATATTAACATTTTGTTAACTCATAACATTTTCTCCAAAGCTGCGAACACACAATTTAACATCATTTGCAGATTTTCCTCTTGAGGAATATGCCTAGATATTAAACCAAACGACCAGCTGCTCATGTTTCTCAGACAAATGGACCCGCTGCTGATGCAATGCGCTGATTGGGTGGGCTGATCTTGATTATGAAGCTGGTTAATTAATCTTCCTCTATGGTAATCTCCATTCATTATCCAGACTGATGACTAGACTGAGATTTGATGACTAGATGTCATCACCTAGCTACCCAAAAATGACCCCACAGTTGTGTTTCTGGCAGTTTCCCAGACCCAGTCCTGAAATAGACCTGTGAAGAGTGTTGCCATTTTGTAGCTTGACATTAGTATCCGGATGAGCTCTGGGTCTTCACTTTTCCTGAATAATGAACAGCATTTTTGAAAATTGACCCTATTGCACTCTGTGGCTAAAGGTTAAAGTAACTAAAGAATTATCAACTCAATGTGAAGGAATAACAGTTTTGACAGTATGTCAAAGACATCTGTGTATCATGTTGCAGAGATACCTACTGAAGTTAGCATTCTAACCAGCTAGCTCTGGCCTGGTCTGTCTTGTAATACCACTTTGTACCTCAAGAGGTGATAGTGAGTTTATGTAGTGTTGAATGTGCCATCAGTTCAACATAAAAAATGATAAAGAAGAAGCATTGCCCCAACAACATATCCCGCTGCCGGTTAGACCATTTAAGGACAGGTAGCTAATTTGAGGAACAGTAAAGCAACAATTGCTAAAACACTTGGCCAGCAACATTATCACTTTCCACTGCTGGAGATGCCCTTCGGAGTATGAATTTTTCTTGAAACATCACTTTCCTGAAACATTATAGTGTTATTTAAATTGTAAGGTTGTCAAGGTTGCATCAAGTAAGATTTATATATCTATGTGGGTAAACTCACGACATGCTATCAGTTGCATTAATGTTTCACTGTGTAAAGCCAGCCTAGCATAGATGATTTAGCTGAAGCACAGTTTGGTAATTAGCTGAGGAACTTAATCATGTGTGATAGTGCACTAGGCAACGCAGTGGTGCAAGAGGACTTGGACTGGGTACTAAGTGAATAGATCATAATTTGAGATTCTGATCCCAAATGGTAATATGGCTCTAGGCCAGTATTAAATATTACAGGAAGATAGCCCTCGTTTCCCAGGCTTCGAGATTTTAGCAGAAGACCTGTCAGATTTGGTTCTTCAAAGTGCCTGAGAATAGGAGGCAAGCGGCTGGTGAATAGACAATAACTGACAGCTGGATTAGCCATTCCCATGATCTTATTAGACCAGATTTACAGATTTAGTCAGTGTCAGGGCTTCAAAGGGCCTATACTGACACTTCTAGAGTGACTTCTCTGTCTATCTCGCTTTCCTTCCTCATGATTAGCCCATCTGTGCTGTGATCCAGGGGCTTCATACCTTTAAACAAGGTTGCTACAACCTTAGCTGTGGATCCTAGTGCAAGATCAAAGTCAGTATGGGAAATCATTGTTTACTCAGGAGAAGCAAGCTGGAATTTTAGATGAATTCTTTTCCACTCATAGTTTTTTTGAGTGAGCTGAAGACTCTAAAGTTATCTGATAAGACTTCAGTGCTTGGAAACAGAAGAAGAGTCATTTGATTATGACTTGAATTTTATGAAATACAGTGGAAATAAAAAAAAAAACAGCTACAGAGATGGGTTTGCACAAAGAAGGAAACACCCTTGACATTTTCATTTCACCATATGTTGGACATGTTTTGACTTTGAAGCTACAGTAAGAAGACAAATAACGGTCAACATAAAATGTAAATCAAATGTGACTGTAATTCACAGTATAATGTACCATGTAACTGTTTACAGTTTACTATGCATATACAGTAAATGTGCAATATATTAGAAGATAATTACATTAGCATTTACTGCTATAATAATGTAATGAAATGGGAGGAAAGAAAGAAAGAAAGAAAGAAAGAAAGAAAGAAAAGAAAGAAACTAAGGAAGGAATGAAGGAAATATGGAATTAAGGATAAAGAAGGAAGCAAAGAAAGGGTGTAAGGAGGAAAAACATCTGAAAGACAAAGAAGAATAGAAGAAAAAAGACAGGAAGAAGGAAAGGAAGAAAGGAAGAAACAAAGCAACAGAAAAATCATGGGGTACAAGGAAAGAAAAGAGGGAAGAATAAAAAGAATAAACAAAGAAAAAAATGAAAGGAAAAGATAGAAAGAAAGAAAGAATGAAAGAAAGAAAATAAACAAAGAAGGAAGAATGGAAAGAAAAACATTCAAAATTTAGGAAGAACTAAAAAGAAGAAAGAAAAAGAAAAAATATAAAGGAAAAAGAATAAACAAAGAAGGAATGAAGAAATTAGAAATAAAACATTAAGGAAGAACAAGAAAGAAAGAAAGAAAGAAAGAAAGAATGTATCCTTTCTCCATATAGACACAGTAATTTTGGAGGACCACCTCCTTGTATTTACATTCAGTGTCCATTTTATCAGCTGTACTTTCCATTCAGGTGCACTGTGTACTTCTACAATTACACACTGTGGTTCATCTGTATCTCTGCATACTTTGTTAGCCCCCTTTACCCTGTCCTTCATGGGTCAGGACCCCCACAGGACCACCACAGAGCTGGTATTATTTGGAGGTGGATCATTCTCAGCCCTGCATTGAGTGTAGACATAAGTAGGTGGTTTTAATATTCTAATATATACACACACATTCCAGGGCTGAAATATTTTCTCCTGTACATGTCACTCATAAATACAGTGAGCTTCATACATTGCTGGGTATTGTTGGATTGTCAACAATCTACTGTCAGTATCCACATGCTGAGAAACCACAGACAGTCACTGTTTTAAACGATGCCCTGTAGGCTTTTAACTATGCAGCAGACGTGTTCCTTCAGACACGTGAACGGCAGCACATTCATCACACGGACAGCTCTAATCCCTGCCGGTCACATTACAGGAATATTTGGGAGGTGATGGCAGCCTTACAAAAGGAAGGGCTGTTAGAGGAAGCAGATTTACTGCTACTTCTGTTTGTAGGTGGGATCCCAGTCACACAGTAGATTAAGTCTAATTGTGGACCAAACTGTAGAGTCCCTGCTGATTCTTCCACCGATAGTCCCTGTTGGATCAGGACTGGTATAATCTCAGTCTGGGAAAACACACATTCAGGAACTGAACTACAGCATGAATAACAGCCTGATGTATAAGACATCTGGGTGTGTGAGTCAGATTCCATTGTCAAGCTTTTGGAAAACGAACTCCATAAAGTCAACACATGCTTTCCCGAATTTCCGAACGCGTTTTAATGTCCCGTGCACAGGCAGCCGCCCACACATACACTACTGTTCACCACACGCACCAGAAACCTTACTGAACCCTCAAGCAATGTGATACAAAAACAAGTCTATTAAAGTCAGGACCATATCCTGACTTCTTTTAGCATCTCCATAAAAACACTGATTCATTTCTCAGGCACTTTCATATTAATACTGCCCAAGTCAAATCAAACTTTATTGGTATTATATGCTTTTGTTATACTACTATCCAGAGTTGGGGGACTCGAGTCACAAATTTAAGGACTGGAGACTTGCTTGAATAACACTGATAAAAGACTTGACTTGACTTTGACTTGGTATTCATGACTTGAGGCTTGACTTTGACTTGAGGCAGATGACTCGAAATTGACTCGGCTGATATCGGATATTCGGCGGATATTCGTGTTTCACACCTCCTACTGCTCACAGATAACCTCCTACAATCCCTAAAACTGCATTTTCTAAGGTAAATTGCGGAACAAACCACAGTCATTACATTTCCCCAGAGGTCCCGATCGTTCCCTCCGCCCAGCACGTTTGATTACTATAGCCAGAATCACTGCAGCAGGCGCCGAGTACAATAAGGGACCGTCTCTAAAGAGGTTCTGTTTAAAACTTATTACTATTACTATGTATTACGATTGTTACTGTCAAAAGTAAAACACTGTGTGCATAATTCACTTAAAATGCACACTCCTCATGTAATAATAAAGTAATGACCTGTAATAACAATGTAATAATAGAATACATTATACTCGCAAGTTGAATACTTAATGTCTGTAAATATTGATGGTTACTAAGCCAGAAACAACAGCTAAACAATACTTCTTGTCAGGCTGGAAGCAAGTCACTGGTATAATGTCTAGTCAAAATGATTACATAGTCATTTCGTTGTAACTATTTGAACGAATTGAAATGATTTTAGCTGATTTTGAGCAATTATTTTCCACAGTTGTTAGCATTCACAATCATATATATTTATGTCACAACAAACAGAATTTGTGAGTCAAGGCAAATTTATGTAGAAACAACATAAGACTTAGTACTAGTTAACCTCTTCTACCACCGAAAAAAGGGGGCTCTGAAAATCTCTGTCTTTTTTGACTAACTAGAGCTGCGGCACTAGTCTGCCTCAGGGTGGCGCTGTACCAAATTGGTTCACTGAGTTGGTCTCTCTAGCTTAGCAAGAGTAACTAGGCCCGGGCTAACTCTGAAACACTTCACAATATGCATAGCACATTTGTAAATCTGACAATCTGCCCAACTTCCCAACAGATCGGTGGAACTATTTCTCACTATTACAAATTTTTCAAACCAAAGACAGAAGTAGAGATGTGTAAAATCTAAATTACGGTTTGGAAGACCGTATACCAAACTAGTAAAGAGCATTTCCAGAAAAATAATTGTTAAACAAAACATTTTGTTGCCATTGAAGCAAGGGTGAGTGAGCAGCCAGCTAGAGCTGGATTAACGAGCCAACATGGAACCCTTTGAATACTGGAGAATATAACACTGGACAGTCATGAGTAATGTTTATTCATCAGAGCTTGAGCTGTTTCTGTCTTCAGTTGGAAGCTACTAATATTGATATATATCTTTTAAGAACGCTAATGAGCTAATTCAGCCATTTCCTGCTTGTACTTCAGTTTAATTGAATTAGTTAAATTGTTAATCCCAGTTATTTATATGGCAGATAAGCATTAGCTAAATATCATTTACTGTGATAGGACTAATTTATTATGCAATTACAAAAATATTTAAAAGCATGAATGACAAATGAAAAGTCATTAGTTGAGGCTAGGCATGACGTTGGTAGAAGCGAGCTTCTCACTGGCGATCCACTCTGAAAAGTTTCTTCATGTGCATGTTCACATTACTCAGAGTGAAATATGTTGATGTGCAGAATAAGAGTCTTCTATGTGCTACCATGTTTTCTATCCATTGTAGAACAGATACATGAACGAGGCTTTAGGAAACTGACGATAAGAATGTGTCCTATCTGATCTTTGAGGCACATTAGAAAAATATTGGAACAAATCCAAACTTCACAGGTCAGTAGAGCATGATGTGGTCTTTCCAACGAGCCCTGGATTGCATTGTAGCAAAAACTCACCAGGCTCCTCAATTCTTATATTCTCTTAGGCATCCATTAGTCATTAGTGTCATAATCACATGATCAGCGACGAGGTGACATCAAACTTAAAGCACATCACAGAAAGTATTTTAAATAAATGCAACAAAAACAGCACTAAGAAACCACAGTACTCTGCAAGGAGCAGCAGATTAAATGGCATGACCGGCCACAATTTTACATCTGGCCTAAAACTCAGTTTTTAATTTTTGTAATATGACTTCACACAGTTTCTCACTGCATACCTCTCATATCAGGATACTTTAGCTTTGTATGACAACCCAGTACACTCTTCAACACAAGGCCTGTGTATGAGAGTGGTGGACAGAGAAAAGACTTGCTCTTACTTCTTCTTTTCCGCCTTCGCTCCATTCCAGTCTCGCAGCTTCAGAGGCCCATTAACGCTCATCTGCAGCTCAACAAGCAAATGACGGATCATCACAGAATACATGTTCCGCAATTCTCTGGGGGGATGTGATGGCGCTGTGCAGTGACAGAGATATGTACGGTGGGTATTATCACAGGGTTGGCAAGGTGGAGGGGGGTGTGTGAGAAGGACAAACAGGAAGACAGAGAAAAACAGACAAAGCAGAGTGAGATGGGTAATTAGCTCAGTTAACCTTTTAATGCAACAATTCAAGGCAAAATGTACTTTTCTGCCTTTTAATCTACCCTTCTACATGATTTCTTAACGATGGCATCATAGTCATTTACATATGTGAAGGGCATGATCAAACTAGACTGACGTTGGGTAGATTTACCTTGTTTGTCTCGTAATGAATACTTCAATACTTCAATAACGAGTCACCCGACTTCAACAGTAAATTACATGACTTTTCTATGAACACTGAATATGTCGTCACTGTCCAGAGGAAAACAAGTATTTCCAAAATGGCAGCTTTACAGGAGAGGTTAAAAACCTCATTTAATGTTAATGTAAGTCAGTGGAACCAGACTTTTTTCCAAGCAATTTTGGGCCATTTCTGCTGGTCCATTTTACACACTGTGTAAGCAGCAGCTGCTGTGTTCAAATGGCACATAAAAATAAAAATCATATTGAGACAAAATAAGGATATAAAAATAATTTGAAAACTTTTTCCCCAATAATTTTTTTTTGTGGGAAGAGAAGACAACAAACTAACAATGAACAACAAGCAGTATTCTCTTTAGTGAAATGCTGGGGCGTATCTATTCAGGCCATGGGGCCGCTGGAGGTGCTGAAACAACAACTGGGGCTCCCAGTGTGCCATGTAGCTACTGGGCACTCACCTACTTCAAACATCCTGAAGGGCTAGAGTGGGTAGGCTGGTTGATAGCGCCTTTAGCTTAGCCAAAGTTACCAGGTCTAGCGCTCTGAAAGCGGAACAGCAAGCCGTAACAGGGCTGAGGCTCGCAGTGTAGCAGCAAAACTCTGTGGAAGTTCCTTCTGTTTCCCAGTGAAGTGTAACCACAGGCACTGCTCTAGCTTGAGCGAGGCTGGCTGATGTGGCAGACAGCGCTGTAGCTTAGTATGCAATGTGAGCGCTATAGTGGAGGACCAGCGAGATGTAGGGCCACTGATGCCAATGTGCTGTAGCTATTATAACATTACACATCAGGATCACTGCTGGACTGAGAATAGTCCACCAAGTAAAACTATCCAGCCTAAAGCATCTTGTGGGCAGCGTCCTGTGACCACTGATGAAGGAGTAGAGGATGACTAACACAAACTGTGCAGCAACAGATGAGCTATCGTCTCTGACTTTACATCTACAAGGTGGACCAGCAAGGTAGGAGTGTCTAATTGAGA
The DNA here is from genome assembly GCA_034552555.1 of Semaprochilodus insignis. Lineage (NCBI taxonomy): Eukaryota > Metazoa > Chordata > Actinopteri > Characiformes > Prochilodontidae > Semaprochilodus > Semaprochilodus insignis. The sequence continues at coordinate 8,740,073 of CM067482.1, forward strand.
CAGTGAGTGGACACAGCAATGCTATGTCTGATCCACTAACAACAGCACAAAACACACTAACACATCACCACTGAGAATGATCCAGGTGCTTTATGGTGGTCCTGTGGGGGTCCTGACCATTGAAGAACAGGGTGAAAGGGGATGGACTACAGTCTGTAATTGTAGGACTAGAAGGTGCCCCTATATGATAAGTGAAGCTAATAAAATGGACAGTGACTGCAGATAAGCGCAGATACAGGTATATCATGTTACTGTGGAGGCAAACACCTATTTAAGCATCGCAATGGTTTGGTATTTGGTATTTGGTATCTTTAGTCAGAAATCTCAATGACAGCCTTCCTAGGCATATAAAAATGCATAGTTCCATAAAGCAGCTCTAGGAACAATCCCCTTTTCACTTACATTAAATGTTTGTCACGCAATGTGTTGATGATGAACTTTTAATTAATACATTTAAGCCAAATTCAGCACATTTGTGTCCCTTATCCACTGCAACACATGTTGAGACTAGACAAAACCTCACTGTTGTGATTTTTTTATGTATGTGATGAACTGGAAGTGAGCAGAAAGCTCTAATTCCACATGCTGATCCAGTTTACTGCCCAACACGCATGAGCGTAATGAGTTAAAGGTGGGCAGTGTGTAACAGGATTAACATAGCCCTTTTTGAATCATGCTGTTATGACTATGTGACAGCAGCTGCACTGAAGCAGTGAGCTCTGTGGCGAGAGAGCACCATGTCTCACTGCAATGTTCACCTCAACCCCCACCTGATCACTCCAGCAGAGAGAGAGAGTGCGAGAGAGAGAGCGAGAGAGAGAGAGAGAGAGAGAGAGAGAGAGAGTAATACTTGAGTACACTTGAGTAATACTGTAGCTTAAGCAACTTAACCAATTCATGTGGATCTAACCTAAACCCATGATGTGTGTTGCTTCTACTACTTAGCTGAGTTGAATGGTGAAGATATACATAAAGGGGGGGGGGGTTTGGTAATGGGTCGGAGGTGCTGAGAATGCGTCGTTTTTAGCGTGTGCACCCTCACACCACTTACAGTGCAGCCTTTCAGTCATAACGATCAGTATAACAAGAACACTAAACTCAGTCTGGAGCAGTAAGATACCAGTGCTAACTGACTCTGAGCTCTGTTCAGGTTCTCAGAGCGCCACAGAGCGACACTCATCATTTAATCATTACTCATGAGCAACACTGAGACCACAGGAAGCCAGGGTAGATGACATTATGGTCAGTCTTTTATATAAACAGACCTCAGCTCACAGTTACAGTCTAGCCAGTGTCGTTCACCAAAGCTGTGCGGCCGGTTGATGGAAGAACGGAGCCACAGACACGCCAAGTTACTTGTAAAGAATTTACTTACAAATTAGTTATCGGGTACCCAAACTTGGCCGTGCCGGAGAGAGCCTTCTGCCAATTCGAACGTCCCTGTCTCTCTCTCCGGCTCCTCGCCAAAGAGGGCCCTCTTATACAGTCTTTAGGTGTCCACAGCTGGAATACATTATTAATGAGCTCACTTGAATGTGACATACAGAAGCAAAACAAAGTATCACACAATGGCCTCATTCTTTACCTTCTTCATCTTCTCTGATTGTTTCCATATGTTACTATGTTTTTCTGACCAGTCTAGAGTTCAACCTGTCCAGCAAAACACCTCAACGATATGAGGCCCTCTAAAGAAAAAATCTAACCATTCTGGCCAGTTACTTCTTATATAAGAGTACAATGCTAATATGTAAGGAGTAAAATACACTTCACCAGACAGCAAAACTGTTCTGGCCCAATCTGGCCCACATTCCCCATTTTCATTTGGCCCTGTCACGGCAGCGGGTCTGCCTGACTCCGCTGATCCTCCGGACTCCACTTCCCAGAGTGCACAGCTCGATGATGTCACACCCACATGAACCCAACCGTCCAATCAGCTATGCTCTAGGTCACCTGAGTTTTAGCCCCAGCTGTCAGCAATCATTTCCTGTCTCCATTTAAGCCACACACAAACACTCACACATTGCGAAGTTTTTGCCAAACTCTTGTTAGCATCACTTAACGTTCTACCTACCTTATCTTTGATCTCTGGCTTCAACCTCATTTTCCTTTTGACCTCTCCTCTCGTTTCTCCCCTTCAGTATTGTTTACCTGTCGTTTGCTTCTCTGGTTTTTGACCCTATTTTTCTCCTTTTGACTTCGCTTGGCTGTCCCCTCTGGTTCAGTCTGCCTTCCTGGATTTCGACCCTCGCCTGTTTGCTCTACTCATGACCAGGTATTACCCCTTTACTTTGCTGACTAGGTCTCTGCTGTTGTGTAAAGCCTTTGGTTTGTTCAATAAAGCTCACTTGTCCTTTAGCTCTGCTAGCGTCGCGCCTAGTTCTTTGTTCTTGACAGGTCCACTTGCCACATGGATTGACGGCACTTAGATGGACTGCTCCGGGTTCCAAGATGTGGCCCATAGCTGAGATCTGTTGGATTCAGGCAAATCTGCTGTATCTGTACCAGAATTGGACCAAATCTGTTTTGGAACATGTGGGTCATGAGTTTTATGTATCTGGGCCACTTTTGGCTCACTGCAGATTGTCAGTGCTGACAGTGGGCCAGCAGTGCCATATCCTTGCCCGATGTGGCCTTGCAATCTGGGTAGTCTTCTTCAGTTCACTAACAGAGTAAAGTTGTAAACTGACGCCAAGTCATTTTTGAACTCCAGTTTCCTTTGACATTCCTCTTCTTTGTGCAAGTGGAATGTCTTATACCTAATCTCCTCTCTGGAAAAATGACACTTGTAATGAATGTCCATTTTGACTGTGAGTTAAATAAATGAAGGATGGTCTCTAACTTTTGCACAGTACCGTGTGACCTGTTTTACCTTACTGTAATTTCATTAAATATTTTTCTTCCTTCTTCTTCAGAATTATCACTATTAATTTTGAGCATATTAAGCACCATTAATATTGCTTCGGCAAGAGCTAATTACAATTCATTTCAATACAGCTATTTGCATGTGAATCTGAGAGAGAGAGTGAGCGAGAGAGAGAGAAAGAAAAGAGAATGTGAAAGAGTGCAGACAATATTGCTGACAGACAGCGTCACACTGAATGTGTGTGGCCAGATACCCACATTTTCCCACTCCTGCACGCCAAACTACATCTGTTTGCAGCATTATGCATCAAAACACTACATTGAAGCTGAAAGTACAGAGTAGATGGAAATCAGGAAGATAAAGTGAGGTTTCATTTCAGACATGTACAAGCCTGAATATCAGGAGGGTCAGGAGACGCAAATGGCAGCGCAAAAAAACGGCTTTTTCAAATGTTTGAGGGAGACTCAGATGTAAATGTTTAAAAATAAAAAGCGTTCTCCTGAGTGAACGGATCCTTAAGATTCAGCCAGCGTTCCTCCATTTCACACAGCCTGAGCAGTCACACCATCATCGCAATGGCAACAATAACATGATGAATTTGGAAGGCACCCGTGTGAGATGGCAGCAACATGTTTGTAGGGTGAAACACAGCCATTACTGTGTCATGAGGTTCAAACACCCACATGCTGTGGCACCGAAATGAGATTAAATGCCAGAAACCTGCAGGTTCTAATATTGCTGCCCTTAACCTGTACTACATCATGAAGCTCTTCAATAAGCCACTAATGCTTTGGGGGGGGGGGTGTTATGTCATACTGCAAAAAAATAACACTCTTTGGTTCACTATTTCAGACTGTTATATATAGTCAGTTACAGCCTTGGCCCTGGGGAACCACCTGTTCTGCACATTTCCTCAGTGTTCTTGCTGTATCATACTGACTTCAACTCAGCTTTAGTTCATTGTTAAGGTACAGATTCCTGCTTAAACCCTGCAAGTATTGCATTACTACCTTTCATGGTTTTTAATGATTCATCTTGAAACGCCTAATGGAAAATAGACCAATCAGTCGTAACGTGTTAGATTAATGATTAGCATAATTAGAAAGTGACAGAGGAATCACTCAGTCACATTTTGGTTTAGAATGGACAGAAAATAGAGAAACAAACTTCTAAGCCTTCATGGAAGATACGTTACTGTCAGTGAATATGAGTAACAGCCTAATCAATGGGGTGTTAGCAATAGAAAACAGAGGCAGCAGCTCTGTAATAGCCTCTCTACTGAAGGAGTCACCGTAAAACTAAGGTAAAAGGTAAAATATACATATATACAAAAATGGGCCTCTCTCAAGCAGAAGCATGTCCAAATAAACTGCTTCAAATAAACTGAACTGTCATATATGTTTTGACCATGTTTTGACCCCAACTTATGAGGGGTTTATTTACCAATTTTACAACATTCACAACGAGTAACACAAATACTGCTAGGCTGTTTTCTATCAGCATATGTGAGGCTCTGTAGTCAACAGTCAAAAGTATTTTTATCTATAGTTTGAACAAGGATTTGCAGGCTCCTGTAAACTCCTGCACAGTGCTGCAGCAATCCTTAAGTACCAAAATATGGCTGATATATGGCTCATATGTCACTGATCAGGTCTCAGAACTGATGTAGGAGAAGTACTGGCTGATCGACAGTCACTGATGCATAGCCAATCAATTGTTCTGTCTTTAATTAGAATTAATTCTATTTCTCCATAAAACAGTATAGTCAGATACAGTGTTAACGCACTGTGAATACAATTTTGTGACTTTGTGTTGAGCTGCTAGTGAGCAACAAATTCATGTCTCTCCCTAAAGATGACTGTGCTCACATAAAAAGAACAGTGCAGCTGCAGATTTCTGAATATCAAAAAAGCCACAATGAGAAATAACGTTTAAACATAAGAACAACTTTATAGATATTGACTTGCTGACCTAGTTGCTACTAAACTATAAGTGTTGAGATAAGTCTGAATCATAAGCCTAGATTATAGTGGGGTCGAAAAACCGTCCACTGAAATGTTCCTTATGGTAAACAAAAGTGGCTGCCTAAAGATCAAATAAGATCAGATCCAGTCTCAACCCACCAGTGGACTTTACATGGAGAAACAGCTAACAAAGTGATGAGTAGAAGAAGTAGATGAGGGGAAGACGGAGGGGCTATAGCACTGACCCAGCAAACAACTGAAATATTATTCAAATTACATCTCGAGCAAAACAGAAAAATCCCACAAAGGCCTCAGGTTAAAGGTACATGGTAAACAACCCTGAACGGCTCTACCTGCATTTCAGAAGCCATTATGAATGAGCATCCGAAGGCGAGGGATGGTAATGGGTGTGCTGATTTACAGTACCGACAGAAAGAAATGAAAAGAATGACCTTTTACGTTCAATATTTCCACCGAAGGCTGGCAGACCTTCCGATCTTTCATTCTTTCCCTCTCTTATTGTCTCTCGCTCCCTCTCTCTCTCTTGCATGAATGTAGCTTGAGTCACACCCTTGTGTCCTATTCAGAAGCCTGGAGGAAGAGACGTGAGGACAATATTGCCCTTCACAATGTTAATTCCAGCATTCCACCATGTTTCAGGCTCAATGTCATGGTCGGCAATGCCAAAGCGCATAATGCAGGCCGCTTAATTCCAGGCGATGCTGTGGGTAAAGTGATGGAGGGCACATGGGGGAGGGGCGTAACGGATCACTCCGTTTGTCTCCTGCTGATACCACCCTGGAGAAAACAGCAGCCTGGCCACCAGCATCAAAAACCGACCTGACACCATAATGTCTACTTAAACAGGGAGAGCAAGAGAGGAGAAGAGAGAGAATGAGAGAGAGAGAGAGAGAGAAAGAGAAAGAGAGAGAGAAAGAAAGAAATAGCACGTCTGCATGGCTTGCAGGGTTTCTCCTGTTGTGGGTGCACCCGGTCCACCCCGCTGTTAGTCTCTGTACCAGACACCTTCAAGGACGTCTAGTGACAGAAAAATTTAACTTTGGAAGTGAACGGAGTAGATCGGATTGGGCGTGATGGCTCCCATCAGTTTCAATCAGATTCCACTTAGAAGACGTCCCACCCATAAAACCCTTCCGAGAGTCTGTCCCTCAAACAATCCCTTGCTGTGAGAAGCCTTAGCTTTAAGAAGACTTAGCTGACAGTTACTGTTTTCCAAATCCAACGTACTTGCATGTGTACTTCAGAATTCCAGCCATTGTCTGGAATTCCAGATTATTTGTAACACACACAATGAGCTGTAGTTGGATAGAAAAATGATGGACATCCATCCAAAGAAGGGCTGATTTCACAGCTCTCTCTCTCTCTCTCTTCTTCTCTCTCTCACTTTCATGTTCTTTTCCTCATCCGCTTGAACCTTTTCTTACAAGCTGGATGAATGTGGGAATACAGTAAAGCTGGCATCGCTGGTGTCAGATTTGCCTGTTTGAGCATGCAAATGGCAGAGTGCAGTTGTGTATATGTATGCAGGGACGTGGGAAGGTGTTTTAAGTTGCTGAATTTTTAAGCAGCATATATGTGATGTACATAATGGCAACATGCAAAATGATATGCCTTGTTTGAATGTTTGAATAATTAACATCATATGACAACAAAATACACATACGCTGATCAGCCGTAACATTGAAACTACCTGTCTACACTCATTTTCCATTATATCAGCTCCACTTACCACATCTGTAGTTCTACACTTAGAGACTGTAGTATGTTTCTCTGCAACCCCCCTCGTTACCACGGAGCAGGTACTATGTGGGTGGTGGATCATTCTCAGCCCTGCAGTTACACTGATGTGGTGGTGGTGTGTTAGTGTGTGTTGTGCCGGTGTGAGAGGATCAGACACCGCAGTGCTGCTGGAGTTTTAAACACCTCAGTGTCACTGCTGGCCTGAGAATAGTCCACCAACCACAACTATCCAGCCAACAGCATCCTGTGGGCAGCTTCCTGTGGGCAGTGTGCTGTGACCACTGATGAAGAACTAGAAGATGACCAACACAAACTGTGCAGCAGCAGATGAGCTATCATCTCTAACTGTACATCTACAAAGTGGACCAGCAAGGTAGGAGTGTCTAACAGAGTGGACAGTGAATGGACACTGTGTTTAACAGCTCCAGCAGCACTGCTGTGTCTGATCCACTCACAGCAGCTCAAAACACTAAAACACCACGACCATGTCAGTGTCACTGCAGTTCTGAGCATCATCCACCACCCACACAATACCTGCTCTGTGGTGGTCCTGTGGGGGTCCTGACCACTGAAGAACAGCATAAACAAAATTATACAGAGAAACAAATGGACTACCGTCTGTAATTGTAGAAATACCAAGTCCACCTATGTTGTAGCTGGAGTCAATATAATGAACAACAAGGAGGTGGTTTTATTGCTATGGATGATAAGTGTATACCAGATTCATCAAACCACTGATGCACACCCTGAACTTTATGCAAATGTAATGAAAATGAGCTGAGCAGCGGCCATTCAGAGTGCTAGTATAACTGATTGCGTCATGGTTGTAGTCAAGCTACATGCTAAGATTGAATACTCAAACGTTCAGTAAGCAGGAGATATAAAAAACAACTAATGCATTCAAAACAAAGGACATGATTATATTACTTGAAATTTTTATGTGGAAAAAGCAATATTAATTCACTTTGGGGCTCAGAAATAGCCTAAAACTATGTATATGCTTGTACTCTGGACACACGAGGGAATGGACTGTGCTTGGCTAATACAGATTTCCTACAAATTTAAACAGAATATTAAATAAAAATATTAACTCTCCCCTGAACTGTGTTCAGACATCTGGTTCTTTTTTTACCTGGGGGTGCTGCAGTCCCTTCAACACCTCCGCTTCCCACATCCCTTTACACATACTGTGTTAATGTTGCCTCATGTGTGAATCATCTAATCTAATATAATAGGATTGAATTAATATTATCTAACAATATAAACACTTAGGCCTTTTGGGTCCTTTTCCTCAAAAACAAGGTTTGATGACAGCAACGCTTAAATTAGCATATCTCATAAATATTTGCTGTAGGAAAATTACTTTTGTATTTAGAACAATGCATAAAACTTCAAACCAGAAACTATCTGTCATAGCAAAACGTCTTAGATCACGCGCTTGGCCTGGTGTCCTGGTTTAAACAGCACTTAATTGACCCTCCTCTCTTGAGCTGATCTGAGGAATTTCTAATATGTTCTTCAGTGACCTTCCTCAGTCAGTATTCCAGCTGGTCCAGGATCGGAACACTCTACAGTCATTTGATTGCTAATCCACTCTGCAGTCAACACAGCTGATTCAGAAACAGCAGCATGATCTGAATTCTTCTGTCCACTGTCCAAGAGCTAATGGCTTCAGTCAGACGCCATAAATACAATGACACTACCTGGCTCACCTCCATACACCAGTGCCTTTATGGTTATTATGCATTTAGGACTTCATAAATTAACACGGCTTGCATTTTTATTAGTGACGCAAATACCTCACGGGGGGAGACTGTCTTTCAGGAACAATGAAACTGCATGATGTGTTACTGAAAAACTGTAAACACACTAGGCAACTGCGATAGATTTAACTTTCAGAAGTTGCTGTATTACCAACGTCCTTATTGGGAACTCTGCCCACTCAATGGCCAGCTTGGATGTCCCTGGGCAATTAATTCCAGTCAAACAAGAACAGAGTCTTATGTCTTTGAATGGGAAGAAATCAATACATCTGAAACTGGAAGCCACATTAACGTTTCAGAAACAGGTATGTAATCACTGGCAAAATCTGACATGAATAGTTTGCAGCATTAACCTGTTTTTTCAGCATGTTCAGTACTCATCATGCCCATTCTTCCACAAAGGGGGAGGGCTTTTCTCACTTACTTACCTATAGGCTCTTTTTATTGAAGGACAGAACACCATTCCCACTCATTTTACAGCCAGTAAACTGTCTCCTTCTCCTTATGAGGTCCTAATTTATAATTATTAATGCCTATTTGTTGTAATATTTAAATGCAATTATATAGCCATGTAAAAAGTAAAAGACTAGTCTTGTCAAACATATTTATATATCACTATATACTGATACTGAACACTTTGAAACAGTACGCAGCCTGCAGTATTAATTCTATACATATCTAACACAACTTCCTGCTTGCTGGTTTTGACCCACATAGGCTCCCATAATGCAGTTTGTTATGGTAAATTGGCAGTTGGTGTGAGTCCACAGCCTTTGCAACCAGTCTTACTCAAGCAGGAGTGGTGTGTCGACATACTTTGACTTTGAAGCCAATAAGGATGGAAATGCTGTTCTGACAATTTATGCTACCTTGTTGAAATGTCTGTCATGGTGCATATTGATAGGTAATGTTAGCTCCATACATAGAACTCCCTTTGATAGCTTATTATACGACCAGCTTCAAACTACGAGACTAAAGTCAGCTTCTTATTCTTGTCTGGATTTCCCTGTTCTACCCTAAATGGTGGAAAATTCAAACAAGAACGTGGAGAATAGGAAGACAACTTGATGGGTGGGATAAATTGCATGCTGAGTTCCAAGAGGTTACTGATTACTCCCGTTTTCAGTATCACTGAAACATTTAAAGTGTCTCATTAAACTATCATCTTGATAAATGCTTATTATCCTATTCATGGCCTAAATACTAATGACAGCAAAGCTACCTTAAAGCATCCAATAATGGTCTCAGTGTTTATTTGTTTCGACAACTGAAGGCTTCTATTAAAAAAATAGAATCTAGTTAAGATTAAGATTGTTGACACAGTAGCTGTATTTCTGTTGCCTCTAATGCTGCTGTATCTGTACTGCATGTATGAACATGTGTCTCAAAAATGCTAAGTTATAATGGTATATACAGGCTGACATTTTCGGTATTGTGACAACACTAATATGCAAACATTGTGTGTACTCTGTGCTGTCTATAAAGCAAAACAGCCTGCTTTAAATGAACTGTTTTTGTGATGTTATGAAAATCAGTGCATTTTTACTGTATCCTCCTTTTCAGCCTACAACAGTTTAACCAGGCCCATTTGCCTTGAAGTTATAAGGAGTGTTTCAGTCTGTCTTGCTTTTAAAGTACAATAAAAGGCAGCCAATCAAAACTGAGGTCATTTCTGAGAGTTGAAAAAGGAGAGAGAGTCTACTGAACTGAACTAGACTGAGAAAAAGAGAAAGGAAGAACGAGAGACAGAGAGAGAGAGAGGACATCTTTAGCAATACTCTAGATCAAACACACATTTATCATAATAAGACTAGAGGAGGGTGAGTGGGGGAATGAAGAAGAAACATTTTAGTATGAAGGTTCCAGTGAACTGTGTAGTGATGCGGATGTTAATTGGACCCCTAAAGAAACACATACCTCCCCATCCACCTTCCTTCCCCGCTCATCAATCAATAATCCAACCTTTTCTAGGCTTTAAACCCTTGTCACACACGGTGAACCCACAAAATCCCACTAAACACCCGTCTGTATTGATGAAACATGCTCTCTGTTTGTCCAATACACTTACAGTCACCTTTACATCCATTAAGTTATAAGCTTAACTGTAAACAGAGAGAAGGGCTACAGTGTTTAATCATTACTGCAGCGAAAAACAACAGATGACACCAATGTCTTACAGGTGACACGACAGCAATTTATTGTGTATTCATTCCATGCTCAGTCACAAGAATGTAACCTCCACACACTATATTTATGCGGTACTGCTGAGGGTCAAGCTGTTTCCAAGGCTTTCCATCAGAACATCTCTGCATATGTGCTCCTGCAGTGGGGTGGACAGAAAGCATGTGTGTGTGGTATGATAGGTCAGTGACCTACCGTGCCGTCCAGTGCATTTCCAGGATGTTCTATGGAAACAGTTTTATGGAACATCGCAAACAGCGAAGCTGGAATGTTCAGCGTTAGAAATGGAACAATATGGCAAAGAGAAAGAGAGACATACACTGTACAAAGGGCACAGCACTTTGTTCTATTACACATACTCTTTAAGGAAAGGTACCAAAGGGGTTCTTTGCGGTGATGCCATGGTTGGTTCTCTGTTTTGCAAGTTTCGCTGCGTAAAGAAAGGATTGTAGACCAATTCATTTTTTTTCTAGAACTGGCCGTCCAAACCAAGACTCATTTATGGACCTAACTAACATGTCTGAAATTAGATGTAGAACTGAGTTAACTATTAAAACTTTACTTTTTGTACTGTTGCATTTGTCCTAGTTTGAGTTTTCAAACCATCCATAGTACATAGTACATCCAGTACAAGCTGAGGCCTAGCTGCTTGTATGTTTCTGTGATAGAATCTATGACTGTAGTCCTCTCATTCAAAAACAACATACACATGTATTCTATTCTGATTGAGGTGTATACATGGTCGTATTCTATTACGACTGAGGTGTATACATGGACGTATTCTATTACGATTGAAGTGTATACATGGACGCATTCTATTACGATTGAAGTGTATACATGGACGCATTCTATTACGATTGAAGTGTATACATGGACGTATTCTGTTCCAAGTGAGGTGTATACATGGACGCATTCTATTACGATTGAAGTGTATACATGGACGTATTCTGTTCCAAGTGAGGTGTATACATGGACGCATTCTATTCTGATTGAAGTGTATACATGGTCGTATTCTATTCTAATTGAAGTGTATACATGGATATATTCTATTCCAATTGTGGGGTATACATGGATGTATTCTATTCCGATTAAAGTGTATCGTATTCTATTCCGAGTGAGGTGTATGCATGGTCGTATTCTATTCCGATTGAAGTGTATACATGAACGTATTCTATTCTGATTGAAGTGTATACATGGACGTATACTATTACGACTGAGGTGTATACATGGACGTATTCTATTCTGATTGAAGTGTATATATGGACGTATTCTATTCCAATTGTGGTGTATACATGGACGTATTCTATTCCGATTAAAGTGTATCGTATTCTATTCCGAGTGAGGTGTATGCATGGTCATATTCTATTACGATTGAAGTGTATACATGGACGTATTCTATTCTGATTGAAGTGTATACATGGACGTATTCTGTTCCAAGTGAGGTGTATACATGGACGTATTCTATTCTGATTGAAGTGTATACATGGACGTATTCTGTTCTGATTGAGGTGTATACATGGACGTATTCTGTTCCAAGTGAGGTGTATACGTGGACGTATTCTATTACGATTGAAGTGTATACATGGACGCATTCTATTCTGATTGAGGTGTATACATGGACATATTCTGTTCCAAGTGAGGTGTATACATGGATGTATTCTATTCTGATTGAAGTGTATACATGGTCGTATTCTATTCTAATTGAAGTGTATACATGGATGTATTCTATTCCAATTGTGGGGTATACATGGATGTATTCTATTCCGATTAAAGTGTATCGTATTCTATTCCGAGTGAGGTGTATGCAAGTTGGTATTCTATTCCGACTGAGGTGTATACATGAACGTATTCTATTCGACTGAGGTGTATACATGGACGTATCCTATTCTGATTGAAGTGTATACATGGACGCATTCTATTCCGATTAAAGTGTATCGTATTCTATTCCGAGTGAGGTGTATACATGGACGTATTCTATTACGATTGAAGTGTATACATGGACGTATTCTGTTCCAAGTGAGGTGTATACATGGACGTATTCTATTCCGAGTGAGGTGTATACACGGACGTAATCTATTCTGATTGAAGTGTACAAATTTACATATTCTATTCTGACTGAAGTGTACACATGGACTTATTCTATTTTGATTGAGGTGTATACATGGACGTATTCTGTTCCAAGTGACGTGTATACATGGACGTAATCTATTCCAATTGAACTGTACAAATGGACATATTCTTTTCTGACTGAGGTGTATACATGGACGTAATCTATTCTGATTGAGGTGTATACATGGACATATTCTATTCCGAGTGAAGTGTATACATGGACATATTCTGTTCCGGTTGAGATGTATACATGTATTATATTCCGATTAAGCTACTAGTCAAATTAATATTTGGTTTATCAGACCGCATATAAATATGGGTACTATTTCTCTCACTGGATATCAGTGATAAAAATTGGATACTGTGTTCAAATATAGAAATCATATGATTTTAATGTTCTGGTTCACGTAAATCTTAAATGATAAATAATTGTTGTTGTTTCTCTCCTTCTTTCCTCTTCCTTTTTTGCTTCTGTGTATGCTTAGAGCTTACAGGACAGAGGGGTTTGAATACTTACGCCTGTTGGCAAGGCAAGAAAAATGGTTGTCCATTTTTAAGCACGGTTGAATACTTTCACAAGGTAAAAGATTCATAAACAAACCACAAGATAGGACCCTGGATATAATATAATGCTATTTCCATGTTCTTATAGCCCAGACAGTTTCTACCAACTCTTTGCTGAAGCAAACTTAAAGACTTCAGCAAACATTTGCTTTTCTGTAATGGGAAGCGGGTTGGGACAGAAAAGCTGGAAAACAGTAGCATCTGCCTTTGTGTGTGAGACAGAAAATAAACGAGACACAGACTTCGGCGGAGAGTGAAGGGTAGAGAGAGAGCGCGCGCGCGAGAGAGAGTGAGCTTACGTCAAAGGGATGGAGGCCAACAGTGCAGTATGCCATCAGATTAAGCAGCGTTTAAACCCTGCATGCTAGTTACTGCACGCTGTTATCTAATTTTCTAATGGACTAAATCCATTCAGCATAGCTGTGAACACACTCAGTGTGCGGGAATAATCACACCACATTCAGGGATGTGGAAGCAAGAAGGTGGCACAAATCCTACACGCACATTTACAGAGCAAGGCATAGAGACACACGCAGTGGCTGACTTTGGTAATCTCCCATAGGCTAGTTCTAACACGGCCATGCACCCTCCCGCACCCTCCCTCTCTCTATTTGTGACTTTCTATGTGCAAGAGGGTGTGTGTGCGTGCATGTGTGTGTGTGTGTGTGTGTGTGTGTGTGTGTGTGTGTGTGTGTGTAACAGGTTTGCAATTTTCTGCCGGTGGCAGCGAGTCTACATCTGCTACAGCACTTGCCCTGGACCATGTTAGCAGAGCTGTCACAGGCCGCGGCAAAGCAGCCAGCATCAGGCCCTGGCGGCTCCCCAGAAAAGCTCTGGCATATGGGGCCGCATCTGCACTCGTCCACCCGCAGGTGAGAGAGCAGCCGAGCGAGAGGAGCAGAGGGACTTCCCCAAGCACTGACAGCTGAGGGGCACTAACTGCCCTTTATTTCACTCAACACTTTCGTTACACTTTGGCAAAAAAATCAAATTGACTCAATTTCCCCCCTCTAAATATACTTGATCAGCTTAGACATGTTTGGTGTCGGAAGCTTGCTTTTTTCTGTTTTCTGCTGCAGCTAGGAGGCTAATGTAGCTAAAAGAGTAATGGAAGCTTATACCCAAATGATTAGCATAATTACCATGCAAGCTGCTTAAGTCATTCCTCAAGTCATGCTGAATTGACCTAACATAGACTTCTTTATGTGTCTGTTGACTGTGTTTGGCTGTTTTCAATGAAAAAGTTTATATGCTATAAACAGTAGAAGCAGCCATCTTGAATTCTGGATTTTGTCTGTACTATGTCTGTTTTTATTGATAACAGAGCATATATAGCATATAGTCTAAATAATCACACGCACGGGTCTGATTGAGATTACTTTGTAACTCCACATAATCTGAGGTGGATATAAGGCCTGGTTACAGGTTGGGGGCAAGATAACAAGCATTAAGGGCTAGGGACATCAGGACAGGATGACAACTAGCCTATTAGCCTGTTAGCCCATTACTCATTGGTTTTTCATAGGGAAAAAAACTTTTTTGAACTTAACATATGATTGCTGACCAGTTGCAACTGCAACTGACAGCAAATCATGGAAAGTGAAGGCTAATAAGCTCTACCAGAGCCCTACCAACACTATGTGTGGTTGCCTAAGGCAAAAGGTTGGAAGATTGTAGTGTTCTTAATGCTTTCACAGTAGTACTGAACTTGGTTCATTCAGATATAATTCCCCACTAGCAGTCTTCTCACATAGGTCCTCAAGGACCCCTCCAGATATTCCATGTCCAAGTTCCCACCCTCAGGTGAATCGGTGATTCTTGTTAATGTGTCCGTGGTGGAGCATATGCCCTACATTTTGTAATGTTTTCATGGCCATTGAAGAGCAACCAACAATCTTGGGGGGGGGGGGGGGGGGGGGGCGGTGTTAGTGGGTAGGCTAGGGCTTTCCAGTCCCC
>CM067482.1:8755532-8773308 GCA_034552555.1 Semaprochilodus insignis
GTGTTAGTGGGTAGGCTAGGCCTTTCCAGTCCCCCTGGAAAGGCATAATGCTAATTGGTTAGCGTGAGCTTCCACTGTTTTTTGGCAACACTAGCATTGTGGCTCCAGTGCTAACTAAATAAAACAATTTAAGACATCAGGCATACTTTTTGGAGTTCGTCTACTGTCTAATTTCTTTGATGAACCTTTGCTTTGAAGGAATAACAGGGCTGACGGGTGAAAGAGAAAGCTCCCCAGTGCATACAGAGCAAATGTTTGCTTACATCAACAGAGCTGGCTTGTGCACCGGTGTTTGTGAGTGTGTGTTTGAGTAAGAAGTGCAGATAATTAAGACAGCACAAGACAGCATAGCATACTTAAAAACAAATGATTAGCTGCTACCTTCCTGAAGCAGTGGATCTGTCTTTGCAGATGCCATTTCGAAGACTAACAACAGAATGCAGTCTGAAGAAGGCCAGATCAGTGTTATCTTATTGACAATCTAATCCCATCCTGACTGCAGACTCATCCTGTGTGTTATTCCATTGCTCAGTATCGATTGCCCCATGCGTACAGTCTGCATAGTGCAGAATTGCTCCCTTAAATAAATAAATTAGGTTGTTAATATCTAATATCGTGCAGCCTCTGGCTAAACCCATTCACTTTTAAGACCAAAACAGAATGGAAGAAGCATGTTTATGGTTCTACAGGAAAGCAAATAAAAATACTTCTTGGCATGGACATAGGGTTTATAGAAAATTGCTTTTACTGGTATAGAACCTTTGAGTTACCTGACCAGGGAAATTCATCTTTTTAAAAGTTCCTCACACTTTTAGCCATTTTCAACCAAAAGAACACTGGTTCTTAAACTGGTTCCATTCAGGCTTCATAGAACCTTTGTGCTATCCAGTTGACGTTTGTACCAGCTTTTACTGGAACCAAGGAACGTCAAAGGATACATCATCAGTGTCAACAAACGGCACTGCACAAGAGTAGTAAAGTGTACAAACAAGATGGCGGAGTGCATAGATTACCTGCTGTTATTCCAGAAGTTTGTTTTTATCCAAAAAGCAAGCCCTGATCAACTACTGACTATAGGAAGACGTACAAGAGTCTCTTCACGGGGTGTCGCCGTTGTGTCGCCGTTGTTGCCTTCCTTTCCCTCAACAACTGACGCCCACACATGTCACCACGGTTGGTGCAGAGAAGCCTACTATTCTTTGGTTCCAGGTGGGAATACATTTTCGGGTTCCAAACGTATTTACACTCATCAAAAAATAGTTGCAAAAATAGTTGCACCCAGAAGGAATCAACCGACAGCAATGAAACTTGGTGGGTAGGTTTGACATTGTGAGACATGTGAATGATTCATGTTTTACGCTCCGCCTCGCATGTGGCGCAGGCAAGGACGGGCCTTCTCGCTGTACTTGACTGACCCAACAGTCATGACTGCAGACATTCAGTGAGCAGTGATGCCCTCCATGAGTCATTCTGTTAGTGCCAGCTCTGCATGACGCTGGACTACATGTACACGACGACTGCCCTTAACAACACATCAATGTCACCTGCAATGGTTTTGTGCCAGACTGTCATGGAGTGACTCAGAATGACGAGTCCCGCTTATGTCGTGGTGGAGACGATCAACTACTCTGTATGTGGAGGTATCGTGGTTAGCGGCAAGATAAATGCTTGTCACACATCACACATCCAGAAGACTTGGTGTCACTCCACCTCCACCCCTACTGCGAAATCAGCAAGAACTGTGTAGGAATATTCAAACTGCATGGGATGGATTATCACAGGACATCATTAGCAACCTCTGCAACACCATGCCGAGACATCTGCATGTTGAATTAACAAATCTGGCCACCTGACACCATACTGAGAGACACCACTTCTGTATGTGTAGCTCAATAAATATTGCCCATATCAGTTTAAATTCATCAGCATTTAATGTTCCTGGTAACCTTTATCTTCCTTCCCAATAGCATTGCAACCCAACACTTCCTTCTGGGTGCAACTATTCTTTTGACGATAAGTGTATTTTTGATGGAAATGCACCGACGTTTTCAAATTAGCCGCATGAACCGGAACGGAACACATTCCACCCTGGTGGAAAAGACCTATGAAGGTTCTTTAAGGAACCGAATTGGTTCTTCGGTGGCATCACACCGATAGACCTTTTTAGCACCTTTATTTTTAGGAGGATTAACATCACACTTCTTATAGATAAGGAACAGCTCTTCATAGAATCCTCCAGTGAAAGATTCTTCAGGGATTCAGAATTGATGGCATACTGGAGGTTCCATTGGTTCACAATAAACCTTTAAAATAATAAAGGTGACTAAAAGGATTCTTTGGAGATATGAGTTGTAGATGAACCAGCCTGGCTCCTCAAGAAATTTATATAGTTCTCTAGCATTTTCCACCTAATATTTATCTTCCCAATCAATCTGTAGTGGACAATCAATTACAGGACATTCTTAAACAAAGGTTATTTTGTGAGATAAGCAGAACCACTTTTGGGCTGTGGTGGTACTGTTAGGTGGCTGTTGGCACTGAAATGACTAAATACAGCGAATATGTATCTAAACCTGCCTTGGGCCCATTTGCAGCTTTTCTCTCTCTTCAGCCCTTCGGCACTTGTAGTTGCCAAACAAGATAAGACAAGATAAGCTATCTCATTAGGTGAGGCAGGAAAACGATCTGATCAGTTAAATCTTGTGGGCCGCGAAGCCTTTTGCGGTCGTTTGTGTGAGTTGCAAGAGGCTGGGTTCTTCCCACATGCAAATCTCTTCAAAGCTGTTTCTTAATTGAACCATATGTGGTTCTTCTATGGCATCACTCAAAGAACCTTTTGTGTCACCACAGGTATAGCAGATAGAGCTTGATAAGTTGAAAAGTGCAGAATTCTAAATGATCTGTTCATTATGGAACCAAAGTTGTTTCTTTTGGCATTGTGCAAAGAAACCTTTTTGGCGCATTCATTCATAAGAGTGTATCTCTATACACATCACACTTCTCATTCACAAAAACGGCTCATCAAAGAACCAGTCATTGTAAGGTTCTTAAGGGGTCCATATGTAGTACAGTAATGCTCAAAGAACCCTTTGTGTCACCACAGGTGCAGCAGATACAGCTTTAGCTGAAAAGTGCTGAATGCTGAACGATCTAGTACATGGTTCATTAAGGAACCAAAGTTGCTTCTTCTGGCATTGTGCAAAGAAACCTTTTTGGCACCTTCATTTGTAGGAGTACACAGATCATACTTCTCATTCACAAAAGCTGCACTTCAAAAAAACCTGCCATTGAAAGGTTCTTTAGGGGTACATAAGGAGTACAGTAATGCCCAAAGAACCCATTGTAGCACCACAGATGCAGCAAACAGATCTTGAGTTGAACAATGCTGGGATATACTCTTATGCAGAACCATCCACTGAAAGGTTCATTAGGGGAAAACCAGTTCTTCTATGGCATCACTTCAAAGAGCCATATTTGGTGCCTTCATTTAAACATATCCCCTTTACAAAAATGTTTTTTCCAAAGTGGTTCTCTATGCCATAGAACCCTTTTTGGCCTTAAAAGTGCGCCAGAGTGAGATGGAGAACTGAGATGGAGAATCTCCAGCATCTCCTTTGATTATCAGCAAGCATATGCACACATGCTCCCACACACACACAGGACGCTCCACAACCAAACAGGCAGTGACAAGCTTAAGAAAGGTATTTTGAAGGACCCCATTCATTCGCAGCAGCAAGTCGTTCCTGGTGGGTAAAATCAGCCCTGACAGATCACTGAGTGTGCTTCCTCCTGAGCTGTACTGACAAGCTCTAATGCTTCCAACAAGCGGCCCATTAATATTCATGAAAGAGACCCAACTGAGAGTCAGGACTTCGAATATACAGTACACTTCCCCTGCTCCGTTTATGTGGCCAAATGAGAAGAGGCACATTATGAGACTCAAAGGTTTTGCTTGATGAAGCTCCAGGACCGAAGCACTACGCTAAGTGAGAGTTTAATAATGGCGGCGGGTGGAACTTCCACTTTGCATTCATGAAGTCTAATATCCGCAACATGTTCAAATGCACAGTTCCGGGAGTGGCCCCGCTGTTTCAGCTTTCACTTTAATCACGGTCGGTTTTGGTTTAACACGCTGAAGAAATGTGATCTGAGATGAGAATTCCTGCTTACACATGAAGGAATGAGATTATGAAGTCGAGTCAGACGACACGCAATGAAGTGCTGTGGGCTCTACGTCACAGAGCTGCAGCAGGCTGGGCTTTCTGTATGCATGCATGTGCGCCTGTTGTCAAATATTGGATTGTGGAAATTACACCTGAGTGATGAAAGCCTGGATTAACATGGGATTTCAGGCTGACCTTATAACCTTAATTGCCGGATGGAAGCAGCAAAGAATTCAATAACCACAATAAAGCAGCAGCAGCAGACACAGGGACACAGGGACACCGAAGAGATTCAGGGCCATGATAAAGCAGGATAAGGTTTCCTTTGGCTTCATCTTTCCAAATGAGATTTAAAAGCCCTTTTAAACAGGGTCGCTGGGGTTTCTGCCGAGGAATATAATTCAATAGCAGGACATGGAGATGAACGCTCTGACTTGGCTCCGCTAATTCCCCTTTAACCCGTTCCCCAGAACACAGAGAAAACGGGTTAATCCAGGATCCATTCCCGAAGAGAATAACAGCATCACACCAACCTATATACCACTCCGCACTGTCTCATATCCCTCATCCACCAGTTACATTCTTACAATCACTACATCTCCATTCATATCTCTCTCTCTGTCTCTCACTCTCTCATGCACCCTTTCTGTGTCTCAGTCTCCCTTTCTCTCATTCTCTCACCCCTTTCCCTCTCTTTTTCTGTTTTCTCTCCTCTCTCTCCCTTATTCTAGCTTTTCTCTGTCTGCCTTTCTCCCGCTTTATCTATCACCTTTTCTTTTTCCCCATCTCTTTCTCTCTCCCCCTTATCCACCTTTCTATCTCATTTCTCTCTCATTCTCTCTCTCTTCTCTCTCTTCTTCTTTTTGTCTTTCTCTCTCATTTTACCCCTTATTATCCCTCTCTGGCTCCTTCATCTGTCCTGCCCCATATCTCTATCTCAATGTCTTTCTCTCTGTGGTTCTTCCTTGCTCCCACTCTCTCATCCCCCTTTTTCTCCCTCATTCCTGTCACTCTCATTCTCCCCCTTTC
This sequence comes from Semaprochilodus insignis, assembly GCA_034552555.1. Classification (NCBI taxonomy): domain Eukaryota; kingdom Metazoa; phylum Chordata; class Actinopteri; order Characiformes; family Prochilodontidae; genus Semaprochilodus; species Semaprochilodus insignis. Next base: position 8,760,725 of record CM067482.1, read on the forward strand.
TGTCTTTCTCTCCCCATTTATCTCACCCCTAATTTCTTTCTTTCTTTCTTTCTTTCTTTCTTTCTTTCTTTCTTTCTTTCTTTCTTTCTTTCAGTTTCAATCCCTCCTTCTCTCTCATTCATACACTCTCTTGGGCTTTCATTCTTGTTTTCCCTTTGTTTCAGTGGTCCTCTCTTTCTAAATCGTTCTCTTTATATTTTTTTCTCATTCTCCTCCTAGCTCTTCCTTTACCCTCCCTCGCTGTCTCTTTCTATCTCTCTCTCATCTCCGTGTATGATACACCTTTATGGACTGGTTCCAACAGCAGCCTTTAGAATGTCACCACATACACTGACTGCACCAAACCAGCAACTTTAAACGCTTCCGTTTCATTAACTGACCCGTGGACAGCTCATCAGCTCCTCCAGCCTCGAGCGCCTCTGAGCTCCGTCTGCAGTAACAAGTGGCAGCAGCAGTCTGCGCTCTGTCCGAGGACGTCGTCCTGGTGGCTCCGGTCAGCTTTAGGCTACACAGACACAATCGCGCGCACCTGTGGGTGACCATGAGCAACACCGCTTCCCTTCATCCAGACGAAGTCCACCTCACTGCAGACATCCCGTTTAACGAGGCACAGGGAGTCCGTTAATCAGACGCGCGCGTACTTGGCGCTGCGTAATTAATGAGGGTGGCGCGCGCGGGAGGTAAGTAAGTGTCCGATTACGTCTCACCAACAGCCGGGCGCAATCGCAAACGCACCCAGTCTTGCTTTAGGAGCAGGAGTGAGGAAGGGCAGGTATTCCAGGACATCTCCAAAAGAGCGCTTTAAGCGCAGCGCCCTAAACAATAGACGCCAGTTGATCACTGTTTTATGCGCTTGGCTAATGGAACTATTGAGCAGGTTCCTTTAGCCCACTGCCAGCTCATTGATTAGTGTTAAAATCTGTTAACGAGCTCGCTGATTAACCCGCTTCCACGTGCCCTTCTCCTTTAGGTGACTTTCTCCACGTTGGGCGCGAGGAGCGCGCGGAATAGCTGCATTACCGTGATAGGAGAGACAACTCGTTCATCCAGAAAGCAGAAACGTGATGTAATACGGTTGTGTGAAGCAGTGAAAGAGAGACAAAAGACATTTCTCCAACTCTTCCGAGCCGGACCGGTCCGGACTGTCTCGCGCGCTGAAGCTGAGCTGAGTGCTGGAAATATGATGAACTAAACGAACTCACCCATTAGGACCGCTGCTCTCGCGCACGCCCTCCTCACATCGTCTTCGCCTTCGTGTCGTTCGTCTTTCTGTCCGTCGGTCGGTCCGTGCGTCCTTCTTTTTCCCCCCTCCCTCTCGGATTCCTCCACAGCGGCGGCGCTGAAAGCGAGACTCTCAATGAGCGGAGCAGAGCGCAGAGCGCGCGACGTCACTCTGCCTGCGCGCCTCCCCGCGAGCCAACAGCGGCGTGCTGATCGCTTTTGTGGCGCGCGGCCAAGGGCGGTGAGTTTGTGGTGGTGGTAGTGGTGGTGAAGGTGGTTGGGGGAAGGGGGAGAGGTCGGGTAAGGGAGGGTCTGTCAACAGTCTCTCTCTACCGCATTGATACACACACCACGCTGGAGCTCAAGCAATAAATCACGCAGCCCATTAGCCCGTTATGGCCCGCGCGCTTGGTGGTTTTCCACAGTGGCGTAGACGCGCCTCGCCAAGGAGTGAGGGGTTAAGCACTCTCCTGGTGGGAGTGAGGTAACTGGTGAGCTGTCTACGTAGGCAGCATTGTAAGTCATCAAATGCACGTCCCAGACTCAAAGCCTGCCAGTTCTAAAATGTTGCTTACTGAGGTGTCTTTAGATCAAATTTGCAACAAGTATCATATAGGTATTCCATAATGGTATTAGGAAGGAAGATTAGGAAGACTGGGAACAATACATAATTAAAAATTTAAATTGATATGGGAAATATTTACTGAGCTACACATACAGAAGTAGTGTCTGTCAGTATGGCACTAGGCCGCCATGTTTGCTAATGCAACATGCGGACGTCTCGGCATGGAGTTGTAGAGGTTCCTGCTGGTCTCCTGCGATAATCCATCCCAAGCATGTTGAATATTCTCACACAGTTCCTGCATATTTGCGGAAGGGGTGGAGGTGGAGTGACACCAGGCCTTTTGGATGTGTGACATGTGACAACAAACTGCTCAACTTGGTGCTGACCATGGTGCATCCACACACAGATTCGTTAGTGGTCTCCACGAAGACCAAAGCGGGACTCGACACTGAAGACATGCTGCCATTCTGAGTCACTCCATGACAGTCTATTTTGTGCAACTATTCTTTTGACAATGAGTGTAAAAGGCCATGACAAGAAATCTCTAGAAAATTTTAATTCAAGATAGTGGGAAGAGGCATGTATGGAAAGCAAAGATCAACCTAGGATTACGTGAAGAGAAGTGAATAAATTAGGACCATCAACCTCAATGCCGTGATCAGACTTCTTAAATTCAGTCCGATTCGCACACAATTGATTTTGTTGTAGTGGCTAAATTTCCAGCATCAGGCCAAATATGAGTGTGGAGAACAAAGCACAGGTGTAACATAATCGAAGAACAGTCATGTGGCATTACCCCACACCACAATGAAAAGTGTAGCACAGCAGAACTTTTGCTGCCTAGTTTGCCATATCCTATGATGTGTTCCTTAACCATTGACCAGGAGGACACAGTGTTCTCTGGAGCACACACAGACACACATGTGAACATGGTGATAAGAAAGACTGATGCTGTTATTACAGCTGTCAGGTTGAGCAATGAGCCACAGATCACATATATCAGCGCTACAACACGAAGCAGTGCTACAAACACGCTACCAAAAGGCTAACTGCTGAGTGCTAATTACAGCAGAACAGGAGCTCACTACAACCACAATTTAACAGATCTTGACATGCTAACACATTGTTACCTCAAATTCTCTTTGAATCGTTTTTCCTTTCTTTTCTTTTTCTTCTCAAAAACACAAACCAGCAAACATCTTCTCCAATGACCTGTGAACTCATGCAAAGACCTGAATGAAGACAGGTTGACACAGCAAGAATGTGTGGCTCAAGCATCAAGCTGCTCAAAAAAGTGTTGGTCACGTTCCCAGGCTGCTTTGTTCATAACAGCTGATTACTGTAAGCACTTAAACTTCTTTGGCAAGAGGGCTGAATTTGTTTTTCCCGGAATGCATGATTTTTACTAAAGTGCTGTATTTAAACAATACATGTATTTAAAGGCTACAGTTTATCTGCTGTAAATTTACATACATTCTCTTTAATGCAACCATTGTGGTACATGGTGCGACTGTAAGAGTGCACTGCATATTCTTCACTATGGTTTGTGACACAACAGACAGACTCTCAGTGTAGTGTACTCAATAGTGAAAAGGGCATAGTTTCAGACAAAGCCCATGTCTTGTATTGAGCATGGTATTTTCTCTTCTTACAGATGGATACTGTTGGCTGGCTTACTGAGATACAGCAGTAAAATGGCCCACCAACTACAAGACATAACCACTACAAGACCCACACACTACAAGACCCACCTACTACAAGATATGCCCACTACAAGTCATACCCATTACAAGAACCACCCGCTACAAGACTTACCCACTACAAGAACCACCCACTACGAGACTTACCCACTACAAGACACACTTATTATATCTAATACCCACTACAACAAACACCCACTCCAAGGCCCACCCACTACAAGACTTACCCACTACAAGATACACTCAACACATCAAGCACCCACTACAACAAACACCCACTACAGGACCCTCACACTACAAGCTCTCTACTGTCTTGCTACAGCATATGATATTATATGCTCATTTGATCTCTTTCTAGAAAATGCATGCTAAAAGAAATTATGCATGGCCATAGACCAAAGTGATGCGGAACACGATGAGCATTTATGTGGACAGGGATTTTCAGGGATCTGGGCATCGACCCAGTGCTGAGTGCTCTGTTAAATTATACAGAATCAGCCAGGCGTTAACTTCTGGGGCTCTTCTCACAGGTGACATATAATTTGTGACAACAGCTCAGACCTTTTCCTTCACCTGGAGCAGAGGTTAAAGAGGGGTGAGTCCGCACATAGATCTCAGCTTAGTAGAGCTCCATAAAGAATGATAACAGAAGGTTGTATTTCACGGGACAAAGTGTCTCCATTGTTGAATTCGTTCTTATGGTGTTCATTTGTTCCCAGCTGTACTGCAGTTGTTAATTAATCGCTTGCAGATTTTGCTGTTAGGAGACATTGAAATAAAAGAAATACTGCTAAGCACACAGTAACATACGAGCAGTACTATACTCTCTTAGTAAAAGGGTCTATACTGTCCTATACTGTCTATAAAAAAAGGTTCTAGACTTGTTATATACATGACATTCTTCATAGATGAGAATAAACATTTACCAATTTAAGGGGTCCTGCTAGAACCTTTACATTAACTCAAATGTTGCTATCTACTGAAAGGTTCTTTGGGTAACCAAAACTGGTTCTTCTGTCAAGCCATTTTGGCACCTTTACCGTTAAGAGTGTAGCTAGCTGCATCACCTCAGGCTGTTTTAAATAGTCTACACACTTACTGAGCACTGCATATGATACGAACTCTATGGCTGTATTGAATTGTTTGTTAAAGAGCTGTTATCAAATCATTGTCAGATCAGAGATCAATATGTGCTTCCATGGCAGATGGGGTAATAATATCCACTAACTAGTGCCAATTCCTGTGCCAGTGTTTTCCAGCTCTGGTTCTGGAATAGCCCTGCATTATGTGTTCTAACGTTTCCTCTGACTTGCTGCACTCTCTTTAGGGTTTATTTATCAACCAAGGGGTTGAATGAGGGGTGTTTGAAGATATTGGAGCAGGCACTAAAATGTGCAGTGCAAGGGGGCTGCAGGAAACACTGTCGCCTTTAGAAGGGTTTAGAAGCCACACTTATTGCTTACTCCCTAAGAGTGAGATGTCCAAGCTTATCTGCAAAGGGCTGGTTGCTTCAGGTTTTCATTTCAGCCAAACAGGAGCACACAGGTTTAATCAACCGCTTTCAAACCATCTTCAAACAATTGATCACTTGTTGTGTTCTTGATGGATTCTAATGAAAACTTGCAGTGACACTGGCTGTTTGCTGATGGCACTTAAGCTACAGAAACAGTTACAGGTAATATTCTTTTCTAGCTGTTCTTGAACTGTGAGTGCTACCAACACTTGTCACATGCAGAGGTGTTCATAGGGGCATGTATGTGTGTTTTGAAGTGAAGTCTGGAGCTGGAATGGGTGAAACCTTGCTAGCATTGGTATGTGAGGGTCCCCTTAATGGCTACTTCACAAAGTTCCAGATTTACAGTCCACACTGCATACTGACATAAACATGACACATCTAGATATTACGCTTAGAAAAATAATATCAGAACAAGTGTTCCATTTCTGTACAAACTTCCTGCAGTTTCAACCAGAGTGCAACCAGAAGGAATCTTGGTGGGTAGATTTCACATTGTGAAACATGCAAATGATTCAAGTTTCACGTTCATGTGACATAAACAATGACGGACCTTATCGCTGTACCCAACAGCCGCGATTGTGGACATTATGTGAGCAGTGATGCCCTCCATGAGTCATCCGGTTAGTGCCATCACCATTGGCAGAAAGCTGCACAATGCAGGACAACACGCATACAAACTGTTACAGCAACTGCCCTTAACACCACGTCAACGTTGCCTGACTGTCATGGAGTGACTCAAAATGGCAGAGAGTCGTTTTCAGTGAAGAGTCCCGCTTTTGTCTTGGTGAAGACAACGGTTTGTTGTCACACATCACTCTTCCAGAAGGCCTGGTGTCACTGCACCTCCGCCCCTACCGTAACATCTGCAAGAAGTGTGTGAGAATATTAAAGCTCTACGGGATGGACCTTCACAGGACACCATTTGGAACCTCTACAATTTGATACCGAGAAAACATGGTGGCCTGACGCCATACTGAGAGACACTACATCTGTAAGTGGAGCCCAATAAATATTGTCTATATCAGTCTAAATTTATCATCATTTATTGTTCCTGGTAACCTTTATCTTCCTTCCCAATAGCATTAGAGGTCCTCCTCTGAGCTCCACACAATTGGAGTAAACAGCAAACTGAGCCATAAGATAAGACAATGTAATAACATCAAATAACAAAATGACTATAAGCACTGCATAAACAAATCCAGTAAACCCTGTATGTCTAATTTAGCCTGTCCATGTTTAGCCATGCCTGGTTGCCAATGCTGGCTCAAAATCTTCTGCAGTGTGCTCGTTCTGTGCACACAGCTCCGTGTGTTACCTGAATGGTGAATGCGTGTATGAAAGGAAGACTGAAGAGCAGCCATGGTTTGTGTTTGATCCTAGCTGCTTCCTCTGCATGGCTAATAAGTTGTATTGACAGCAAGTCTAAATGGAATAGCTTTCCATTTCTATCAATGGAAAAGATCAATGTAAAAGGGCAGGCTGTGAAAGAGTGGCAGCTTCTGTGAAACACTTCAGGGATTCCAGCATGGATTTATACCTCATGGCACAAAACACAAGCTAACTACAGAGGTACGCAGATGGACGCAATCAAAACGGCTGAAAGAAAGACCTTCCTTTTTTCTCCCTCCTTCGCCACCAGACAAGATTATTACAGCATTCAGGAATAATGGGGGGAGGGAAAGAGGGGGTACGTTAAAGGCAGATTTCATCCATTTTGAGCAAAGAAACATCCCAAGCATATTAAATGATCTCCCTGTTGCAGATCACATGTGCACACACTATCCACCCCTCTCCCACCAGGATGTGCACAGAAGCCTGTTGTGGGAAAATATGTTGCCTGTTGTGGAAAATATCAGAGAATTTATTATCAATATTGAATTCTTCCCTGTGCTTTTCCTGTCCCTATCACTCCCTCTGTTTTTATAAATTGTATTTGGCCTGATGGACCGCCTGCTACAGCAGAAATCAATTATGTCATAAGCACATGATGTTTCGCATACGGTATCACTGCATTCCTGCTGCCCAGAGGAAATGTGGATAAGATTAATGAGTAGGGATAAACTGTAACCTGACCGCTTGAAAAGGATGCCCAGGACATGAGATGCAATCCACTTATGGTTAATGAATATTTACCTAATACCCACTTATTCTATATAAAAGGATGCCAAACATGGAACTTTTGGTTCCCTGAAGAACCTCTTAGTGGATGGCTTAAAGGAATTTAAAAAGGAATATTCTACCATTTCTCAACTTACCAGGGAATTCACTGCTTCTTTAACTGGTCTGCATAATTCAATCACTGAGAAGTAAACAAAGTCACTTAGAGTGGTTTGATGTGAAATGGTACACTGTATAAACTCTGATACCTTTTCAGTGGTGGTGATAGGAACCAGGGGTCATAGTCTCTACAGCACAAATATAGCATTTTATGTACTTGGTAATAAATAAGTACCCAGTGAATTAACATATCTTTTGAGTTGTGTAATGTTGAGGATGGCAAAATTGGCAAAATGTTTTCTTTAGGCACTATTTTGCCTTGGAAAACCCTGCATCTATGGAGAGGCATGAATGAAACAATATGTTTAGGTCAAATTCTTATTTCAAACTAATATGAAATAAAATCTCATTTGTAAGGGCATAGGAGTGAGTTTAACATAAACGGGACATATGTGTTACAGTTGTTACATGTTTACTTAATATTAGTTATCCATTGTTAATGTATTATTTCATGTTAACTAATGTATTACTTCATGTTAGTTAGTCAATACCATATAAAGTGTTACTGTTGGTTACTGTTTGTCCACACAATGTTAAGTAAAGGTTAACATGGTGTGAACAAATGACAGGAGAATGTAAAATATAAAAAAAATTCGCACCATTTATTTATTGTATGAAGCTCTGGTTTGGGAAGAACACTGCAGAACTTAACTGCTCAAACCACACTTAAAGTGATTTTGTGCTGCAGTGGTGGACTCCTAGAACCTGACTGACTGAAAATGCTTTGAGAAATTTCCCGAAAAGCCCAGCCTGCCAACCCCAAGGTCCAGATCTTTTTATGAACGCATTTTATTTTCTGTGTAACACCCTGGATACGTCTCACCCGCTTGCTCATCCTAGCAGAGCGCTCATGCATTCAGAATTACACCAGGCAGAGAGAGTAGTAAGGCAGTGACTGCTTCAGTTGCCACTTTTGCACTCTTCTTTTTTTTCACTCAGAAATCTGTTTTACAGTTTTCCTCATAAGTATGACACTGTGGGAGCACCTCTGGGGGAAGTCTGGTGTCAAGGAGCCGTTTATACTCATGCTGGAGCCGAGCCCTAGATCTCCTGCTATGTACCAGTGAAATAGGCAAGAAACAACCAATTCCATTGTGGAAAGTGAGTATGCCCTGTAAAACACATTACTCTACTAGGTTCATATTACACATGGCAGGTTTAAATGAATCATACTGAAAAAGGTTGCAGTTAATTTCACTTGTTTTTGTTTTGATGACATTAGACTGTATATAGATCTGTACTGTATATCTGCTTTACTATTCCAAAATTATATATATGTGCGCCAGTCAAAGCAGGGTAGAAGGTTTCCTTATTGTCGCTGTCCAATGACAAACATGTATCTCCATTTCTGTCCATTTCAACTTTTATGCATAATTTGACCACAGCAGCTGCTGTTTACACTGTGTGAAAATATCATAATAAATGGACCAACGGAAATGGCCCAAAAGGGCTTGGAAAGAAGTCTGATTCCATTGACTTCCATTAAGGTTAAATGAGGTTTTTATCCTCTCCTGTAAAGTTGCCATTTTGGAGATACGTGTTTTTCTATGGACAGCGATGTTATGTTTAAAAAAGTGAAGACACAAATGGAATTATGCAGTCAACCTTAAAAAACAACTCTAAATTGGCAACTTTAGAGGAGGATAAAACAGCTTTCTTAACTTGCTATGGAGGTTGATATAACAACATTGAAAGAGTAACTAGAGCTTTTTAACTGCAAAAATTGCGACAAATGTTTTCTGTGCAAAAGAATATATATTAGAGGTGAGCAATATTGCAAAATATAACATGGTGATACATCAAGATCATATGTGGTATATCAGGATATGTATTGTTTCAGACATCTCATCAGTTGGAACTCTTAATCAAAAGCCTGTAGAGTCTTTAAGATAACCAACAACATCCATTGAGGTTCTAAACGTTTGACTGGTACTGTGTATGATAGTCAAGCACTACTACAATTTAAGAAATACAGTCATTAGTGTAACAGCTGGTCCACCACGACCAACAACACTAGCCATAGGGATGCTAGCAAAAGTTACCGTTATAGTAGTGGCTAACTGGACAGATTATTAAACAGCTTTTAAATAAGTTTCTACATTATACATTGCTATGAAATGACGCACAACTGGCAGATCTTTGTGATTTTACAGCTGTATATGTTTTACACCACAAACTAAACTATGAGATCCTGAAATGGCTGGAATAGCCCATGCTTTATTTTACATCCAGTCACATCCATGGCATCCTTATTTTCCCCAAACTGCACAAGCTCAAACACATACAACATAGGCTCATGTATGCTAAAATAAGTTCCCTCCTGCTGTAGACCACGTGGAAAAAATCTCTCACTCTACTGCAACTGTCATTTTCTTCATCTCTGCATGTGTCGGCAGTTTCTCCAGGTTTCAGGACACCATCCACCTCGTGAATTCAGAATAACAAATATTACTGGTCAGATCATGCTGCACTGCACATAAGCCACACCCCCAAATCCATTCGAACAATGTCATGCATTCGAGTATTTGCCGCTGGAGTGCATCTTTAAGTTATAGCAGTCAAGAATAGATTTGCTTGCGGCTTAATGCAAATAGAGCCTGGCGAATTCTTGAATTCCTTAAATGTTTAGTGAACAGTAAATAAGGCCTGCTCTCTTCTTCCGAGTCATTCCTCTTTTAAAATATGCACACCTTCACTGCTTTTCTCTTCACGCACAAAGCCTGGAGCTGCGGGACAACCCTGCCTGGCACTCACCACTGATTTTCCTCCTAGCTCAGATAACCACCCACAGCCAACAGAATGAAATCAGCTGCGAAGAGAGGGGGATGCCAAAGCTGGAAGCGGAGGGTCTTTGGGGCTTCCTAATTGGCAAACTAAATATGCAGAGAGCTCTGTACGGTGTGCGAAAGAGAGAGTACGAGCAAGAGAATAACAGAATGGAGTGTTAAATTAACACCTACAACGTTAAACAGGTCTCCAGCGTGCATTGATAGCTCTGCTGGTCCTGCATGTATGCTGTGAATTTAACACGGGAGATTTTACTTTGAAAGCAGCTGAGATGGAGGAAGGACAGAGAGAATGAGGAAGAGAGAATGATGGAGAGAGGAGGAATAGATTTTATCGTTGGATATGCAAATGATCCTGTCCCTCACACTCTCTACCTCTGTTTCTATATTCTGCGCTGTTATCGGTCCAAGTGGAATGGAATTAGAATTGGACGTTTCATGCAATTCCAGTCTGTTGATATCCCTACCTGTGTAGGGGATTACACCAAGTATGTCTTGCAGTGCCGGTATTCACAACTCCGAGCATATTCTGCATGCCTATGCACCTCTGTAATGGTTTGTAAGCCCAGGGGAATGATGTTGAATGCTGAATATGACTCCTGAACGCTTCATGGGAGTCCGTGACATTTGACTGCGATGACTAAGATGCAAATACTATTCAGAAATACCTGGTAACTTGATAAGACACGGGAGTTCTAATGAAACTTCTGGGGCCTGTTGTGACGCACAGGAAAATATTTGGAAGGCCGTTAACGGTCTGTTTAAAATCTGTCTCAGTCCATAAAGATCTGCTTGACAGTGTCCACAACTGGCGTCTGGCTCAATTCAGACGATTTGTTTAACACCAGAGGTGCTTATTCGGAGCACATATAAATGTAAAAACTGTGACTTACAATAAGCCAATGTTTCCAGTGGCCGGGTAAATGCCAGAGTCATTACAGTTAATCATAGTTCTGGCATGAACATCATCATAACACATGCTAATGTTAAGGTAATACTTCTTAGTCATTGTAACATGAGCTTTTGTTGTTGTTTTGCTGTATGATCAATTTACTTTACATAATTACACAATCAAGTCACATTTTTATGACCACTTCCTACTTTTGACAGCAGCAGCACATAGCTCATGAAGGAAGTCACATTATTGTGGCACTTTCTGGGTCCACTCATGTTTGTGGAAGGCATTCTCAAACCATTTGGGTATGAATCCATCCTTGCAGATCACGGACACCCATACATACTGACTGTCTTCCCTGGGGCGGATAGGATCTTCAAGCAAGACAACGTGACATGTCACATGGCTAGATATGTTCAGCACTGGTTGGAAGAGCATGACCAAGACCTCTAAGTACTACCCTGGCCCCCAGTTCCCCAGACTTTTACCCAATTGAGCATCTGTGGGACCACCTTGATCGTCGTGTTCACTCTATGGATCCTCCCCACGCACCCTCCAGCAGCCGTGGGATGCACTGCAGTCAGCATGACTCCAGATACCTGTGACAACCTACCAGGACCTTACTGAGTCACTTCCAGCCCATCTAGCTGCTGTCTGTGTGACACATGGCGGTTACTCTGGATATTAGCTGGTGGTCATAATAATGTGACTCTGTGTATATTATGGAATTACATCATTAAGGAAATAGTAAGTTACTTAATGGATTGCAATTCCATTTCTGTCTGTGTCAAAGAAGACAAAACATTTCCATTGTATTAAACAAGACTGTATGTACAACAATATCTTAATTTTAATCAACTTCATATAAGAAATATAAATGGCTCTTTTTCTACTATATGGACTAATGTGTGACACAAATAGACATACTGAAAATGAGTTTAGTCTTTCCTTCACTTTACTTGATTGTTTATTTAACAGTGAGAATACACATTCAATAGTCATAATCTCAAAACAGTTAACACATAATACTATACATAGCTCACCAAGTTTGAGCTATTTCATTGCAAATTGATCAAACCTTCACAAAGCATTAGATTTTGGAACCAGTTGCGCTTGTACAGAAAGAAACTGATCTGCTGCATTTAACCCATCTGTGAAGTGAAACACCCACTTACACACACTAGTGAAGACACCCACACTAGGAGGCAGTGAGCACACTGGCCCGGACCAGTGGGCAGCCCTATCCCCTATATGGGGTTAGGTGCCTTGCTCAAGGGCACTTCAGTTGTGTCCTGTCAGTTCAGGGAACTGAACCGTCAACCCTCCGGTCACAAGGCTGGTTCCCTGACCTCCAGCCCTCAACTTCCCCCCCATGACTGACCTTATCATCATCATTAAATGCATGCCAGAAAAACAATTTTTTTAAACAAACAACTGAATATCAGGAGAGTGAATTCCTTCATTCACTAAACAACAGCCAAAAAAAACAACATACAGGTTTCAGATTCACAGATCAGTCTTTATTAGTGGTATGTCTACAGTTCTATTTCCTGATACTGTACTGTAAAGAGATTGATTTCCCCCTTATATATATATATATATATATATATATATATATATATAC